>VDFB02281492.1:645068768-645622818 GCA_007258455.2 Sequoia sempervirens
ATATGATTATGATTATGATTAAATTAGGTTAGGGTTTAATAAAAATTCTAAGATAAAGCTTGGAAGGTTTAGGTGATTGAAGATAGATCAGGATGACAATTGGAGTTAGGGTTAAAGATTAATTAGGATTAGGGTATGGATTCAATAGAATTAGGTTCTAATTAGAGTTACATTTCAATAATGGTTCTAGGTTAGGGCTAGGGTTAAGGTTAGGGTTTAAATAGGGTTAAGGTTAGAATTAAACATAGGATTAGGGTTATGCTTAAGGTCTAATTTAGGTAAGGGTTAGGGTTTAGTTATGATCACAATTAAATTAGGGTTATGGTTAGAGCTTAATTAGGGTTGGGTGTTGGGTTCAATAAAGGTTAGGTTAGGATTAGGGTTTAATTAGAGTTAGGATTTAATTAGGGTTAGGCTTAGAGTACATAATAAGGGTAAATGCTCAATTAGGATTAAGGCTAGATATAAAATTATGACTACGGTTAAGGTTAGGGTTTAAATAGGGTTAAGGTTAGAGTTACAATTAGGGTAAGGGTTATGTATAAGGTTGTGTTCAATTATCATTCTAAGATAGAGCTTGGGGTTTTATTTATTGTTCTAGGTTAAAGCTTGATGTTATGATTATTATTAGGGTTAAGGTTATGATAGAGGTTGTGATTTGGGTTAGAATGATCATTTCCATTAGGGTTAGCTTTAGGGATACACTTAAGATTATGATTAGGGTTAGGATTATGCCTCAATTTGGGTTAGGGTTTAACAAGGGTTGGGCTTATAGTTACAATTCAATTAGGACTAGGACTAGGGTTACTAAGATTCAAATAGGGTTAGAGTTAGGGTTCAATTAGCATAAGGGTTAGTTTTAGGATTTAATTAGGGTTAGGATCCAATAAAGCTTTAATTAGGGTTAGAGTTAGGGTTAGGGTTAGGGTTAGGGTTAGGGTTAGGGTTAGGGTTAGAATATAATCAAGGTTAGGGTGCAATAGCATTTAATTAGGGTTGGAAATCAATTAGAATTAGGGTTAGGATTAGAGTTCAATTAGGATTACAATTAGGATTAAGGTTATGGTTTAATTAGATATAAGGTTAGGGTTATGGTTAGATATAGAACTAGGGTTAGGGTTAGGGTTTAATTATGATTATTATTAGGGTTAGGGTTAGGATTAAGGATAGGATTAGGGTTAGGATGAGGGTTTAATTAAGGTTAGGGTGAGGGTTCATCTAGGGTTACAATTATAGTTAGGGTTAGAGTTTTTACAATTATGATTAGGGATAGGGTTAGGTTTGTAGTTATAGTTAGGGTTCAATTAGGGCCAATATTACAATTATTAGGACTCAATGAGGGATAGAGTTAGGGTTAGGGTATAATGAGAGTTAGGGTACATTACCATTTAATTAGGGTTAGGCATCAATTAAAGTTCTGGTTAGGATTAGAGTTTAGTTAGGGCTAGAGTTATGGTTAAGATTATGGTTTGATTAGATTTAGGGTTTGGGTTAGGGATAGATTTAGATTTACAATTAGGGTTATGGTTAGAGATAGATTTAGGTTTAGGGTTAGGGTTTGAAATAGTGTTAGTGGCAAGGTTAAAATTAGAGTTATACTTACACAACTAATCATCTACTGTATAAAATTTATCAACATTTATTATGTCATTGTATGTATTCTATTTGTAGTGTGTATTACTAAACATTATTAATTTCAATTTTTACTTTATCACAAATTATGGATAGTTTTATTCTCATAATTCCTAAATACTAATCTTTTAAAAAAAAAAAAATTCAGCAAAGAATTCAAACTATGGATGTTTTAGAGAATGAATCATAAATCATAGTTGCAAGCCCAATGCCTCTGTAAACTTGAATGAAGTTTTTAAAACTGATGTGGAAAAATGTGCAAGGTCTTTTTAGAGTCTTGCAAAAAAATTGTCAAAGATATTGAACACATTTCCTTAATGATTGACAATGTTGAAGAACTAGAAATATTGAAAATGAAAGATGTTGCAAAAGTAGTTAATGAGACATCTATAAAAGTAGTTGCATTTCCATCTATGATGAAAGAAATATATCACGATCATTATGCAAATAAAGGTTGCAATACTGATCTCATCATTGAAGAATATGTGATGTACTTACATCATTATGACAAAGTTTTTTTCATATAGTTACTTCTTATTTGATG
This sequence comes from Sequoia sempervirens, assembly GCA_007258455.2. Taxonomy (NCBI): domain Eukaryota; kingdom Viridiplantae; phylum Streptophyta; class Pinopsida; order Cupressales; family Cupressaceae; genus Sequoia; species Sequoia sempervirens. The sequence goes on from VDFB02281492.1 coordinate 645,070,945, forward strand.
TTTGATACTTCTTAGTTATTCAAGTTGGTTGTAGTGAAACATACATTTTCTCTCTGATTTATATAAGTTCAACGAACAAAAATATTAATTTTCATATATGTGGTTTATTAAATTGTGCAGTGTTAAATATATTTTTGAAATGGAGGTGCGACAAATATATATGAAATATTAAATGTGTGGAAAATACATATGATATAATTTTTGACAAATTTTTACAACATTTTACTCATTTTAGAAAAGTTTACCAATTTGGTTTAACTTAAATTATAAGAGAAATATTTTTTAGAAAAGATTGAAGTGATGTGTAGTAGTAGATAAGACATCCATAAATCTAAATTTTAACTTTTCGTAACATATTTTGTTCTACTACTTATTTGTAATATACATGGCTTTCTAAAATGTGTAGCATTAAATAATGTTTTGAAATGGATGTGAGTAAAATACATGTGAAAAATTAATTGTAATGAATGTGCCACAACTATATGAAATACTAAATGTGTCACATATATGTGTGTGTGTATCTATAACCCGAACCCTAATTCTAAGCATAATCCTAACCATAATGTAAACCCTAAGCCTAACCATTATTTGAACTCTAACATTAATAGTAATCCTAATCTTGAACTTAAACCTACCATAACTATTATTCTATCATTCTATCATAATCATAATAATAATCCCAATCCTACCCATTTCCTCACCCTAACCATAATTCTTACCCTAGCTCGAACATTAATGTAAACCCTAAACATAATCCTAACCATAGAACAAAATTCTAACCCCAACCATAAACCTAATGCTAACACTTACCTTAACACTAAACCCTAATTGTAACTATAACCCTAACCATAAGCCTAAACCCTAACCCTAACCATAATCATAAACCTAAACCCTAATCGTAAATGGTTAACCCTAAATCTAATGCTAATCCTGACCATGATATAAAATTTAGCCCTAATGCTAACCCTAACTGTGATATAAATCATAACCCTAAATTTTAACCATAATCATAACCCTAATTATATTAATTTATTCAATGTATAACACTAAACCCTAACGCTAACTATAACCCTAATCATAATTCTAACCCTAACCCTCACCATAATCATAATTGTAAACCAAATCCTAACCCTAATGCTAATCTTAATCTTAATCCTAACCTTGACCCTGACCCTAACCCAAACCATAGCCCTGACCAAATATAAATCCTTACCTTACCCCTAATTATAATTCCAATCCAAGCTTTAATAGTAATTCCAACCCTACCCTCAACACTAACCAAAGCCTTATTCCTAACCTAAAACCTGTTATAATTATAATCCAAACCCTGACCCTAACCATAATTCTACCCCTAATCCTAAGATAATTCTCACCTAACTATGACCATAAACCCAACCTTAACAATAAACCCTAACCCTAATCATAATAATTTAAATCTAAACCAAACCCTAGCCCTAATGCTAACTCTAACCATGATATAAACCCTAATCCTAAATGCTAACTCTAATCATAAGGCTAAATATATTAATTTATTCAATGTGTTACACATGCTGCGGCTACTACTAGCTTATCTATGTTAATATATATATATATATATTATACGCCAAGAGATATCATTATCGAGGAATATTTTTTAAATTGAAAAAATCAAAAAAGAAAAAAATATGCCGAGATAATGATATCTCTTGGCGTATTATATATATATATACCTTCACATTATATACAATCTTCTATATATATACATATTTTTCTAAATATATATGAATTTACTTATGTACAAGGAAAAAAGGTTGAATTTTCTTAGTACATAAATTAGTTGGACTATAGAAACATTGCTTTTCTTGTAATTTTTCAAATATGTTAGTTTGAAATTTTAGATGATTGCTTTGATAAAAACAAATAAATTTGATTGAAGAACTTAGATTGAACATTTTCTTTTTAGAAAAAATGATATTGTATTTCATCTATTTGAAATCCTTCCATTGATTAAATAGATTATTAGATTATAATAATGATCTTATATTGACATCATTAAAAACTTTTATTCAATTTTCTTTTTAATATCCCTCCATTCATTGAGTTGCTAGACTATGAAAATAATCTCTCTCCATGCATTGAGTTGCTACACTATGGAAATAGTAGTCCCATAACCATCCCTAGAAACCTCCATTCATTGAGTTGCTATACTGTGGAAATAATAGACTATAAAATGACCTTTCCTTTCCTTTCCTTTTAGAATCCAAATCGTATTGTAATTCTTTGAACCCATCAATATCTGTGCTTAAAGTCAGAAGTCCTCCCACATGTCCACTTCCTTTCATATTGTGGAAGTCACAATCTGAACTACCTAAAACAACAATTGTTCAATTGAAAAGTATAGAATTTGCTATCTACCGTGATGACCTTGACTAAGCAGAGGAACCAGCCGACGAAATGAAACAGTTAACTTTTGTTATATAAACAAATGGTTTATAGAAGCAAATTACAGATAATCCTCAATAGGAGCTCCAGACAAGCTAGTTTACAGTGTGGGGCGTATAAACATGGCAAGCAGCAGGCGGCACAAGCATGAGCTGATTTGGCTTTCTGACGGAGGGCGTTACAAGTGCAGCGGATGCAAAGAGAAAGGAGGCAACGGTAGATTCATGTGCAAGAAGTGCGGGGACGTTGCGTTGCATCAACACTGTGCCCAACTGCCTGATGTCTATGAAAATTCCATTCACGCTGGAGATAAGTTAAAATTTCGTCGCAAGACATTTCTCACTCACAACTGCACGGCCTGCAAGAAAGAAATCGAAGGTTTCGTGTTCGAATCTCCTTCTCGTAATCTGAGGTTCCACCCTCTGTGCATCGCGCTTCCCCTGAATTTCAACTTTGGCGGGCATATAAATCATCCTCTCCAACTTTTCAAATCTGGGGAGGAAAAATACAGTTGCAACTTCTGCAATCAGAGCAGTCGGGGTTGGAGATATGCCTGTCAGCAGTGCCCCTATACTCTCGATTTGACCTGTGCAAAACTTGATTTGCAGGGTCATCTGCAAAGCCCTCTTGGAGATAAAGATGTTGTTGAAGACCAGGATGAAACTGACGGCGACTCCTCGAAAATCGTGGTTGGTGTTATCAAAATTGTTTCCGCTCTTGTGGGCGTTTCTTCAGCTTAATTACTGCTCCATCAGTTCCAGAGCTACACCTGAATATGGCTTTAGTCGTCATAGCCTTCTTATATTAGCATAATACATGTTGCTGGTCAATGTCAGTAAGGGTCAATAGAGCTGTTCAAGACTAGAAAGTTGTTATTCTTGTATTCGGATGTTGTATGTTATTTTCTCAGTTTCGTCCTTGGTTGTAATCTGTTGTGCTACAACATATTCCATGTATTTGTTTTGTTATTTCTTCTTTTTTGAAGTTCCTCTTTCCTCATGATGTATCATTGGGTATGATCCGAAATTCGATCTAAAAATATACACAGTTGAATCCAAAAGCTCACTTATATTGCTTATTATTTTTCTTTATAATTCAGCTTTGTTCATGAAAAAAACAATTAAAATCATGTAGCATTGATTTTTTGTTTATTCATTTTCTATCAAAATCAAATTTTTTCTAGATTCTTTAGCTCTTCCATCTTTTTAGCATATGTCCTTTATGTAATCTAATTGAACTATTATTTATTTCAATTAGAAGAAGGGAAAAATAGACTATTATTTAGTTTATTCCTAAGTTTTTACACTTTTAATCAATGTAAAGTAATACTATTATAATTCAATTAATGCACATGTAAGATAGTTTAATACCCTTTTCAAATTAATGTATTTTATATTTTATCTTTTATTTTGGTGAACTCAACCATTTCGTACCTAAACCTTTTCTCTTTTTTCTTTCCTTTTCTTCTTAAAATTAAGTCAAAAACCAAATCAAACCTTTACATAATTATACCTATCTTTCATAATATTTTATTTCCGTTTCCTTCCATCCTATTATCTCCAAATTTTTAAATTATTTTCCTTCTTCTATCTCTCAATGCCATGATTATGTTTTCTTCCTTTCTTACCTCCCTTTCTATATTTTCTCACAAGATATATGATGATGATGCTTTATTCCATGCATTCGGTGGTGATTTAGCCTTCCCTATTTCTCCATATTCTATTGATCTCTCCACAGATACACCTTCTACCTCTTCCATTTCCAATCCTCATGATAAATATTATCATATAAACTCTCCTATTATTGTTGATAATTTCTATTTTGATGGATTTAGTAATTCTTATTTGAAAAGTGATAATGAGGTCCACATATCTTGTGTTTATTATCATCTTCACAACACTATTTATGATGCATATTTCCCTTGCTTTTCCCCTTATTTTATTTCTTTAGGGGATAATCTCCTCCTTCTTTAGGAAAATATGGTGTATGACACCATCATTGATCACTTTCTTAACATTATATTAGACATTAAATATTGTTAGAGAGAATAACCCAAGAAGATCATTTGCAGAAAATAACCTTCACAAAATAGAGAGAAGCCAAAGGCTATTTTACCAAAACAAGAGTCAATAAATGAGATAATTAATTTACATACTGTATAGACTTTTAAAACCATGAGAAAGGTGTTAGGTGGGAAAACTACCCACACGGGAAAAACCACCTGGGAGAAACTAATCAGAGTAATCTACCCTAAGTGAAAAACTTAATTACACTAACACCCCCCCTTAAGTACAAACTTAGGGAGAATGAAGATGCAAAAAATGAAAAATGCAATATGGGTCCTGACTACACAACCATGTTAGGTACCCATTTACAATGCAATCTCTCACAAGCAAAGAAAAGGAGAAAAACCCTGTGGGAAAAAGCCCCTCTCCAAAAGAGAGAAAAGAAAAACAAAAACCGATGCATGGATGGAGGACTCAATCACACCCCCCAAGGACTACACACATTATGTATATACAATCATTGATCCCCCCATAGGAAAGAAAAAAGGAGATATCATATCCCCCCCATAATGAAGAAGCTCCTATGCCAATGGTTCATGCATGAAGAAAAAACACTATCCAATGCTTGCAAAAAATATTTCTCCCCTTAGGAAGAAACCAATCCACTGGTGCATGAAGAAACTCCAAACCAAGGGATGAGGAAGGAAGTATCAAGAAGTATGAAGTCTTTGAAGGATGCTCAAATGGCTCCATTTCAATGCTAAATGATATCATAATCAAATCAGGATCAACCTCCAAAGACAAAGATTCCTCCAAATGCTATTGAAAATACTCCAACTCAATACCAAACTGTGACACTAGAAGAGAAGAAGAAAGAAAAAGAGGGTATGAGGGTTCCCTCATCACATCCAAAGTAGTGAAATCAACTCCTTAAAAGAGGAGATGAACATCATCAATTTTGTCTTCCAAATCATTAATGTGAGTCTCCAAAAACAAGAATGATATGTCTACAAGATAAGAAACCCAATGAGGTGGGTCTAGAAAACAATATTCATCCTGTTGATTAGGATCATGGAAAGTAGCAACCAATGAATGTGAAGGCTCAATAGGTATCTTTGTAGTAGGAGTGGAACCCTCATCATCCTCATCATCAAGATGTGCAAGGTGTTCTAAAGAAGCAAACTCTTGTAGTGTATCATAGTCATATGGTATATTATCTGAATCATTAAGAGGTACAAGAAAATCTGAAGCAGGTTCATCTAGGAAGGGTGGAGTATCGGGATCTCCATATAAATCCCAAATTTTGGTCCATAGAACATGTGGAAAATCAATTTCATCAATGAAACTCAATGTGTTATCATCAACATGAAGAGCAATCACTTCGAAAACATGATCTATTTTGGAACGCCAAACAAACTTCTTGCTCCAAGAAGTACCAATTTGAGGAACAAAACCATATAGGTATGGAAAAAGATGAAGCCATCACAAATTATTCAAGATGCCATCTATTCATTGTGTATAGTTCCCCCTTTTCAAGATGATTAGAGAAGGGTGAAATGAAAAACCCATAATGACAAGATAATTCTCTGAATTTACGAAGACATGCAACCTTCAAATACAATTAGAAACTCCCAAATACTGCAAATAAAGCCTTTCCAAAATACTTCAGGAAGCAATAATGAAAAAGAGGGCTGAAAATCTAAAAAAAGTTGAGCAAAAAAGTAAACACCTTATTGGGTTTCCGTGTCAAATCACTTGCCAAGCACACAACACCAATCACCACACGTGAGAGACCACCTCTTCACAATCTGTGAGACTTGTTCACAACAATAGAAGTGAAACAAAAGGTATTTAAATGGTTAAAAGAATTCACACACAACCAATGTGGGATATATATCTCCAGCCAAGTTAAAAAATAATGAATTTTTCACCTTGAGATAAAAAGGAAACCCTAGATGATTAATTAATATTAAAATTAAAAATTAAATTGGTACATATTTTTTTGAAAATGAATAAAGAGTTTAGCCCATCCAACAAGTTGAAGCTTAATTCTTTACAAAAAGAGACCCTTCATAATCTTTCAAGTGATGTGCAACAAACCCTCTTCCATGTTCCAATAGTTGTGATAGCATTTGCTGATTTAATGCCCAATATTTTTGACAATATTGAACCAATAGTCATGACTTTAAAGTTGTTAGTGTTGATGATAACTACCAATAATTGAATAATATGTATTCCTTAGATCTAAAAGGAAACAAATCATGTGATGCCACATCAACACACTAATAAAACATGATTTATGCACAAGTATTCGTCTCACCTTTTTTTTTGACCTTTTTGGACACCTCGACAAAAAACATGTTGATGTGGCATCATATTTGATAATGTGACCCTAAAACCTTAGTTATAAGCAAGGGCATTGCCAAACAAACTGCTGTAAAAATTTGAGTATTTTTTGAAATTTTCATATAGAATTTTGAGAAGAACGAAGTTAAGGTGCTCAACTACGGGACTCTCCCTCCAACCTAAAACAACAATTGTTCAATTTTAAAGTATAGAATTTGCTATCAAAACGCTACTGTAATGACCTTGACTAAGCAAAGGAACCGAGTCAACCAGGCCTGGAATTTGATGGTTTATTTGATCATTTTTTCAATTTTAGACCATATATTACAATTTTAAAATTTATTAGACCATATAGTTTGATTTGTTATATTTTTATTAAATCGTAAAAAAATATTATAAGCAAAATATAATATAGTATTTTAATTTATAATATATATCATTTTATAATTTTTATTATAAAAAGACTAATTAATTTAGAATAAAATATAACTTTTTTTTGAATATTTTCTAATATGAGTTTAGAAACTTTTGACATTTTTATAATAGTTATATTTTTTTATATTAATATATGTGATTTATAATATTATTATAAAAATATATATTAATTTAGAACATTTTCAAAATAGAATATAATTATTTTTAACTTTTATAATATATTTAACAAGATTTCTTTCTAATATAAACTTAGAAACTTTTGTTAATTACTAATTATAATATAATTATAACAACAAATTTTTATATTTATTACTAATAATTATCATTGTTTTCTATTTTTTTCAGTTATTGTATTTATAAAAGATTTTATATAAAAATTCATAAATTAAATTTTTTTTACTAACATTTAAATCACCAAACTGTCATAAAATTTTTGTGACCATCAAGGAAATAAAACAGATAACTTTTATTATATAAAGGAATGATTTATAGAAGGAAATTATAGAGAATCCTCAATAGAAGCTCTAGACAAACTAGTTTACAGCGTGGGGTGTATAAGCATGGGAAGCAGCAGGTGACACAGGCATAAGCTGGTTTGGCTTTCTGACGGAGGGCGTTACAAGTGCAACAGATGCAAAGAGAAAGGAGGGAATGGTAGATTTATGTGCAAGAAGTGCGGGGACGTTGCGTTGCATCAACACTGTGCCCAACTGCCTGATGTCTATGAAAATTCCATTCACGTTGGAGATAAGTTAAAATTTCATCGCCACACATTTCTTACTCACAACTGCACTGCCTGCAAGAAAGAAATCGAAGGTTTCGTGTTCGAATCCCCTTCTTGTAATTTGAGGTTCCACCCCCTGTGCATCACGCTTCCCCTGAATTTCATCTTTGGCGGGCATATAAATCATCCTCTCCAACTTTTCAAATATGGGGAGGAAAAATATAGTTGCAACTTCTGCAATCAGAGCAGTCAGGGTTGGAGATATGCCTGTCAGCAGTGCCCGGACACTCTTGCTTTGACTTGTGCAAAGCTTGATTTGTAGGGCCATCTGCAAAGCCCTCTCAGAGATGAAGATGTTGTTGAAAACCAGGATGAAACTGATGGCGACTCCTCAAATATCGTGGTTGGTGTTTTCAATATTATTTCTGCTCTTGTGGGCAGTTCTTCAGATTAATTATTGCGCCATCAGTTCTAGAGCTACACCTGAATGTGGCTTTAGTTGTCATAGCCTTGTTATACCACATGTTGGTGGTCAATGTCAATTTGGGTCATTAGAGGTGTTCAATACTTGAAAGTTGTTATTCTTGTATTCGGATGTTGTATGTTATTTTCTCAGTTTCGATCTTGATTGTATTTTGTTGTGCTACAACATATTCCATGTCTTTGTTTTGTTATTTCTTCTTCCTTGAAGTTCCTCTTTTTAGATGATGGGTATGGGGTGTGATCCGAAACTCAATCTAAAAATATACACAGTTGAATCCAGAAGCTCACTTATGTTGCTTATTGTTTTTCTTTGTAATTCAACTTCGTTCAAGAAAAAAACAATTAAAATCATGTAGCATTGATTTTTTGTTTATTCATTTTCTATCAAAATCATTTTTTTTCTAGATTCTTTAGCTCTTCCATATTTTTAGCATATGTCCTTTATGTAATCTAATTGAACTATAAAAAAAACCTTTATATGAAAAGATTAGAAAAAGAGAAAAATAGACTATTATTTAATTTATTCCTAATTTTTTACACTTTTAATCAATGAAAAGTAATACTATTATAGTTCAATTAATGCACATGTAAGATGGTTTAGTATCCTTTTCAAATTAAAATGTATTTTATATTTTATCTTTTATTTTGGTGAACTCAACCATTTAGTACCTAAACCTTTTCTCTATTTTCTTTCTTTTTCTTCTTAAAATTAAATAAAAAACCAAGTCAAACCTTCACATTATTCTACCCATCTTTCCTAATATTTTATTTCCGTTTCCTTCCATCCTATTATCTCAAAATTTTAAAATTATTTTCCTTCTTCTATCTCTCAATGTCGTGATTATGCTTTCTTCCTTTCTTACCTCCCTTTCTATATTTTCTCACAAGGTATATAATGATGATGCTTTCTTCCATGCATTTGGTGGTGATTTAGCCTTCCCTATTTCTCCATATTCTATTGATCTTTCCACAGATACACCTTCTACCTCTTCCATTTCCAATCCTCATGATAAATATTATCATATAAACTCTCCTATTATTGTTGATAATTTCTATTTTGATGGATTTAGTAATTCTTATTTGAAAAGTGATAATGAGGTCCACATATCTTGTGTTTATTATCATCTTCACAACTCTATTTATGATGCATATTTCCCTTGCTTTTCCCCTTATTTTATTTCTTTAGGGGATAATCTGCTCCTTCTTGGGGAAAATCTAGTGTATGACACCATCATTGGTTACTTTCTTAGCATTATATTAGACATTAAATATTGTTTCTAGAGCGAATAACCCAAGAAGATCATCTGTAGAAAATAACCTTCACAAAATAGAGAGAAGCCAAAGGCTATTTCACCAAAACAAGAGTGAATAAATGAGATAATTAATTTACATACTATACAGGCTTTTAAAGCCATGAGAAAGGTGTCAGGTGGGAAAACTACCCACATGGGAAAAATCACTTGGTAGAAACTAATCAGAGTAATCTACCCTAAGTGAAAAACTTAATTACACTAACACCCCCACTTAAGTGCAAACTTAGGGAGAATGAAGATGCAAAATTGAAAAATGCAATATGGGTCCTGACTACACAACCATGTTAGGTACCCATTTACAATGCAATCCCTCACAAGCAGAGAAAAGGAGAAAAACCATGTGGGAAAAAACCCCTCTCCAAAAGAGAGAAAAGAAAAACAAAAACTGATGCATGGATGGAGGACTCAATCACACCTCCAAGGACTACATACATCATGTATATACAATCAATGATCCCCCCATAGGAAGGAAAAAAGGAGATATCATATCCCCCCCATAATGTAGAAGCTCCTATGCCAATGGTGCATGCATGAATACAAAACACTATCCAATGCTTGCAAAAAATATTTCTCCCCTTGGGAAGAAACCAATCCACTGGTGTATGAAGAAACTCCAAACCAAGAGATGAGGAAGGAAGTCTCAAGAAGTATGAAGTCTCTGAAGGATGCTCAAATGGCTTCATGTCAATGCCAAATGATACCATAATCAAATTAGGATCAATCTCCAAAGACAAATATTCCTCTGAATGCTACTCAAAATACTCTAACTCAATGCCAAACTATGACACTAGAAGAGAAGAAGAAAGAACAAGAGGGTATGAGGGCTCCATCATCACATCCGAAGTAGTGAAATAAAATCTTTCAAAGAGGAGATGAACTTCAACAATTGTGTCTTCCAAATCATTAATGTGAGTCTCCAAAAATAAGGATGATATGTCTGCAAGATAAGAATCCCAATGAGGTAGATCTAGAAAACAATATGCATCTTGTTGATCAGGTTCATGGAAAGTAGCAACCAATGAATGTGAAGGCTCAACAAGTATCTATGTAGTAGGAGTGTAACCCTCATCATCAAGATGTGCAAGGTTTTCCAAAGAAGCAAACTCCTATAGTGTATCATAGTCATATGGTATATTATCTGAATCATCAAGAGGTACAAGAAAATATGAAGTAGGATCATCTGGGAAGGGTGGAGTATCAAGATCTCCATATAATTCCTAAACTTTAGTCTATAGAGAACAAGGACACTCAATGTCATCAATGAAACTCAATGTGTTATCATCAACATGAAGAGAAATCACTCTGAAAACATGATCTCTTTTGGAATGCCAAACAAACTTCTTGCTCCAAGAAGTACCAATTTGAGGAACAAGACCATATAGGTATGGAAAAAGATGAAGCCATCACAAATGATTCAAGATGCTATCTCTCCATTTTGTATAGTTCCCCCTTTTCAAGATGATTAGAGAAGGGTGAAATGAAAAACCCATAATGACAAGATATTTCTTAGAATTTACAAAGACATGAAACCTTCAAATTCAACTAGAAACTCCCAAATATTGCAAATAAAGCCTTTCCAAAATACTTCAAGAAGCAATAATGCAAAAGAGGGCTGAAAAAGTAAAAAAGTAAACACCTTATTGGGTTTCCATGTCAAATCAATTACCAAGCACACAACACCAATCACCACATGCGAGAGACCACCTCTTCACAATCTTTAAGACTTTCTCACAACAATAGAAGTGAAACAAAAGGTATTTAAATTGCTAAAATAATCCACACGCAGCCAATGTGGGATATATATCTCCAACCAAGTTAAAAAATAATGAATTTTCACCCCCAAATAAAAAGGAAACCCTAGACAAATATTTCAAGAAAAACTTTATAAATTATAAAGTTTGATACCAAATTGATCTTTGGTGAAGAAAAAATGTGCCTCCACAACAATGAAGTTGCCTCTGTTGCAAGTATGAGCAAGTGTGGTGGTGTTGTCATTAATGTTGTCATTGATGTCAACACAGTTCAGTTTGTTACATGTATAGTTGAGATGCTGCTGAGATGTGAGTACATGGAGCTATCTTTATGGTGTAGCAGATGTGTTGGTTTGATAGGTTTCCAAGTGCTTTTGAGAAAATTAATAAAGAAAAGAAGTCAGAGTGATGAAAGTGTTCAGAATGTGCTCCTATATGTGCTCCACATTTCTCCTGTGTTGATCCTATGCTTGTACGGATCTGAAGGTTTGAGGATGGTGATTTAGTGGTGATATCTCCTGAGTTTTAGCTTCTGGTTTGATGGTACGTGAAAGTTATTTTCACCAGTATGTGAACTCTTCTGGAAGAGTTTGTCTTCTATGGACTGGGAGAAATATTGTTGCTTTGCTGTCCTCCTCTGTTTTATTTCATATCTTGTGGATCTAGACTATGTCTTGTGAAGGTCTTTTATGTGCTCTGGAAAATAGGTTTGAAGATTGGTGATCCAAAAGTCATGTTTCAATATTTCAATGTGAGTTTATACAGTCTGGTTGGACTAGTGAAAGGTGTTTAGTAGTTGAAGTTTGTTGTTTTGTTGTGGATGTATCTAGAAGATTATGAGATGTATTATAATGCATAAGGAAGTGTGTCATGGCGTTTACGTGTCATCTTCTTGTTGGGAAGTGTGTACATCAATGTTCATTTGTGTTTTCATTAGGTTCGACCAATCTAGTGTTTACACTTCATTCAAAGAATAAAATTTAATTAAGGAAGTGTGTGGTTGTTTCGAGATATTATTTTTGATCTTGAAAAATATTTTTTTATTGGTCCACTCTTATTCCTTTTGACGATGGGAATTTTGAGTTGCCAACCTATTTTGAATTTATGAAATGAGGTATTTGTGGCCAACCTTGGTGAAAGTTTCTAAGGTTGAGGATGGTATAAAAGAAAGTCAAGTTGTGAAGAATTGTATGAAAGTGTGATGCAAACTGATGAAAGTGAGCCACAAATCATAAGAGAAAAAGTGTGTGTGTGTGTGAGTAAGTTGTGATAGCAATTCTTCATTGTGTTGAAGGCAGTGAGATAAAGGTTTTTGCAATCCTATGAATGTGTTAATTGCTATGGTGGATTTTTTTTATATTTTGCATCTGTAGGAAGTGAGCCTCCCTGTTGGATAGTGAGTCTTTTCTGTGGACAGTGAGTCCCTTTTGTAGGTAGTGAGCCTTTGTACAATGAGTCCTCTTCTAGGCAGTGAGCCTTTGTTTTATAATCTTTATATTGTGAGTTAACCCTCACTGTGGTTTTTTCCTCATTGGGTTTTCCACGTAAAAATTTGGTGTTCATTGTGTTGATTTACTTTATGTTATTTGTGTTTCATGATCTTACTTAATAAAAAAATAGTGTGGTTGTGGAATTGATAAGTATTGAAGTTTTAAGTTTGAATTTTGGGACAATTGATTCACCCCCCTCCTCTCTGTTGTCCTGCGCCTGTTTAACAATTAGTATCAGAGCTTTGGTTCCTTGGTATAGAGCTTAACTGCTTAAGGAAGTTCCGATGGCACATAAGTTAGAGATCCCTACGTTCAATGGAACTGACTACAATGATTAGAAGGGACAAATGAAAGGATACATTATCTCTCTTGGTTTTAAGACCTAGAAGGTTATTGAGACAAAGTATACATACCTGTCTGGTGGTCTTACTATTGCAGATGAGATCTTTGGTTTGGAAAGTAAATCTGTATCCACTAACCCTAGAAAATGTGTAAGCAAGAAGGCTTCGTAGAATAAGAGAAATAGGATGGAAGGTACTTTGGTTACTACTTTTCATGCAAGACAGGATGAAGAATACTGGGTAATTCATAGCAGATGTTCTAATCACATGACTAGAGATAAGAGTAAGTTCACTAAACTTGAGAAATATGATGGTGGTTTAGTTATGTTTGGTGATGATTCAAGAGCTAAGATTTGTGGGAAAGGTTCAATTAGTTTTGATGGAGTGCATAGTACTGATGATGTATATTATGTGAAGGGTTTGAGGCATAACCTTCTGAGTGTTGGTCAGATGTGTAGCAATGGTTTTAAACTTGTGTTTCAGAACAATACCTATGAAATCAGAAAAGGATCCAGAAATGGAGATATGATTACTACTGGAAGAAGAAATCATGGAAACATCTACCAGCTGAAGGGAGTTGATGGCCATTGCCTTGTATCTCAAATAAGTGAAAGTTGGTTATGGCACCAAAGAATGGGACATGTAAATTTTGATAACCTAGTCAAAATCAGTGCAAAGGAGATTGTTCGAGGACTACCTAGAATCACAAGACCTGGTAAAGCTATTTGTAGAAGTTGTTAATCGGGGAAACAAACTAGATGTAGCTTCAAGGGAAAAGAACATTATACTATTAGAATACTGGAGTTAATCCATATTGATCTCTGTGGTTCAACTAGGACTAGAAGCCTGAATGGTGATAGATATTTCATGCTACTAAATAAATTGATGATTATACTCGAATGACATGGGTTTCTTTTCTCAGAGAAAAGAATCAGGCTCTGGATAGGTTTAAGGTATTCAAAGCAAGAGTGGAAAATGAAGTAAATTTGAAAATCAAGTGTTTAAGATCTAGAATAGAGGTGGAGAATTCACTTCTAGTGAATTTAATGCATTCTATGAACAACATGGCATAAGAAGATAGTTTTATGAGCCAAGAACCCCTCAACAGAATGGAGTAGTTGAAAGGAAAAACAAGATTGTATAGGAAGCTACTAGAACCATGATGAATGAATCAAATGTACCAGATGTGTACTGGAGAGAGGTGATACACACTACTGTTTATTTTCTTAATAGAGTTCAGATCAGATACAACAACATAAAGACTCCTTTTGAGTTATGGACTGGTAAGACTCCTACTGTGAAGTATTTCAAGGTATTTGGAAGCAGATGCTATATTAAAAGAGATGATGGAAATATTGGAAAGTTTGATGCTAGATGTGATGAAGGAATTTTTCTTGGACACTCTACCACTAGCAAAGCATACAAATGCTTTAACAAAAGATTGAGACAGATTATTGAAAGTGCTAATGTAAAAGTTGACATGAAGACATATGCAAACCTATTGAGATAAGTGAAGTTGAACCTGATGATCCTATCTATGGGAATGTACCTGAAGAAAATAAGGAGAAGGAAGAATAAGAGAAAGAAGAAGAAGTGGAAGAAGAAGAAGGAAATGAACCAAAACCTATTGTTAGGACTCCTAAGTATGTACAGAAGAATCATCCGGAAGATCAGATAATTGGAGATAAAAGTGAAGGTGTGAAGAGAAGAAGCAGAGTTGTAGCTGAGGTAAAATTGTGTCTACTTTATAAAATTGAACCTAATTTTTAAGTGAAGCATGTGAAGATGAGAGTTGGATGAGAGCTATGAAAGATGAGTTGCAGTAGATAGAAACAAATCAAACATGGAAACTAGTCCCTAGGCCTGTGAATAAAAATGTGATTGGCTCAAAATGGGTGTTCCAGAATAAGCTGAATGAAAGCGGAGAAGTTGTCAGAAATAAGGCAAGACTGGTATGCAAAGGATATTCACAAGTTGAAGGTATAAATTTTGAAGAAACATTTGCCCTTGTGACTAGAATCTAAGTGATTAGGATGTTTTTGGAATTCTCTGCCCATAAGGACTTCAAAGTGTATCAGATGGATGTTATGTCAACATTTCTGAATGGTGAATTGGAGGAAGAGGTGTACATGGAGCAACTTGAAGGGTTTCAGTTATATGAAAAACCAAACATGGTTTGTAAGTTAAAGAAAGCATTGTATGGATTGAAGCAAGCTCCTAGAGCTTGGTATGCAAGACTGGACAGATACCTGACAAAGCAAGGATTCAACAAAGGTTCTATTGACAACAATCTTTACTTCAAAGTGCAAGGTAACAAAATGTTGATAATAGTTGTTTATGTTGATGATATCATTTTTGGTGGAAATGAAGGCATGTGTAAAAAGTTTGTTGAAGAGATACAAAAATAATTTGAGATGTCTATGATTAGTGAATTGAATTTCTTCCTTGGTCTACAAGTGAATCAAACTTATAAAGGGATATTGATTTCACAATCTAAGTATGTAAAAGAACTGTTGAAGAATTTTGGGATGGATGATTCCAAACTAGTTTGTACTCCTATGGTAACCAGATACAAAATGAGAAAAGATGATGAATCTTCTAAGAATGATCAGAGCAAATATAGATCTATGATTGGCAGACTGTTGTATCTTATTGCTACTAGACTAGATATTATGCATGCATTATGTTTAGTTACCAGATTCCAATCAGATCCTAAAGAATCACATGTTATAGCTGTAAAGAGGATATTTAGATATCTTAAAGGTACACCGGATTATGGAATATGGTACCCTAAGAGTGATGATTTTACCCTGAGTGCCTATATCGATGCTGATTAGGCCGAATGTGTAGATGACCGGAAGAGTACTAGTGGTGGTGCTTTTTTTTCTTAGCGAAAGATTAGTTTCATGGTTCAGTAGAAAGAAAGACTCAGTTTTTTATCCACTACAGAGGCAGAATCTATTGCTACAACATCCTGCTGCACATAGGTTTTGTGGATGAAGCAGACACTAAAAGACATTGGAGTGATATGTGATGAGCCTATTTCTATTTTCTATGATAACACAAGTGCAATAAACATTTCAAAGAACTCGATTATGCATTCAAGAATAAAACACATATCTATCAAGTATCATTTTATGAGAGAAAAAGTGTTGGAGAATGAAGTCAAATTGGAGTATGTGAACACAAAGGAAAAAATTGTAGACATATTTAATAGGCTCTTCCAAAGGATACTTTTGAGTGGGGGTCATTGGACATCCTAACTAGGTGCACATGAAGGTGCATTAGTCTAGTGAATTCACAAATTCTTCATTTATATCTAGATTGATAAATGGGTGTACTCCGCAGGGGGAGTAGAAAAGGTTTTCATTGATGCAGTATGAGTGTACTCCTAAGAGGGAGTAATCAGTCTTAATTTTTTCCATTGATGTCAAAGGGGGAGAGAAAATCATGTGAAAAACAATTGTAGAAGAAGACAAGGTGTTCTCCTAGGATATTGTGATGGATGTTGTATTTGATGGTTTTCACATCATGTGTTGCCATCAATGACAAAGGGGGAGATTGTTGCAAGTATGAGCAAGTGTGGTGGTGTTGTCATTGATGTCAACACAGTTCAGTATGTTACATGTATAGCTGAGATGGTACTGAGATGTTGTGAGTACATGGAGCTATCTTTATGGTGTAGCAAATGTGTTGGTTTGATAATTTTCCAAGTGCTTTTGAGAAAATTAATAAAGAAGAGAAGTCAAAGTGATGAAAGTGTTCAAAATGTGCTCTGGTATGTGCTCTGCATTTCTCCTGTGTTGATCCTATGCTTGTGTAGATATAAAGGTTTGATGATGGTGATTTAGTGGTGATATCTCCTGAGTTTTAACTTCTGGTTTTATGGGATGTGAAAGTTACATTCACCAGTATGTGAACTGTTCTAGAAGAGTTAGTCTTCTGTGGACTGGGAGAAATATTATTTCTTTGCAGTCCTCCTCTATTTTGTTTCAAATCTTGTAGATCTGGAATATGTATTGTGAAGGTCTTTTCTGTGCTTTGGAAAATAGGTTTGAAGATTGATGATCTGAAAGTCATGTTTCAATATTTCAGTGTGAGTTTATATAGTCTGGTTGGACTAGTGAAAGGTGTTTAGTAATTGAAGTCTATTGTTTTGCTGTGGATGTATCTAGAAGATTCTAAGATGTATTCTCATGCATAAGTAAGTGTGTCATGGTGTTTGCAGGTCATCTTCTTGTTGGGAAGCGTGTACATCAATGTTTATTTGTGTTTTCATTAGGTTTGGCCAACCTAGTTTTTAGACTTCATTCGAAGAATAAAATTTAATTATGGAAGTGTGTGGTTGTTCGAGATATTATTTTTGATCTTGAAAAATGTTTTTTTATTGGTCCACTCTTATTCCTTTCCACCGTGGGAATTTTGAGTTGCCGACCTATTTGAATTTATGAAATGAGGTATTTGTGGCCGACCTTGGAGACAGTTTCTAAGGTTGAGGATGGTATAAAAGAAATTCGAGTTGTGAAGAATTGTATGACAGTGTGATGCAAAGTGAGCCAAAAATCATAAGAGTAGAAGTGTGTGTGTGAGTAAGTTGTGATAGCAGTTCTTCATTATGTTGAAGGCAATGAGATAAAGGTTTTTGCAATCCTGCGAATGTGTTAATTGTTGTGGTGGATATTTTTGTTCTCTTTTGTATCTGTAGGAAGTGAGCCTTTGTACTTGGATAGTGAGTCCTCTTTTGGGCAGTGAGCCTTTATTTTATAATTTTATATTGTGAGTTAACCCTCACCGTCATTGGGTTTTCCACATAAAAATATGGTGTTCATTGTGTTGATTTACTTTCTATTATTTGTGTTTCATGCTCTTACTTAATAACATAATAGTGTGGTTGTGTAATTGATAAATATTGAAGTTTCAAATTTGAATTTTGGGACAACTAATTCACCCCCCTCTCAGTTGTCTTGCACCTGTTTAATAACCTCAACTCAAAAAATCATGGCCTCTAGACAAGAATCGATGCCACCATACAAGGTTTAATGTAGCTCCAAAAAATGCCTCTACAACAAGGAAGAACCAGGCTATGCCAAATCATGGTCTCTTTTGCAAAAGGAGTGCAACCTCTATGAAAATAAATCAGGCGTCTTTACTATTTGACAATCACCGCAAGTTAAGGTATGAAGGTGAAATGCAAGGGTATGCCAAACTTTGACCAAAGTTTTTAGTTGATTCCATAGTCTCTTCTAGAAACCACAACAATTCCTTCCATAGAGAAAAATAATTCCTCCAAAAAAAAACGTCCTCTAGAGGTCAAATTGTAGAGCTAAAAAAACAAGCAAATGCCTTGCTGTATCTTCTACACAGCTGAATTAGAGATGATCCTCAATAATTTTCACCTAGCTGGAGAAACACATGTTTAAGAAGGACAAAATCATGCCTTTTTGATTGCCAATGCTAGCAAAATCACCTTCTCAGCAGCAAGAGGCAAATCAATCCCTTTGCAAATAGAAGGAAACACCATCTCAAAGCAAATCGTGCCTCCTCAATAAAGATCGGGTCTTCAAACAGAGAAACTCACACAACAAAACATGTTTTACACAAGAAAATCATGCCTTGAATAGGTATTGAACACACCATAGGTGAATTCAAATCATTACCTCAATGCACAGTCAAAACGCTAGGCAAGAAATTGCACCCTCCAATATGAAATTGTTCTCAACAGAGAAATGGCCTATTCACAAGAAAATTTCCTTTCAATTCAAAATCGACCTCTAAAAGGAATGAAATTGTACCATTCCAATTTCTCACGCGACACCTAGATAAATCACACCACAAAACTGAGAAATCATGCCCAATCTAGATCTTCAAACACCAAATAGAAGGAAAAAACTTAGAGATAGAGAAAAAATGGCAATTTTGAAATTTTAAAAAATTTCAAATGCCAAAAAAAACTCTTAGCAAAAAGGAGGATCTCAAACACTATAGTGAAAACTCTCAAGGAAGGAGTTGTAGATTGGGTGGCTTTGATACTATGTTAGAGCGAATAACACAAGAAGATCATCTACAGAAAATAACCTTCACAAAATAGAGAGAATCCAATGGCTATTTCACCAAAACAAAAGTGAATAAATGAGATAATTAATTTACATACTGTACATGATTTTAAAGCCATGAGAAAGGTGTTAGGTGGGAAAGCTATCCACATAGGAAAATCCACCCAGGAGAAATTAATCAGAGTAATCTACCCTTGTATACACCTAAAAATGGCCATCACCTTTAATTAATTAAATACTAGCTATTTGATTAATATTTTGACTATGTATAAATAAATTCTCAATTTATTTATATTGTTTGAACCCTTCTCTAATTCTCTAAATCTAAATCATCTTCTTCTGAATTAATTAAATAAACAAGGTTCCCTAAACTTGTTTTATTTAATTAATCTTCACTAAATCCAATTAGGAATTAGAGCACATTTCTACAACTGTTTGTGCCACCTCACCAAGGTCACATGAAAATAAATAACTCTAATTTTTAATTAGAATTATCTTCAACTCATTTTAAAAAGCACACGACTCATTCCTCCCACACTTCCACCAATTTTAAAGCACATGACTTATTCCTCCCACACTTCCACCAATTTTGGAGCACATGACTTATTCCTCCCACACTTCCACCAATTTTGGAAGCACATGGTCTTCTCTTCCCACACTTAAATCTTCCATCCAAATGGCATGTTGCCCATTGGTTAAGAGATTCTTCCATCCAAATGGCATGTTGCCCATTGGTCAAGAGATTCTTCCATCCAAATGGCATGTTGTCTTTGCTCAAGGGGACAACATCTTGATTCTCTTCATCTTCACCATCCATTTTTCTTATTCAAATTTCGACCGTTGATTATTGCCACCTCACTATATGCTTGGAAAAGGCTATAAATACAACCCTTGGGCCTTGTATTTTGCATCCACATTTGAAATAAAGTTATCATGTAGGTTTTCTCATTGGAGCTTGGAGCAATTTGGAGTCTTATAGCTAGTCTTTACATCATGTTTTACTTTGCATTTACATCTTAGCTTTAAATTTTGCATCATAGTTGCATTTTATGTCCCATCTTGCATCATAGTTGAATTTTAGATTAGTTCATTTTAAGTTTTCATTTGAGAATATGTAGAATCATGCATAGATCATTCTAGTTTAATACGATAGCATCCACCTCCACTTGTTTATTTATCATAATCACCATCATCCCTTCATCATAGCATTCATCATCATTGTTTGCATATAGTTTCATGTAGGCATTTAGTTGGCTTGTATGTTGAATACTAATCTTGTTTCTTAAGTTTCATTCTAATAGCCTTTGTGCACATAGAAATATGAGTGCCAAAAGGTTAAAAGAATCATTAAGAATAGAGGACAATGAGACATTCTTAAAAGATTTAGTTTCTTGCAAATTAGAATGACTTGTTTTCTTTGAATCTTTAATGTAAATCGTTTCATTAAGGTTTGTGTTGATACTAACTTTACACATTTCACACACACAACATAATGACACCCACCATGGGGCCTTTCCCCACTTATTTCTAACTTTGTTGGAAAATTCATGTTCACAGGTTCAGATGTGAGACTTTTGGCACCTTTTGCACCTATTTTGGCGCCTTTTGCAATGTTTCTGAGAGTTTTGGTGCCTTTTGCTCCTGTTTTGCACCTTTTGTCTCTATTTTGGTGCCTTTGGGGTCCCAAATGGTGCCTTTTGCTAGTCCTGATTTTCATGTTTTGACACATGTTTACTTTGAAATGGCACCCTTTGTCTATATTTTGGTGCCTTTGGGATCCCAAATGGCACCTTTTTCTAGTCCTAATTTTCATGTTTTGACATGTTTACTCTGAAATGGCGCCTTTTGTCTCTGTTTCAATGGTTCCTTTTTCACATTCTATGGCATCTTTTGTAGTTTCCCTATTTTTCACTAAATCCAAAGGCTAATACTTTGTGTTGTTGTTTTGCAGGTTTCCTAGATTCACTGTCAAAGACATTCTTATCAAACTACTGACAGATTGTAGGGGCTGGAAGTGATTTACTTGTTTCCTTTTGATTAAGATAGGAACATAGCTTAATTAAAAGGTTAACAAACACCATGTTTCCTTTTGGTTAAGTTAGGAACATAGCTTAATTAAAGGGTTAATGAACACCATGTCTTTTGTGCTTGATGGATGGTAGGCATATGCTCTCCCCTTAACTGGGTGAGCAAAAGCTAGACCCATTCACTTTTTGTGTGTGAGTGTGGGTTGAGTATATCACACATGTTCTCTCTTTATTCATGTGGAATACAGATTGATCAAACTATGGGTATACTTGCTTGCTTTGGTTTATCTTAGAGGGCCTACCTTGTGGGAAAAATTAATCACCCAAGGGAATAACCCAACCAGTAACACGCTAAAGCCAAGCACATTTCAAGCCGGTATATAAGTGTGGATACTGGAACAAAGGCTAGTATCATGAGGTTGGTTCCAACGAGAAGGGAAACAATGGTCTCTCATTGCATGGATAAACCCCCATGAAAAAAAAGTTCTTACTAAAACACTTGTTGTAGTTTGGCCAAAAACCTTTATCTATTCTTTGGTGTAGCAACGGTTGTTGCGAAGGGATCCACATTCTCACAATTTTTAGTAGAGATGAAAAATATGCCATGGGATATTCATGGGTATTGATGCTTGGCTGCCCTAAGAAATGACTGTCGTGGAGGGGAGCCAGTGGGGTCAAGCATCTAGTCATCCGCTAAGAATAAGTGCAGTTGGGGTAAAACCCGTGTGGAATCCTTAAGAATATAGTCTCTAACAACCTTAAGAGTGTACATTGCTTGATGTGTATTTATCAAAGTTTTTTCAAAACAAACAAAATGTCACATATCGAAAGTGAAAACCCTGATTCAGAATTGTATTTAGTGAAACAACCAATTCTCCCATTGAAAAATCAGGAAAACCAAGCAAATTTTCAAAGAAACTTTCAAAAAACCAAGTTTGAACCTATTCTAGCACCTTTTGTCTCTATTTTGGCGCCTTTTGCACATTCTATGGCACCTTTTGCATATTCTATGGCGCCTTTTGCAAAACACAAAACAATGACCTAGGTTCATCTCTTTCCTGACAATTAGTCTCATCTTGGGAATCCTCAAATGTATTCAACTAGTCCTTAGGAAAAACAGAGTCTGAACATGTGTGTTACCAAATGATTTCACGAAAGATTAAAATTCAGAAACCAAATTCCAAACCTCTTAGTCCAAAAGAACATCAAAAACGTCTCACAACACTCTACGAATTTAGAGAGAGGTTGACCTTCAATTTCTACAAAAGAGCTTGCAAGAACAATCCTGAATTATACATCTTTTACTATTGTCAAAATCCACAACTTTTCCAAAGATTTGAGTACCTCATTTAGGAAGAAAATTTACCTCTAGTTTCACAGTTTGAACTGAAATTTTAAAAATTTCTCAAGTCCAAGATCATTCCTTAGATACCTTAGAAGTATAAACTTGTTAAAATTGACCTCTACAAGTGGAATTTTCCAATCTAAATCAAGATCTAACATCACAAAGTACCAACATCATCAAATTTATCACACCTTTGATTATTAAGCCTAGTTTCATCATAAGGATTTATCATCCTCTCATCACGAAACAAAGCTACATAGTCAAATCAAACTTAGTCTCATTAGAATTTGTCATTCTATTTGGCTTAGTTGCAATCCTTGGTACTTTTCCAAAACCTAGATCAAAGTTAAGTCTAAACTATAACACTTGTATGCTCGTTCAAATAAGGTTACAAAAACAAAAACTTAAGGAAAAAGGACTTGAAAATCACAACATTGAAAAGCCAAACATTGAAACCCCAACCATTTAAACTTCAAACATCGAAACTCCTACCATTGAAACTTCAATCATTGAGACTCAAAACACCGAAACTCAAAACAGTGAAACAAAAACACCATGGTAGAGGCTGAAGAGAATCCTTTTCATGGACTCAACAACACTGACAGGGAAGAAATAACCGAAGAAGATATCCAACATGTTGAACAAGACCTCAATTTCCTCAAGTGTTTATAAAATATTTTTGAAAGAAATGGGGAAAAATACCTCCTTATGCTAGCCAAACAAGGTGCCAAATTATTGGAAGACTTTGATGTGAATCAATTGAAAGCACCTCCTAAAAATTCTGAAACAGAACACGTGGTTTCCCTAACTCAACAAATGATAAATCTCCAACAAAAAATTCTTGACACGAAAAGAGGGACTTCAAAACAATACTTGATCCAAGACATTTTTCATTATCCATTTTATCAAGATATCCACATGATACCCTTCCCCAAACATTGCGAGTTCCCAAAGTATGACAAATATAATGGAAAAATCGATCCAATAGACCATGTGAGAGAATTTAGGACCATGAGTCTTGAATTTTTATATGAGGAAACATATTTGATGAGATTATTCCCAAGAAGCTTAGGTGGCCATTGTCTTGAATGGTTCTCCAAACTCACCCCACCAATTAACAACTTTGAGGAATTAGTCAACAAGTTCATCACCCAATATTCTTATAACATCCAACATGACATTAAACTATGAAAGATATTTGTAACTTGAAACAAAAGAAGGGTGAATCATTCCTTCTATTCTTGCAAAAATGGAGAAGGTTATTTGTACAATACTCTCGTCCCATACCAGAAAAGGAAAAGATAGCAATCTTTATTGACAACCTTAATGACGAGATGAGTTATAGATTGGAATTACAATGTCCCCCAATCTTTGAAAAATTGATTGAGAATGGGATAAAAATTGAGGATGCCTTAGTCAAGAGAGGAGTTATCAAGATATATAATGAAAACAGCTCATCAAAATCCTCCAACAATTAGAATAGTGGTGACAAACCCAAGTTTTGGAAATGAAACAAGAACATTGGAAACAAAAATGGTACAATCGAAGGTCAAAATGAAAAACTTGTATTCAACCTAACTACCACTGCCACCAAAATCAATAAAAAAAAAAGCCTAAACAATAACAAATCTAAACTAGCTTCAACCTCATACAAAATACCATCATCAAATCGAATAAGGTTCACACCTTTGGGACAATCCTTAGAATCAACACTGAAAGAGCTTCTTGAAGCCAAGGTTATAATGTTACTGGAGGCACGAGATTATAACCCACAAGTTAAACCACCATGGTGGAATGAGGCCCATTTCTATGACTTTCATAGGAACAAAGGACATAAAACCAATGACTGCATACAACTAAAACATTTAGTGCAAGATTTGATTGATAACAAGACAATATCTATAGAGGTACCTCAAGCAAACAATGATCATGGAGCGTTTAAGAACCCTCTACCAAACTATGAAAAGGGGGAATCCTCGTCAGTGAACACCAAAGGAAAGAATGTAAACTATGTCTACGATACTACTGTTCTTAACATTTCTGTTGTTGGTAATCCAATCAATGATAAACAAAGCATTATACCAGCTGATTCGAAAGTTTTCCAATCCCAAGCTATGATGGGACATGTAACCACACCTCATTGCCTATCATTTATTGAAAATGATGATGCATCACTCACCCATCCGCATAATTCTCCATTTCATATTAAGGTTTTGATCCAAAAATGTCTGGTCAAATGTGTTTTAATAGATGGAGGAGTTGGTTTAAATATCTGCTCTTTAAAGATTATACATGCCTTGGGATATTCAGAAAATGTAATAGACTCTAGTAAAAAGATTACCATGAAGGGATATGATGTAGAAGAGTGCTTATCTAAAGGATCGGTTACTCTACCAATCAGAATCGGCCCTGTGGTGAAAGATGTGGTTTTCCAAGTCCTTGATCTCCCCTTGACCTATAATATCCTCCTTGGAAGACCATGGATACATGAAATGCAAGCAGTTTCCTCTACATACCATCAATGCTTGAAATTTTCTCACGATGGAGTCAAAATCACAATACAAGTAGATCCTAATTCTTTCATGTTTGGACATAATCAGAGTCTTAAAGATGAAATCACCATCCCTAGCGATTGTGAAGCATCCTCCCCTCAAATAAATGTTGATCATGAAACCGTCAAAAAATCCACTCTAGTCACTACACTATCAAACCCCAAAGTCCAAATTCATGATCTAGGATGTGAAGAATACTGTTCGGATAAGTTGCTAATAAATGACACTACTACTATTGTCAAAAAAGGTTAGACTTCCAACAATGATGTTGAGACTGCTACAAAAGAAATGCAGAAAGATGACCATGTTGGGATTGAAACCTTTTGGGATCCTGATGATACACCTACCCTTTCCATATCCAGCTACACACAAGCTTTTGATACCTATGATAACCCCCTATTTAGCCAGGATATCTGTGATAATCCACTTTTTTACCATGATCCTAGTAAGGATATCCAATCATCCTTCCATCACACTTTCCCTAGGCTAGGGTATGAATCTCCTAATGTTCCCTCTATCAAGTCATCTTGCCAAGTCACTAAGGACATGCAAGCCTCCATTGATGTTAGCAGTACCGAAAAGGATAGTATCAAAGACTCCATTGATGGCATCACCACTCCCACTTCATTAATCTCCTCCACATCCATCCACCTTGTAGACATGGATCAACAAGTATCATCTAAAGAAATTATAAAGGAGGAAAATCAGAAATCAAAGGTAAAAATGCCTTTTTCAAAAGGAGATTCAAAATCAAAAGAAAGCTTGCCATGAAAGAAAAATCAAGAGAAGTCCCTTAGCCAAAATAAAAAGCTATTAGAAAAATCAAAAGCAAAAAAGGATCAAGCAAAGTCCCTTAGCCAATACAAAAAGCTATTGGACCAATCAAAAAGAAAGAAAGATCCAGACAAGTCCCCTAGCCAAAATAAAAAGCTACCGGACAAATAAAAAATCAAAGTAAAAAATCAAAGTGAGCAAAAGTTGATCTCTAAACATGCCTCTCCCTCAAAACTCATTGGGGGCATCTATCAAAGAAGAAAATCAAAGAAAGAACTTGTTGATTCATGGTCTACATCTGTGTCACTCATACCACATATTCCCTTCCACCCATCCATGTTCACATACCCGTCATATCATTACACTTCCATTTGTGATGTCTTTCAATGCGTCTTTGATGGCGACCTCTTCACATACTATAACTCATCGATTGCCCAAGCTTCTTTTTATCTGAAGCCTGATGGCCCATATAGCGTGCACATTAGGGATCCTATCATAACCTCTTTCATCTGTCACCTCTATCATCTACCATATTTTTCACTCATGTTATTCATTCCGATCGGGTCCTTTCATCTAGCATGGTCATTCACACAAGATCGAGGCATCGTCACAATAGTCTTTGGATCGGGAGCATATCATTTATCCACACCAGAAGGGGATTTTTTTGATGAACCCATCAACAACCTGCATCTCAAGAAGTTCTACACTTGAATCGTCTAGTGTATTGGGGAAAAAGTCCTGAAAAATACCAAAAACATCAGAAAATATCCTAAAAAAATGGTTGCCTCGATTTTAAACCTAGCAAACAAGCATCTTGGTAACAACAAAAAATTAGAAAGATCAAATTTTTTTAAAAAATCATAAAATCTGAAAAAGTGCAATAAAAACAAGTAGTGAAAACCTATCAACAGGTGCTATTTTTGTTAGGTTAGCTTTTCCATCTATTTGAGCATGTCAACCATTCACTTTCACCACTCGCTTTCACCATCCATCTACCTATCCTTTGAAAGCACCATGTACATATCCTGGCATCTCAGTTGTGTCTCACCATGGATTGGGGAAAAATCCTGAACTCACTGGGGGAAAAAAACCTTGAGCTTGAACCAATAGACAAACACAAGGAAGAAAAATGCAACAAAAACAATGATTAAAACACAACTCAACATTGAACATCAATCACAATTAGAAACACATCAAACATCCATATCATACAAAAATAAAAAAATAGGTTCACTAAGCTTGAATGAGTGAGTCTCTTCAGATTTCCAAAAGAATTGGGAAATATGTCAAGTTTTGTGAAGCTTAATGTAACAAAGAATCAATTGAAAACAAATTTCCCACAACTCTTGGAAGGTGGATAGATTCACTCATTTAAGCTTAAGAGCCTAGATAACAATCATCTGCATAATTAATTGCATCATCATTCATCATTACAAAACATCACACATCATTTGCATCACATCCATACATATTCAACATAATCATTACATGGAACATCATGCATCATTTGCATAATAAAATCCATCATCCATAAAGCACATCATATCATCATTACATACATCACATATAAACATCACATAAAAATAAACAAAAATATGAATCATCATGTGATCATTTCATATACACATTCACTAATTCATTACATCATTTACTTGCATTAGAAAAGAAAAAAAACATAAAATGCATCACATATCATTGGCATAATAAAATCCATCACATACATCATATGGGAATCATTCATAAATCACCGTAGACTTGTTACACATCAATTACATAATCATTTACATCCATATCAGATCATAACATTAGGAATTATCATCATGAACATGGAAATTAAATGCATATCAAAATCATGATCATAACATGGAAATTAAATGCATCATAGACATTTATCATCACTGCATATCATATAACCTCAAAAACATAATGTCAAAATGTATGAAGATATCCAAAAAGTATGACAAGGTACATCAATACCAAAAATGGCATTGTATCATAAAGTATTAACACAAGAAGTACATCATCAATGTCACAACAGTGTAAACATCAAAATATGCTATGTCAAGCTCCCCCCAGATGCTACTGGTATCATGAAACTAGTACCTCCTCCTGACGGACCTGCACCAAGATCTCTCCAATCTCTAGGAAATGGCTTAGTAACACCCATGCTAATATTATAAGACTAGGATCTAGAAAATCAAAATGGTAAAAAGCTCTCTCACCAATTAGAAGGAACCAAATCATGATAATTACCCATGTAGAACTACAAGTACTAAGTAGCGTGTCGAATCTTTCTAAGGAAATTCGTTGTCCCCATAGCCACTGCAACTTGCTATAATCTCTTAGTAATGGCCTCAACCTACTCTACTTGATGTCTAAAGGCATCCCTCTCTATAATAAGTATGAAAACCTATGCATGTACCTATTGTATCTACTTATTTTTTGCACCTCTCAGCTGTCAATATTTGAATATGTGCCCAAGCCTACACTAACTCATCCTGAAGTGTTTCAAACTATGCCTGAGCCTGCACTAACTCACCCTAAAAATTATAAACATGTGCCTATAATTCCTCTATCAACACTTTCTACTAATGAGAAGGGACCCCAATCTGAATACTAGGGAGCACTGCCTGAGGTACGATAATACTCCTCCTCTGTCTAGGAACTACAAAATCTAGAAAGGGACTACCAACAACACCCAATGGCCCTACACCTAAACCACCACCACCCTCTACACCATCATCATCCCCTCCATCCCCAATATCACCCTCCTCCTCTCCATCCCCACTCTATCTCAGTTCCCTATCATCATCATCAAATGGCAGAATTGGCTCATCAGGACTAGATAACCTTGAAAAAGGATGTGTGTAGAAATACTCAGAATAATCCTCTATCATCCCTGCATCTCCCACCTATGCAACATAATCCCACACACATGGTGCCAATGTGTAATACTAAATACAAGCAACATCATAAGATACACATGGGCCCCACTCTATCACATCATGTCATCATTGTGTATAATGGGAAAGCCCCTCGGGCATTGCCTGAACTCGTTCAAATTGTCAAAAAACACATAGATATAAATATATCTCAAGTACAAAATGTGTCCATCCAATCAAGTATCATGATCATAGCATGTATGGCATCTCCACTTGATCCTCTAGCCACATCTCACAATCCAAGTATGACCCCCATGTCACGGTCTCTAGATCATCTAGAGAACATCTCCAATAAGTTAATTTTCCTAGATTATGTTGAACAAACGAACCACTATAATTGAACACATAGGGTCTACCTATTGGTCGCTATCTATCCCCCAATGGTTGAGTGATCGCTATATGCTCCCATGCCCATATCTATAGAAATGTCACTCCCGCTGATAAATTGGCCCCTCTTAAATAAACAACATGGTGAAGATCATGGTATAAGTGGGCTAACATACACTAGCCCCATGCATATCTGGTCGCTGATAGCATCATACACTCCAATAATCGACCCCAACCCACTAAAAATTCTTTTGACCTATGTTCAGGACAAAGGAATCCACCAATGAACCTGGAAAGTATAGATGGAAAAGGATCATATCTCCCAACCATCTCATACCAGGGGACCCAATGGCCTGAAACATGATCATATCGACAAATCCTATGCAAGGCATCAGTCCCACCCTACTCTACTCTATCATAAACAACTATATTTCCCATCAATGGAATGTATAGGATCTGATAAACATCCTCAATAGTAACTGCCATCTCCCTAGTAGCTAGATGAAAGGTATTGTGGTCACTATGCTACCTCTCTACTAGAGCAGTCAACAAAACCCTATCAATCTTATATTGGGGTATATCTATCAAGGATTTCAACCCATAATGGGCGATAATATCCAAACCTAGCTTAGTCAGCTGACAAACCATCTCCCATGTCTTCGGGAAACATTCCCATGATGGGAGCACATCAAAGTCCTCCTAATCATATTATGGAAAAAAATCAGCATTACATCAATCAATCTATCAAATTTATCCCGAACACAATGTTCAATCAAGATCATCAGTCAATAAAATCATGTTCAATGAAGATCATCAGTCAATCAAATAAGGATCAATCAAGACCATCAAATGAATCAATCAAGAAAATCATTAGTACTATCATCGATCCTAACCTATCATGAGGTCAAAACATTAGTAAATCCTAACATCGATGCTCACCTATCATGAGGTCGAAACATCAAGTGAATCCTATCATTGATCCTTTCCTATCATGAGTTCAATACATCATCAAACATATCATCAATCCTCACCTATCATGAGGTTGATGCATCATCAATCCTACCATCGATCCTCACCTATTATGAGGTTGAAACATCAAGTGAATGCCATCATTGATCCTCGCCTATCATGAGGTTGATGCATCATCAATCCTATTATCCATCCTCACCTATCATGAGATCAATTCATCATCAATCCTACCATCAATCCTCACCCATCATGAGGTCAAAACATCAATTTAATCCCATCATCGATCATCTCCTATTATGAGGTCGATGCATCATCAATCCTATCATTGATCCTCAACTATCATTAGGTCAATACATCATTGAATCCTACCATTGATCATCACCTATCATGAGGTCGATGGATCATCAATCCTATCATCAATCCTCACCTATCATCAAGATGATGCATCATCATGTTATCCTATTGTAGACATCCAAATTTGACTGCTCCTGCATGGTCAAACTCATCTACTTTATTTCATCAATATTAATTAAATGATTTATTTAATTAATATTTCATATTTTTGCTAAAGTCTCTAAAGTATTTAATTTAACAATTAAATACTTTACACCTTTTCCTCTCTAAATTAAATAAAAATGTTAATTTATTTAATTTAGTCATTTGACCTTTTTTGAATTAAATCAATTTTAAACTCTTCTTTTTTCTCTCTCCTTGTCACATCCTCCATAATTCTCTTCTAATCTAGATTAATTTAATTAATTCATGATTAGGATGTGCATGCCCTTAATCAGGGATTAATGCCACATCCTCCAACTTTTTCCACTTGCTTCTAATATCTTATCAATTTTCTTAATCATGTATTTGCACAACCTTGATCTAATCATCTTTCCACATATATGATAGCTTTTTGGTCAACCTTTACATATTCCACATTTGGCATTGACCCTCTTCCCCATGTGAATTTTTAATTCACATTTATTCATCCAATACTTTCTCTTCCCCATGTGAATTTTAATTCACATTTATCCTTCCAAGGCTCTCTTTATTCCCATGCAAGTTATAGAACCTTTGACTTGTCACATCACTCACATGTGTCAAAATCCTACCCTTTTGGGAACCTTGTCTTATCCACAAGATTATTCCAATCATGTGAATTTTGTATTCACATTTATTTCTCTGACTACTTTCCTCTTCCCCATCAAGATTTTTGAGGAATACTAAAATTCATCAAATGTCACTTTCATTCTCACTTGGGGACAAGAAGTAACTTTTTGAGGAAATTTTCTCATCTCCCAAGGTACTTTCAATGTACATGTACTTCTTCCACATCATTTTTCCTTCTTCCACCTCACTTGTACCTCTTTCCATATCATCATTTCTTTGGAAAACTCACCCTCCCCATGTCAAGATGTGAGGTATTATGAGTACTCAACTTACCATAGCCCTCCATCTTGGCCATGGTGGCTTAATCCTAACAGCTGAATTCAACTTCTTCTATAAATACCCCCCTTTTTCATTCATTGAAACACCTTAAGCATTCTATCACCCTTATACTATCAAAATTTTGATCCATTCAAGCCATCATTAACCATTTCATTCAAGTCATTTTGAATACTCATCTTCATTTTCACCATTATGGCATACCTAGTCTAGCTCTCATCTCATCTTGCATCCACCCTTTTATCACATTGCTATCCAAGGAGAATAAACATCAAGATACATCAAGGGCCAACCAAGGAAATAAGAAACAAAAGGTATAATTGTTTCATCTTTATCTTTCTTTTGTTCTTTTCCTTAGGCTAATCGTTGAGGTGGTCTTGGGTTTTTATTTTACATTTCCAAGTAGTTTTGCACATTTAGATTAAGGGAAAAACTTGCACACACCTATCCTTTGACGCTCACCTATCATGAGATCAAATCATCAACTATCTTATAAAAAATAAATCAAGCAATGAACATCACACAATCAAATTGAGATCAATCAAACAAATCATTGAATAGAATAATGCAACAACTAACCTGATTCATGAGCATTATACAAGCCTCAACGAACATCAACAATGCAACATTTGA
Organism: Sequoia sempervirens; assembly: GCA_007258455.2. NCBI lineage: Eukaryota > Viridiplantae > Streptophyta > Pinopsida > Cupressales > Cupressaceae > Sequoia > Sequoia sempervirens. The sequence goes on from VDFB02281492.1 coordinate 645,103,317, forward strand.
CATAATCGGGAGGACTTTAATAAATAAAACATCGTCAGATAAGTAAAAAAAGGAAAATAATTAGGAATCATTCAAGGGAAAAACCATCAAGCTTGCAAAAAGTTCCATTTGGGACCCCAAAGTGCCACATAATGAGCAAAAGGCACCATTTGGGACCCCAAAGGCGCCATTTAAGTGTTAGAAGGATCAAAACATGAATTTAAGCTTGCAAAAGGCACCATTTGGGACCCCAAAGGTGCCAAAACAGGAGAAAAAGGTTCCATTTGGGACCCCAAGGGCACCAAAACACAAGAAAAAGGTGCCAGAACAAAAGCAAGAGGTGTCGAAATTCCCAAAAACTCACAAAAATACCCCCCCAAAAGTGAAAAAATGACTCTAAATGGCCTACAACACCTATCTACCAAGTTCAAAACATCCGTAAAAAGGTGGGAAAATTACTAAAGGAGGTTTTTCATAATGCGCACTATAGGTCTAATTGCAACAAGGTGACTGTGGTAGCGAAGAAGCTTGAAACAATGATTGTGAGAAGGGATCTCCATCTTCCTCTAGCTCTCCACTCTCCAGTTTTTCCAAACTCACAATATGCAAATGAATTCAATTTTCCCGCTTTTTACCTTTTTAAAGGACAATGGAGGGAACTATGGTGGGATTTATTATCAAAAATGGGATTTAACTAATCCAAACTGATCAAGGAGAGAGTGTAGAATCAAATCTCAAGAGATAAATCATATCTGATGTCAAATTATCATTGGTTTAACATTGGATCATCATCACAACACTACAACATCATCACACAATTTTCAAATCCTTGACAAAACATCAAACTACATTTTACCAATTTATCTCTCAAGGGGGCATATATCCAACAGTACCTAAAAAATCAACGTCTAGTGCATCAAAAACTTTTCTGAGCATTAGTATCAATTTTTTCTTTTAAGCAACATGTAAATGCATTACTTAAAAATTGGGAAAAATGTATACACCTAAAAATGGTCATCACCTTTGATTAATTAAATACTAGTTATATGATTAATATTTCAACTATGTATAAATAAATGCTCAATTTATTTATATTGTTCATCCTTCTCTAATTCTCCAAATCTAAAAAACATATTCTTCTAAATTAATTAAATAAACAAGGTTCCCTAAACTTGTTTTATTTAATTAATATTCACTAAATCCAATTAGGAATTAGAGAACATTTCTACAATTTTTTGTGTGCCACCTCATCAAGTCACATGAAAATAAATAACTCTATTTTTTAATTAGAATTATCTTCAACTCATTTCAAAAAGCACATGGCTCATTTCCTCCCACACTTCCACCAACTTTGGAGCACATGACTTATTCCTCCCACACTTCCACCCATTTTGGAGCACATGACTTATTCCTCTCACACTTCCACCAATTTTGGAAGCACATGGTCTTCTCTTCTCACACTTGAATCTTCCATCCAAATGGCATGTTGCCCATTGGTCAAGAGATTCTCCCATCCAAATGGAATGTTGTCTTTGTTCAAGGGGACAACATCTTGATTCTCTTCATCTTCACCATCCATTATTCTTATTTGAATATGGACCATTGATTATTGCCACCTCACTATATGCTTGGACAAGACTATAAATATAACCCTTGGGAATTGTATTTTGCATCCACATTTGAAGTAAAGTTATCATGTAGGTTTACCATTAGAGCTTGGAGCATTCTTGGAGTCTTATATATAGTCTTTACATCATGTTTTTCTTTTCATTAACATCTTAGTTTTAAATCTTGTATCATAGTTGCATTTTATGATTCATCTTTCATCATAGTTGCATTTTATATTAGTTCATTTTAAGTTTTCATTTGAGAATATGTAGAATCATGCATAAATTCATATAGATCACTACTATAGTATCCACCTACACTTGTTCATTTATTATCAACATCATCCTCCACTCATCATAGAATTCATCATCATTGTTTGCACATAGTTTCATGTAGGCATTAAATTGGCTTGCATGTTTAATGTTATTTCATTTCCTAAGTATTCATTTTAACAACCATTGTTCTCATAGAAATATGAGGGCCAAATGGTTTAATAGATCCTTAAGAATAGAGGACAATGAGACATTGTTGAAAGATTCGTTAAGATGAAATTAAGAATAGTTTACTTTGCTTTGAATATTTAATGTAAATTGTTTCATTAAGGTTTGTGTTGATACTAACTTTGCACATTTCACACACACACAAGTATAACAATAATTTCAAATTTTCAATAGGAGTGAGGGATGTATCAATGCACCAGGTAGGAATTCTTGGAATTCCTTGAGAGCACCTTTTATAAGTTTTGTTCCTTTTTCATGTGCTTCAAAATTTTCCTTCCTTCCAGATGCTTGTAGAGAATCTCTCAATATTACTTTATACATTGGAGACATCCTCTCCATATCCACAAAGCATTCAATCATAGGAATTTGTAGAAGCTCCTAGGGAATTATCGACTAAAATATGATTTTCTTGGGTAGTAGGCCTTTCAAAAAATCATTATCAGAGGATGATTCTCTAGGGTTCTTTAAAGATTTTACAAAATTTTTTCCCTTATGCATTTTTTTGGGGAGATTCCTCATTTGTATTTTATTCCTCTCCCTTTTCCTTCTATTCTTCCTCCTTTTTTTCTTCTTCCATTTCATCTTCTTCTTCTTCTTTCTTTTCTTCCTTCTTTTTTCATTTTTATCTTTATCATTTTTATCCTCTTCATTATTTTCATCTTTTTCATCTTTATTTTTCTCTTCCTCTGGACTATCTTTTTCTTCTTCTTCACTATCTTTTTCTTCTTCTGCATTGCCTTGTTCATTGTTTCCTCTTTCTCCTTCAGTGTGCTCTGGATTAGCATCATTGTTATTTTCAGGCTCAACCTCACCTTCATTTTTCTTTTCACCTTCCAGAGGATCATTTTCTCCACCGACATCAACTTCAACATCAATATTTTTAGAAATATCTGCATTACCTATATCAAGAGCAATATTTCCTTAGCATTTTCAGTAGCAACCTCTTCATTAGCTTTAATCATACCATATTTTTCTATTTTATCCTAGATTACTCTTTTTGTTTCCTTCCTTTCCTTCTTTGTCATCTTTTTATTCCTTTTCATCAACATGTTTACTCTACTCTTCATTTGAAACATTTCTACATAGATCTTCTTCAAAGATTCTAGATCATCTAGGGTCAAGGAAGAACCAATCTTATTTTATGCATCATTCTTTATTTTCTCTTTGAAATCAACAAACTCTAATATCCTTTTCATCAGAGTTTCCCACATTCTTTCATGTGTATATTTCTTTATATCATCCCTCTTAACTTCTAAGATGATAACATATTGAATAACAACTAAAAAGAAAATTTTTCTTATCTTCTTCTCCAACATTATCATAATATTATGTTGTAGGTTGAAGTATGTTCTCAAAATGTAGCATGGAATTGAGAGTTACCTCTAATTTAAAGTAGGGAATAGAACATACTAGATTATCCTATTCTCCACTCTAGTCTATAGAGGCTTCACTAGACACCTTATCCTTCTTTGATTCTAGTTTGGTGTGCATATGGACACTAGAATCTTGCACTTCCTCATCATCAGAAGATGATACAAGTGCTCTCTTCAAACCAACAACTTCTATAGAAGCACCTTCACAAGAGGATAAGCCTCCTTTTTTTTTTCTCACCTGCTTTGCATCAGGATCTTCTTCTTCATCATCTTGATCATCTGTAATGTTGAGGTTCTTCTCCCTTGTCACTTTATTTCTCCTTCCTCTCTTTGCAAGCACTACTAGAGGAGTCTCTTTCCTCTTCCCAAATCTAGTAGATAGTCTAAAGGGAAAAATACTTTTTCCTTTATCAATGGTTTTAGGTTAAATCTTTGCTATAGGGAATACGAAGGATTTTATAGAGGTAGTCCTTCTATATCTCCTTGGACTAGATGATTCTACCTCCAACTATTCTCCTCTATCCCTTCCAAGGGAAATTTCCTCATCAGTGAATCCAAATTATTTAAGCTTTTTCTCTACCTCCTTTCTAATTTTAGGCTTTTGCTGCTTTAGATGAATCTCCATAGACTTTGTAGCATATGCCCCAATTTTGGGTTTGTTGGGGTCCTTTAGATTCTTTTTCTTCATGATGAGCTGCAACTAGGGTTTGCACAGCTTGAACTCCAAATCTCCTAAAGGATACTCCAAAAATGCTTCAAATTCTTAAAATTTAAGAATGATCAAAATTCCTTAAACATTTCCTCCATAAAATAATGAATCTCCTTAATTCTCATTAAATGCGGTAGATTGCAAAAAGCTACTAAAAACTCTTCTCTTTTGCTTAAGAAAACCCTAATTCACTCCACAAAAAAAAAATATTTTATATTTTCAAGTTCCTTTTCCATAACCTCTACTTATTCATTCTTCAAATTTCATCTTCTTGTCAGCCTTTGACATGCTATTTATCTAGAGGATTCTCATGATTTTCTAATAATGCTCCACCTACAACCTTGCTAGGTTTAATTACTAAATAAATCATCTATATTAGATGAGGGCACAAACTCATCAGTAGTCTTTGGTTCTTCTTTCTTCCTCCAAATCTTATTCATCTCTTGCTTAATCTCAACTTTTTCAAATTTCATCATAGATTCATTATTTTCTATTGGATTGGTCTCCTTACTCTTCTTGCTTCTATAAACTCTTGAAACACTTCCTGGTTTGTTCTAGTTATAGCAGAAAATACTTCTCTGATAGGCTTGACTTCCACTAATTCTTATTCTACACTGATTAGCTTTATGCCCATACTTGTTACAGGTATAGCAATAGCCATTAAACTAATTTATCATCAAGGTTTTTTATTCACTTACCTAATGTCCAATTCTTTTGCATGTGAAAATTGACCATTAAAAGGAGTAGGGAACTGATTCATCCAACTACATTTTATTGCCTTATGACCAAATTTTTTGCATTAAAAATAAGTGCCACTAAAATAAGGATACCTTTGTGCATTAGGATGTCTCACCAAAGGTTTCTTAGAGGATTTCCTTGAATTTCCTTTCTAATTTTATTTATTTTTAGTTTCCTAATTGTCCATGACTTTAGAAATTTCACCTATATCATTTCCTAGACCACCTTTGTCCTTACTAGGTTTTTTTCCTACAATCAATTCATCAAGCCTAGCTGAGCTAGATTTGAAATTGTTCTCATAGAGTTTCTCCTTCTTCAGATCCACTTCTAGGTTCACAATTTCTTGTTCAAGCTTGGTGCAATCTTCAAACTTGCTTTGTACCAACTTGTTCAGACAATCTTCAATTATTTTCTTCTCCTCTACTCACACTTTCAAACCGGAAATGTCTTCATTAGGCTCTTCAACTAATTAGTTACTTCCTTATGTCTATCTTTGAACTTTTTCAATTTCTCCTTTAATTTTTAAACACATTCATTCACATCTTCAAGATTCTCTTTCAGATCCCTATTTTCTCTTTCAACTTTTTCAAGATCCTCAAGAGCAGTCTAGAGCTCTCCTTCATCATTCATTTCCTCCAACTTCAGGATCTCCCTCAAGATGTTAGGATTTTCTGTAGGAACTTGGCTTTGATACCAATGTTAAATGTCTAAAGTACTAAGAGAGGGGGGGATGAATCAATATCTTCTTTAATTTTTTGATCAAATACCATCCAATTATTCCAATACATATAATAGAAAGGATAAGCAAAAGAATTAATAGAACATGCCATCACAGAACACATGAACACCGAGATTTTTATGTGGAAAACTAAAAATGGGAAAAACCACAATGAGTATTAGCTCACAATATAGTATAACTAGTTCTAAGATATTACAAAATGAGTGGCTCATTGCTAGGACTCACTATCCAAAAATAAACGCTCACTTCCTACAAAATTACAATGACAAAAATGGCCTTCAACCAAAAAATGAAATGATAGAGTACACCCAGTGAGTGTAGATTCAGTTCCAATGAAGCTCAATAAACTGACTTGACACACTTCATCATATTTTCTCTTCTACATATTCACATTCACATCATCACAAAAAAACTATATCAAACTTCAAAACTATCTAATATATATATTTGATCTCTTTGCAAGCATCAATTAGATTGGCCTAATTAGATGCACTTCTCATTCACCAAGAATACCAAATTTCAGCTTCAAGCTTTCACAAAATCTTCTCAAAAAGCAATTCACACATCCAACATGCTACATCAAGTTGGAATGGACCTAGGATAGGTCATACATATATTCACATACCAAAAGTTAATCAACCATTACACAATACATCCATTAGGTCAGCCAAGGATAGACCTAAAAGCACATTTGTAAATACTAGTATAATGTCGATACACCATATAAGCATCTGGATACATGATATCTTGAATGTGCATGCTCTCAACATCTACAAATCATTTCCCAAAACTGCAAGCAATAGTAATCACCAACAAATAGATGCAGACCAAAATATTGAAGGATATAAGTAAAATACCAATTTAGATACCAAACCAAAATACTGGAACAACTTCAAACTTTATCTTGCAATTGCAACTCATATATCATGACAACATCAATGACAACACAAAATTAAAAAAATGAGATGTTCTTCATTTTTCTAACAATTATATAGGGGTTTATTGAAAAACTATATCCTAGACCTTCTCTAGCCCATTCACCACTTTAAACACCATTAATTATGTTTGTATATGCTTATAAGTTCATTCACCAACCTTTATCATCAATATTTCACCAAACCCTAGTTCAAAACCACAATTTTCAAGCAAAATTTGAAAAAAAACCTTCAAGACAACAACACAAAAAGCCATCAACCATATTCCTTTCTCCAATGAACCATGGATGTAGCTAAATCATGCCCTAGTGAGCCATTCCACCAAGTTATAGAATAAAACAATGGGTGGAATGACTTAAAATGTCATTTTCATACACTCAAAACCCTTAAAATAGGGTATATAGACTGGTCCTCTGCAATTTGTCTCTAAAATGCACAAAAATAATTGAAATCAATACAAACCAAATCTAAAATGGTGTTAGGATTGCTGCCCACAAGATTCACTCTATGAAAGATGAAAAAATTCATGCTTAAGGAGGGGTTTATTTAAAATCCCAATTCCAAATGCCTTTGCACTTTATTACTACATCAAACATGCCCTACACATGCTTAAACAATCATCAAAATATGCTTCCCCAAGAGTTTACAACATTTACCAACCCTTAACCATCAACTTTCACTCAAAATAAACAATTTTGACAACTAGGGCATCATGCCGAAACCCTCATATGGCCTCCCTTTCTCTCCAAAACCATTCTAACACATCATTAAAAATCTACACTAACATTTAGAACCAACTTCCAATCTTCTTGAGTGCTTTTAAAATGAATCTCAACATTGAGCCACCACTTTCATGGCAACAACTCAAAAATTTCAATGAGGAAAGCAACAAAAACTCTCCCAAATTCCTTCCCTACTCTTATCATCATACTCCTACATCTTATCCCAATTTATTGGGCCCATTCCACCAAGCCACAATAGATACAATAGGTGGAATGAGCCATTAATTCATTTTACGTTTTCAAAACCCTTAACTTGAATGTACAGAGCTGCTTGTGATAAAATGCAATAAAAACTTGAAAACTCAATGAAATATATTCACTCCAAATCCAAATTGGAGCTAACACATATATCTAAAAAATTCAAGAGCTTTCAGAGCAACATACTTCTATATAGAACTATATAGTTGTTGGGAGTAGCAAATTTGCAGAAAATTACACAAAAAAAGAAAGAATTTTTATTGATTTCTTCTTCAAAAAAGGATCAACCACCTCTTCCTTCAAGTTCCCCACATATTTATACCTTAGCCAACCTTAAAAAAACTACCAAAATTTAATTTTGGGTTGTATGACTGTTGGTCTCCCCCAAACTTGCATTTTTTTCCATTTTGCAACTTTTGAATATGACAACATTTCGTAAGATTTATAAAATTTGTACAATGAACCCCAAAACCAACTAACATGAATTATTACATTAAAAATTGGTCTAATATAACCTTATTAAATTGAAAAAAATCAAAACACAAAACTAACTTAAGACTTCCATGAACCAAATTTGCTCAATAACCTTGGTGCCCCTACACTAGTTTCATAAAATGCAATGTAATTAGCAGTATGGATATGTTTGAAAAAATGCATTACAAGTAATTTTCTTATGGTATGGAGGTAGATGTATGTATGAGATTTTTTGTAACATAGACATGTTTGATAATTCCAAACAACTCACTGCCTTGTTTCATAAAATGCTTTGGTGTGTTAAATAAAATACAATGTAATCAACATTATCAATATGCTTCATAAAATACATTACTTAATTTTGTTTTATGTGTGTTTGTGAACATGTATCATTCAACACCATGCCGAGGAAATTATCAAATTCTCTAGCACCAGAAGAAAATGTAGTAAAAAATGCAAGGAGAAGAGAATCAAAAATTGTATTTCATGAAGCAAATGAATTGCAGCCCATACAACCATAAATTCCCATGCAATCTAAGAGAGATGTCCAATTGGAAAAAAAAAGGGAATGAATGAAAAAATTTCATCAAAGGACATAAATGGATCCCCAAGTTGAAGGAAAATCATCAAATATAGGTGATGTTCAATGCACATCTCCAGTTAAAGACACACTAGCAACAACACGTGGTTTTCCAAGTACATTAGAAATCACATCTACTATTGAAGACACACCATCAACAACATTGTTTTTTGAAAGTATATTAGAAAACATGCCTCTATTTTAAGTCACTCCAAAAATGACATCTCAAGTTTGAGGTACAACATCATTTACATGTCAATCTCAAGGTATATTAGCAATTGGACCTATGATTGAAGGTACGTGATCTATCCCTGATGTTGTTGACATTCCTAATGTTGAAAAAATTTTACATTTGATAACTCCTCCTAGAGTTTTTCATAGAAAACCTAGATTTTTTATTGATATTGATTCCAATGTTTTGAAATGTATTCCTAATAATATTCCAAAATGTACATGTCAAAGATTTGCAAAGAGGATATGGAATTTATTTTTTGAGAAGAAAAGTAAGTGTGGAAGATGCGAACTATTTGTTGAAATGATGAGGAAACTCAAATTTACACCCACCATGAAGGATCTTGGGCTCAGAGTTTTGAATGAATTAAGTGAAAATTCCATTGTAAATAACTTGATGAGTGCATACAAGAGTGTGGGTTATACCTCACACATGAAGGATAGTTGTGATATACAATGTGTGATGACAACACTGTTAAGAAGTCAAACAAGGAGCAAGGTGAACCACAAAAGTACAAGGAAGTCTTTGAAAATAATTAAATCATCTCTAATGAGAGCCAAAGGAAGGCATGAAAGATTGGAGGATTCAAATAGCAATGAGTTATGGGCATTCTTGGGTAGAGTGCCACAAAATGATAAACGAATTGTTCAAGGCTTGAGATATTTAATAGTAGATTATTGGAAGGATAAAACAAGGACCTCTCCTAATCAAAGAGATGTTGTAAGAAGGATAATTGGTAGTAAAATCCATGAGCCACATCCAAAGCATTATTTGGATACCACTCAAACCTAATTTTTCGTTGATTTTGTATAGAAGTTTCCTGAAATTCAAATATGTCAAAGGTATTTTGAAATGTTAAAGCCTTTTTATGTCAAAATAAATCACACATGCACTACTTTTTGTTGTAGATTACATATTTAGTTTTCTAAGCATTATGATTTTTATCAACGTATATGTGTAGATATGCATACAGACAATGTTTTGAAGGAATGAAACAAAAGGCCTCCACCTAAATCCTTAAGGGAATTCTTATCTTCCATTTTATGTGAAATAGAGGATGGTCAAATTTTTTACAAGTCATGTTTGGATGGCACATGTGATCATTATGGTGGAATGCAACATTTTCCAATTTTCCAACAAATGGCTAGTACATAATTATTGAATTTGGAAAATACAAGACAATGGCCTACAATCTAAAAGATGGGAAAGAAGCAAAGAAGTGTGAATTGGTGAGTGATAAGATTCCAGTATATCAGTTTATGGACATTTTCTATGATTAGGTGGTCTATGAGTATGCAAGGCATACACATAGAGCTCAATGGTTGGACTCATAGTTCAAGTTATGAAAGGACACGTTTCCACTTCATAGCATCATTTTAGTTGTCAACCTCATGGAGAACTACACACTACAACCATAGAACAAGGTGCAATCACAATACTACAAATCCACATAGGTTGCTATATTTGTACATAAAGCATTCATTCATGCAAATGATAGTATGTAGAGGATAATAGGAAAGTATTGAGGGAGTATCACTTTTACATCAGTGATGATCACACACATTCTACCAAGTTTTTCTAAGGTTGATTTTAGATGTTCTATGTTGATATGGCTAGCAAGGGCATATCATTTAATCAACATATCATATGGTTAGATAATTGTGCATTGCAACTCAAGAATTCTAAAATGTTTTACTAGTTGAGTAGGATGCATAGGATTAGTGGTGTTCAACATATGTGGAACTTCTTAGAGGCCAAGCATGGAAAGGGGGAGCATGATGGATTAGGTGCATGTATCAAAAGAGACCTATCATGAGAAGAGTTAAAATACAAATATAGTGTAAAGTTGACAGATGCAAGATCAATTATTGAGTGGTGCAATCATGAAATGGGTCCAGGTAGTCAAGGTAATTCTTTAGTTCATAGATTTTTTCATTTAGTAGATGATACTAACATTACAAAATATGAGGATTGTTGTACAATAACAAAATTGAGCGAGCTACACTATTTTAGAAGCTCCAATGTAGGTACATGGACTATCCATACATGGAAGATGGCATGCTTTTTTTTCTGCATGTACACTTCAAGCATGTAATGATTGAGAGTCAACAAAGTGGGTTGATGAATGGTCTATAATAATTCTAACCCCACTTGACACTTATCAGCTCTCGACAGCTCTACAAATCATGGAGATGCAATCATCCATTGAATTTGATCATGTATTGGACCTTGTAGAACTAGGTAATATATCTTATAGGTTTTATTTTGATGTTCATTAAATACACCTAAAAAGATGAACATATCAATGTAGGGAAATTTTATTCGATGATTATAGATGAAGAAAATGAAGAGGGTACATTTTATTACCTATGTCATTGTATTGAGGCCAAAAGAAATTGGAGGCCCCAGTTATACAATGTTGTAGTTTGGTTGTTTGAGGACTTCAACATGAATCAGAAGATTCTTCACTACTCAAACCTTGTCATTGCCACCAATGTTCATTTGATGAAATATAAGGGCAGACCTACAAACAAGAAATTGTGGAAAGTTCATGAGTCTGACCACAAGGAAATACTTGACACAATAAAGAGTAGAGTAGACCTAGATGGTTCCCTAGATTAATTTGTAAGTATGCAAATTTATTTTGTAAAGTCATGTTATTGATCACTTCTCTCTTTCAAGCATTTAAGTTTGATTGTACAAGGGTTTGCAAAATTGCACTATTGTTAATTTGCAAAATGATGATTATATGTTGCTCTCTATTGACCACCTTTAATTTAGTATTCTCTATTGCTATTTGATTTGATATGCATTTAGGACTATCATTGATGTATTTGTGACTATAGGTTATACTTAATTTTGTCAACTTAAGAAAATAACAACATCAATTGTTGGTGCAAGTGTTTAGTGGTATGAGAAACATCGGTTGTTGGTGCATTTTCTAGTTCTCAATCTTCTCTTTCTTTTCCATTTTGTAGATTTCTCGGATTCTTATATGCTTCATTTTTATGTTGAAGGTGTCAGTGATATATTTAAAATTTATACGTATGATCATCAAGAGATGATAAAGTAGAAAAAGATGGGCCATGTCACCATTGTAGGACCTTATATCGATCTACTTATAGTATGCATGAAGGTGATAATAGATATCATCAAAAGGTGTATGTCTGACATTATTCAACTATTGGTCTTTTAATGATTCTTATGTGAGTCCATGTTTTAAATTGTTAGGATATTTTAGGATTGTTGTGGACCAAATTCTAGTGATAGTACACAACCATGAAGAGGCTACTACACATGTGTTTCCAAGGGAGCAGGGGAAGTACATGTTTTGAACAATTTTGGAATGCAAATAACTGGGCCACCTAAGGTGGATTGGACAAAAGAAACTAGGCAATAGCTCCTTTTGTTTCTTCTTGTACAACATATTTCATGATGTGGGCTGCAAATGGGAGGATTATTTCCCTACATGTATTGATACAAATATTGAGAAATGGGAGGATTTTCAAGATGTTCTTCCATCACTATTGTAATATTTGTTATTGAATTAGTGTATTTTTTGATATACAAAAATTATGAGAAATTAATACATGTAAATATGTATACTCCTTAATATATGCCTCAATTAAATGTGTATAGCATATTTAAATTTAGTTGTAATGGTTTATGGTTTACATTTGAAGTTGTCATTGGAATTTTAAATGTTATTTGGGTTAGTTTGATGGTTATTTTTCGTTGTTGGAGGTTAAATTCAACCTCTTGGGTCGATGAGAAAGGTTGTTGATCATTTTTCAGGAAGAAATCAATAAAACTATCACTTTCTATGTTGTTTTCTGAAAATTTGCTGCTCTCTTGCTATATATAGTTCTGCATAGCTTGTCTTCAATCCAAATTGCATCTTATTTGAAGGATATATGTATTATATTTTTTTTGGCTTTGGAGTGAAGTAATTTCATTATGTTTTAAGAATTTTATTGCAATTTTAGTTAAGGTGGGTTTGTATAGTCAAGATCAAGGTTTTGAAGGCATAAAATGAAATAATGACTCATTCCACTTATTGTAAACTACTATGGATCAGTGGAATGGGTACCAAATGATAGGATTAGATGTAGGAATAATATTTAGGTGTAGGGAGTAAAAATTGTGAAGTTTAGGAGGCTTCCTTAGTTGAATTTCTTGAGATTTTACTTGAAAGATGGTGGATACAAGTGGAGTTTTGCATAAAATGTAGTGGTGGAATCTTGGAAAAGGATTAGGAAGCATATGAAGGCATTTTGGGATGTGTTTGAGATGTTTTAATGGCTATTGTGAGTAGGGAAGTTGAATTGAGTGTTTGGGCATGTTGCCTAGTCAAATTTGAGGGTTTTGAGTGAAATTTGATGGTTAGAGGAGGGAAATTGTAGCAACTCTTAGGGGCAGTAGATTTTGATGAACTTTCAAGCATGTGTGGACATAATTAAAAGTTTTTGAGGCCTTTCTTGGTTGTATAGAATCCTGGAACAATGTTTCTCAATAAACCCCCTTTGGAATGGCATAAAGTGAGGGTTTTGTAACTTGGTGTCTTGATGAATGTTTTTCCTTTTGAAAATTGTTCATTTGGGCTATTTGAGACCTCTAGAGAAGGGCTGAGTAGATTTTTGCAATTATGAAAGTTGTTGGGTAGATGTTGCTTTGTAAATGTGTCCTTATGGTCTCATTGTGACAAGGGGCTTCTTCTCCCACCTTTCACTCCACCTTGTCAATGTATAGTTCCTTAGTGATGCAGAGTAGGGAGGAAAATGGATTCTAAATCACAAAACAAAGAGATTTCAAACACCTTTTGTTTCTTAAAACCTCATTTTCACAATCTCACCTAGTGTTCCCTTGTAGTTCTACAACTCAGTTTCTTGATCATCACTTGTAGATTATTTGTCAAAACCAATAACTATCCATCATTTCAAAACACCCTTTAATCCCTTACAAAACATATCTCAAGATGCCATATGGTCACTTTGGACCAACTCCTCAATTCATGGCTTCTATGTTGTCCCAAATTGGCCAATTAGGCCACATTTACAAAACAACTGTACTCTAAACTATCAACCAACCACAAACACCTATGCAAAGTTCTTTGTATGCTTATAAATCTTCAAAATCCACCATTTTTAATTAGAGAAGTTCCCTCTAACACCATTCACCGTAAAACCCTCAATTTCACTTATTTTAGGGAGGGTTTATTGAAAGTCCTACTCCCACAACTTATCTCACCTTTCCAAAGTATAACACATGCCTCAAATGACCTACACAAGCTTAAAATACCCTTTAAATCTACTACCCCAAGGTTTTTACTATAATTATTCACCTTAAACCATCAAATTTCACCAAAAACTCACAAATTTGGCAACTAGGGCATCATGCCCATGTTGGCAAATGGTCACCATTCCCCTCGGGATTCATGACATGGACTAACTATGTCCCATGGATCCATTAAATTTGACAATTGTATTAGGAATTAATAGGTTGATCTTTTGGTGTAACGACAACTGTGGGCCAACAATTGGTATTAGAGCCAAAGGTGTTGGGTTTGAATCTCATCAAGTAACGTTGAGGGGAAGTTTTTTGGTACATGGTCAATTCTCCCATCAGGATTTGTGACATGGACTAATCAGCTCATGTGGATCCATTAACTCTGACAGTTGTATTGAGCATTAATAGATTGATCTTTTGGTGCAATGACAACTATGGGCCAACAACCCAAACTCAAAAATGATCTCCCGTACTTTAAAACTCAACACCTACACATAATTTCATCCTAATGGACTCGTTCCACCAAGCCACAATGACTGTTTTCCTTCCTAGTTTGCATTTTTGCAACTTTTCAACATTGCATTTTTTTAATTTCACATCATTTTGACAAATGTGAAACATGAAATCCTAAATGACCCCAAAACAAACACAAATTACTTATTACATTATAAATTGGTCTAATATGACCTTATAGAATGACAAACAAGACTTTAACACCTAAACACCAACTTTACACTCAGCTTAACCAAATTTGCACAATAACCTTAGTGACCTTGCACCACTTAGACTATAAAAAAAAGCTCATCACCTCCATTTTTAACATGCACAGGGGCTACCGTACTTACATGTTGCTTAAATCTCATATCAATTATCCAAAAGCATGCCTTTGTCTTTGCATCATCATTATCATTGAATTCTCATTAGCATACCATAGCAATATCCTTAGAATTTTAGTTGTAGCTACTTCATTTTATAATCCTATCCTCATATCCATCTTACCATCATGAATAGCTTCATCAATCTAATATCCATGGCTTGCATTGTAGAAACAATTCACATTGTGGTGCAGGGAACCATAGGTTTCATGATGTAAAAGAAGGTTAGGTGTTAATATTTGTTTTGTTTTGTGTTAATTTGGTGTATTAAGGTATTTTAAGACCACTTTTCATGTTTTGTCAATATTTTTGAGTCACTTGGTAATAAGGTGTGAAAAATTGTCATTTTGCAAAAAAAGTTGCAAAAACTTGCTATGCAACATTGCATTTTTTATGTAGGGAAGTTGAACTTGTGTGAACAAAAAAAATATTTCAATGCATCTAAGTGGGTATTCTTATGATAGGCATGGTCCTCTTTCACACCCAAACATGTTGAATCACTTTGATCTATGTTCAACTGGTTGAATCCCTTAGGAGTCTAAAGTGCAAAATGGCTAAAAAATTCAGCATGTCGTTACTTGAACACCATGACTCCTAAAAAATTCTATTTTGAGCCTATTGGATTGCTTTGAGCCCTTCTACAATAACCTCTCTGAATTTTTTCTATCTTAGAGATATTTTCCTATGGTGGTGAATATTCACTTGGGGAAAACGTGGTCAAATGCAAGTAGTGTAAAGTTGCAAAGTGGTGCAACTTTCGTTCTACAACTCATGTGACCAAAAAAACAATAACAAGTCTAAATGGGTAAATTTATGCTAGGAATGGACCTATTTTTCACCCACATATGCTGAATCAATTTAAGCTACATTCAACCAGCTAAATCCCTTAAGAGGTTGAAGTGCAAAATGGTTGCAAACTTCAGCATGTCATTACTCAAACACTATGATGCTTAGAAAATTATTGTATAATCCTATTAGATCATGTTGAGCCCCTCTACAATAACCTCTCTCATTTTTCTCTACCTCAGAGGCCTTTTCCTGTGGTGGAAAGTTTTTGCTAGGGGAAATGTGGTCAAATGCAAGTAGTGCAAAGTTGCAAAGTGGTGCAACTTTCATTCAAAAACTCATGTGACCAAAAAAATTGTTCCAATGAATCTAAATGGGTAATTTTACACTAGGAATGGTTCTTTTTCACACCCAAACATGTCGAATCACTCTGAGCTACATTCAACCAGTTGAATCCCTTAAGAGTTTGAAGTGCAAAATGGATGCAAACTTTAGCATATTGTTACTAAAACACCATGATGCTTAGAAATTTTTTGTGTAAACATATGGGATAATTTTGGGCCCCACTACAATAACCTCTCTTGGTTTTCTCTATCTCAGAGGCATTTTTCCATGGTGACAAGTTTTTCGCTTGGGGAAAAAGTGGTCAAACGCAATAGTGCAAACTTGCAAAGTGGTGCAACTTTTGTTCAGCAACTCGTGTGACCAAATGAACTATTCCACCACATTAGAGTGGGAATTTTTATGTGAGGAATAGTCCTCTTTCACACCCAAACATGTCAAATATCTTTGAGCTATGTTCAAATGGTTAAATCCCTTAAGAGTCCAAAGTGAAAAATGGATGCAAACTTTAGCATGTCGTTACTCAAACACCCTAACACTTAGAAACTTCTTGTGTAATCCTATGGGATCATGTTGGGTCCCTCTACAATAACCTCTCTCAGTTTTCACTATCTTGGAGGTATTTTCCCGTGGTGGAAAGTTTTTACTTAAGGAAAAAGTTATCAAATGCTAGTGCAAAGTTACAAAGTGGTGCAACATTCATTTTGCAACTCGTGTGACCAAATGAGCTATTCCAATGTTTTCAAGTGTATTTTTACACTAGTAATTTTCCTCTACCACATGCAAACATGCCAAATCATTCCTAGCTACATTCAACCGCTTAAATCCCTTAAGAGTCAGAAGTGAAAAATGGTTGCAAACTTTAGCATGCCATTACTCGGACACCATGACACTTAGAAAATTATCCTCTAATCATATGATATTTTTTGGGCCCATCTAAAATAACCTCTCTCAATTTTCTCTATCTCAAAGGCGTTTTCTCGTGGTTGTGAGTTTTTGCTTGAGGAAAAAATTGTCAAATACAAGTAGTGCAAAGTTGTAAAGTGGTGCAATTTTCATTCCGCAACTTGTGTGACCAAATTAACTATTCTAAAACATTTGAGTGGTTATTTTTATGCTAGACATGGTTCTATTTTGCACACAAACATGTTGAATCACTTTGAGCTACGTTCAACTAGCTAAATCCCTTAAGAGTCCAAAGTGCAAAATGGTTACAAAATTTAGTATGTCGTTACTCGGACACTGTGATGCTTAGAAAATTCTTTTGTAAGCCTATGGGATTGTGTTGGGCCCCTCTACAATAAAATATCTCTATTTTCTCTATATTGGAAGCATTTTCTCATGGTGGCTAGTTTCCACTTGGGGAAAAAGTTGTCAAATGCAAGTAGTGCAAAGTTGCAAAGTGGTTCAACTTTTGTTCTACAACTCATGTGACAAAAATAAACTATTCCAACACATCCGAGTGGGTATGTTTACACTAGGAATGGTCTTCTTTTGCACCCAAACATGTTGAATCACTCTAAGCTACGTTCAACCAACTAAATCCCTTAAGAGTCCAAAATGCAAAATGGTTGTAAAATTTAGCATGCCATTACTCAAACACCGTGACACTTAGATACTTTTCATCTAAGCCTACGGGATTGCATTGGGCCCCTCTACAATAACCTCTCTCAATTTTTTCTATCTCAAAGGTGTTTTCCTATGGTGGCGAGTTTTCACTTAGGGAAAAAGTTGTCAAATGCAAGTAGTGAAAAGTTTTCAATCTACTTGAACATACCAAAAGATAGAGTATGGTTGTTTTACAAAGTATATCAAAATAAATGATTGTCTGCTACTTTTAGGCTTCAAGTAGGTCTAGATTACAAGGCAAGTACCATCAATTCAACTCCCCAACCCTAAATAACCATGAATAGTCTTGTAACAGGTCATAAAACTTTTGAATCAACAAACTTTAGATCTCCTAAACCCTTCCATAGGCCACAAAAATACAAACCCTTGAATTAGACTACACTATGCTCAACGAAATGAGGGTTTAATGAAAGGATGATTTCCAAACCTCATACCAACTTTCCACAACTTCAAACATGTTGGAATATGTCTGCACAAACTCTAGAAACCATTTCCCAACCTCCTTGAATTCTTTTACACCCGATTCTAACTTGGAGCCATCATATTTCATGGAAAACTCAAAAAAAATTGAGAGGGAAGCAACAAAAATTTGTTTCTAGACTTCCCCTATATCTACAATCATTAATAAACTAAGAAAAAAATTATACTAACCCACTCCACTGATTAGCAAGATCTAAATCAGTGGAATGGTTGTTGATCCAAACTTTAGACTCTCAAATCTCAAATGAAGGGTTTCAACATTTTTACTATAAAGGACTCAAAATAGAATTCAAAAATTAAAGAGGTATCTCCAAATAAAGTTTAATGAATAACCAAGTTCCTATTCTAACAAAGAAAATGGAGTTTAAGGCTTGATGATGTTATATTGACTGTACAAACTAGGCAATAACATAAAACAATGTTGTAATTGCAGAACAAAGTACTTTTATTCAAAACTTCTTAAAAAATAAAAAAATCTCTAATGACTTGCATGCCTTCACAAGGCTCATAAAAAGGTGTTTACAAAATATTTCTTGATTTCATAAAATGGAGTTTAAGGCTTAATGATGTTGTATTGACTGTACAAACTAGTAAATAACATAAAACAATGTTGTAATTGTAGAACAAAGTACTTTTATTCAAAAATTCTTAAAAAATACAAACTCTCTAATCTTTTGCATGCCTTCACAAGGCTCGTAAAAATGTGTTTACAAAATATTTCTTGATTTCCCCCTCAGTTACTAAGAATTTACAACTTCATGACTCTTCAACTTCTTGCAATTTTGCAATTTTGTAAATTTTGCAACAAACACAAATTTTTGTAATTTGTACTCCTAGAAACCTAAATATGACTTAAATATATTTAAAATTACCTTATCATGACCTTTTTACATGTATTCCATGGTGAAGATTCAAAATTTACATAATTGTCTATTGGAGGCATAAAATGCACAAGGTGCTCTTGTACCACACCTTTGCAAGCAGTTCACTACCTTGTCTATGCTACTACTTACTATTATGCTTTGATAGATTTTTTCCAAGCATCCATTACTTGTCTAAAAGCACTTGTTGTAGGATCTTAACCATAGTAGCAAGATAGTGAACTATTTGATAAAATGATTTGGTAGAAATGTATGAAAAATGTGGTAGCATAGAGAAGGTAGTAAACTATTTTTAAAAATGCCTCAAAGAAATGTGGTCTCATGGTGATGGAATACCATGAAAATCTAGGGAATTTTCTTATCATGTTATTCCATCACCATGAGACCACATTTCTTTGAGAATTTTTTTCAAATGGTTTGCTAGCTTGTCTATGCTATTGCTTACTATTATGCTTTGATAGATTTTGTCCAAGCATCCATAGCTTGTTCGAAAGCACCCATTTTAGAATTTTAGCCATAGCAGCAAGACAGTGAATTAATTGATAAAATTCTTTGGTAGACATGCATGAAAAAAATGGTAGCATAGATAAGGCAGTGAACTGTTTGAAAAGAGCCTCCAAGAAATATGGTCTCCTAGTGATAGAATTCCATGACAAGCACATTGAGACCACATTTCTTTGAGGAATTTTTTTGAATGTTTCACTACCTTGTCTATGCTATTGCTTATTATTATGCTTTGATATATTTTTTCCAAGCATCCATAGATTATTTGGAAGCATCTATATTTTAGGATTTTAACCATAGTAGCAAGGCAGTGAATTGTTTGATAAAATGCTTTGGTAAACATGTACGAAAAATGTGGTAGCATAGACAAGGCAATGAATTGTTTGGAAAAATTCCTCAAAGAAATGTAGTCCCATGGTGATGGAAGGGAATGAAAATCCATAGCAATTTGAATGTCATGGCATTCCATCACCACGAGACAACATTTCTTTGAGGCTTTTTTTTCAAGTAGTTCATTGCATTGTCTATACTATTTATTGCTATAATTCTTTCGATAGATTTTTTCCAAGCATCCATAGCTTGTTCGAAAGCACTTCTTTTAGAATTTTAGCCATAGCACCAAGGTAGTGAACTGTTTTACAAAATTATTTGGTAGACATGTATGAAAAATGTGGTAACATAGACAAGGTAGTGAACTATTTGAAAAAATACATCAAAGAAATTTGGTCTCATAGAATGCCATGATAAGAAAATGCAATTAGTAGCTGCTCATAGTTATTAGTTATGAAATGTGAAGTAATTGCATAACTTCCTAGGTTGGCTTTGTAAAAGCTATATTGTAATTGAAATTTTGTCATCTATCAGCATCTAGTTATTAGCTATGTAGTGTGAAGTAATGCTTTGACTTTGAAAGATGTGCAATACAATGTAATCAATGATATGAATATAAACTACAAAAATCTATTTTTTACAATTCATTAGTTAAAAGATTTATTTTATTTACTCTCTCTATCTTTATATGCTATGGAAACACCTTTCAATTTCAAAAAAATAGTTTTTATCTCTTGTTCTACAATTTTTTACATTTTTTTTTAAAATATGTTTTCTTCCCAATTTTTTTAAAAACTCTTATACTTTTGGTTTGTCAATTTTTTGCCCAAAAGATTTTTGGTGCTATGCATTGGAAGAATGAAGCATACATGTGAATACATGAAATATATGTGAAGTATACATGTGAATAATCGAAGCATACATGCAAATAAGTGAGGCACAAGTAATTGAAGCATTCCAAAGGATATGAACCATCACGAATGGAGCTTATTTACACAATATTCTTTAGATGGAGCTTATTGAGCAATCGACAATAATTAATTAAGAATTATATGTAAAAAAATCCATGCCTAACATATTCAAGTATATAATTTACATAGTAAACATGATAACATCATTCAAGAATGGTAGTAGTAAAATAAGATTTATTTTAATCAAAAATTCGTAAGGCTATACAATGATATACGTTGATAAAAGTATATACAATATATCCAAAAAATCTATATAGGCTTAGTACAAAGGAGCCATATGGACATAAAATGGCACATATATATCAATAGTACTAAAAATATGTTCCAAAATGCCATATAGACATACAAAAAATGACCTTAATACAATCTTTCCCTCTAGGAGAAGAAAATAGATCTCATGTTTCCTTCAAAATTTGGCTGGATGGAGTGATTGTTGGTTCTCTTGTCTTTTGAACATGCTCGCTAGTCCTCCTCTCTTCACTCTAGACCTTTAACTGATACAATAAAATGTAAAGATGTTAATACATAGAAATTGAATTGTGGAATGACATATAACAAAATATAATCACTTACCACATACATATAGTCATCATGCACATTTACAGCATTACCACATCCATGATTTGGAGTGAAAACTACCTATAGTAACCATCAAGATAGAAATTAAAATACAAAAAGATTCATGAAAATTTTCTATAATAGACAATAAAAGAGAAAATATAATGTCAAATCAACTAATCTATTGCATACCTCTCTTAATGGATTATAAATAGCTATTGTTGCAGCAACTCCTTGGTCCATCGTGCCACCAACATCACTAGGGTTGTATTATTTTGACATATGAAAATGGTAAATGAAAGAGAAAATGGTAGGGTGAACTATTAAATGTTAATGGGATGGGATTGGGAAGGAATAAAGGAACAAAAAGTTAATTAGGAGAAGATAATGTGACACGATCAAGGAATACAAATGCAATGTTTGTGTTTTTCATTAATTTTTTAGATTTCTATATGCAAAATTATGAAAACTAGATAAAATTGTTTTACAAAACCATTAATGAATAAGGGCTCCCTCAGTGTAAGTTGTTTGAGGAAATTAGTTACGAGGTGTGGAGGTCGAAGGTCCACCAAGCAACTATTTGAAATCTAAAGCATGTTATGAGACAAACAATCAAATATAACATTCAACTATTCAAATGCTATAATAATATATTTAATACTAGTTGCATACCTATGGAATCAACATTGAGAACAAATAAGGGTTTGTAGGAATGGGGCATGTCTAATGAACACTCTAACCCTAAAATTTCTTCATATAGAAATTCTACTAATTTACTTATTTTTAAATTTCAAAATATAATTTAATAAACAAAATTAAATGAACTTTCTAAATTTTACCTAAGTGTCAATGTTGAATGTATCATTAAGAAAATCATTTGTGAAATCCATTTCCTTTGCAACTGATGTAGGTTGTGTAGCTACATCTTGAACACTCTAATAATTGTACGTGCAAACTACACCACAAGTGCCACAATGTTGGGGTGGAGCTTGGGTCCTACATGTCTCCTCCACACCAAGCTCTACTAGAGGCCTCACACACTATAAAATGGTCTAGGTGAGTGAGACAATCAACTCTAGCATGTCCACCTCTACACTATCCTTAACAATGGAAGGAATGATGACAAGTTTCACCATGGGTCTGGCCAAGGGTCTTGGTGCCAACTATGGATTATGTCATGTAGTAGGTCTATCATGTGTGGAGCCCCCACCTCTACCCTAAAAGTCTAATATGTCAAAATAATTTGGCATCTTACTGAGGAAAAACTCACAATAGAGTTTCCTCAAAAAGTATTGTATTACCTCATGGTTATTGCATGGAGGTTGCTCAAATACAATCCACCACCACTCCTAAAATTTATTTTTAATTAACTCATGGTGGTACCAACAGATGGGGAACTTCTTGCATGCATGAGACAAAAGGTGTGTTGGTTTTTAGGTCTATAAATAGGGCACACAAGTCGACTTTGCTATTTTTTTGTTTCTTAACATTTGCATATGACAAACCACTAGCATAATATTGTCTCACCTCATGCCTCTTATTTGACAAAAAAATTATTTTCTCACTCATTTCTTCTACATGAGATACAATTGAATTCAATGATTCAGCAATCCCTCTCCTATAAGGGTGGGTTTTGGCATGCTCGGTTAATCTTCCAATTAATTGTTCAATGTCTCTTTTATTGTTTTCAATTTGATTTAGAATATTTTCTTATGTTCATTAAGGATGCCTATGAATTGATGGATGGGTATCAGGTTGTTCATGTATAGAAGGCTCTTCCTAAGGGGGTGACTATGAATTCTCAATGTTTCAATGTGGAGATTCATTCCTTGAGAATTAGAAAGAAAATTATTATAAAAACCTATTTCAATATGTATTCTAAATAAAATTCAAAATAAATATAATAAAATACATACCTCTTTGCAATATTCAACATATTTGATGTGTTGGTGGAATCCTCATGAAAAATAACATGCTATGAGTGCAAAAAATGGTTGAGATTTGGCGAGCGCAAGTTGTAGAGCTCAAATCCTCCAAGCCAAGTCGTGGGTTGAAATGAAAATGCAGGTTTGAAATGTGATTTTTCCTTTTAACTTACTTTTTCATTTGGAACATGCCAAATGCTCAATTTTGAGATTTTTTTGTGAATTTTTTTAGTTTGGCACCAAAATTGTGTCATAGATTGGTGCACTTACCCAAAAGTCAAAACACCTTAGTAAATTTGTAGTATGATAATGCCTTGTTGTAGATTTCTAGTATAATGGATCTTGAAGATTGAAACACTAGGAAACAAGTCATTAGGTTAAGGGAAACTTCCAAATACACCTCCCAAACCTAGAATCCTTCATGGTGGACCATTGGCATCAACCTTCAACCATGAACAATTCTTAGTCAAATCTTTGACAAACTGTTGCTCCAAGACTTCAACTTTGAATTCTTCAATATTCTCAAAAAAAATTCCTTTCTCCTTGATCTCTCAAACCTGCTATATCTAGTTTTAAATGGTGAAAGGAACTAGGTTTTATAGGCTTCTTCTCTAATTTTGTGAATATTAGATCCTAATAGACAACACTTGAAACTTGAATTTGAGACTTTAAAATACCACCAAAAACATATTTAAAATTTGGTTTTGGGAATTAAATGGGAACCATTAACTGATGGGAAAAAATTTCCTAGGTTATAAGTCTAGGACCAATTCATTTCGAGGTCATTAATTAATCAAATACATTTTTTCAATCCATGTTTTTGTAGTGTAGAAAAATGTACTCCTTTACTTTTTCACATTTTATTTGGGACCTCCTAGTTAAATTGGACTTAATTAGGCCTTAATAAGCGATATTTTACATCTACAACCATATTAAATTGAATTTTCCAAAGGGTAAACTCGACAATAATTAATTCCAATACATAACACTTTACCTTGACCAGTGTGTGTTCCAAGAATAGGGACCGAGGATCCATTCGTCGATGGGTGAATGGGTCCTCCCTAGGCCTTCGAACCTATTTTTAAATATGTTTAAATGAAAACATTTTTATGATCCCAAATTCAAATTTCAATGTCGACTTGCAATGTTTAATTTTCAAGAAATTAAGGATAGATATCTATAAATATAAGGTCATTTTATCAAATCAACTAGAATATTTTTGAGATAAATTTCACAAGAGAAAATATTATTGTCAAGAGCATTGAAGAGAAAATTTATCAAGCATTTTTTGCAACATTCAATATCTCAAGTATCATGTGAAATTTATGATCATTCATGCATTTTTTTGGAGCTAACATTGTGATGTAGGTTTCAAGTTTTCAAGTCAATATTCAAGTACAAAATCAACATCATCAATCAAGAAATTTCATGCAAGTTTTAGTCCTTCAAGGATCTCCATTCAAGGGTTTTATTCAAGAGTTTGGTGAGTTACAACATAGAAATTGTTCATTAATCATTTTTTTTATCATTATTTCATTTCAAGGTTTAATTACCAAAATGCACCAAAAACAAACAATTTTTCCCCTCTTGTGTATGTGCAGGTTCGTAGGTTGAAGAAAAGTTGAAGATCTTAAAAGAACAATTTTGTAAAGTTGCATTTGTTGTCATGCCACAAAAACTCAAATCTCAAATTTATTTCCAAATTTTTGATAGTGGGTCCCAAGGGAATCAGAAGTGTAGACCCAAGGCCTGAGGATCATGAAATCATATTTTAACTCTTGTAAAAAGGACTCATTAGCCTATAGGAAAATGAGTTTGAGACAAATTTTTAGAAAGTGCTTTTGGTGATAGGTAGACAATGTTTAACCTTTCTAATATATGTCAAAACTTTGCTATTTCTCATATTTTTATGCTTCATCTACAAGTTCTAAGTGTTAGCTTGCATAATTGTGGTGATTTACTATTTTTAGTTTTTCTCCAAAAAGTGTTGTTTAGGCTGATATCCCAGTCCTCAAGCATAAGGAAATATGAAGATTCCCCCATTGGGTTAATTCACCTAAGGTTTGCTAGTCATATTATGGTGGGGATCTCATTTCCTAACAAAAATAAGAAGATAGGATCTATTATCACCCACTTTACCTGCTTTTCCATTTTTTGAAACCCTATTTTCCTATGTTTCATTTTGGTGAAGTTGACTTTACAACAATTTTTTAAAAATTGGAGTCCATTTTAGCCCTAGATCTGAGTTTTACACTAAGTTTGTATTTGATTTTCATTAGTTGTATTACATTTAGGGTTTTTTAAAGTTTCTTTAGTGATAATTTCATTTAGGACCTTTAATTTTGCATGTTTGCATCACTTAAATTCATAAACAAATCAAAAAAATTGCATTAGGTTTGCACTAATCTTACATTGTACTTACATCAAGATCATTCTTCAATTGTTTAAGTTCAAAATTAGGTTCAAATTGAATTCTAAAAATATTCATATTGTTCATCATTTGACCTTATTTGCACTTGCATTTAGACACCCTATTCTAGAAAAACCTATTATTGAAATTAGGGTTTGCAACTAGAAACAAAAATCATATATAGAAGCCCACAATTTAATATTTTCAATTTTTAAAGCCCTAAGCAAGGACCAATTCACCCATGAGTGAATGATTCCTTTCATAGACATCCTACCCAAATTTTGAATGCATTTATATCTCTGTTTTAGTTTACTATTTTTGAAACTTTTAAATTCTAGGTATGTGTAGGACCATGATGGGCCAAAAAGTGGTGATATGATGGGTATGTGTAGGGTATGTGGCTGATGACTTCTTTTTACCCAAAATTGATGAAACGAAAAGAATTTTTAAAGGATATTTTCAACTTTCCAAAAATATAAATTATACTTTATTTTGAACTTAATAAATAATTATTATTTATTTTCTATTTGAATTACGACTAAAGTCCTAATTGATAGGCTAATTGAAAAACATCTATAGCTTTCAAATGGTATCACATTTTTTGAATCTGAAACATGCATCAAATTCGATGCTTCACATACTATAGGATTCAAAAAAATGAATTTCATGAAGTTTTGACCAAGTTAAGGTGGTCAGACATACATGTTCTTATTTTTTTTAAAGTTGTAATAAAAAATCATAATTAATTCTTTACTTGGAAAAAAATTACAAAAAAATATGCAGCACATCGGGACATGATTCCTCTACTTATATCTAAAATCTTATAAAAAATATTATCATCTTATTGTGGTTAGGGTGGTTAGACACACACCTACTTATTTTTTCGTTGAAATTTAAGTACTACTACATTGAAATTTCAAATTTTTACCAAATAGATTATATTTTTTTAAATAAACCTACTAGTTTAGAAACTACATTTAATTTGCTACAGATTCTATTCTTATAGATTTTTGAAATAATATAGATAACTTATTCAATTTTTTACGTCAAGTTGCCTAACTCTGATTATTTTGAATTTTTTGCCACTCAAGGGCCTATTTTTTCCATGATGATCCTGCACATACCCTTATTAAAAACAACTAGTATATGTGTAAGAAAAGGTGTTATTTGGTTTCATTTGTTGTAAAATCATAAAAATTCTATTGCATTTCACTATTCAAAATTGTTAAACCTACTGGACAAGTGTTACATTATGAAGCATTGAATAAATTGGATAGATTAATTTTCACACAATGTTAGTATTTTTCCTTTCCAAGTGTGCCAAGAAAAATATCATTAACAAGAATGTTAGTCATTCTTCCTATATCTTTCCTTGTTATGAGTCTCTTAGTATGAGGGAGTGAGAATATTGACACATTCCTTAATTCCTCATCTCCTGATATCTCTCCTATTTGTGAAGATGTTTTGATACAAGAGGATGCAAGTATAGACAATAATAATAAAAATAGGGGTATGTGTAGGATCATCATGGAAAAAACAAGCCCTTAAGTGGCAAAAAAAATTCAAAAATTCAAAGTTAGGCAACTTAACGTAAAAAATTTGAATAAGTTATCTATATTATTTCAAAAATATGTAAGAATAGAATATATAGCAAATTGAATGAAGTTTCTAAACTACTAGGTTTTTTTTTTTAAAATCTATTTAGTGAAAATTTGAAATTTCAATGCAGTAGTACTTAAATTTCAATGAAAAATAAGTAGGTTTTTGTTTGACCACCCTAACCACAATAAAATGATGATATTTTTATAAAATTTTATATATAAGTAGAGGACTCATGTCCTAATGTGATGCATATTTTTTTGTGATTTCTTTCCAAGTAAATAATTAATTAATAATTTTTTTGTTACAAATTTTAAAAAATATAAGAACTTGTATGTTTGACCACCTTAACTTGGTCAAAACTTCATGAAATTCATTTTTTTAATCCTATAGTATGTGAAGCATAGAATGTGATGCATATTTCAAATTTAAAAAATGTGATACTATTTGAAAGCTATATATTTTTTTCAATTAGCCCATCAATCAGGACTTTGGTAATAATTCAAATAGAAAATGAATAATTACGCTGAGAGCTGTATTCAGTTGTAGAGGGAAGAGTGTCTCTCTGTAAACATTAACCCTTTTAAAAAAGAATTGACAGTCATCTGCCTGTTTTAATAGATATTAATATTAATAATAATATTCGCTATAGAAAATCTTTCTTCTGAATATAGACAGGCCCCTGAAGGAGTTCAATGAGTCTATAAATGAGTAGAGCTGAGCAGAGCAGAGATCTCTTCAATACAAATTGCACAAACTGAAAAGGGTTTGAAGTTCCTAACATGTGTAGAGCATCGCTACTTGGGAAGCTTAGATTTTACAAGTACGTTTGTTGAAAAGATTTTACATTTTGAATCAAAGAAAGTATTAGTATTTTTAAATGCAATGGCAGGTGTAAAGCCAGGTCAAATTAATATTATTAGGGTTTTGAATGTGAGATCTGACAGGTAGCTCTCATCTGAAGGACTCCTAGTTCATGTTGAATATTTGTGACTTTCTTTGCTCTGCTCGATTATATATTCCCACCTCACAATCACCAATGGCTTGCTCCTGTCCAAAGAAGAGGGACCTCCACTGATTATTTTATCATCTTATTCACAATCATCTCTAGACTCGATGAAGTGCACCACAAGCTCATGCCATTCTCTCCCTACATTACTCCTCTCTCCTCTGGTGAAATTTCTTCATCTTATCTTCTACACATTTTCCTTTTTCCTTTATTTTTTGCTCTCTGTGTTCCTCATCTCTGCTTCCATATATCTCACATATCTCCATTTATTTTCCCTTTTCTACAAAATTCATCTTCCTAACGCCACAATTTGTAGTCCCATGTTCAAGTAGGATGTCAATAGTCTATTCCATTTCTAGTAGAGAGGGTGTTACCATGGGTTGAGGAGAGTTCTCTATTCCCCCAACTATCACGCTAGATCCTCCACTCTCTTCCTCACACAACTACTTTGCATTCCATGAGACCATGTTTTTCTCCTCTCCATTCTCCCTCTCCCTCCTACACAGATCTCCACAACTACCTCCAAATCACCTTCCCTCTCCTACCAGTGAACCCTTTCACATTCTCTCTTCACCTTCACTTGTTCCTCTTTCTCTACATTTTTTTCAACTATGTGCACCCCTACTCGCACTCTACCTTTGCATCCCTTTACTCTCTTTTCTCTGCCATTTTGTTGACTCTTGCCTTGTGACATCCCTAGCATACTGAGCCCATTCTCATTTATGATGGGCTATCTCCTCATAACTTCCTATATCTTTTGCTTGAAAATTTCAATTCCTACTGACGCCACCCCTTCTCAGTAGATACATAAATGGGCGAGTAAATATCTATGAATATCTTATGAATTTTGAATAAGTAGTGGGATAATTAATTTGATTTGGTGGTGCGAGTGAGTGTAGAGGGCTACAATAGTTGTAGCACAATGAATGTGATTGCCTCTTTCAAGGACAGGAACACAGTGTTTCCATTCCCTACCCATGGCTGCAACTCCCTCCCCTACACCGACCTCCGTTGGTACTCCCATGACAAATCTTGGTTTAGTTTTATTATTCATTTAATTATTTGAGTTAGACTTAATACTACTATAATTATTTAGGATTTTTTTGTGTTGGGTGTTTGATTAAGGAGCAATACTTTATGATTTATCCCTTCATAATTGAAGATAGGGAAGGAAAAATTACCTTTACCTTTTATAAAAGGATTTTTCCTGTAGGGAATTAGGATAGCTACTTTGCTGAATCTATCCATTGGATAACTACTTCAATGAGAGTAAGTTGTCACCAGATAGTCAAACCACCTACATCTTTAGATATACGTTAAGCACAGGTAAGTTTATATAAATTTCTTTCCTTTATACAAATAAATATAAATGAAATATTAATAGATAATATTTGAAAATTTATTATTTGAAATCATTTTTGATTGGCTTTATTATTAATTCAGATTTAAACTTGTAGAAATGAATTTGACTCCCTAATTGTAGATTGACTTTATATCTGCTCTTACTTGCCAAAGGACTTAAATTTCATTGAGCACACAAGTGATATTGGATGGAAATTGTAAGGATATCAAGTTCAATATTGAATATTCCATTTTCGTCATTTGTTTGTAAATGTTTATTCTTCAAATTGACTTGCTAAGATATCTATTGTAATTCAGGTTGAATATTTTGGTTGTGCACGTATCAAAGAGCCAGACCTGTCATTGTAGACCCAGGGTTGTACTAGTCAAAAAAGTCTAACATATTTTGGGTTACTCAACATCAAACCATTCCAACTGCATTCAAATTGTTTATAGGTAGTCCCTAATTCTTGCATGTTTAAGGAGCTCAAGATAGTACATTATTTGACCTCTTCACAAGAAAAAATAACTTTCATTCCATTACTAGATTGATAATCATTTAATCAAAAATCACGTATGGTTGATTTTGTAGAGGGGATAATTGATTTTTACTTCAAGAGGAGGAAGTTGTCCACAAATACTTGAACTAGCTAGATCTTTAGATATACATCAAACACGAGTAAGTTTATAGAAATTTCTTTTCTTTATACAAAGAAATATAAATGAAATATTCATATATGATATTTTAAAATTTATTATGTGAAATTATTTTTGGCTAGATTTATTATTCATTCAAATTTGAAAACAAATTTACACTATCAACTACTTTTTAATGAAACATTTTATATTTTACATTTTCAGCATAGAATATAAACTTATTGAAAAAATATATATATATATATTGAAAATTTTCTATATTGAGATAATAAAGTCAAAGATATCAATTATGCACAATTTTGTTGAATTTTGTTATGTGTGAACTATGAACCTCAATTGAGAGGTAACATAGAATAGAATAGTTGATTACAGATTAAATAGATAGTGGTGATAGTTCAGTTGTAATGAGTTGGTTCATAATGTTCCTACTCACATTAAACAATGTATGTTAAATGGCCAAATTCTAGAATTTACAAGAATTGTCTTTTGAAAGGAAATCCCACCTTTCCCTAGTGAGAAATGAATAAATGCCACTTATACATATTTGAAATAAAGTGTCAATCACTTAGCACTATTTAATTAGCACACAATTTATCATTTGAAGTTTCACCAAAGGAAATAAAAAGAAGTTAGGATACAACTAGATTTAGGATTAGGTTTCAATTAGGGTTAGAGACAATTAGGATTAGGGATAGGATTAATGTTAGGATACAATAAGGGTTCATAAGGGTTGGGTTCTAATAAGGGTTAGGCATAGGGTTCAATTAGTATTATAGTTAGAATTAGGCTCGTCATTAGAATTAAGATTAGGATGAAAATTATCATTATGAATAGAGTTAGAATTAGAATTAGGGTTACATTTAATGCTAATATTAAAATCCAATTAAGGTTATGATTCAATTAGAATGAGAGTTCAATTAGGGTTGTAAGATAAATAGATTAATTAGGGTTATTGTGAGTGTTCAATTAAGTTTAGGTTTCAATTAGGGTTAGAATTCAATTAGGTTTATGGGTTAGGGTTAGAGTGCAATTATGATTATGATTATAATTGGGTTATGATGATGGTTATGGCTCAGTTAGGATTAGGGTTCAAATAAATTAGGATATGATAAGGGTTGAATAAGGGTTGTGTTCTAATAAGGGTTAGGGTTAGGGTTCAATTAGTCCAATTAGTGTTGTAAGAGAAATAAATCAATTAGAGTTATAGAGAGTGTTCAATTAAGTTCAGGGTTCAATTAGGGTTAAATTCCAATTAGAATTAGAATTAGGGTTAGATTTCAGGCTAAGATTAAAATTCAATTAGGGTTATGGTTCAATTGGAATTAGGGTTATGATTGAAATTATAAAATTAAATACAAAAAAAATATAATAAATTGATATTAAAAAAATAATTTGATTAAGAATTACATTTACACATAAGTTTATCTATGAAAAAAATATATAACATTATGATTTACTATTATGATTATTCAATTATCACTTAGTTAGGATTATGATTATAATTGGGTAATGATTATGGTTATGGCTTACTTAGGATTAGGGTTCAATTCAATTAGGATTAGAATTCAATTAAGATTAAGGATAGATTAAGATTAGGGTTAAGGTTAGGGTTATAGGAGAAAGCTTTGGGTAAAGGTTAGGATTAGGATACAACTGGAGTTAGGGTTAGGTTTCAATTAGGGTTAGAGACAATTAGGATTAGGGATAGGATTAATTTTAGGATACAATAAGGGTTCATAAGGGTTGAGTTCTAATATGAGTTAGGGTTAGGGTTCAATTAGTATTATAGCTAGAATTAGGCTCATCATTAAATTAAGGTTAGTATGAAAATTATCATCATAAATAGAGTTAGAATTAAGTCTACTGTTAGAATTAGAATTAGGGTTACATTTAAGGCTAAGATTAACAACCAATGAGTGTTATGATGCAATTAGAAATAGAGTTAAATTAAAGTTCAATTAGAATTAGAGTTCACTTAGGGTTGTAAGATAAATAGATCAATTAGAATTAGGCTCATCATTAGAATTAATGTTGGTATTGAAATTATAATCATTAATAGAGTTTGAATTAGGGCAAGTTCTATGATAAATAGAGAAATTAGAATTAGGCTCGTCATTAAAAGTAAGGTGAGAATTATAATAATGAATAGAATTCACATTAAGGGTATGATTAGAATTAGAATAACTTAAATAGATAAATTTGTTATAATAAATGCACATCTAAAATCAATTTAAAATTATAAGATTAAATACAAAAAAAATCATAAATTGATATTAAAAAAATAATGTGATTAAGAAGACTTTTGACTGAGACTGTCATAGAAAGAGACATTGAAGCTCAAAAGGCATTCCACATGCTACTTGAACTTCCATTGGTAGAGAGAAGTAGGGGATTTATCAATCTAAATGTGTCACATGAGGTGTTTAAACTCGTACGTGTAAATGAAGCAGAAAATAATGAACAAAAAACATCTTTCATCCATGGATATAAAATAAGGCCTTTGTCAATGGAAAGTATGAGCCTAATTGATGCAGCCAGATCATGGATATATAATCCCCAAAGAAAGAGAGATAACAAATGGGATCCAAGAAAAAAAAAAGCTATTGTTAGAGTATGTCTGAAGTTTTTATCCATTCCTCCACGTGAGTCAGATAAATGGATTGATTTTTGTTATTCAGAATTATTATTGTACAAACCTTTTCATGATGTGGATAGAGATATTGGTCATGATAATGATTCGATAAGAGAAAATTGGGAGTCATTCCATTATAACCCTTGGCACGCGGAACAAAGAGCAATTGAAGAAGAAGATGAAAACATCAGTGATGCTGAAATTGAAGACAATGAAACTCTTCAAAGAAATACTATTGAGCATGAATGGGAAATACTATTTGGACTACATCATGGTCAAAATATACAAGTTTCTGAAATAGATATGTTAGGAATGAGAGATTTTGATCGACAAGCAGATTGGTGTAATGAATATCATGGTGAAATTTATACGAATCAAGCAATCAACTTCATCAGTAGCATAAGAGAACATGTATGTCTCATACATGATGAAATACCATAGCCTATGAACTACACAACACTTATTGATAGACAAAAAAAGGCACTCAACATAATCATGAGACACTACCATAACAATGAAAATGCATTGCCCTTGTTGATGATAATTCAAGGAACAACAAGGATAGGAAAGTCATATCTAATTTGTGCTATTAGTCAAGCTCTTAAAAATGCAACATATCCTGGTCCTTCTCCTCTTCTATTACTAGCACCAACTAGAGTTGCAGCATTCAACATAAGCATCCACAGTTCATTCAAAACTTTGAATCCCAATCAGAGATTTCGGTCAATTGTAAGGAGCAAGGCTCACAAGTTTCCAAGAAGAAATAGAAAATATAAAGTACATTCTAATTGATGAAATGAGTTTCATTGGTCAAAACTTGCTAGAAAACATGGATTCTCTACTCCAACAAGCAGTCCCACAAAATGCAAACCATAACTTTGGAGGTAGACATCTATTTGATTAACCCAATTAATTATGTTATATGGAAATATAAAAAAATCATATAAATTACAATTGTATAATGATAACGTTCTATAGTACTCACAATAATTGTTATCAATTTTCTATTAGGGATATCTATCATTTTTGTTGGAGATTTGGGTCAGTTACCCCCTGTTAAAGATAGACCACCATACGACAGCAACACATGAGCTAAGTTATTATGGGAAGAATTCAAAACTATGGTTACTCTTGATAAAATATTCAGAAAAGATGGAGAAAACATCCATCAACAAAGATTTCATCAACTATTGACAAATTTGAGAGATACAAACCCTACAATTGATGATTGGAAACTGCTTATGACAAGAACCACTATTACATTAGATGCAACAAATAATCAGGAGTTTGATAGTGGTGTGCATTTATTCTCTACAAATAAAAACGTTAATAACCATAACAAGAAAATGTTATACTCATTGAAGCATCCTGTTGCACATAGTGTTGCAATAAAATTAGGAAGTAGCAATGCAGGAGAAGAATGCTCAAATGATGAGCTAGATCTAGAATTATTGATATGTAAAGATGTCAGGGTTATGTTAACCTCAAATCTACTCATACAAGTAGGCCTTGTCAATGGAGCTTTAGGATATCTACAAAACATTGTCTACAAGCCTGGAACCAGTCCACCATAACCACCAACATATGTCATGGTTGCATTTGACAGCTATTCAGGAATACCATTTGATGATCATAACCCAATGATAATTCCAATTACACCAATACAAAGGGGCAGGACAATCCAAATTTTGTTAAGATTGGCTTGGGCATTACCAATTCACAAATCACAAGGTTTAACTCTATCATAAGCTACTATTGATATAGGACAAAGAGAAAGAATGGGATTGACATTTGTAGCTATATCTCGTGTAAAATGCATCAAAAGATTAAGAATTATGCCACTGTTCAATTACGACCGTTATGAAAAAATGAAAAATGGTAGACAACTTGCCAAGAGAAAGGCTAAGGAAAATAGATTGAAAATATTAGAAGATACTTGATGTAACATGCATATGACAGATTGAAAATATTAGAAGATACTAGATGTAACATGCATATGTTCTTCAATGTTGATTTCATTGGTCTCAAATTCCAAAATGTAATATATGTGTATGATATTTAGTAGAAGATACTTGATGTAACATGCATATGTTCTTCAATGTTGATTTCATGAGTCTCAAATTCCAAAATGTAATATATGTGCATGATATTGAGTTTTATGCTACATTCAATTCTTTTGCTATATAAAAAATCAACAAATTATCAATGTTTCCAATTACTCTTCCATGTTTTTTGTCATGTTTCAAATCTATTGAATACTATTTTCCTTATATGATGATGATGTAGGCATGGATCCTATCAACAATCCATATAAGCACCCAATTGCTGGAAAAAATGAACCTGAAACAAGAACCATTCCTATTGCAACACTCAATCCGTACCATAATAGATGGTCAATAAAGGCAAGAGTCACTAGAAAGGGTCAACTTTGTCATTTTAACAATGCAAAAGGACATGGAAACGTGTTTACTTTTGACTTGGTTGATTCAAATGGTGGTGAAATTAGAGTAACATGTTTTAATGCAGTTGCAGAAAAGTTTTATGATCATATTGAAACTCGAAAAGTGTATCTCATCTCAAAACAGAGACTCAAACCTACACAAAAGAATTTTAACCAAATAAAAAATGAATGGGAAATCTTATTAGAAACAAATTCAATTGTTTAGTTGTGTTTGGAGGAGGATAGTTGTATACTAAAACAACAATTCCATTTTACATCGATAAGAGAAATTGAGAACATGAAAAGAAATTCTTTGGTTGATATTATTGGTGTTGTTCTCTCAATTGACACACCAAACACCATATTCAAAAAGAATGCCACACAAACTCAAAAAATAACCTTTCAAATGAAAGACATGTTTGGTTGTATGGTGGAATTAACACTGTGGGGTGATTTCTGCAATAAGGAAGGTCAACAACTTCAAGAAATGTGCAATGTAGGAAACTTCCCGATTCTTGTGATAAAGGCTATACGAATTAGTGATTTTGGTGGGAAATCTGTGGCAACAATTACTACAACCAAGCTCTTTATAAATCCAAATATTCCTCTCTCACACCAATTGAGATTGTGGTTTGATACAAAAGGGAAATATGTCCATTCTTTTTCTATTACAAAGGAAATCTCATCTGCAATTGAAGAAAAAATGTTAAAAAGTATATCACAAATACAAGATTAGGACCTTGCCAGCTTTGGTAAACCTTATTGGATAGTGATAAAAGCTACCTTATCTTTCATTAAGGTAGACAATTTTTGTTATACAACATGCCCCTTGAAAATAGGAGATAGGCTCTACAAAAAGAGGGTAAACACTAATGAAAATGGTCAGTGGTATTGTGGAAGATGTGATAAAAATTTCCTTGAATGTGATTATAAATATATACTTGAATTCAAAGTGCAAGACCATACTTAATACACTTGGGTTACAGCTTTTGAAGAAGCGGCATAGAAATTATGGGTGTTATAGCAAAAGAATTGAACATTTTGAAGCATGAAAAACAAGATGATGTTAAGTTCTCACACATTATACAAAAGGCCCTTTTCAACAGATACATATTTAAACTTCAAGGGAAAAAAGAGACTTATAATGATGAACAAAGGATTAAATGCACGGTCATAAAAACAACCAAGTTTGATTATTCATCTGAGAGCAAAGCTTTATTAGACTCAATTGCAAAGCTATAGGTTTCATAACATTCAAATGCCTGAATGCATATAATGTTAACAATGTATTCAAACATTTGGAAAAAAAAACTAGTGGATAGTTAATGCCATTTTGTCATGATATACTTCTTTGATGTTGTCAATACTAAATCTAATGATTGATGAACATTTCTAATTTTAAATTTATTGTTCTTTGTTGATTATTGTTATATACAATTTGGTATGATTTCAAATTTGAATGTGTACCCTTATATATGGGAATTGAAATAAGCAATGACACAAACAGTAATGAAATCAAATCGGTTTCTTTTCAAATTCATATTCATGAAAATGTAAGCATTTTCTTTCAAGTCAATAGGCGTCTCGATAAAGATAACTCTCAACGTGTTTTACATATATATTATTAATTAATATAGGTATGCTAGTTTAATTACGCCGAGAGGCGTATTCAGTTGTAGAGGGAAGAATGTTTCTCTGTAAACATTAACCCTTTTAAAAAAGAATTGACAGTCATCTGCTTGTTTTGATAGATATTAATATTAATAATAATATTCACTATAGATATTAATAATATTGGCCATTTATATGTAACGGCTCATACAACGTCACATATTTTCCTGTCTATTGGTCGGGTAATAAAGGATGAGATATTTGCATAAAGCCATTAAAATGCAGCCAAAAGATGGTGTCGATGGTAGTATTGGAAGAGGAAGAGGCACGAAGGTGGTAGCCATTTCAAATCATTAATGTGGAAATTAATTCACCACAATGAAATGAGATTCTATATGATTAAGGATTTTGAACGATACAAGGGAATTCATCTCATCTTTGAGAGGTAATCCCACTCTGTACAAAAAACCATTTTTATTTTTTCTGAATAGTTTTTAATCACTTACTCTAAATAGATTGAAGTAGCAGACGTAGTGAGATTGGTTTGGGTTTGTCTCATTTAAAAAAAATTTGCTTCCTCTCACTCACTCTTGCTGGGCTCTGGATATTCCCCGAATGATGAAAGTAACTGTGATGCAATTCAAGATTGTGAGATGCTATTCAAATATACAGTGCATCAGTTGAACGAGTCACTGAAATTGCTAAGGAGATCGGTAGAGTGGAAGATCTTTAAGTGTGTTGATTTGAAAGCTTTATCTTCAATTCACAAATGCTCAAATTGCACTGGAGAGGGCTTTCATTGTGATATTGTATGTTGTCAATGTTAATAGAAACAAGGAATAAAGTTTTGTTTCTTATTGCAGTTCCTAGCTTTTTTTGTGTTAATTCATTAATATTTTACTCAAATTTTCATTCAAATGATTTGCAGTAGTTGTGGTCTTGTTCTAGATTGGGGTTTGTATGCTTTGAGATAAAAAAGTTTTCAGAAATAACTGTACTTAAGAGTGTTGGCAAAGAGGCCCTCTTTATTGTTCTATTGTAACTGCATCCCTCGTCATAAAATTCCCAGCATTTGAAAAAACATTAATACACATTGTGGAGTTAGGAAAGCCTTTCCTTATTTCTCTTGTCTATGTTGAAATGCTATTGGAAGTCACCCCAATCAAAGCTCATCACTGCCCAGGCAAGATTAATTATGAGCTGTTTGTTTTTCTATGGGAAAATAAATGGACTATTCTCTAGCATTTAGATTGCTTTATTTAATTAGTAATTTGTATCAAACATTCAAATTTATAAGCAATTTTTATTATTAGTTTTCAGTTAAATGAATGATATTCATTTGATAAAAGCCAAAAATATATAGAAACGTCTCTTATTTTAAGACTTAATATGTTAATGCACTAGCATTTTAATCATATTTTTTTGGAAAGGGGCCACCTTTCTTCCCAATGGTTATTTTCCATGGATCAGTTAGAACTTAAATCTTAGACTTCTCATGACTATACTGGTTATGCTGCTCACTTTCTAGATTATTGGAAGCATTTTCCTCTTACATAATTGAAAATATTTCTCAAAATAAACCCAAACTAATCCTTTGAATACTAGAAAAATATTAAAATAAGATTGTGAATACTTGCAAATATTGAGTACTTAGATCATCTAATGGTTGTATATCTTTTGAATATTCATCTCTTTATAATAATAAAATCTTTATTACAGTGGCCAGATTACCTATGTGCTCCATTTAACTAACAAACTAAACTATAAATTGCTTACGTCACTCACATCAATGTTTGCAATTAAAGAACAACATAAAACATTATGAATGGCACCACTTTACATATTAAGAGGCATGCTAAGAATAGCATAAATCCCCTCTATTTCAGGCTCTCTAGCTCTCAGATCAGCCTCTTGAGCTATTGATTGCACAAATTAAAAAATGCATTAAAAGATTGTTAAAAAGCAAAGATAAAAAAAGGCATTATAACATATGCTAAAAATAACATTTTGGCTCCTCAATTATGGTTTAATCTTTAGTTAATGAAGTTGGATACCAAATCACGTTAGATATTAAAAGAATTAAATTTACTATTTCTATATTAAGAATGTTAAAAATCATTAAATTTTATATTTCAAGTAAAAATGAGTATTCCAATAATGAGTTCACATATGATAAAATTTATATTTGTAAGTTTTTAATATTTTGCATGCTAAATTAGATATAAGGAAAACTATTACTCTTCACATGGGAAAATGTCTATTTGGAATGAAAAGATCAAAATTTCTTTGTTGATATATGCCTCATTTTTTTACGAAGAAAACACATTTTAGTGAGCTTACTTAAATATTAAGTTTTTAAATTATTAAGTCAATAATATATCTACTTTAATATATATTTTTTCTTGAGTGTTTGTCAACATATTTATTTATTCAAGTTTAATTTCTTTTTTTATAGATTCCAAATTTAAATTTGATATGAATATATTTTATAATAATTATCATAATATCTTAATTTAAGTTTTATGCACATAGCACAAAAAAAAAAAATCTATGGATCTTTCTAATGAAAATTTACTTAATTTTAGAGAAGATTATGGGGGAAACATATTGTAATAAGCATTGATCATTAGTGATAAATATTGAACTTATTTTTATTCATCTTGCCTCATCTTCTCTTTCAAATTATTTTAAAAAAATTAAATATTTTAATTTTATGAATTTATAAGTTAAAAAGATTTTGTATGTGATTCAGAATATTTGATTTACTTTCTTATTCTTTCATGTCTTTCATATTACCTAACTAATTGAACCCTAACCCTAACCCTAATGTTGATGATTTTTAGTTGATCATTTGTCATGTGGAGCTTAATGCTAACTTAAGTGAACCGTTATTCTAATCATAACTCTAACACTAATTAAACTCTAATCCTACCCCTATCTCTAATTAAACCCCAATCCTAATTGATTGCTACTTGAACCCTAGCCCTAATTAAATTAATTAATTGATTATCTTTTATAATTAAATTAGTTCTTTTATAATTGGTTGATTATATTTTATAATTTAATTAGTTCTCAAAGGTAATTCCACCAAATAAATAAGTAGCAATCAATTAGGATTATGAAATTTATATTTTATTCAGTTCATTTATCATTTTAATTATTATATATAAATTTATTCATATCTAAATGTTTGAAATCATATAAATCATTTTTTTGTTTGAAAATGTTTGACACATTTCTACTCCATCCCAATACAATTAGTAATCATAATATATATTGATGTTGAAACTATTAGATTATCAACCAATTATAATTTAACTAGTTTGAATTTCCATAATAAATAATAAGGGGATGAAATTTAATTAGTTTGTAAAGTTTGAATATCTTTTATAATTGGTTGATTATATTTCATTTGTGTTTCATATTCCATAGTAATTTGAAATTGTATTATATTTTGAATCTTTCTTTTATAATTAGTTGATTATCTTTTATAATTTAATTATTTCTCGAAGGTAATGCCACCAAATAAATATGATCACAAATCATGAAAATTCAGGCCAAATAAAAGTTTGTTGAGCTCCAACATAAAAGCACTCAATAATGATAACTCAACTATTTTATATATATATTACTATTTAATATATATATATATACTAGTAATTATTTATTAAATTCAAAGTAAAGCATAATTTATATTGGTGGAAACTTGAGAATCTCCTTTAAAAAAATCTTTTCGTTTCATCAATTTTGGGTAAGAAAAAAAGTTGTCAGCCACATACCCTACACATACCCATCATATCACCACTTTTTGGCCCATCATGATCCTACACGTACCCATATTTTCTCTTCTCCTAATACCTCTCCTACTTGTGACAAAGGTATTTTGGTGTTAGAAGATACACCCATTGAGAGTCATGACAATATTGAAAGCTCCTCTTCTAAAAACTCTCCTAATTTGAAAGATATTATGGCACAAGAGAATGAGATAATTGATACATTTATTAACATCACTTTACCTAGCCTCCATTCATCTCCCACTCATGAGAATATTTTAGTCAAAGAGGATGTAATCATAGAAAATCATGACAATCACATTTTTTCTTCTAATATCTCTCCTATTTGTGAAGAATATATTTTGGTGTTAGAAGATCCACTCATTGAGAGTAATGAGAATATTTTTTCTCCCTCTAATAATACTTCTTGTTGAGAAAATGTTCCTCAACCTTGCAACTACATAATTTATTGTTGATACACAAGGTATTATTCAACTGACAACGATGGGGGGGATAGGGGAATCCCCCCCACGAGGGGTTCGGGGGGGATAACCCCCCCAGTTAGGGTCCAAAGGTAGTGCGCCCTAGTGGGGGATCAAGGGAAATTCCCCTGTAAGGAAAAATTTATTTATATTTTATTATTATAAATTTTGATCATTCATCAGTATGTCTTATATCCAATGACTAATATTTTAGTATCTTGGTTTTCTCTAGAAGGAAACCCTAGCTATTTTATGAGGGAATTATATTATTTGTGTATTGTGATGCATTCTGAGAGTCTAATAGCTATTTTATTGTCTCTAGATCTCTGAGTGGTGATACTCCTGTGAGAAGCTTGCTCTGTAAGTATATTGTAATCTTTATGATTGTTGAATAATATATTGGGTAGCTTTTGGAGTGTGGGGTTTTTCTCCCAAAATGGTTTTCCCTACATAAATCATTTTTTTTTGGTATGCATGATATTTATGTCTATTTCTATTTAAGTTTCTATAAATTTGTTGAATATTTGTAAAAAAAAATTCATTTTTCTCCTCTCAAGAATAGTGGAGGAAGTTGTTTCACTACCTTAGCTTCCTTACATTTCTCTTACTTGAGAAGATATAATGAAAAAAAAGGATGAAATCATTAATAATAAATAAAATTATAGTTTTTATTCTCTTGATGCCTCCCCTACTTGTGATGAAGATATCTTACAAAATCTAAATAAGGGACGTGATCAACATATTTTTTTCTCCTTTCCTAAAAACTCTCCTACTAGGGTAGATATCATGGTGCAAGAAAATGATAGATTTGATACATGTATTTCAAAAAATAGTAATGTGGCTTCATTGGATGAAGATGATGAGGTAACATTAAACCATCCTTTGCTAAAAGATAATAAAAATAAAGATTATTCTTTTGAGGTTATGAACATTAGATACCCTTGGCTACTCCTGCAAGTCCTCTAATTATTCAACCTCCCAAGTAATCTTCTAAGCCACTTATTACCATCTACCCACCCTCACATCAAAACCAAGTTCAAAATAAAACCATGCTTATTATAGGACCACTTAAAAAGCAACCATTATCACTACAAGATATCTAGAATTTTACAATGCAACTTGATAGTAACAATGTTTCACAACAACCAAGTTATAATACTATTGCTCAAACATATAACACAAGGAACAATAGGCAACCAAAAACCACTCCCATTTCATTTCCATTTCCTCAACCTATCTTTCCTAGAGCTCCTCATTTTCCTTTTCCTATTGGAAAAGAATATGATCTTGTGGAACAACTCAAAAACACTCCTACTAAGGTATCCTTATAGAACCTTATTCAATCATCACCTAATTATCATAGCATGCTTCAAAGTGCTTTACAAAAATTTACTATCCATCATAATGTGAAAGAAAATGATGTAGCAACCCTAATTCAAGGAATGAATTTAGTTAATATAAAAAAATTCTTTTTCACCAAAGTTAGTTACCTCCTATGGAAGTGAAAAAAACAAAATGAATCTATCATGATAGTGGCTATTATTAATAGGAAAGAGATAAAGTGAACCCTTACTGACAATGGCTTAGCCCTTAACATGTGTAGCATAAACCTTTTGGATAGACTTGGAGTAGAAAAAATCCAAACACAATTCGACTCTTTATCTATTCTTAGGTTTGATAACATAGGAAAAAAACTACTTGGTGTGATCACATTACCTATTACAGTTGGAAAGGCCACATTGCAAACTCCTATCCATGTTATGCAAAAAGATATTTCATATAATTTTATTTTGGGAAGACCATGGATTCATGAAATGCATTGATTGAATTAAAATCTCCATTGTGCAATAAAATATATCTATGACAACAAGGTTTACACAATCAAAGATGATCTTGAACCAAAAATTTGTTTGTGCACTACGAAACACAAGGAAAGTCTTTTGAAAACATTGATACCAACTTCAAAAGTAGAACCCATGCAAAAGGAAGAAAAAAGAAGAAAATTGAAGAAGTCACAAAGCTATTGGATGATGATTGGGGTTCATTAGATTTCACACCTAAATTAATGGGAGAATACAAGATTACACACAAAATAGGAAAACAGAAACAAACAAACATAGTGTCGACACAAGATGAGTCATCAAAAGCACATGAGTCCACAACTTCTAGAAAAGAAGAAGAAGACAACACTTACAAATCCACATATGAAGAGTATGATCATGAGAAACCACCAAATCCAAAATAAATGGAAAATCTTTATGGAAGAGGTTACAAAATTTTGAAACAACCTGGTTATAGTTGAAAAGAATGTGGTGTTAGAGAACAAGGTATTCATGTCCCTAAAGAACCTAACACACAATAAACAACTAGTGGTCTTGGTTATTTTCCTTAAAAAGAAACAAAAGCATCAAAAATCCTTCACTGAATACCAACAGAAAGAGGGAAAGACGAATATGCATAGAAATTAATAAGATATAAACACAAGGATGTTATACCTCCATAGTCTTCTCCTCTTCATGGATTGAGCTCACAAGAAGAACCCATTTCTTGCATATTTTCTCCAATGATTGAGATGGATGTGGTTGCTCAAGATCTTAGAATGATGATGGTAGGATAGTGATGGATTGAAGAGATACTTTGAAAACAAAAGGATGTGATGAATGTGTGTTGAAAGAATGAGATTCAAGGCCTCATCATATAAAAAATTGGTGAGAGGAATCAATGGATAGGATTGGTTGGTTAATGGAGGGTTGAGATTGAAGGAAGGATGTGGTTTGGATCAAGGAATAAAGATTGATTAGCTTTGTGACAA
Organism: Sequoia sempervirens; assembly: GCA_007258455.2. NCBI lineage: Eukaryota > Viridiplantae > Streptophyta > Pinopsida > Cupressales > Cupressaceae > Sequoia > Sequoia sempervirens. Next base: position 645,147,497 of record VDFB02281492.1, read on the forward strand.
GTGTCAAAAGATGGATATGGATGAAATGGGGAGGTATTCTCACACATGTGTGAGCACACATTGGGAAGAGAGGCATTAAATTTGTGTACGAGATAGGGTCACTCATAGGTGTTGTAAGTATGAAAAAAATTGGTGGTGTTGTCATTGATGTCAATTTTAGAATGTTAAAAATTGTATATGTATAGATGAGATTTTGTTGAGATGTTGTGATTATATAGAGTTATGGGTGATCCCATAATAGTGGTTTACAATTTTTGGCCAAACTGGACACTGAAATTATTATTTTTAACTGAATCTTCACATTCAGGCACCTATAGCGGCTAAACTGTGAGGAATTTGAAGATGGTAAAAACTAGAGTCTCATCAAATTTTGTCTGTAGATTCTAAAAATATTTTTTTCAAAATTTTTGGAATCAAATTGTACTTCTTTTTCCATCTCCCACGAAAACTGATTTTTTTCAGAAAACAACATTTTTAAAAAGTGACGCACACTGTATAACGTATAACTTTTTTTTGATGAAGGATAAAATTCTAATTCTTTCAAATTTAGATTTTTAACTCTGATATCTAGTGCTTCCACTTGGTTAGATAGTTTTTTATTTAATATTTTTTCCTAATCAAGTTTCAAAGTCAAATGAATTACAATTCAAACACAGCATGACCGTATAACGCGTAATTTTTTTTGTATATGTCAAAATTTTATTTTATTTTTTTTGTTCGATCAAGGACTTCAATATCTGGTGCACTCATATTTTTCAATTTTTTTTTTGATAGTCTTCTATTTTTCCACATGTGAAGAACAAATAAATTCATTTTTGATACAAAACCTATGTTTAATAAAACTTAAAAAACAAATACATAACAAAACCAAAACATATTAAAATTATATTCATTTGATAGCTTGTTCTAAGGAATACCATAATCATTAGAAATAAATGTTAAATGAATTCATTTGATCCCCCAAAAGCTAAATCAAAAGTGATTTTTTATCAGCATATTGATAGGTGTAAAGGAGATGCATTTATGGGTATGCTTTAAAACTAGCGAGGTTCTATCCAAGGGGGTTTGATCTAAGGTGATTTGATCAAACCCTCTTCAATTGGAATCCTTAAAATGGAACTTTTTAAGGCTTAAATCATTATATTTTCTAAAAATATGTGATTTCAGCTAAAATTCGTTCCTCTCAGGAATTGTAAACCACTATTATGATAGCACCCTTATCCTTATGTTGTTGTAGATGTGCTGAAATGATGGGTTACTGAGTGTTTTTGAGAAAATTAATAAAGAGAGAACTGAGAGTTTAGAATGTGCTTTGGTATGTGCTATATGTTTCTCTTGTATTGATCATATCCTTGTGTAGATCTAGTAGAAGGTTGATATTGATTTTTTCTATGTATTGGAAAAAAAAATTCATGGTTTGGCTCTTTGGAAGACTAGTTCTCGAGGTCTAATATGTGTGTTTATGTAGACTTGATAGTCTGATGGAGAATGTTCTATGTATGGAGTTTTTTGTAGCTAATGTGGATGAATATAATGGCATCTAAGATGTGTTCTAGTACTTGGTGAAGTGTGTTTCATCATCCACATGCTATATTCTTATTGGAAAGTGTGTACTTCAATATTCATGTTTCATTAGGTTTGGTTGACTTGGTGTTTAAACTTCATATGAGAAATTAAAAATTTAATTAAGGAAGTGTATGGTTGATCCAAGACATTGTATTTGGTCTTGGTTAAGTGTTACTATGGTTTCCTCTCATTCCTTTCCATCGCAAGAATGTTGAATTGTTGACCTAGTTTGAATTTATGAAATGAAGCATATGTAGCCAACCTTGGAGAAATTTTCTATGGTTGAAGATGGTATAAATGCAAGTCAAGATGCAAAGGATTAGATTATGTAGTGTAACAAAGTAAGCCACAAGTGAAGAGCAGAGTTATACAAAAGTGAGTTGAGGTTGCAGTACTTTATTTTGTGGGATTTCTGAAAGCAGTGAGTTGAAGGGTTCTGCAATCTTCTAATCAAGGCTGCAAATGTGTGTAAATTGTTGTGGTATATTTTTTTGTTATCTTTTTTATCTATAGGAAATGAACCTCCTTGTTGGACAATGAGTCCTTTCTATGGACAATGAGTCCCTTCTATAGGCAGTGAGGCTTTGTATTCAGGTAGTGAGCCTCTGTATTCAGTTTTGATATTACTTTATATTGTGTGTTATTCCTCACCATGGTTTTTCCATCATTGCATTTTTCACATAATTTTTTTTGTTCATAGTGTTTATTTTTCTTTCTATTATTTGCATTTCATATTCATACTTAATAATAGAATAGTGCAGTTGCGAAGTTGATAAGTGTTTGAAGTTTTATGTTTGAATTTGGTGACAACAAATTCAACCCCCCCTCTTAGTTTTCTTGCGCCTTTTAATAATTGGTATCAAATATTTGGTTCCTTGGTGTTGAGCTTAACCATTTAAGGAAGATATTATGGTGCATAAGTTGGTGATCCTTATGTTCGATGGATTTGATTATAGTGACTAGAAAAAACATATGAGAGGTTATATTATCTCTCTTAGTTTCAAGACCTGGAAGGCTTTTGAGATGAATTATGTTTCTCTAGTGAGTGGTGCTTCTACTCCAAATGAGATTTCCGCTTATGAGGAGAATGCAAAAGTGGGTATACTATTTTCAGTGCTTTAACTAAAACTAAGTGAACTAAGGTTACTTCTCTGTGCATTGTTTATGAAGTTTGGAATAAGTTGGAAGACCTATATGAATGAAATGAAAGATTAAAATTGACAAAGAAGCTAATGGAAAAGTGTAGATACGAGAATTTAAAATTGGAAGAAGGTGAAGAATTTGCAAAAGATATAATAGAGAAGATCCTAATAACCCTACCTGAGTGTTACAATGATAAGATCTTATCTATTGAAGAAATGTATGATCATAAGAAATATACTAAAGAACATTTATTTGGCACCTTGACAACATTTGTGATGAGAAAGTTTGGAAAGAAAGAGGAGAAGATAGAAACAAATTTAAAGCAACAAAGATTGAGGATGATCCAGATAGTGATAGTCCATATGAGTTGGAATAAAACTTTACTAGGAAGTTGAAGAAAGGTATCGATAAGTATAAAGGCATGTTTCCCATTAAATGTTTTAGTTGTGGTAATATTGGTCATTGTGCTTCAAGATGTATAAATAGAGTTGTACATAAGAAGAAAAGGGATTATAAGGATGAAGATAGAAAGGATAAAAAATACAAAAGGTTGTATTATGTTAAAGAAGAAGATGGAATCTCTAATGATGAATCTAATTATCAAGGTGATGATAGTGAATGCTTTTTTTAGCTTTGGAGAATAAATCTATGTTTGCTAACCCTAGAAAATGTGCAAGAAAGAATGTTTCAAAGAACAAGAAGAATGAGATGGAAGGTACTTTGGTCACCGTATTTCATGCTAGATAAGATGAAGACTACTAGGTAATTGATAGTGTATGTTCTAATCACATGAATAGAGATAAAAGTAAGTTTACTAAAATTGAAAAGTATGATGGTGGTTTGGTCATGTTTGGTGATGATTCAGGAGCAAAGATTGTTGGGAAAGCTACAGTTAGTTTTGATGGAATATACAACACAGATGATGCATATTATGTAAAGGGTCTAAGGCATAAACTTTTGAGTGTTGGATAGATGTTTAGCAAAGGTTTTAAACTTGTGTTTCAGGATAATACCTGTGAGAGCATAAAAGGATCTAGAGCTATGGTTGCTTCTAGAAGGAAAACTCATGGAAATATCTATTAGCTTAAGGGTGTTGATTTTTAGTGCCTTGTATCTCAGATTAATCAAAGTTGGTTGTGGCACTAAAGAATGGGACATGTAAATTTTGATAATACGTTCAAAATTAGTTCAAGAGATGTTGTCTAAGGTCTTCCTAGAATCATAAATCTTACTAATAGTATTTGAAAAAGTTGTCAGTTAGGGTAACAAACAAGATATAGTTTTAAGGGAAAAGAGAAATCTACCATTGAAATGCTAGAATTAATTCATATAGACCTCTATGGTTTGACTAGAATAGGAAGCCTAAATGGTGATAGGTATTTCACACTTCCTATTGATGATTATTCTTGAATGACATGGGTTTATTTTCTTAGAGAGAAAAATTAGGCTCTGGATAGGTTTAAAGTGTTCAAAGAAAAGGTAGAAAATGAGGTGAACCTAAGAATCAAATGTTTGAGATCTGATAGAGGTGGATAATTCACTTCTAGGATTTTAATGCATTTTGTGAAGAACATGGCATGAAGATACACTTTTCTACTTCAATAACCACTCAGTAGAATAAAGTGGTTGAGAAAAAGAACCAGACTATACAAGAATTTGCAAGAACCATGATGAAAGAATCAAATATACCTAATGTGTATTGGAGAGAATCAATACACATTATTGTTTATATTCTTAATAGAGTTAAGATTAGAGGCAACACCACAAAGATTCCTTATGAGTTATGAAATGGTAAGGCTCCTACTGTGAAGTACTTTAAGGTATTTGGAAGCAGATGTTACATTAAAAGAGATGATGAGAATCTTGGAAATTTTGATGTTACATGTGATGAAGGAATTTTTCTTGGATACTCAACTACTAGCAAAACATATAGATTTTTCAATACAAAATTGAGGAATATTGTTGAAAGTGCTAGTGTGAAGGTTGATGATGATATGCATAGATCTATTGTGATAAGTGAAGTTGAATCCAATGATCCTTTTTTTGCACTAGTATCTGAAGAGAATAAGGAAGAGGAAGAAGAACAAACTAAAGAAGAAGAGGAAATGAACCAGAACCTATTTCTAAGACTCCTAAGTATGTACAGAAGAATCATTCGAAGGAATAGATAATTGGAGATAAGAGTGAAGGCATGAAAAAAATAAGTAGCAACTAAGGTAAATCTATGTTTAATTTCTAAAATTAAACCTAAGTCTATGTGTAAAGCATGTGAATATGAGAGTTGGGTTAGAGCTATGAAAGAAAAGTTGCAAAAAATAGAGAAGAATTGGACATGGGAGCTAGTCCCTAGACTTATGAATAAGAATGTAATTGGTTCAAAATAGGTGTTCAGGAATAAGTTGAATGAAAGTGGTGAAGTTATAAGAAACAAATCAAGACTTGTATGCAAGGGATACTCACAAGTTGAAGGCATAGACTTTGAAGAGACATTCCCCCTTGTGGCTAGAATGGAAGCTATTAGGATGTTTTTGGATTTTTTTTCCCACGAGAATTTCAAAGTATATTAGATGGATGTCAAGTCTATATTCTTGAATGGTGAATTGGAAGTATACATGGAACAACCTAAAGGATTTCAGTTATCAGAAAAAATGGATGGCCTGTAAGTTGAAGAAGGCATTATATGGACTAAAACAAGATCTTAGAGCATGGTATACAAGATTGGATAGATACCTAACACAACAAGGATTCAGGAAAGGCTTCACTAACAAAAATCTATACTTCAAAGTGCAAGGTAACAACATGTTGATAGTAGTAGTGTATGTTGATATCATCTTTAGAGGAAATGAAGGTATGTGTAAGAGATTTTTTTAGAAGAAATGAAAAAATAATTTGAAATTTCCATGATTGGTGAGATGAATTTATTTCTTGGTCTACAAGTAAATAAACTGATAAGGGGATATTCATTTCACAATCAAAATATGTGAAAGATATTTTGAAGAAGTTTGGGATGGATGACTCCAAACCAGTTAGTACTCCTATGGTGACTAGATGCAAGCTGGGTAAAGATGATGAATCTGGTAAAGCTAGTCAGAGCACATATAGATCAATGATTGGTGGACTATTGTATCTTACGGCTACTAGACTAAATATTATGCATGTAGTATGTTTAGTTGCCAGAATTCGAGAAAAACCTAAAGAGGCACATGTTATAGTTGTAAAGAGGATATTTAGATATCTTAAAGTTACATTGAATTATGGCTTATGGTATCCTAAGGATGTTGATTTCACTTTGAATGCTTATACTCATATAGATTGGGTTGGTTTTTTGGATGACCGAAAGAGTACCAGTGGTGGTACTTTCTTTATTGGTGGAAGATTGGTTTCATGGTTGAGTAAGAAACATGACTTAGTTTATTTATCCATTATAGAAGTAGAATATACTGAACACAAGTTTTATGGATGAAGAAAAATCTAAAAGATATTGGAGTGATATATGATGAGCCTATTCCTATTTTCTATGACAATACAATTGCTATAAACATTTCAATGAATCCAGTAATGCATTCAAGAACAAAAAATATATCTATCAAATATCATTTCCTAAGAGAAAAGGTGTTGGAGAATAAATTCAGGCTAGAGTATGTGTCAACAAAGGAATTTATTGTAGAGATATTTACTAAGGCTCTACCGAAGGATACTTTTGAGTATCTTAGGGAGAGGTTGGGGGTCATTGGCCCCCTGAACTAGGTGCACATGGAAGTGTATCAATCTAGTGGATCCATAGATTCTTCATTAATCTAGACTGATGAATGGGTCTACTCTATAGGGGGAGTAGAAAATTTTCATTATTGTAGTATGAGTTGAATGGGTGCACTCCTAAGGGGTAGTGATCAGAGTTGTTGATATTTTCCATTGATGTCAAAAGGGGAGAGAGAGTCATGTGAAAAATACTAGAAGAGGAAGAGAAGATGTTCTCTCATAATATTGTGTAGATTGTGGTCTTTGATGGTTTTTCACATAATGTGTTACCATCAATGACAAAAGGTGATATTTTTAAAAGTATGAGCAAGATTGGTGCTGTTATCATTAATTTTTTCATTGATTTCAATTGTTGGGAAGTTTTTAGATGTTGTGGTTGTGTTGCTAATATGTGGTTGTCATTGATGTCAACACTATTAGCATTATTGTATTGAAGGTTGTATATGTTGAGGATATTGAGAAAATTGTGAAAAGAAGATTTGCAGGTTGCCAGTGGAATGGTGAAGGTCATGAAGGTATTTTTTTCTATACATTGAAGATCAGTTTCCCTCCAATTACTACTATGTGAATTAGTTTATTTTTAATTGTTTGCTAGTCGTGTAGTTGTTTTGGATACAATATTATACTGTCTCTACTTATGACATTGATGTTATACTAGTTGTTGAACCCTGTGGATGCACGTGTGTTTTGGATATGTTGTTTTGAGTTATTAATTTAGATATCATGATGTGTTTGATGTTTAAGATATTATGCTTGCCAATCTTGGTGAAGAGGACAGTATGGCATTACTCATTCGTGAGTACCCTGCTATGCTGCGATTCCTTTTCACGGTGTGTTTTCTAACATGAGTATATGTATGTTCTAACATTGATGTTTCCTGCAGATACAGGTACTGGGTATCAGCTCCACCTGCTTGTCAGGTCTGAGCGTACCCTAACCCAATAAAAATCATGTTGAATCAGAGATAGTGTCTTGTCCTCATGTAACCATCATTCTTTGTCAAACAAGTTTCCTATTGTTGTCCGATGTCATTTGTCGTTTTGTCTTGTCGTGTTATTTTGTTTGCGTTATTTTATTTAGAAATTAATTGCTGTGTAATTTAGTTGAGTGGCTAATTTGTTGATATATTGATTAAATGCAAATTTCTTTAAATGATAGGATAAATGTTTATGTTGTGTTTATTGTTTAATTTATTAATTTAAATTAAGCAAGTTATTAACCTAAAAGAGAATGTGTGATATTTTTGAAAATGGCATTAATTAGCCTTTAAGGGTTGCAGTTTTCTTTCACGGCATTTCTCGGGAAGAATTCACACGGCAGCAATTTTTGAGAAAATCTTAGCACGACAAATCTTCTAAAAACATTTTTACAGCAATAGTTTTGGAAGGAGATTGCACAATAATTTGTTTTTAGAATTGAATTGATTTCTTCAACAAGATCTGGTGTTGGTACAGAAAATATAGAAGCTTCAGAATTCATTTTAGCTTGATTTCCAAGATTTAGCAGGTTTTCTTCTTTTCAAGTTTCTGTAAAATTTTCTTCAATAAACGTTGTGAAAAAAATAGTGGTTTACCAAACCTGCATTTAAAAAGAGAAATAGTTAGATTAAGCAATCAAATTTTGTTGAAAATACAACTAATTCACAATGTTAAGAATTTAAGGAAACAAAATTTAGTATTTGTTCTTGGAATTGAAAAGGTATTTGATTTCTTCTGAATATCCGTAGATTTATTGAAATTCCAATTCAGAATTTAAGAATGAATTCCAAGTAATATTTAAAAGTTTTAATGTCTTGAAAATCATGCAACCCAAATTTGGGGATTGAAGCTCTGAGTTTATTATGATCTCCCCTTTTATCTCTATCTTTTCTTCAAATTGAAACTGTGATTTTTCTGGCAGTGGCTACGCCTTTTATATAATTTGAATCTTAAATTCATTTATCCCTTATGTGGTAAGAGCTCACCTTTTATGATTTTTACTAAGTTGTATATAGCCATACTCTTCCCTACATGGAATGGGTTTGTATTTTTAAAATCCTAACTGTCCATATGATCTAAATCTGTCCAACAACAAAATTCTGCCTAGTGTTTGATACAGATCCCTATTTTATAATCTGCGTCAATATATGTTTATAATATTCACCAGTTGATTGAAGTTATTTTGTTGGCTATAGTCATTAGAAATATTCATTTACCTGGAGGCGAGTAATTAACCTGAAGGCCTATATCTTTGATTTTATTATGAATTATTCTTTAAACTATGTGCAGCCTCCTTTAAACCTCTATACTTTGATTTTGATATTGAATTTCTTGTATTGGTGGATGGACTTTTGATTTTATATTATAGATCTCCCTGTATGTGTTTGTGCTTGTGCGCAACCTCCTTCTTTTGATGTTCTCTGTATAATCTTTAACCAAAGATCTAAAGATAGTTATTTCCAAAGCACATAGTCTCCATCTTGTATAACGTTTCCTTCTTCACCAGCACAAGTTAGCTAAAAGATAATTTATCTATTGGAAATCCCAACGTAGTTCTTTACTATTTCTTTCTTTGGCTGTATTGACGTCATAGTTAGCTCTTTATAATTGGTATGTTGATTTCCCCAAAATTGATTTGGTGGTTTGTTTGATCAATATATATCTGATTTATTGATATTTTATTTTGAGCTTTGTCATCTTCTTGTAGCTCATCATTACTCTGAGATTGAAGCTTAGTAATAATAATAATAAAAAAGAATGGCCGGCGTAATAGTTTCCTTACTTTTACTTCCTGCCTTTATTTTGGACCTTCATGATTTAAATTTCTGGTAATTTCTTCCTTCTGCTTTGTTGGCAATTGGGAAATTTCATTTCTATTGTTCTTTGGCTGTAGCCAAGGATGGAGAATTTAGTTTATAGAATGGTCCCAGTAAAATTTTAAATAAATTTTCCATCTGTTGCCTTTTAACTACAAACTCCTTTTATTCTAAATTCTTTCGTCCAGATTTGTTTCTTTTAAGTTTATTTCCTGATCTTTGATTTCTTTCCTTATAAACTATCCCTTCTAAGAATATAGCACTGCACTATATTGGATAACTAACTAACTCTTAGAATAGTACAAGGCTATAAGATTAATCGACTTCTCATGCAAAAAACTCCTTGATTTTCTTTGTCTTCCGCGGTAAAGAACTTCTAAAGAGATTCGTGCAGGCTCTGTATAATCATTTACCAAAAGTTTTATTTTAAAACACTGTCTGTAGTATGTTCTAACTACACACTATCCTCGTCAATTTTGATACTCTTGCTGATATTACGCCTTCCTTTATAAAGCCTATTCCTTTCTATCTATTTACCAAACGTCTAATGATCTTCTCACACCAAATTTTACTGGTTTGTCCTTGCGTTAAAGGTTTTGATGTTGTTGTGTTACCTGTGCTACACCAGATAATTTATAATTGATACTATGCATGCGTTTAAAAAAATTAGACCACATATGTATTACTTCAACTATGACTGTAACAATCTACATTGAGTTATTAAAGCATGGCGTGATGATTACTTTACGTAGATAAGTTTTATATATATATGTAAACCATCATTCTTAATTTAGGTGTGTACTCTTCTATGCATGAGTAGTAAGTGGCAGTTATATTATTGTTGAATTAACTTTACTGTCCGTTGAAATATATCCTTAGTGCATGTATTGAATAAATGAGAAATCATGGTTAGGAAAAGTTAGAATTTCAAATCTTTAGTTCATTTAGATTAGTTAATTAAAATTATAAGTTGTACATATATTTGTGATATGTTGGATCATCATGTAATGTGTTTGCATAATTATCAATTGGAAGTTACATTTATATAGTGCAAGAATTGGTTAAATGTAAACTTGTGATTCGGAAAATATCTGTAGATGTAATTTTAAGTTTATTATTTGTAAAGAGATTTCATTTAGTATAAGAGTAGATTAAGGCAAAAATCTCTCGTATGCTATTATGTATTTGTATATTAGTGAATTATATTGCCTCTAAGTGTTAGAGATTATAAATATGTATGATTTATAATATCTATAAGTTGATAATGTTATTGAAGTGTTATCTTAAATTAGTCTGTGAGCAATTAATATCTATAGTTTGTTTATTGTGGATTCTTAACTCTCTCAAAGTTTGGTAAATTGTAACTATATGGTGTGTGTGTTTAATGTAATATTAATGATGTTTATTTTGATTTCATCAAGAGCTTGAAAAGTGGAATTTGTAAGATTATTACGTTTTTAACATGGTGCTCATGTTTCTATTATTTTTATGTGGGGGTATAGCTTGGTATCATTTTGTGGTCTTTTGAAGTGACATCCTAGAGATTGTAATTTGCCTCTAGTGAAGGACATAAACATTGAGGTTTTGATCTATGTGCTTAATACCTACCCCTTGATTTTTATGTTGTGTCATGTTTCTAGGAAGAGTGGCTCGTGATAGGGGCTGGAACCCTAAGTGGTTGTTAGGGTAACCTATCGCGGGTTATGTAATTCAGTGACAACTTAATTAATAAACCTGGTGTTCAATATATAATAAAGATTAATAGAATGCCTCACCTAGCACCTTAATGCTCGTTTAGATTAAGGGTAGCTTGAGAAGGCCTGGAATGGCTTGTCGTCTACCTTGTCTTCCTGAAGGGTAATTCGACACCACATGAGTTTGACTAAGGGCTGGGAATCGGTAGAGACTGCCAGGGTAACTCTGGATGAGGGCTGGTAGTCTAGGAAGATTCACCAGGGTAACTTAGAATGACTATGTGATGACACTCTGTCCTGAAGCATGTTTGTAGTCTCTTGTGTAGAGTTAACTGATATTTTGTGTTCGTTTCTGAAAGCATATGATGTGGTCATGTCGTTATGTGTGGTCAGCCATGTAATGTTTTGTATGTTTATTGTTCTTTGTTTGATTGTCTTCTGGACCTCTCACTATCTCCTAGCACGAAGGGAGTGGACCTTCAGGTTCCACGTGGTCGGGTGGAAACCGTGCTATATTTTCATTGGATACTCTTACTGATGACATTTTACTTGTAGCTGGTTCTTGATACTTCGATGATCGAGACACTGGACGTAGATCATGTTCGGATGTGGATATTTGATATGAGGAGATTGTTTCCCTTATTGTATATTTATCTCATGTTAATGAGTATACTCTTTGTAACATCATTAAGATGTATTGAGATCTTATGAGAATCTCACTGGATGTAAACAGAATTTATGAATGTCTTGAATTGTATAAGTTTTAAAAAAGTGGTTTATTCACGAATATGGTTTGTACTTGTGTTTATGACTTTAATACTATGGTAATATGTTCTTAATTATATTGTGTAAGTAACGTCGTCTTGGAATCCTTAAGACATTTGTATAATCGAATGACTCTTAAAAAAAAATTATTTTGATAATTCGCTACTTAATACTTTGTCTTTTGGATTCCCTGGCGGGGCGTTACAGTGCACTCCTAAGGGGTAGTGATCAGAGTTGTTGATATTTTCCATTGATGTCAAAAGGGGAGAGAGAGTCATGTAAAAAATACTAGAAGAGGAAGAGAAGATGTTCTCTCATAATATTGTGTAGATTGTGGTCTTTGATGGTTTTTCACATAATGTGTTACCATCAATGACAAAAGGTGATATTTTTAAAAGTATGAGCAAGATTGGTGGTGTTATCATTAATTTTTTCATTTATTTCAATTGTTGGGAAGTTTTTAGATGTTGTGGTTGTGTTGCTAATATGTGGTTGTCATTGATGTCAACACTATTAGCATTATTGTATTGAAGGTTGTATATGTTGAGGATATTGAGAAAATTGTGAAAAGAAGATTTGTAGGTTGCCAGTGCAATGGTGAAGGTCATGAAGGTATTTTGTTCTATACATTGAAGATCAGTTTTTGTGGACTAATATCCACCATGGTTTTTCCCCTAACAAGGTTTCCACGTAAAAAATATTGGTGTTCTTTGTGTTTCTGATGTGTTGATTGTTTATGGTTTATTGTACTTTGATCATATCTGAGATTAAGTTAAGTAAAGTTTGAAAAGTTTAATATTTTGTGACAACTGAGTCACCCCCCTCTCAATTGTCTATCCTTGTTTTTCCAATAATTGTTATTAGAGCTTGTATGTGGAATGTTAATGCTTACCTTTTCCATTGATGTCAAAGGGGGAGAAGAAAAATGTGAAAAATCCTTTTGGGGAGAAGAGCAGTTGAGAAGAAGATTCAAAGTTAAAGGGGGAGCAAGTGTGTTGGGTTGATGGTATTTTTCACATCATGTCTTGCCATCAATGACAACCACATATCAACAATACAATGACAACATCTGATGATTTCTAATCTCGATTGATTTTTTTGTGGTTGCCACTCAATGGGAGTAGTTAGATGTGTAGATATGTGGTTCAGATCTTGTATGTGGAAAGGAAATGCTTACCTTTTCCATTGATTTCAAAGGAGAGAAGAACAATGTGAAAAATACTTTTGGGGAGAAGAGTCGTTGAGAAGAAGATTCAGAGTCTAAGGGGGAGTAAGTGTGTTGGGTTGATGGTATTTTTCACATCATGTGTTTCCATCAATGATAAAGGGGGAGATTGTTGGGAAATTTTCATATGCTATGGTTGTGTTGTTGATATGTGGTTGGCATTGATGTCAGCACTATTAGCATTATTGTATTGAAGGTTGTATATGTCTAGGATATTGAGAAAATTATGAAAGGAAGATTTATAGGTTTCCAGTGGAACAGTGAAGGTCATGAAGGTATTTTGTTCTATATTTTGAAGATCAGTTGTTGAGGACTAATATCCACTAGGGTTTTTCCCCTAACAAGGTATTCATATAAAAAATCTTTTTGATCTCTATGCTTATGTTGTGTTGATTTTTTATGGTTTATTGCTCTTTCATCAAATTTGAGATTAAGTTTGAAAAGTTTAATATTATGTGACAACTGATTCAACCCCCTCTTAGTTGTCTATCCTTGTTTTCCAAAATCAACAATGTTTAGAATGTTGTAGATTGTGCATGTATAGTTGAGATGTTGTGATTACATAGAGCTATCCTTAAGATGTTGTAGATGTGCTGAAATGATGGGTTACCAAGTGCTTTTGAGAAAATTAATAAAGAGAGAATTCAGAGTTTAGAATGTGCTTTGGTATGTGCTCCACGTTTCTCCCATATTAATCCTATGCTTGTGTGGATATGGTAGAAGGTTGATATTGATTTTTTTCTGTGTTTATGATTTAGCGCTCTGGATGACTAGTTCCAAAGGTCCGATATGTGTGTTTGTGCAAACTAGATTGTTTGATGGAGAATTTTCTATGTATGGAGCTTGTTGCATTTGATGCTGATGAATCTAATGACATATGAGATTTATTCTAGTACTTGGTTAAGGGTGTTGCATCATTTGTGTGCTATCTTCTTGTTGGGAAGTGTATACTTCAATATTCATTTGTGTTTTCATTAGGTTTGGTTTTACACTTCATATGAGAAATTAAAAATTTAATTAAGGAACTGTGTGGTTGATCCAAGATGTTGTATTTGGGTCTTGGTTAAGTGTTGGTGTGGTCTACTCTCATTCCTTTCCACTATAGGAATGTTGAGTTTCTAACCTAGTTTGAATTCATGAAATGAAGTGTATGTGGCCAACCTTGGAGAAATTTTCTAAGGTTGAAGATGGTATAAATGCAAGTCAAGATGGGAAGGATTATATGATTCAATGTAACAAAGTAAGCCACAAGTGAAGAGTATAGTTGTGGAAAATTGAGTTGAGGTCGCAGTACTTTATTGTGTTGGATTCCTCAAAGCAGTGAGCTGAAGGTTTCTGCAATCTTCTAATCAAAGCAATGGATGTCTGTACATTTTTGTGGTGGATCTTTCTATTATCTTTTGTATTTGTACGTAGTGAGCCTCCTTTCTGGACAATGAGTCCTTTTTGTGGATAGTGAGTCCCTTTTGTGGGTAGTGATCCTTTTTGTTTGGGTAGTGAGCCCTTCATAGTGAGCCTTTGTATTCGGTTTTGCTATTACTTTATATTGTGAGTAATCCTCATCATATTTTTTTCCTCATTGGGTTTTCCACATAAAATCTAGTGTTCATTGTGTTGATTTTTCTTTCTGTTCTTTGCATTTCAAGTTCATACTTAATAACAAAATAGTGCAGTTGTGAAGTTGATAAGTGTTTGAAGTTTTATGTTTGTATTTGGTGACAATTGATTAAACCCCCCCTCTTTGTTGTCCTCCTCGTTTTAACAATAGGGTGGCTTGTGTAAAAGGTTAGTGGGGGTAGGTGAGATGTAGGAATTTAAAATTAGGAAATAATCATAATGGTGATTAGGTATGAGGGTTAGATCAATTAATCAAGGATAAATTGATTAATGAAGATGGGTTAAGTTAATAAACCAAGGTTTTATTAAATTAGGCGGAGTTAAAAGTTGGAGAATGGGGTAATAAGGGTTAGGAAGTGGATAAGGTTAATTAATCAAGGATTAATTGACTTAAGTTGGATTAGGGGATTTTATAGAAAAATGGGAAAGGGTTAGCTTTAATTAAATAAATATAGATTTATTTAATTAAAGGTGGTGAATGTAAGGATAAGGGGAAAATTAATTAAATAAATAATAAATTTTTATTTAACTAATTATCAGGATAAGGGACATTGGCTAAATTAAATAAATAAAAATTATTTATTTAATTAAATATTATTTTATGTGACTACATTTTCCCCCTCTTTGAGATGATGTTGCGACTAAGAGAAGTAACATAATTTCAAAGAAGAATAAAACATAGTGAGTAGGAAAGAGTCAAAGACTAGTGGCATGGTACCCTAGTCACTAGGAAGGATGAGGAAGGATGATGAGTTTTGGTGTAATTAACTATTTAATTATGCTTACATAAGTTTACTTAGGCATTTAATTATGTTCCTAGGTTTCATTCACTAGGTAGTTAGTTAGTTGTCACATGTCATAAGATTATGACAAATGTCATCATCATGTTACATCCTACATCTCAACCATGCATATATAAGGAAGGTTCTTGTAATCACTTGTATCATAATTTATAATACTTCATACTTCATCATTTGATAGGTCTTAATATCAAGCAAGCTAATATTCTTGCATATCCTCTTGTGGAAGATTTTCATTGTTTTTGTAGGTGGTCTTGGGTATTGAGCTAATCTTCAACTCTTACATGGTGTCAAATCCAATCCTTGCAAAACCCTTCTCATATTTGAGGGTTGATCTATTACTAGTGAGATCTTGGTGATATTTTGAGACAGTCTCCATATTAGGGTTTTCTTGTAAGGTCACTTTTAGCACATGTTGGCAGAAATTTTAGCTCATATCCAAGTCAAGGGTTGTTGAGAAAGTCAGGATCAACCTTTTTTTTTCTAAAATCTGACATATTTGGCCAAAGTTATGATGGTTTAAAGAAATTGCAAAATTTTCAAAATCTAGAGGTTGTACAACTTCTAGAGAATTTTCACCTCAAATTTACCTCACCCTCGTAATTAGGGAGATTGAGAGATGAAGATCAACATAAAATATGCCCATATTTAGTGTTTGTTGTTTAGGAGGAAACAAATAATTACCCAATAGGTCATATGGCTTGCCCAGGTACAATTAGGTATGTTTACAAAATAAAAAATATTTTCTTCATTTTATATTTTCATCAACTAAAATTAGTTTTTGTAACAACTAAAATAGGGTTCCCCACCTTTTGGGAGATGGAGCACATGGATAGGGTTCAATTTCACTATTTTTTCATTCAAGGAAAGAGAAGTGGGGGAGAGAGATCTTGCAATAAGGTATCCTAGGGTGTGATTAAGGACTAAAATGGGGGTTCACCACAAAGCTAGGGCTTGGAAAGACAAGTAACATGCAAAACCTAATAATCAAATCTAATGAAATGCAAGACTTTAGTATATGACCTAGAAATGAATATAAAATAGAATAGTAAACTAGAAAAGTACATAGGTGCACCTGGAAACTTGTAGAAGCCTGAATGAAGTCCTAAATGTTAAATAGGCATATACCAACTGTGAGGGTGGTTGAATTAGTTGTCACACAAGTTAAACTATAAAATTTAAATCACATATCAATTCTTCAACCACACTATTCTATTATTAAATATGAGCATGAAATACAAATAACAAAAGATAAATCAAAAAAATGAACACCAGAATTTTACATGGAAAGACCAATAAGGGAAAAACCATGATGAGAGTTAACTCACAATATAAAGATTATAAATTGAATACAAAGGCTCACTACCCAAAAGAGGAATCATTGTCCAAATAAAAAGGCCCATTTCCTACAAAAAAGACTCGTTGTCCAATAGGTTGGCTCACTTCCTATAGATACAAAAGAAAACAAAAAGATCCACCACTAAAATTAAAGCACATTCACAAGATTACAAAAACCCTTGTCTCACTTCCTTCAACACAACTCTCACACACACTTTTGCTCTTATGATTTATGGCTTACTTTCATCACTTTGCATCACATCATCATAAAATTCTTCACAATTCAACTTGATTTTATACCATTCTCAACCTTAGAAGAATTTACCAAGGTTGGCCACAAAATAACCCATTTCATAAATTCAAATTAGGTCAAAAACTCAAAATTCCCGTAGTGGAAAGGAATAAGAGTGGACAAATAAAATTATTTTCTTGAAACTTGTACACACTTCCTCGATTAAACTGTATTATTTGAATGAAATGTAAATACCGAGTTGGAAAAACCTAATGAAAACAAAAAAAAATTATGCACACGCTTCCCAACAAGAAGATCACACATAGACACCTCAACACACTTCAATATGCATGAGAATTCATCTTAGAATTCTTCAAATACGTTTGCAGCAAAACAACATACTTCATACTTTGAATAACTTTTACCAAATCATTCAAACTATGCAAAATTGTACTAGAATAAAGAAACATAACTTCCAGATTACCAAACTTCAACCTTCTTTGCTAAAGCATGGAAAATACCTTCACAAATCATATCCCAAATCCGCAAGATCTGAAACAAAGCATTAGAGTATTGCAAAGAAAAACTAGTTCTCCAAGGCCATAAAAGACCAACTTTGCTAGAGCAATTCACATACTGGTGAATGTAACTCTCACACACCATGACACCAAAAGCTAAAAATTAGGAGATATCACCACTAAATCCTCATTAACAAGCCTTTAGATCTACACAAGCATAGGATCAACAAAGGAGAAACATGGAGCACATACTAGAGCACAATCTGACTTCACTTCTTTATTTAATTTTCTCAAAAACACTTGGAAACTCACCAACACAACACATTTGCAACACTAAAAAGATAGCTCCATGTACTCATAGAATCTCCACAACATCTCAACTATACATGTACAATCTACAACATACTGACCAGTGTTGACATCAATGAAAAAATTAATGACAAAACCACCAAACTTTCTCATACATGCAACACTGAAATGCTAAAAATACTCAATTTAATGCAAACTAGGACTCATACTCTAGGTTGGGTGATTTAGTCCTAGATTATGGTTTCTGGGTAAGAACAAAAATTTTGCAGTGACAAGTTTGGAACTCTTGAAATATGGAAAAGTCACTATACTAAGACTCATACACCAGAAGTGGCATGTTAGTCTTGCTTAGATTTTTTAGAGGATAAAGATCTTAATCTACTCTTCAATCTCTACTCTTTCTTCTCAACCTGATTCTTTGATTTGAAATGTTGAATTCTACTTCGTAGATTCCTTTTAGTGATCATGTAAACAAGGTGACAACTTTGAAAACTTGATAACTTTTCTACAACCTTGCTCTTCATTGTTTCTTCAGCCTAGGATTGCAAATCACACACTAAAGAGAGGGAAAAATGTTGATTTGTTAGTAGAAAGTGTTTTTCCATGGTCAAAACCTATTTAGGTAATCAAATCTTGAAATGAAATGAAATGGAAAGGAGGAATGATGAATAAGAAAAATGATATGTTGTAACTCACCAAACCCTAGGAATAAAGTGTTATCAACATATATGAAATGGCTAGGATGAATTTGGATGTTGAATCTTGTTTGAATGTTATGGATCTTGACTTGAATTATTTCTCGAATCGTGAAAGCCTACATCATAAATGTTAGCTCAAAAAGTGTATGTGCAGGATTATCATGGAAAAAGAAAGCCCTTAAGTGACAAAAAGTTTAGAAAAATTAGAGTTAGGAAACTGGACATAAAAATTTAAATAATTTATCTATATTATTTCAAAAATATGTAAGAATAAAATCTATAAAAAATTGAATGTAGTTTCTAAACTACTAGGTTTTTTAAAATAAATAAATCTATTTGGTGAAAATTTGAAATTTCAATGCAAAGGTACTTAAATTTTAGGAAAAATAAGTAGGTGTCTGTCAAGCACCCTAACCACGTAAAATGATAATATTTTTTTATAATATTTTAGATATAATTAGAGGACTCATGCCCTAATGTGATGCATATTTTCTCTGTAATTTATTTCCAAGTAAATAATTAATTATGATTTTTTTTTTACAACTTTTTAAAAATATAAAAAATGTTATGTCTGACCACCTTCACTTCATCAAAACTTCATGAAATTCAATTTTTTTTTCAATTCTATAGTATACAAAGCATAAAATGTGATACCATTTGAAAGCTATAGATATTTTTCAATCAACTTATCAATCAAGACTTTAGTCATAATTTGAAGAGAAAATGAAAAATAATTAATTATTAAATTCAAAGTAAAGCATAATTTATATCAGTGGAAAGCTAAGAATCTCCTTTAAAAACCCTTTTCGTTTCATCAATTTTGGGTAAAAAAATAGTCTTTAGCCAGATACCCATCATATTGCCACTTTTTGGCCCATCATGATCTTGTAGTTACCCAAAACAAACATGATGCATGGTGAATTTTAAATGATGCTTGATACTTGAATAATGCTCTAAAACACTTGATAATCAGCTCTTGAATGCTCTTGTAATCTCTAATTTCTATTAGGAATGCTCTCATGAATGTCTCTAGCCACTTGATTGCTTGCTAGGTGAAAATGAGTGAAAAAAATCTTGTATTTTATACTTGTTTATCCCAAATTTCTCAAAATTACAATAGTACAAGATGACATCAAATATAGAAGAATAAAATTCCACCAAGAATTTTAATTTAATTTAATTTTAAGCCACATGGGACTCATATGCCAGAAATAACATATGAGTGCCATTAGGCTAGGCTTTGGGACACATTTTTCAAGAAATGCTTAGATTGATGTGAAATCTGAATTGGGGCTCCAAAACTTAGGTGGGATCCATACACCCAAGGTGGCATATGAATCCCAGATAACTAAATCTAGGCCACATAATCCAAAAACACATGAATTATGGTTGGATGTTGTTTATGTCGGTATTATACTTAGAAAGAAGCATTAATTAAGGCTATCGATGCAAAATAGGATCAAATAAGGCATAAAGAAGCCTAATTTATTAATGAAACCCTAGATTAGTGTGAAATTGTAAAGGTACACTTTACATCACCCTAAATAAGGCACAACTAGGTTCATTTATTTTACAAGGTCCCAAGACCTAATGTGAATGTGTTAGACACATTAAAACACTAAATCAAGGCAACATTATGCTCAATTTAATATGGATGGCCTAAAAAAGTGCAAAAATGTAAGGGGATACATTTTTTTCATTACATTTAGCCCCCACTTTAGTGAGAGGGTGAACTTGCTTCAAAATCACACTAAAGTAGACAAACTCGCATCAAGAGGGGTCCAAGTGTACCAATGTAGGAAACATAGGATGAAAAAGTTCAAAGGAGATGGCCAAGCCCCTAGGACTAAGATCTTGTAGTGAATCAACAAGGGCACAAGAGGACACACATGAAAATTAGATAAGGAGAAACATCAAGGAAAAATCATACAATTTCAAAGACATGAAGAAAACAAAGATAAATTAAAAAAAAGGGATGGATAAATCTTCAATTGTTTGTCCCACACATTGTGGATAGTATCGAGGTTGTTTTTCCAAGAAACGTTTACAAGTGGAACACAATTTCCACTATACAAACCAAGCACATGCTCACAAGTGCTAGTGGAACCTTGTATCCACTAGGTGAGATCCCAATGAGACACATACACATGAAATGGCATGCACTCACAAAGATAAGCAAGTGGCTATGGGAAAGTCACACCTAAGTTTGGCTCCCATATAGTAACCATACCAAATTTATACCTTGTGATAACTTTGGTAAGGTGTCACACAACAATTAACTTTGATATCCATGAGGCAAGAAAAGCTTCATATGCTTGACACCCATGAACAAATAGGATGGCACCGTAGGCAAGAAAAGTGTGTTATGCAAGGTGGCCATATAAAAGTTACTATAAATGAAAAATAGTGTAAGTTACATTCAAAGGAGTTTTTCTTCATTCATGTAAGGTCTTAACTTAGGGAACACTATCTCTAATGTCTCCAAGAGAGGACCAATCAAAGAATAGAAAATTTGCAACTTAGGGGATATAGTGTGTTGCATCAAGCCACTAAGAGGAATGCAATTTGCTAAGAGAGATCAAACTCTTGAAGGACATCACATCCAATGTCACCATAGAGTGAGAGACACATCACATGAAGTGAGAAACCTACACAATGAAGCATGACATGAAAATTCAAAAGAATAATTCCAATGAAAAAGGGTTGTCCCCATAAAATCACACAAGGGATCCATGTATTTAGGGTCAATATGTCTTTTCTATAATGGTTTTATAGATCTCAGAACTGTCATCATTCCCTAAATACTGATGCAATAGGAATAATGACACAAAGAGAATGAAAAATAAAATAAAATTTTTTGGGTCAACATGGAAGAGAAATTAATTTCTTGATGCCTTGTATCATCCCCAAAAGGAAAACACAAGACCAATAAAAAGGTAAAGGAAAATATTTTGGGTCACATGGAATAGATGTCAATGTCTTGATGCCTTGTGTCATCCCCAAAAGGAAAAAATGAGATAAATGAAAAGGTAAAAAAATTACAACATAGAGAAGAATGTAGGTATAAATAGAGGAATGTCACAAAAATAGAGGGAGACATCAAATAAAACATCATGGGGGATCATATTATGCACATGCAATCACACACAAAGCATTAAAAAGAAAAAAAGGCAAGACTAGTAAGGCACATGCGAATCAACCTATTATCAATTTGTTTTCATACTAATTGTGTTCATCATATATAGAAGGTAGACAACTAGCCAAAGGGACAATAGAAAGTGTCGAACTAGGGTCATTATCAAGTTCAATGCTCTTCTTGGGAGAATTATAATTTAATCTCATAGAAGAGGAAAATAATACATTCAATTCATTATGAACTTCTTCATCAATTTTAGTAGCCTCATCATCATCCTCTAGGTTAATCACAATGAGAGGTTGAATGATAATGTCCAAAGAAGGGTTTAGCTCCTGGATATGTGTAGGATCATGATGGGCCAAAAAGTGGCAATATGTAAGCGATATGATGGCCCATGTGACTGATGACTTTTTTTTTATCCAAAATTGATGAAACAAAAAGGTTTTTTAAAGGAGATTCTCAGCTTTCCACCAATATAAATTATGCTTTACTTTGAATATAATAAATAATTATTATTCATTTTCTATTGATTACAACTAAAGTCTTGATTGATAGGTTGATTGAAAAAAATCTATAACTTTCAAACGGTATCACATTTTTTGAATTTGAAACAAGTGTCACATTCTATACTTTTCATACTATAGGATTAAAAAATTAAAAATTGAATTTCATGAAGTTTTGACCAAGTTAAGGTGGTTAGACATACAACTTTTTTATATGTTTTAAAAGTTGTAATAAAAAATTGATAATTATTATTTACATGGAAAAAAATTACAAAAAAATATGTATCAAATCTGGACATGAGTCCTCTACTTATGTATAAAATCTTAGAAAAAAATATTATCATTTTATTGTGTTTAGGGTGGTCAAACAGACAACTACTTATTTTTTCCCTGAAATTTAAGTAATCATCCATTGAAATTTCAAAATTTCACCAAATCAATTTTTTATTTTTTAAAATTAAACCTAGTAGTTTAGAAACTACATTAAATTTGCTACATATTCTATTCTTACATTTTTTTGAAATAATGTAGATAACTTATTCAAATTTTTACTTCAAGTTGCTTAACTCTAATTTTTCTGAATTTTTCAACACTTAAGGGCCTATTTTTTCCACAATGATCCTACAGATACCCTCATGTTGTGATTATAGTATGGGATCTTTTTTTTGTGGTGAGGGAGACTCATTGGTTATTTATTTGGTAAAGTTTGAATTTTTTTAATTTTTTTTCTTTATTTACTTTTTTGAGCAAGAGCACAACATCTATGCCTATGCTCTCTAGCACTTCTATTTCCTTTTGTTTGGATTTCAATTTGCATTTTTGTAGGAGTGGGTTTAGAAACCGTAGGTTTCTTTTATTCTATAATGGGAGAAATGAAAGGAACCATGGGAGGTTGTTCAACCACTTTCTCTTTAGCTTTGTAAACTTGTTTTATCTTAGGAGGCACAAAAATATTGTTTTCATTATCTCTTGGTCATGTATAAGATATAGGAAAAGGATCTATCTTAGGTTGGTCTTGGTTGTTTGGAATGTCTTTAGGTTCAATCATAGTTTCATTAAGGATAAGAGGCTTAGTCATGGGTTGAGGCATGTTTTTGAGGCATAGTTTTTCTATACATTTTTCCTTAAATTTTTGATAAGATTTAAAAAAGAAGTCCTCACAAGGTTTAATAGGAGCCATAAGCTCAAACCAAAAGAAATCTAAGAAAAATTTCCCATGGGAAAATAGATGATTAAAGCCACTATGATGCATAGTAAATATTTCATTTTCAAAGAGAAACCTTAAGCATTTATGCAGAATCGATGGGACCATGGATAGCCAAGCTTCACATGAAATTGGTCCAATGCTGAGATGATGGAGAATGAGACATCTAATTTTTTTGGTCCAATAGTTAAAGGAAGGGTGATCAATCCCATCATAGGACAAGCAAAACCATTATGTTTCTTTATCCATGCTTTCAATTTATCATATGTTTCTTAATAGAGTTCATGCACAAGTAAGAATTCCTTGGTGCACATTCTCTCCATAGATGGGATCAATTAATATCCCATTAGTTAGGAGGGGAAACATACTTATTTCCTTGATCATTAACATTTCCAATTGAAAGTAGACCAAAATCAATGAGGTCTTGCACAAGATGTTTAAGATGCTTACAATGTTCCATGTGTCCATTTTGTTAGTGATAATGGAAATAAGCATTCAATCTAAAGTTTGGGGGTAAGGGTTTATAAGGATCATGTTCTCTGATGGGAGGCAAGGTGATCATTTTATGTTCTAAAAGTTGCAACATTGTGTTATGAAGGGTATCAAGTAAGGGAGTAAATTTCCTAGATACATCCCCAAATGCGAAAGGAGTAGTCTTCCTTATAGCAACCACTTGGGCATCAACATGTTGAATTAGTTGAGGAGGGCTTAGTTGGAAGGAACCTTTATTTTGTTTTCTAAAGGATTGGTAACTATTTTTATTTGCAGATTCAAACTTCTCAAAATGGCTAGAGGTGGGTTTTGTTTCACAACTACTAACCGAATTTTGATAATCATGAAGGGCAATACACAAGTGAACAAAGGAAGGGAATTTCATCATGCCAAGCTTATCTTGCACCTTAATTTTTAATTTCTCAATGAAAATTCTTTGAAGGTGATGATTAGGGATTTGCACATTGATTTAGGAATAAAGTGATTGATTTCATGAAATGAAGTCAATAACCTTTTCTTCATCTTTTTTCTTACATCTCATCAAATCAGCCAAGGTCATATTAAGGGTCACGTGCACGTGGAAATGGTTAATAAAGGCCTCAGCAAGTTCATTGAATGAATGAATTGAGTGATGTAGATCAAATTGAAACATAAATTTTTGGTACCTGAATGTTGCTTTAGCTCTCTTAGGGTTTTTCACCTAAAATGAAAGATATTTGAGTCAAAAATGCTAATGATTCACTCAAATAAGGATGTGTGCAAAAAACCATGTAAATGAAGAAATAATGCAACACAAAAAGGAAAGGAATGAATTTGAGTGCACCTGGATGAATTGTGATGATTCTAGAATGTTCTGAATGCTAATGGAAATTACAAATTTTTCACAATGGGACTCATTCACCCAGGGTACCAAATTATTCGACCTATTGGTGAAAAACTGTTGTAAGCTAGTTTTTGTTTGTCGGGATCCTAAATTTGACAGAATTCAGATTTGCAGTCCTAAGGTGGGACTCATTCACCATAGGTGGTAAACCAGTCCTCTCCCAAATTTTTGAAAAAACTAGGAGACAACTCTACAACACCATATTTGTAAATCATTGCTTGTCAGGTTGCCAAAGTCAAATCTATAGGAAATAGGTAGAAAAGCTTCTCCAAGCTTGAAATTGACTTATGTTGACTTGAAGCACCTAGTTGACTTGAAAACCAATCTTAAACACCTAATAATCTATCAAATATGCACACAAAAGGCTGCAACAAACATGTACGATGGGGAAAATGGTTTAGGGTTAGTGAATAGGGGTTTTCCTTGGTCAAACCCTATTTTTGGTAATCAAACCCTTAATAAAATGATGAAATGCAAGAGAATGATAAATTAATAACATGAAATAGCTATTAAATTACCAACCTCTTGATGATGCATGTATGAAGTGATGTCAATGGTTGCTTCAAAGTGATTGAAAAGTGTTTGAATTGATGTGATAAGATGCTTGATTTCTTGAGTGTGATGTGAGATTGCATGACTAAGCTAGAGATGTAAAATGAGGTGAAAATCACATATTTATACAAGTCTTGTGCCTTATTATACATCCATACCTCATAACTGGCCTACATCAAGTGAATTTGAATAAAATCCTAAAAAAAAGGATGAAATATTTTGAATTTGGGGCCAAGGGGGACTCATTCGCCAACCATGGTGATTGGGTCCCACCTAGGACCTAAAGACATGTTTTAGGAAAATTTTTGAATTTAATGTTATTTGTTAGGATAAGATCAAAAAATACACTTAATTACAACTTATGAGGGCATAAAGGGACCAAATAAATCATGAGAAAGGGATAAATAGTGAAAATATGCCTAGAAAAGTGTGAAATCTTGTTACAAGAATTTACAACACTTCAAAATAGGACTTGTTGATGAGTAAAAAGGTGGTTTTTCAATGAAATGTGATGAATAGAGTCTAGAATAATGTATAAATGTCTTACAACACTTCACAACACCTTCACAAGACATCGTTCTTTGAATATTAGTACCTAAATAAGCATGTTCAAGCCATGTTATAGCATAAAATTAGAGAAACATAGTTCCAACATCGTGAAACAAGACATAAAAGGCCATGAAAATGACAAGGGGCCATTTTCTATAGCACAAAAATAATTTGAGCCTTATTAGGAAAAAAATTATTTGCAACTAGAATGAGTTCAATTCACTTTCACTTTCAACAATAAAAAATCAAAACCTACAAGCAAGAAATTTATCCTTCAAATTAATTCATATACCTTCAAATTCAACACAAAACAAGAATCAAATTCCCTCAACATTTTATTTAATTAAATTTATTTTGAATCTTTATACAATTAGCTCTGAAATAACACATAGATAATTCAAGTTGTAAATTCCGTCTTCCAATTTCAATATTTCATTCTTGGCAACAAATTTAACATACAAATCTACAATAAAATTTTGATTTTTTTTTAAACAAAATTATCCTTCCTAAAGAACTTCCTTGCCTCCCCTTCAGTCTAGATTGATTACTATCAATTCTAAATTTTTGGACACTTTTCCCTAGCTTCTCTCTTCACCCTTCACCAGTAGCAACCTCATATTTTTTTCTTTCTCTATTACCCAATTTTTTTTTCTTCCTTTGCTAGCATCCAATTTCTTGACTTATCCCTTTCCAACCAACACTCCAATTTGATGTAGTATGGGGTGGAAAACTATTCAATATGTATACCAAGTTGTTATCAACTAGACTTCAAAACAAAATTAGATCATTTCGTCAAAATTCAACTCTTAACCATGCTTTCCCTTGTAGTAGAGGCAACCTGGTTTAAGGTATTTTTCAACAAAAAATTCCAAATCATTTCACAAAAAAATTATTGATAAAGATACCATTTTCAAAGTTACACAAAATTTGTGAAAACAACCATTGAATCCCTTGGAGAAAATTTGAGAACCAATAACATACCTCTATCCTAGGCTAGTGAATTAGCCCTCTTTTACAAATAGAGTGCCACCTATTCACCTATTCTTCACCTAATCACCTTGGAAAGTATTTTATTATGACCAAAAACAACATATTTCAAGATTATTTTTCCCATTTAAGGCCTTTGTAACATTGTTCTAGAAAACCCTCACTTTATCATGCAAAGGCATAGGGTTTATAGGAAATCACACCTTCAGGACTTACCCGGTAAAAAAAATGCTACAAGAACCTTCCAAATCACCTGCACAAACTCACAAAACCTTCACAAGACCAATCCCTTCAATATTTTTCCCAAACCCATGCTTACATTTCTCATTTTCACAAGAAAATAGCATTGCCTAGCACTAAGGCATCATACCAACATCAAATTTCTTCATTATCTTAACTCCCAAAGCATAAAAACATCTAAAATAACATCGTACAGACCAATACACTAATCATTAGTACTAAATAGTAGGTGGATTAGTTAAATCATTATGTTGTTTCCCTCAAAACCCTTAACCCAACAGAACAAGACAATCACAGTGAAATGGAGATATCTCTTACAAAATTTTGAGTTAAGACTTCAAATCAATTTTAAATGAGAGTAGATACATATACCTACATCTACAATATATTTTCGAGCATGTCACACTTGTAGAGGTCCATACAACAAAAATAAACTTCAGGAAAAATAG
Source organism: Sequoia sempervirens (assembly GCA_007258455.2). Lineage (NCBI taxonomy): Eukaryota > Viridiplantae > Streptophyta > Pinopsida > Cupressales > Cupressaceae > Sequoia > Sequoia sempervirens. The sequence goes on from VDFB02281492.1 coordinate 645,174,950, forward strand.
AGAAAATGCATATTTCAATGTTGAAACTTAATGAAATTATTTCCAAAATATGATCAACAACCCCACAAACACCATGGAGATGCCTTTAAATACCTTTTCCCATCAGTTCCTAACTACCCAATCCCTTTAAAAAAAATTAAAATTCTAATGACTTCAAATTCCCAAGTTGACAACTTTTACAAGTTTATAGCAACTTTTACAATTATTGTGCAACTCTTTCATTTTCCAACAAAAAAATGACTCTCCAATCCCTTGATTACATTAAAAATGGTCTTAATAGACCTTATTAAAGACAAAAAAACTAAAACCAACTCTATACTACCTATCAACCCCTTAAATAACCTTCAAAACTTCAATTGTATCACTGAGGTGTAGGTGCTCCTAAACCATACACCCCTACAAAGAAAAGAATCTTGTCACAAGAGTTGAAATGTATTTCATTCCTTATCATTGCTCCATACCTCCTTCAAATGGTTCAGAAATGGAGTTCTCTTGATTTGATCCACCCTCTTGACTATGTTCATGTTGAAATGTTCCTTCATCTTCATGGTCAGACCTAATGTCTACCCCATCCTTATACCTAGGTAAAAACTTGATGTTTTCCTAGTCCCTATTCCTACAAACAAACAAGGGTTAGCAGTACATTGATCAATCTTCTTCCTTATTTCACCCCCACACTTATAACTACCCAAAAATAACTACCCAAAACTTCTTGTATACTCTGCCCTCTCATCATTTTCATCAGACTTTTGTCCCTTTTCTTACACTATCCTTTCCTCCTTGTTATCAGACCTTGCAGACTGTCATTACCATGTACCACTGCATTATCAAACTTATCAACCCCTATACTTGAAAATTTCACATACCTTGCAACATCAGATTCACCTATAGGACACAAAATGATCCCCACAATAATTTCATCCTACTTCACAAACCTTCCCTCAAGCATTTCACCCTATATTTCATGCTTATTTACTATCTTACCATCATTCACTTTGATTGTTTTAGACTTAGGCATGAGTTCTTCCTCTACCTTTAAAATCCTAGCTATCCTTGCATCATTCCTGGTGCCTTTCCTACTATTCCAAAATCATTAACCTACTCCACACCTAAAAATACACTAGTATTGCTATCCTCAAGCCTTTAAGTCTCTCTTTTGCCAAAAATGACAACCTTAGACTTACCCTTATCTTTTCCACTTCCCTGCAAAGGAGTTAGCTAAAGCTTTTGTCATCCTTGTTGATAGTATAGGTGTTTTCTCTACCATCATGCATAGACCTTATGTCAAATTTCCATGATCTCCCTAATAGAAAATGGAAACAATCCATTGGTAGAACATCACATAAAACCATATCCTTGTACTCCCCAATCTGAAAAATCTACATATGCTTGTTCATTTACTACTAGAGTTTGACTATCAATTACCCAAGATGATTTGTATGGTGATACATGAGGTACCTTCTCTAAATTTAACTTGTCTACCATCTCCCAAGACACCATGTTATCTTGAGAACCTAAATCAATAACAATTTGACACACTTTACCTTTGCATTTGCGTGAATTTCTAAATAGACTCATCCTTTGACTTATGTCTTCCTCCTTAGGTGCCTACAACAAAGTTCCTCTTATCATAAGTGCTTCTCCCACCTCTGGGTATGCAGGAGTAATTGAACTTTCACATTCTTCTTCTTGGACCAGTTGTGTTTTTTCTTTCACTCTTCCTTTCACCACTAGATGTTAAGCCTTGGTTTTGAGGACACTTGAAATATGGGTGTCCAAATTCATTGAATCTATAACACCTACCTGAAAAATCATTGAAATCTCACTTTTTTCTTGATTTTTTTTTTGACCTCTCCATCCTCCTCTTGCTTTAGGTGCTTGTTCCTTTTTCCTATCAACAATTTCAAGGTCTTCCTTGGTCTGCATTGGTGTTGAAGTTGCACCTCTTCCCCTAGAAGTGTTTCCTCTTCTTCTTGTTGCCTTCTCTTGTCTCCTCTTGGATTTTTCTTCAATCTTAATAGCCATATGAAAAAATTCCTCCACTGTTTTTGCTTCTAGCACATTGATCTCTTGAATTGTATATCTCATACCATTGAGATACTTGGCCACCTTCTCTTCTCCATCTTCTTCATGTGTTTCTCTTATACTTAACCTATAAAACTCTTTAGTATATGTTTGCACATATAGATCCTTATGCCTAATATTTTGAAGTTTTTTAAGCAATTGAACATTATAATATTTAGGAAGGAACTTACCTTTGATTTTTTTCTTCATTTTCTCCCAGGAAGTGATCTTATTCTTTCCTTGTTTCTCCCTCTCATCTTACACAAAATTCCATCACAACAAGGTATGTCCCTTCAACTTGGCTTTGTCCTTATTCACCTACCTCCTCACTTTCAAAATAGTTCTCCAAAGCCTTTATCCAATCCAAGAGATATTCTCCATCTTATTTTCCCCATTACATAGGCACATCCATTTTTTCATGTCCATCCTTCTTCAAAATTTTCAAAAGCTTCATCATCCTTACATATTTTGGATCCATCTCCTCTTCATTACTAGTGGATTCTTCCTATGTTTCACTCTCCTCCAAGAGAGCCCTACCTTTAGTCTTCAACACAACAATGTCCCTCTCCAAGGCTTCTATTTTCTTAGCTTTGTTTTCAAAAATAATTGCAACAACACTTCCCTTAGCATTCATTTTGATTCCTCCAAGCACACCTTCTCCTTGCACACAAACTCTTAACCTTCTTGTTTGAGATACCTAATCCCTTTCTCTGATACCAATTTGATGTAGTATAAGGGTGGAAAACTATTCAATATTTAGCCAGACTTCAAAATAAAATTAGATCATTTCCTCAAAATTCAACTCTTAACCATGCTTTTACTTGTACTAGAGGCAACTCAGTTTATGAGATTTTTAAACAAAAAATTACTAATCAAGATACCATTTTCAGAGTTACACAACATATATGAAAACAACTATTGACTCCCTTGGACCAAATTTGAGAACCAATAACATACCTCTATCCCAAACTAGTGAATTAGCCATCTTTTACAAAGAGACTACCACCTACTCACATGTTCTTCACCCAATCACCTTGGATAGTCATTTCTTATGACACAAAACAATAGATTTTAGGAGTAGTTTTCCAATTTCAGGCCTTTATAATGTTGTTCTAGAAAACCCTCACTTTACCATGCAAAGGCATAGGGTTTATAAGAAATCACATCTCCAGGGATTAGCTAGTAAAAAACAATCTTTAAACACCTTCCAAATCACCTGCACAAACTCACCAAACCTTCATGATACCAATCCCTTCAACATTTTTCCCAAACCCATGCTTAGGTTTCTATTTTTCGTAAGGAAATAGCACTACCCAACACTATGGAATCATACCAACATCAAATTTCTTCATTTTCTTAACTCCAAAAGAATAAAAACATCTAAAATAGCATATATGAGCCTAGTATTTTACCCTAACCTAAGTGTGCAAAATAACAGTGCTAAAAGGAAAAATGCAAGAATCACTTCAAATGATTAGCCTAGTTGAATCCAAAACAAAGAAAGATAACAAATAAAATGATTATAACTTGTCTTGAATCAATCCTTTGGTTGGCCCTTGATGGTTTATTTTGTGTGCTCCATTTGATGGAAAAATGCTAAAAGTGTATTCAAAATTATCTTGATGAAATGTAGATTTAAATGAGATAAGTGGGTAGTTGAATGGATGGATGTAAGTGGAAAGGATGAAGCTTGAATGTGAGCAACAATAATGGATGAAGGTTGAGCTTGAGTTGAGATTAAGTTGTTGAAAAATTGTTGAATGAGAATGTGTTAATTAGAAAATGAAATAAAACTCTTTCATTTTATTGAAAGAAGTCCTAAAGAGATGGACAGTTGAGATTTTTCAACCATAGGCAAGATGTAGGGTTGTAGTGAGTTGTGGACTCACAATCCCTAACATCTTTCCATATGTTATATGATATTTCACAAGGACACATGAGGTGGAGAGGGTACAAATGATGTTGAGGTACTTCCAAGTACCTTGGAAAAGGCATGATGTGACCTCTCAATGATCACATGGGGAAGAGGAGAATCTTGGGTGGATAAAAAGTGAATTTAAAATTCACATGATTGGGGAATCTTGTGGATAAGACAAGGTTCCAAAGGGAGAGGTGTAAATTACCTTGGATAAGACAAAGTACCTAAAAAGGTAAGTACTTACCCACTTGTTACTTGATGTGACAAGTCAAATATTCTAGAAGACTTGCATGGGGATAAGGAGAGTCTTGGAATGATAAAAGTGAATTAAAAATTCACATTGGAAAGGGAGGAGTCTTGGATGAATAAAAAGTAATTAAAAATTCCTTGGGGGATGGGGAGTGTTGACCAAGGTATTGATTAGGCTTAACTGATTAGTGATTAAAAGATGATTAGTAGTTAATAAGGATTAGAAGCCAACTTACAAAAGTTGGAGGATGTGACACATGCTAATCAATGATTAGGCATGTGCACATCCCTAATGAAGAGATTAAGAGGTTGATTAAGATTAAGAAAAGGATGTGACATGTGAGGAATTAAATAAATGCCATATTTATTTAATTCATTTGATAAAAGGGGGATTAAAGAGCAAGGTATTTAATTGCTAACTAAATACCTTAGGGATTTATAATAATTAAGGGTATTAATTAGATAATAGAAATATTACCTAATTAACATTAATAAGGGGATGTTTAGACAAAGAGGGATAAATTTGGATTAATGTAAGTATCCAAATTTGGATGTCTACATTTTTTCCCTCTTTGAGATGGTGTTACGAAGTAGCATCATTTCAAAGAATATTAAAATATAGAACCAAAAATAAGATGGTTAGATTGGGGAAGTCACCCTAGACATCAAAGGATTGATTGGGAAGAAAGATGATAGGGGTGAATATGAAGGTTAGGGATGAAGGATTCCCCCTCAAGAAGACATGTGGGTTCAAGAGAACATGGGTGTGCTATTGAAATTGATGAGATGATGAGAATGGAGATGAGGAAGATGATGCAAAGTGATGGGTAAGAGAGGATGAAAAGGCAATAGGAGATGGATGAAGCACAAATGGATGCAAGGAAAAATGTGATGTTTCCCTAGTCAAGCTAAAAGCCATAATTGGCGGATGATGGATGGAGTGTTGTCAATAAGGGAATGATATGTCTTGAAACAACATGAGGATATGGAAGGATACATCCCAATGATGATGAGGAAAGTGTTGTTGATGAGGGAAGGATACATCCCAAAAAAAATAGGGATATGGAAGGATACATACCAATAGAAAGGGTTGTTGATGAGGGAAGGATACATCCCAATGAGGAGTACAATGATGAGGATGATTGGATCAAGGCTTGTAAGGATGGGGATAAGACCAAAGATGTGATTGGATGGGGGATAAGATACTTAAAATAACCAATCTATATTATTCTAAGAAGATGGAAGAAATGATGATAAGAGATTGGATGGATAGGGGAGGGAGATTGATGAAGGATGAATGGATGGGTGAGGAAGATGAAATGCAATCCTAATGCAATTTTCAATTTTTGAAGCACTAATTTTTACTATAGAATAAGACACAAGACACCAGGGTATGAATAACCAAGGCCTATTCATGTCTAATGCATAAAAAAACACAACAAAAAAGAAGGCTATCCCAACAACCCAAAGTCATGAAAACCTTGGTTGGGACAAGCATTGGGATAACCAAAAGCACACAAGGATTCCCCAGCATAACAGAAGACCTCAAGGATCTTGGTGGGTACTAGTGGGACAATCAAGAAGACAAAAAAAAAAAATATATCAAGATATGTCCCTATGGTTACCAATCAAAGCAAACCATAATATGACAGATTATGGCAACCTTGACTAGTGATGTTAGGGAGCTCAAATGATAAAAAATAGCCAAAAGCACCAAAAGTTCACAGAAAATGTCAAATGTCCTTTTCCATAGGATCAAGGGGATGGATGGGATTAATGAGGTCTTTTAGGAAGGATGCATCATGTTGAGATCAATGATGGATATGAAACTAAAAGATCACTATGATGTAGGATACTCAAAACCAATTGGATTTGATGATATGGGTGGATATCGTTTGTTAAGAACTAGCTAGATAAGGGCATAGCTTGACAACATGACACAAGAGATGAGACTGACACACCCTAAAGACCTAGGGGATTAGGGGTCGATCAAATATTAGCCTTACCTATTTGAAAGTACAGAGCTCTTGTAGTTTGATAAAAGGCTAACAAAGGACCATGGATAAAATTGGAAAGAGGAAAATGGAGACCTTGATGGATGATAAAGATAGTATAGACAAAAGGAGCCCCAAGGGCGGATTAGATGATTGGCCTTGCCTACATGAAAGTTTAGGGGCAACGTAGTTTGACAAAAGCCAAAGAAAAATGATGGATAAAGGATGATGCGATAACTATGATAAGGGGATACAATGATGGGACCGAGATGATGAGATATGATAGACCTATTGGATTGGATAGGATGATGGTGATCAAATGAAGCTCAGGGATGGGATAGTTATCCAAATCATCAAAGAATGAATTGGGAGAATGATACGGTGGAGAGATGAATGATGAGAAGTGATAGGAGATTGGAAATATGCGCAAAGAAAGCGGGAGTGCTGATGATGAGATAGATGACATTGGATTGCATGGGGAGTGGCCTATAGCTAGATACCAATGACAAGGATTACAAGATAGGATGAGGATAGGGATGAATGGATAAGAAGAGAAAGATGGGTGGATAAGAAGAGTAGGATGGGGAGATGAAAGGGATCATTTGGATGATAAGAATGAGGAGACGAAAGGGATGCTATGATGGATAGGAAGATAAGTATGGGGAGATGAAAGGGACGCTATGATGGATGAATAGAAGGATAAGGATGAGGATATGGAAAGAATTTTTTAGATGGATAGGAAGATAAGGATTGGGAGATGGAAGGGATTGTTTGGATGGGAAGATAAGGATGGGGAGATGGAGGGGATTTTTTGAATGGATAGGAAGATAATGATGGGTAGATGGAAAAGGTTGTTATGATGGATGATGTCTCCAAGGACTATGTCACAAAGGGAGATAAGTGCCCCCACTCTAAATATTTCATGTGTCATGAGGTAGGAGGGACACAAGATGAGTAGACGGGAAGATAAAGGACGTAACTAGAGAAGGATCAGATGGGTGACTAAGGAATATGATAGAGCATGGATGAAGGGAATGTATACCAAGAGGTGTCCAAAGCATGCATAGATAAGTGCCCTTGTTTTGATCAAGATCACAAGAAGGATGGAGGGGTTGGAGATAAATGGGATATGATGGTAGGATGCAAAGGATAGGTGGGATTGAGGGGATGAATGAAGAGGATGTATAGTAGGAAGATGGGTGCATAGCTGGAAGCATAGCAAGAAGCATGGAAAATGGAGGGAATACATATCAGGAAGCTACCCCCAAGTGTGGAAATGGATGGATGGGGATTTATACATGATGCATATTTACCAGGTTTTCATAATGGAACTTATCCAAGGAACTTTTTTTCCAATTTTTCACCACTGGAAAAATTATTGCTCTTTAGTTTTTCTTCTCTTTTTTAACTTTTTTGGATTTTAGATGGAATGTGGATGGAGATGGATAAGGATAGGGATGTGGATAAATGGATTTAGAAGACATATGATAGGGATATGGATGAAGGAATCAATCATCAAGTTCCAATTAAGGTATTAAGAGCCCACATGCAAAATGATCGTTGGATGCTGGTACAACCTTATTAGGATAAATGGATTATGCAAGAGGATGAATTAGAGGGATATGATGGGGTAGATACAGGGGATAATGGATGGGATATTGGAAAGGGTATGGATGTAATGATAGGTTAGGTGTGTGATGGGGAAATGAGTTTAGGACCAACATTGGCACATATGGTGGTGGATGTGAAATGATAGGAGTAATGGGTAGATGATGTGGGGATATTGGAGTAGATGGGATGGTGAATTTTGGGACATAAGGACCCAAATCAGATTTAGGAGATGGAGGAGATGTATGATTAGTTTTTGAATTAGAAACTTTGGATGTTGTTACAATTTTTTAATTTGAAGGCATGGCATATTTTTTCTTTGGGATCCACATGGTTTTTATTTTTACTTGGTTGGGCCTTTGTGGCCTACAAATTTGATTTGGATTTTGAATTTTATTTTGGATTGGATTTGGATTTTGGATTTGATTTTTCTTTTTTTCAACATCTCTTTTAGAGGGGACATGAGGATATTTTGATTCATGTGAATGTTGAGATTTATGCATTTTTAATTTAGCATCCAAATTGCTTTTAGTTGCAATGGGATGGGTGTGAGGAGATGGATGATGTGGAGCGATGGAGGATGTCTAGGTATGTGCCTTTGTTGATCTTGATTAGGGAACATGTGAGTGGGATGTTTATGATAGGTTACATGGATAGGTTTTGGATGGATGAAAAGATGAATAGGATGAGATGGAGAAGGTGATTTTGGGATATAGGGGCCCAAAATAGACATGGGACTTGGAGAGGACATGGATAGAGTAAATGGAGGATGGGAGATGGTGGATGGGAGGATGTAAAGACTCAAAAAGGATGGAGTAGATGAAGGAGTATGGATGGTTGTTTTGAGGTGATATGATGGAGGATGGGGATGGCAGAAAATGACTTGGCAGAGCAATGAGAAGAGCCTATATTTCTTTTGGACGAGGCTCGTTGAGGACATATAGAGGTTATACCAACATTTTTAGCTTGTGATTTTTGAGAGATATAACCAAGACAACATGTGTAGTCATGCTCTTGGACTTGGATGGGCTCTAAAATACCTTTCCCACGAAGGTCTAAACCTTTTCCACGGTAGTTCATGTTCTTAAGCATTTGATCCATGACAGGATTTTTGTTATTCTGGAAGAATGATGCGAGTCCATTATTAGGTGGAGGAGGGTGGGTGGCATATACAATTTTTTTTTCTTCTACAAGGATACCACCATGGAAGAATGTGAGAGTACCAAGGGGATATAAAATTGGAGTGGGAATAGTATGGTTAGGCGATGGTGGAGTATCATTAGATGGAGATGAGGGGGTAGCAGCTTCTTGATCGAGATAGGGGGTTGGTAAGGGATCAAGAGAGGGATTAGGTGACATTAGAGGATTTAGATTTGTGGTAGAAGGTGATAAGGGCTTATGCGATGGAGATGGAGATAAGGGCTCATGAGATGGAGTGATTGGATCTTGAGTAACAAGGGAATCATTGGCTGAAATGGATGAGGGACTATGATCTTGTGGTGGACTAGATGGGATGATAGGATCTTGATGGGGAAAAGGGGATATGTTGGTATGCTTTGCATCAAGCTCTTGGAATGACTCATCATGTGTGGGAGGCATGAGAATGGTGTGTTGGAGAGATTCATCAAGTGAGGGGGGTGGAAGGATTGGAGATTTATGGAGTTCATGGGGATGGATTTTGGTTTATACAAGGACTAGGGGGAGTGGATTAGATTTGAGTATCTTTGATGGGCTTGATCGATCTCAGAGTAGGAGATGGGGGCTCAATGGACTCAGTGGATGTGATGGTCTCAATAGTTTGAGTGGTGCTAGGGATGGTAGTATCAATGATAAGCATGGGTTGGAGAACAGTCTCATCACTAGTAACCGTGGATGATGGATTGTGAGGGAATGGCTCCATGACTTCAATGTGTAGAGTGGGGGATGTCTTCTTTGTCATAAGTCCTTGGAGAACTTCTAGAGTGACAAACTTGCATACTCTAGGATTAGATGGCGAGGTAGGAGTGGATGAGGGATTATGGATTGGTGGACTAGGATTAGGTGGGGGAATGGGATTGGATGTATGACTGGGAGTAGATGGAGGACTAGGATTTGATGGAGGGTTAAGGTAGGGATATTGGAATGATGAATTAGGAGAAGAGGTCATAGAGGGTGGATTAGGAAAAAAGGATGTGGGTGGTATATTAGGAAAAGAGGATGTGGGTGGTGTATTAGGACAAGAGGATGTGGATGTTGGATTATGATAGATTGATGGGGGTGTAGGATTAAGATAAAAAGGTGTGGATGTAGGATTAGGATGGGTAGATTGATAAGGAGGATTAGGATAGGTAGATTGATATGGAGGATGAGGATAGTGATCATATGTAGATGAAGAATTGGGGTATGCAAGTGTGGATGAGGGATGATAATAGGGATGTTGGGATACTAGATTGGGATAAGAAGATGTTGTACAGGGAGGATATGATGGAGATGCATTATTAGGAGCATTATTAGGTGTGGATGTAATGGGATAGCTCAGAGGGGGGATTGGATTTTGGAAAGCAGTTGGAAAAAGCTTACTAGCAATGATAGCATCAAGGGGATCCATGTCATATACCTCTTGATCGACAAGGCTTTTGTTATTGTCACTAACATAATTAGGGTTTCCCTTGACTACTATATTTGGTTGCATTGGTGAAGGATGAGGGTTCATGATGTTACATTAGATGGATTGAAGAGATGGGAACATCAGATTAGAAGGACAGAAAAGGTGATGAAAGGACAAAAGAATGGACTAGAAGAATATTGAAGGAGGGATCTTAATATTTTTTTTGATATCCAAAGATCTTGGATGCAGATGAATTAAAGCTAAGATTAAGATTTTAGTTAAGGTCAAATTGGGATTAGATTAAAGCTCAAATTAGGATTGGATTGAAGTTCAAATTAGGATGATTGGATGATGTGATGGGATTGATTATGATGATTGGAGTTGATTAGAAAAGGATGATTACAAGACCAAATCTACCTCTAGATGGAAGTAGATTGATTGGGTCGAAGGTGATTAGATAGGGATGTGATTGAATTAGATTGGATAAGATCAATTGATGATACAATTGATAAGATCAAAATATGGATTAGATAAGATGATGGAAGGGATCTTAAACCAAGTTCAAAGATTACCCTTGGTGACTTAGGATACTGATTGATCAGATTAAAGGATAAATGGATGATTGTGGCACCAAATCCACCTTGAGATTGAAAGTAGATTGATTGGGCCGACAACGATAATTGGTAGACTTAGGACAAATGACAATCCAAAGAAGATGTTGTTGATAACAATCAATTCAGACACTTAGGTCAATTTGGAAAAAAAATCAGGGGATTCAGATGGGAAAACGATGATGGATACCTAACCTAGAGATGATCTCAGATGATGTATTGATGTCATTCAGATGATGAATGAATAAGCTCAGCAAAATGTAGATGGATTTGGATGTAGACCATGGGTGAATGGTGTCTAATGAGGTATCAAAACAAGAAAACAAACACTTGTAACGAAGAAATGGATGATCAAAATGAGGAGACTAATGCTAGGAAGGAGATACAACTACTCGAGATGAGAAGATGGATGGTCAAAATGAGGAAACAACCCCTCGGAATAGGAAAATGAATGCTTAAAACAGGCAAACTGATGCTCAAAAAAGGAAAATGAATGCTCGAAACGAGAGGATGAAGACTTAGATTGAGGGGATGAATTCTTAGAGTAGGGGGTGGATGTTTGGAATGATGGAATGAATGCTCGAAATGACCAAATAGATGCTCAAAATGAGGGAACGACTAGTTGAAATAGGCAAATGTATGCCTGAAACAAGTAGACAGGTGCTTGGATCAAGGAGATGACTGTTCAGATCAAAGGGACGAATACTTAGAATGAGGAGAAAAATATTTGGGATGGGGAATGGATGCTCAGAATGAGGAGATAACGACTTAAAACAAGGAAGTGGATGATCAAACTGAGGAGATGGGCCTTCGGAACGAGCAAACGGGTGATAGAAATGGGAAAACAGGTGCCTTGAGAGGATGAAGGTTTGGATCAAGGAGATGAATGCTTGGGATGGAGAATGGATATTTGGAATGGAGAGATTAATGCTTGAAATGGGTAAACGAGCACTCAGAATGAGCAAATGGGTGCTTGAAATAGGAAAATAGGTGCCTAAATTAATAAAATGGACAATGAAAAAGGTCATTTAGAGGGCAGGTTAGGCCTAGTTAAGGCAGGTCTTCCCCTTTACAGGGAAATTTCACCCCTTTAGAGGGAAACTACACCCCTCTCAAGGGAAGGTCCACCCAAGGATAAGGGAAATTTTTCCTTTTGGTGAAAAATGGGAAAAAAAAATAGGTGATTAGATTAAGTAAACAGGTGCTCTGAGAGGATGGAGGTTTGGATCAAGGAGATGAAAACTTGGGGTGGGGAATGGATATTTGGAATAGAGACAAATGCTTGAAATGGGTAAATGGGCACTCAAAATGAGAAAATAGGTGCTTGAACAAGAAAATGGGTGCCTAAAATGACGAAATGGGTGATGAAAAAGGTTGTTTGGAGGGAAGGTCCACCCCAGTTAGGGTATTTTTTCTCCTTTAGAGGGAAAGTACACCCCTCTCAAGGGAAGGTCCACCCAAGGATAAGGGAAATTACAATTTTGGTGAAATACAGGTAGAAAGTGAGTGATTGGATTAAGTAAATAGGTGCTTTGAGAGAATGAAGGTTTAGATCAAGGAGATGAATGCTTGGGATTGGGAATGGATATTTGGAATGGAGAGAAAAATTCTTGAAATCAGTAAATGGGCACTCGAAACGAACAAACAGGTGCCTAAAATGATAAAATGAATGATGAAAAAGGTCATTTGGAGGGTACTTTTTCCCCAATTAGGGAATGTCCACCCCTTTAGAGGGAAATTATTCCCCTCTCAAGGGTAGGTCTACCCAAGGATAAGGGAAAGTTCACCTTTTGGTGAAAAACAGGCAAAAAATGAGTGATTGGATTAAGTAAATAGGTGCTCTGAGAGGATGAAGGTTTGGATCAAGGAGATGAATGCTTGGGATGGGTAATGGATATTTGGAATGGAGAGATGAATTCTCTAAATGGATAAACAAGCACTAGGAATGAGAAAATGAGTGCTTCAAATGGGAAAATAGCTGCCTAAAATGATGAAACATACAATGAAAAATGTTGTATGGAGGGAGGGTCCACCCCTATAGAGGGAAATTTCACCCCTTTAGAGGGAAATTACACCCCTCTCAAGGGAAGGTCCACCCAAGGATAAGGGAAATTTCACCTTTTGGTGAAAAATAGGTAGAAAACAAGTGATTGGATTAAGTAAACAGGTGCTTGGAACAAGGGATGACTGCTGTAAATGAGGGGATGATTGTTCAATATGATGAAAGGATGTTTAGAATGGGGGGAAAATTGCTTAGAACATGAAAATGAGTACTCAAAAAAGGTGAATGGGTGCTTGGGATGGATGAAGGGGGGTGAAATTGACTGTTTTGGGGGAAAGTTTGCCCCTCTGTAGGGAAAGTTCACCCTTCTATAGGAAATTTGTGGGCAAGTTCACCCTTCTGTAGGAAATTTGTGGGAAAGTTCACCCTTCTGCAGGAAATCTAGGAATTTAATTGGATGGAAACAACTATGGAAAGCAATTAAAATATAGGAAAAAAAAAGAAAATAGGTTGACTTGTCAAAAGGTTTACTAGTTTATCACAAGAAAAAACTTCAAACAAACACAATCTTATGATTAGTGTTAAGGGTATGGACAAAAAAGTTCTTAATCTAGGATGCACAAGGCTTCTAGGGAGTCCTCGATATACTCTCAATATGTGAGGCACAATCGTGAACACCAGCCCATCACAAGCATGAGTCGAGAACCCCAATGAGATACTGAAAGGATCGAACCAACTCTTCATGTCTAGCTAGGTATCACCCTAGCTTCAACACTCAACCAGACACAACATGAATGGATTGGGGTAAAACTCTGGTTCTCCCTCCTTTCTATACCCCACCAATACACATGGTTGGGATCATCCCTTGGGGTGATGAAATCCCCAAGTAGGTCTTGCTAAAAAGTAAGCACTAATCATTTTCACCTACTCCTCAGGCTCACATGAAGTGCAAGGGGAAAGTGTGAACAACTAATGCCTCCTTGGGTAACACGAAAAATAGATTTATAGACAAAAAAAAAAAGAAATATTTTCTTTCCCCTAGTTAAACTATGTTCCTAGATTCATTAACAAAAATAGCAAGGAAAGCTTTAAACAACTAAGTAAATGGATTGTCCTACAAAAAAATGCTAGTTTTTTTATCATTTGTTCTTCGTCAATCATGAAATAACCTGTAAAAATGTTAGCAAAAAACACAAATAGCCTTGCAAACACATAATGTTAGGGGATTAGAATCTAAAAATGACAAAAAACTGAAGTGAAATTGAAGCTAATACAGTTGTTTTACCTCCCAAAGTGCTCTGTTTAGGGTGGGTTTTCCCCTCTACAACAAATAGTTAGCAAATAGGCTTATAAAAACACAATGCTATGGGAAAGTTTTCCCCTCTACAACAAATAGTTAGTATATAGGTTTATAAAAAAAACAATGTTGTGGGAAAGTCTGCCCCTCTACAACAAATAGTTAGCAAACAGGTTTATAAAAAACATAGTGTTGTGAGAAAGTTTGCCCCTTTGCAATAAAAAATTTGCAGACAAGTTTATAAAACACAGTTTTGTGGGAAAGTCCACCCCCCTACAACAAATAGTGAGAAAACAATTTTATAAAACACAGTGTTATGGGAAATTCCACCCCTCTGCAACAAAAAATGAGTAAACAGGTTTATAAAAAATAATGTTGTGGGAAAGTCTGCCACTCTGCAACAAACAGTGAGTAAAAAAAGTTATAGAAAACTAGTTCCTTGAGAAAGGTCACCCTTCTACAGTAAACAATGAGCAAACAAAGTTACAGAAAAACCAATTCTTTGGGCAAGGTTGCCCTTCTGCAATAGTTTTTTGGGAAAGTTTTCCATTCTACAGTAGTTCTTTGGGAAATTTCACCATTCTATAAAAATTCTTTGGGAAAGTTCACCCCTCTATGACCTGAACTTGCAAAGAACTTAAAAAATAGAAAATATGAAAAGATGGAACTCGTTTGTGGGTCCCACCAGATGTACCAAAAATGTGAGCCTAGTGTTTTACCCTAACCTAAGTATGAAAAATAACAATACAAAAAGGAAAACACAAGAATAATTTTAAATGATTAGCCTAGTTGAATCCAAAAAAAAGAAAGATAACAAATAAGCTAATTATACCTTGTATTGAATCGATCCTTTCGTTGGACCTTGATGGTTGATTTTATGTGCTCTGTTTGATGGGAAAATGCCAAAAGTGAATTCAAAATGATCATAATGAAATTTAGATTGAAATGAGATAAGTGGGTAGTTGAATAGATGGATGTAAGTGCAAAGATTGAAGCTTGAATATGAGCAACAATGGTGGATGAAGGTTGATCTTGAGATGAGATGAAGTTGTTGAAAGCTTGTTGAATGAGAATGTGTTAATGAGAAAATGAAAGAAAACTCTTTCATTTTATGGAGAAGCCCTAAAAAAATGGACGGTTGAAATTTTTCCACCATGGGAAAGATGTAGGGTTGTGGTGAGTTGAGGACTCACAAGCTCTCACATCTTTCCATGTGGAAGATGATGTGTCACAATGACACTTGAGGTGGAGAGGGTACAAATGATGTGGAGGTACTTGCAAGTGCCTTGGAAAAGGGATGATGCGAGCTCTCAATGATCACATGGGGAAGAGAAGAATCCTAGGTGAATAAAAAGTGAATTTAAAATTCAAATGATTGGGGAATCTTGTGGATAAGACAAGGTTCCAAAGGGAGAGATGGAAAGTACCTTGGATAAGACAAGGTACCTTAAAAGGTAAGTACTTACTCACATGTGACTTGATGTGACAAGTCAAAGATTCTAGAAGACTTGCATAGGGATAAGGAGATTCTTGGAAGAATAAAAGTGAATTAAAAATTCACATGGGGAAGAGAGGAGTCTTGGATCAATAAAAAAGAATTAAAAATTCCTTGGGGGATGGGGAGTGTTGACCAAGGTACTGATTAGGCTTAACTAATCATTGATTAGAATATGATTAGTGGTTTACAAGGATTAGAAACCAACTTGCAAAATTTTGAGGATGTGACACATCCTAATCAAGGATTAGGCATGGGCACATCCCTAATGAAGAGATTAAGAGGTTGATTAATATTAAAAAATGGATGTGACATGTGAGGAATTAAATAAATGACATATTTTTTTAATTCATTTGATGAAAGGGGGATTAAAGAGAAGGTTATTTAATTTTTAACTAAATACCTTAGGGATTTAGAATAATTAAGGGTATTAATTAGATAATAGAAATATTAACTAATTAACGTGAACAAGGGGATGTTTAGACCAAGAGGGATATATTTGGACCAATATAAGCATCCAAATTTGGATGTCTACAACATCATACAAACCAATCCACTGAGCAACAAGACTAAACAATGGGTGGATTTGCTAAAACATTATGTTGTTTCTGTCAAAACCCTTAACTGGGGAAAATAGGGCAGTCACATTGAAATGGAGATATCTCTTAAAAAAAATTGATTTAAGACTTCAAATCAAATTTAAATGAGAGTAGATACATATACCTACATCAAAAAGAGCTTTTAGACCATGTCACACCTATATGAGTCCGTACAACATAAAGAAACTTCATGAAAAATAGAGAAAATGCAAATTTGAACGTTGAAACTTAATGAAATTATTTCCAAAATATGATCAACAACACTAAAATTTCCATGGAGATTCATTTAAATACCTTTTCCCATCAATTCTTGACTTCCCAATGCCCTTAAAAAAAATTTAAACTCTAATGAGTCTTCAAATTCCCAAGTTGACAACTTCTACAATTTTATAACAACTTTTACAATTATTGTGCAAATTTTTCATTTTCCAACAAAAAAATGACTCTCCAAGCCCTTCATTACATTAAAAATGGTCTTATTAGACCTTATTAAAGACAAAACAACTAAAACCAACTCTATACTACCTATCACCCCCTTAAATGACCTTCAAGACTTCAATTGTATCACTAAGGTGTAGGTGCTCCTGCACTACAATTCCCTCTTTTTTGCCTTCCCTATCTCTTCCTTTCTCCAAGGCCTCTTTTTCTTTTTAGTTTTTTTTAATAAAACTTTACAATTTCACCAAAAAAAGATAATAGATTAAAGTACAAATTTTACATAGCAATTCTGATTTTTAAATTTCAAAGTGAGCATAAGAATTAATTAAATAATTAATTCAAATTGCTCCTATTACTCCACTTTAATTCTATTGGAAGTGTATGAAATTATATTTTCCAATTCCTACTTGCACACCAAAAAAAAAAAAATTGAAATTAAATCAACTGCAAGGAAAATTACACATTTTTTTTTGGGTGATGAGGATTGCCATACACCTACGATGTTCTTGCATCAGACACGTTGAGTAGGAAAATTTGTGAAAATAGCTCACAAAGTGGAGTTGAGTAGTAGGACTATTCTCCCAAGTTGTAAACAACCTACAACAAAACCCATCACTATAACAATTGCATACAATTATTTCTTCCATTTTTTAAACCTCCTAGCTGGAACAAGCATCCTTCTCCTCCAACTTTTCTCCCTGCTCTTCTCTCCTCTCATGGATTTGTATCCACCATTTACCGACCTCCTCTTCCAAAGAATTTTTCCTCTCCTCATTTCCTTCATGGGATCAAACCCACCTCCAATCGACCACCTCCACAAAAATCCTACAATATCCTTCACAACTTTTGCACACAAATATTGATTCATACACCAATCTTAAAATTTGCATTCTCTCTTACTATATACTCGAACTAGCTCCTTAAGAATATGATATTTCAACTCAACTTCCTCATCCTTGAATTCAATAAAATTTAAATTTACCTCTTCTTTCATTGTTGCAACTTGATCATTTGTTGCAATGTATTCAAACTTTATTGTTGCAATATCAACTTTATCTTCATTTTTTATAGCTGCAAGCTTTTCATGCACTCATCATCTATCACCAACATCTTCAACAAAAAATATTCTTTATCCTTTTCATCTTTAGCTACTGTTGTTGTTGTGTGTGGGAAATGTTAGAATCAAAGTAAAATAACAAAAACACACCAATGCAACATTAAACCAAAGAAAGCTAAATAAAATATGAAATAAAATCAAACAGAACTTCTTCAGAGTTGTTCCATTGTATTCTATCTCCAGTGATTTTCTTGAAGCTGCTTGCTCTCAGATTGTGTAAGGAAAGCTTCTCAAAATGGCAACCTGTAGAATGAGTATGCAAAGGGAAAGTACTTCTCTATGCTATATGCTGGTGGAGTGAAAATGCTCGTATACGGATATGCACAGGGGCTGTGGATTATGGAGGCTATTGAAACTAAGCTATGAGGATGATTGGCCATGATATGCTATGATTCTAAAAGCTATGGATGCTAAAAGGCTATGCTATTGAAAATTTGGTATAGTTTTCCTCTATGAAAGCTTCTCTGATTTCAAAGACCCAACAATCCCTTTTATAGATTTTCACAAGCAAGAGCCTAGCTAGCAAAGATCAATGGTTGTGAGATTGTTTGGTAATTTTCAATGGTGAGAGATGGAGAGGTTGAGAGGAAGATGGAAGATGTTGGGGAGTTGGAGAGAAGAATGGAGGTTTTTCTTCAACCCACGGGAACAAGCTTGCTCAAAAATAGAGAAATTAATTTTTTGTTTTGCAATTTGTTTTACGGTTGTTGAAGATAATTCAAATTAATTAAATAAATAAATTTACTTAATTTTTGTGTGAGTTTGATATTTGATTTTAGGACTATAGAAGATTTAATGGAATATTTAAAATATTTAATTTCGAATAGACTTTAGAAGAATCAATTAAATTTTTTTAATATTTAATTATGAATGGAATTTAGAGGAAAAGAATATTTAACCTTTATTTGAATAAAATATTCAAGCCAAGATTAAATGATAATTAATATAAATAAATCATACTGTTTATTTAATTAATTAAGAAATGAATAAGAAAAGTGATTAAATAAACTTATTTATTTAATCTAAATGAAAGAATGAACAATATAAATAAATTATTTAAATTTATTTATACGCAGATTGAATTCAGAGACTTAAATAAATATTAAAAATATTTAATTAATTACCAAACTATTATGATGTGACCATTTTTAGATGTATACATTTTGCCCCTCTTTGAAGTGATGTGTTTTACGCATTGCTTCAAAGAATTTTGAAATTTCCCCAAGATGTTGATTGTCAAATATTGATAGGTGTATGCCCCCTCGGACGATGAATCGATAAGATTTTTATTTTTTAAAGATTTTTTGGAATTATTCAATTTTTATGATTTTTAAGATGTTGATTCATCATTCAAAAATTATGATGTGAAGAAATTGACGTAAAAAGAAGTGAAATGAAAAATTGATGATCAAAATTGCCCCTGCTATGATAAAATGTGATAAAATGCCCCTATTTTGCCTTTAAATAGGTTAAAAATGTCATTTTCCATGTCATTTTCCCATTTTAACCTAGTAAAAAGTGAAATTTTTGAGCTCTGGAGTGAAAAACATGGCACTTCTTATCCACCAGCACCATTTTGAGTGCATCCGACGAAATCAGTGGCCGACACACTATGGACCTGTAGTATGTACTCCGTTAAACTTTTGTGATTTGAAAATTTTCTGTTTAGGACACGTTTCCTAACCATCTTGTAGCTTGAAACTTTCTTTTAGTGCCCTTTATGATTTTTATAGCGTCTATTAGAATTTTTGTAGCGCCTATAAAGTTGTAGCCCCTATGATGATTGTCATAGCGCCCATTATGTTTTTTGTAGCACCCTTTATCTTGTAGCGCCTATGATGATTTTTGTAGTGCCTATTAGGTTTTTTGTAGCGCCCTTCATCTTGTAGTGCCTATTAGGATTTTTGTAGCGCCCATGATGATTTTCATAATGCCCATGATTGGATGTTGCTTTGTGTGATAAATTTGTTCCCAAGGTTGTTCAAAAACAAATAATAGCTAATAAATTTTCTTTCAAGTTAATGGAAAACAAATAGTTGTTGATAAGTTTTCTTCTAAGGTTGTTAAAAACAAACAGAAGTTTGATAAATATGCTTTCCATGATGATAAAAAAAATTGTTTGATGATAAGTTAGTTTCTAAAGTTGTTAAAAACAAACAGGATTTTCATAAATGTGCTTTCCATGATGATGAAAAACAAATTGTTTGATGATAAGTTTGTTTCTAAAGTTGTTAAAAAAAAACAAGATTTTGATAAATGTGCTTTCAGATTTGATTGATGTGTCGTGTTGAATTGATAGTGATGTTGTTTTGACTTGATGATTCTTCCTATTCAACAGGAGAGATTGGGTGTTTAACAGTTATGGGAGACATTCTCGAAGACATGGAGATTGATTCTATAGTTAGTACAGGCGGATAGAGATGTTATCGAGGCATGCGGACTCACCTCGTTACTTGAGATGCCTGAGGTGCATCTCAATAGGGGTTTATTGATAGCACTTGTAGAGAGGTGGCATAGCGACACAAACACCTTTCATTTACCAATGGGAGAGATTAACATGACTCCTAAGGATGTATATCATATCTTGAGGATTCCCGTAATGGGCGAGCTAGTGAGATTTGACAGCCGAGAGGTGGGTATTCAGAGATGACTAGATTGCAAGATATTATATCCCATGGGGGGAGATGATAGATTCATATGCACCCCTACCGTCTATACTAGCAGGTTTCATTGGAGGTGTTTTATGCCCCAACCATAGGTCGAAGGGGTTTTCAATCAGGTGGGGTCGTGTATTGGAGAGGATGGTGATGCAGGGTACATGATATGCTTGGGGATCATGTATGCTTGCACATTTATATGATAAGCTACATCACATTGTGTATGGCAGAGGTCATAGTTTTGCTATTGGTTGTTCACTACTATAGATATGGGCATGGGAGCATTTTTCCATTATGCAACCATTGACTCGAGGACGATGGCCTATCAATTGATTGTATAGATTCAGATATATAGATGTTATTGCTCAGCCAAGGCTGGAAAAACTAGATCATTGGCAGCATCTCTTGGATGATTTGGATATAGTATGTTGGCGGCCATATGTAGATTGTGAGGCATGGCCAAAGGATGCTAGGGAGATGCCTTATGTTTTTACCACCAGATATCTAATTGGTCATACTTCTGGGATCATTGAGAGGTTTCCTCTTGGGTGGGTGTGTCATCAATATGGTCGGCCTCAAGTTATGCCTATGGGTTCTGCTATTTATCTATGTCAGCATCAGGAGGTTATAGTGTGGGGTCCATAGATTTCATATGATGCAATAGTGGCAGATTTTACCAATTTGGGAGCACAAATGTGGGACTACAGAGTGGATATTCTTGATGGGAGGATGACTCCAGAGTATGGTCAGTATGTATTAGAGCATCTTGCACCATGATTATTTGATCCAGATGAGCCTATCCCAGTTGTAGAGTAGAGACCACAGATAAGAGGACATAGGTGACAGCGAGAGGTAGCTTCAGAGAGTGATGACTCCGAGGAGGATGATGATTAGTCAAATGGTGATGGAGAGAGTAGTGGAGATGACAAAGGTGGTAGGAGTAGTGACAGAGGTGGTGGTAGAGGTGGTGGTAGAGGTGGTAGGAGAGGTGGACCATGTACGAGACATTCAGATCATTCATCTTCAGTTGATCTAGTGGTACCGAGTCAGATAGCTACTTTGTAGAGTAGAGTGCAAAGCTTACAGGATCAGTTAGCAGAGGCATAGGCCTTGGTCACACAACTACAAGGATAGTTGACTATAGTGATGGCCGAGAGAGATACAACCAGATGGTAGGGTGGGGAGGCCATGGACCTAGCTGATAGTCTACAGAGAGCAGCAGGAGGTGGCATGGTGAGAGAGCTGACCAGAGCTATTCATGAGGCAGAGTTTTATAGGATCATATATCATCATGCGGTGCCACCTAAGTAGTGGCAAAGTTACATAGAGTCGTGATCTACACATAGTAATTCTCAGACTACCAGTAGGGGTGTATCATAGCCATTACCTCTATGAGGTCCATCAAGGGCAGGTGGAGCAGGTCCATCAGGTATAGGTGGGATAGGTCCCAGACTAGCACCATCAGAGGATAGCACTTTGTAGTGATTTTTGCATGATGTCATATATTTCCTATTGATATTCTGTTGATACATTTGTATACATGTTGATATGATCCCTTTTTTGATGATGTATATCATTTGACACCTTTGTACATTTTGAAATTCATTTTTGAGATATATGATATGCAGCGAGGATTCCTTATGTGATGAATGCATCTATTTTCTATACACATGATTCTTATGATATGATTTATGATGTGATGTTCATGATGTATATGTATGCATGATTTTTAGATATGAAAATGAAAGTGAAATGCTATGATATGACTGCAATCTTTTGATGAATGACTATGAATATGAATGTGAAATGATGAATAGTACAAGTCATGAATGTTTTGATTATGATGTATGCTTTATTTTTTTATGATTTTTGGATGAAAATATGAATGAAAAATGCATGTGATGATTTTTTTGCAAATGTCAAAATGTACTCAGTTATTTTATTCAAAAAGATATGAAATATTTGATACTTTTCCAGCTTTTGGGAAAATCTATAAATGCAAAATGCAAATTCTAGAATGAATGTAATGTATACTAACCATGCAAGGTATCCATACAATATTGTCATTCTGAGAGCTTATTTGTGTTTTTTGTGTCATCATAGAGCATTGAAATGTTGAAAGTTAATACAAGCATCAAAGGGTATGTTAGCACTAGGATGACTTGAGTATTGCTTTTATGAATTTTGATATAGCAAGATAATACAAGCATCTAGGTATAATTGAACCGAGATGACTTGAGTATCACTTGCATAAAGAGACAAGAGTTAACCCGTTTCCCATGCAAATTCTGAAATGTCATCAATGATACTTAGTAGAGTATGTCTCACAACCAATTTACATAGTACTAATGATTTCCTCACAAACAACAAACAAAGCAAAATCATACTCCTTCCTTGCTTTTCTAGTTCAGTACATCATCGAAATGCTCCAGAGATATGATAGAAAATCCACCAACAATTCAAATCTTACCTAAAGTATTTCAAACATTATTTAGATTAAGATCATCCAACTTGGTTATCAACATTGATGTTTGTGTTTTGATTAATGTTGTTTTGACCATGCTGTTTGATTTCATTGACGTTGATTTATTGTTTTTGGCGTCATGATCGATTTGATGTGTCAATGTTTTGTTATGTTTTGACAAGCCATCTTTTGTCCATTTGTGATGTTCTAAAAGCTCATTGGCCCTCTCTTTTTTTAGTCTAAGTTTCTACCCCTAGTGTAAAGACAACCTGAATAATATGGATATGTACAGATTTCATCAAGCCATGATGAAACACAAGGATTCCTGTGGCATGACAGGGATATGATAGGTATGTACAAATGATAGATATGGATAGATGATGTCATAAAGTGAATACAAGACATAGGATTAATAAATAGAGGAGCCCATTTTGATCACAAGCAGCGCCTATTTTCCAGGTTTTCACCACTTGTCTTTATTGCACTTTTTCAAGACTTTTTCTAATTTTTTTGTATTTTTTCAAAGACTTTTTCTAATTTTTTAAATTTTTTTCATGACTTTTTCTGATTTTTTTAATATTTTTTCATGACTTTTTCTATTTTTTTTATATTTTTTGTATTATTTCAGACATAGAACTTCTTCAAATGAATGTTGTTGATTGGTTCTTCAAATAGGTCCCCTTCTAACGTAGATAACTGATATGCCCTAGAACTGTATGCTGCAATGATGACAAATGGACCAAGTCAATTTGGTTCAAATTTTCCTTTCTTTTCTCTATCTTGCTGATTATGTGGACTTTCTTTCAAGACTAAGTCACCTACTTGAAATGTTCGTGGTTTAACTCTGTGATTGTAGCTACGGGACATAACTTGTTGATAACCCTTCAAATGATCAGCTGCATGTTGACATCTTTCATCTAACAATTCTAGTTCTTGCAGACGAGATACTTGGTAGTCTTCATCATTTATCAATCCCTTAGTGAGACCCTAAGCGAAGGTATTTCAACTTCCAATGGTAAGATTGCTTCTGCTCCATATACCAAGGCATATGGGGTAGCTCTTGTTGGTGTGCGAATGCTAGTTTTGTATGCCCACAAGGCTGGATTTAACTGGACATGCCAATCATGACTAGCATCATTTACTGTTTTCTTCAAGATTTTCAAGATTTTTTTGTTTGAAGCTTCTGCTTGACCATTTCCTTGTGGATAGTAAGGTGTAGAGAACTTGTTTTGGACGTGAAATCTTTCACAATGTTCATCAACATCCTGATCCTTGAAAGGCCTCCCATTATCAATGATAATAGAATTTGGAATTCCATATCAACAGATAATGTAATTCAGAATAAATGCAGAGATCTGTTTACTAGTCACGGTTGTCAAAGGAACAACTTCAATCCATTTTGTAAAATATTTTGTAGCTGTGATGATGAATTTATTCCCATTTGATGATGAAGGATGATTTTTTCCAACAAGATCTAATCCCCATTAAGAAAAAGGCCATGTTGGAGTGAAAGACTGCAGCTCTTATGTAGGTGCATGAATAAGATTCCCATTGATTTGACATTTAGAACATTTCTTGACAAACTCAAGAGATTCTCTCTGCATGGTAGGCCAATAATATCCTATTCTAACAAGTTTCTTGGCTAAGGTTAAACCGCTTGAATGAGTTCCACAAATACCACCATGAACCTCTTGTAAGGATTTTTTAGATTCGTCATGTTCAAGACATCGAAGGAGTGTACCATCAAGACCACATTGGTAAAGGATATCGGCGATCAAGGTATAATGAGATGATTGGCATATGAAATTCCTTTTTTGGTTTCGGGATAAATCAAGAGGTAAGATGTTATTTTTGAGATAGGTATAAATCTTTCCATATAAAGGTGAATCAAAACCAGTTAAATGGCAGATGACTTGGGTTTTAGGATTATCATAAGCAGGAGAAAACAATTGTTCCACCAAGAATTCGTACCATTTTTTATTTTCTGATAATTGTAACATGGAAGCAATTGTAGCCATTGCATCTATATCTTTATTATCAATTCTTGGGATTTGTGAAAACTTGATTTCCACAAAATAATTTTTTGTAATCATCCACCATATTTTTGTAAGATAGCAGCTTATCATCTTTAGTTTGATAATCACCATTGATTTGATTAATGACAAGTTATGAATCACCGTAGAATTGTAGCTCTGTAATCCGCTAGTCTAATGCTATCTTTATTCCTATGAGCAATGCTTCATATTCATATATGTTATTTATGTAGGGAAACATCAACCGATATGATTTTGGAATGGTATGTCCTTCAGGTGTGACAAAAAGAATCCCTGCCCCCGAGCCTTGTTGCGTGTAAGACCCATCAAAGTACAATGTCCATGATTTCTTAATTGTTGCTGTAAAAACATCTGCATCAGGAAATTCAATGTGCATTGGGTTTTCCTCTTGTAAAGGTGCTTCGGCCAACTGATTTGCGATGACCTATCCTTTGATAGCTCTGTGATCTACATAGTGAATGTCAAACTCACTTAAGATCATTACCCATTTTGCAAGCCTTCCTGTCAAAGTAGCTTTGCTTAAGAGGTATTTTAATGGATCAATTTTGGTTATCAGGTTAACTATATGAGCCAACATATAATGTCGCAACTTGTGGGAAGCAAACACTACTGCTAGACACGATTTTTCAATGAAGGTGTAATTTAGTTCATGACTTGTTAAAGTTCTGTTGATATAGTATATGGCCCTTTCTTTGCCTATAGAATCATCTTGTGCTAGTAATGCTCCCAAGGATCTTTTGTTGCTGAAATATAAAGTATAAGGGGCTTTTCAAGAACTGGTGGAATTAGAACTGGTGGATGCATGAGATAGTGCTTGATCTGATTGAATGCTTCTTCACACTTTTCTTCCCATTTGAACGTGAAATTTTTATACAATAGATGTGTAAATGGTAAGCTTTTTTCTGCCAGTTGAGCTATAAACCTCCTGATGGATTGTAGTTTTCCTTGTAGTGATTTGAGTTGACTGATTTTTCGTGGCGGCAGCATATCCATTATAGCTTGTACTTTTTTCTGGATCAACCTCTATGCCCTTTTTTGACACAATGTATCCCAGGAGTTTTCTAGATTTAACACCAAAGACACATTTCTTTGGATTGAGTCAAACATTGAACTTCTCCATTCTGATAAAGATTTTAGACAAGATTTCAAGATGTCCTTCTCTTGTGTGAGATTTGGCCAATAAGTCATCCACATAATCTTCCATGAATGTATGCATCATATCATGAAAAATTGTTGTCATTGCCCATTGATAAGTGGATGCTGCATTTTTAAGCCCAAATGGCATGACATTCCAGGAATAGGTACCCAAAGGGCATGTGAATGTTGTTTTATCTTGATCCTCTAGTGCAATCTTTATCTAGTTGTATCTTGAAAATCCATCCATTAATGAACACATTGCATGACCAACAGTTAAATCAACAATCATATCTATGTTTGGAAAAGGAAAGTCATCTTTAGGAAATGCTTTGTTCAAATCTCTAAAATTTGTACAAATTTGAATCCTTCCATCAGGGTTTGAAATAGGTACGATATTGGAGATCCATTCTGCATATTCAATAGACCGAATAAATCCAACCTCTAAAAGCTTCTTTAACTCTTATTTAACCAATAATGCAACATGTGGATACATTTTTCTAAGCTTTTTCTTCATAGCATTTGCCCCTGTGTTTATAGATAAATGATGCATTATTAGATTAGGATCTAATCCTGGCATATCAACATATGACCAAGCAAAGTTGATTTGATTCTCTTTCAAGAACTCAATGAATTTCATTACTTCTTCCACTGTTAATGATGCTGCAAGTTGCAAGATTTTTGGCTGCTCTTTTGTACCTATGTTGATTGATTATGTTGGTTCAATCAAAATAGAAGATCTTTCTTGATAATGTTTGGGAAGAGTGTCAAGTTTCTCATCCTTCAATTCCTCAAAAAGGTTTTCACCATCAGATTCTCTCTTTATTTTTCTCTTGTTGTGATCTACCACTGTTGTTCTTCAGTTTTCACCAATAGATCCATCTTTTATTTCATTCATTTTGTATCTAAGAGACTTGAAACCCTCCCTATCAAAAACTTGAGTATGAGATTCTTGGATGAAACAATCATTTTCTTCATTAGATGAACAAAGGAAATTTACAAGATCCTCATCATCATGGAATGTAGGGATATGGATAGGTGCATCATTGTCCCAATCAATAAGTTCTAGATAGACTAAAGGCATGGGATCATTAGGTTGGGTAAGGTCTTGAACTGTCAAAGTCATGATATGCTTGTTATTGTCATGATGGACAAGGTCTATGATTGTATTCTCCTGTTGATTATCAATCTCATTAAAATTTGAATCATCCTCACTTGAGTCATGATCAATTTGCAAAACATAATCAAGTGGAGGCCTTGAGCCCTCCCCTTGTAAGAATGTAGATGCGAATTAATGTATGACATCCACCCTTTTCTCTGCTAAGAATGTATCATTAGAGACATCATCCCATTCATATTCATTGGAATCAGTGTATGAACTATTCTGCAATTGGAAAACTGATCCATAAAATTTTTGTAGGGTGACATCTTCATGGGGTTTATCTGAAATTGATTCTCCTTCATGAGTTTGTTGTGCTTGCTATGAAGTTGACTCTTCTGTATCTTTACCATATCCAAGTCCCGTTTTATCTTTTGGATGTATTGAAGTAGGCTGAATTGGCTCAATGATTCTTCTTTTCTTTTTCCTATAGGACCATTTCCTTCATAGCCCATTCTTTTCATAATAGTATACCCTTTGCCATATTGCTTGATAGGTAACTTGATGTGTAAGAGAGATTCATCTTCATCTTTGTATAACAAACTTAGGATGTCCCTATCTTTAGCTTCTTCCTATGTGGTGTTAGCTTTTATGAATTGTCCATCAAACTTTGTGATTGGCACAAAAATTTTGGATGTGGAGGTTGTTGCGATCTTTTGATTTGATAAGGTTGGTTGACCATGTGACCTCGAAGAAGGAGGTAAGGTAGAAAGGGATAGCGAATATTTGCCTACTCCTTTGTCTTTAAAATGTAACTTGGTGTCAAGATTCTTTGTCAATTCTTGCAATTGGCCTTGTAGATTGGAAGAAGTAGTAAAATCCTCCCTATTGTGTGGCACAAAAGTGTCTTGAGCTGCTTGGAGATTTGAACAAGTTTGGGTGCTATTGTAATCAACTTGTATATTTATTTCTTGTCCATCATACGAAAACTTAAGGCATTGATGGTATGTTGATGGTACCGCTTGCATATCATGAATCCATGGGCGACCCAAAAGTATGTTAAAGGAAATATCACGATCTAGAACCTAACAAAAGTTATTTTTCACAACAGGTCCCACTTTGATAGGTAGCATTATTAGTCCTTTAGAAGCTCTTTCTTCATCATCATATGCCTTGATAGTTATTTTCCTTCGTGGATCAATGGAATTTTCTAATATTCCTAAGGCATGTATAAGCTTTAAGGTACAAATATTTAAACCAGCTCCTCCATCTATTAAGACATGTCTAATTCAGTGTTTATGAATCATGACTTCAAGATAAAGTGATGAATTATGTGGATGTGTTATGGAGGCATCATCTTTGTCGAGGAATGAAAGACAAGTGGGCAAAGACAAATGTCCCACCATGGCTTGAAATTTGTTTATATCTAGATTAGTGTCGACAGTTGTGTTTACAAGAGCTTCTTCCAAAATATTCTTATGTACGGGAGATATTTTGAGAAGTTCAAGAATGGAGATTTGAGCTGATGTGTTTCTCAATTGATCAACTAGATTATAATGACCTGAAGGAGGAATCGCTGCCTTAGATGAACTACCTCTCAAGACAACTTTTTCTTGTCCCCTCGTAGTCACATTTACCTATTGATACTCTTGTTTCTCTTTGATTTTGATAACATTAACCTGCTAATCATCTATGTAGATGTGATGAATTATGTTGTCTTCCACATTATTTATGCTTTTTTATTTGGTATCAGATGTTTCCCCTTTTTGATAGTTTGGTAAAGGATCTTTGAATGCTTGATGATCATCATTGGTATGATGTCCCTCAATTGTAATGGTGTCATTGTCAATTAAATCTTGTACTAGATTTCGCAAGGCTTGATAGTTATTTGTTCTATGACCTTTACATCAATGATAATTGCAATAATACAAGTCATTCCATGATGGTGGTTTAACTCGTGGCTCATAATATCTTTGTAGTGGTAAGGTGATAACCTTATTATCAAGAAGCTCCTTGAGAGCAGATTCAAGAGACTGACCCAAAGTGGTAAAATTCCATCAGTTTGAAAAGAATGAAGGTCTGAATGGATTTGATGTTTGGGTATTGCCAAGACTGTTATTGAAATTACCACTATTATCCTTGATGTTTTGATTGGTCATGCTTTCTTGGTTGGAGTTTTTTCCTTGTTGATTTTTTTCCTTGTTGATTGGTATTTCCTTGTTGGTTGGTATTTCCTTGTTGATTGTTTCATGGAGCACTTGATAGGTTGAAGATGGATGATCGTGTTCATAGATTGTTGGCATCCACTATACCATCATTGACAACATTTTTATTTCTGTTCCAAAACCTTGTTTTATCATTTTTGTTAAGATTGGATGAATTTGGATTATCAAGTTTGATCACTCCTCGTTTAACCAAGGCCCCTTCAATAGTGATTGCATTCTCAATCAATTTTTCAAAGCTAGGAGGACAATGAAGATTAAGCCTATAGCTTAATTCTTGATCTTGGCTATTAATGAAGATATCCATCTTTTCATTTTCAGGAATAGGACAAGAATATCATGCAAACAATCACCTCCATCTTTGCAAAAATGTAGTGAAAGATTCCCCTACTTTTTGTTTCACTTTACACAGATCAAGCATGGTTATCTGGTGTTGGATGTTATAGGAATATTGTGATATAAACTGATTTATTAACTCCTTAAAGGTTTTGATGGGGGGAGTGATCTTGGAAATCCACTCCATGGATTGTCCACCTAGACTTCATGGAAACAATCGCATCAAGTAGGTATCTTCATAAGTAAATTTGAGACTCATATTTTAGAAATCCCTCACGTGTTCAATGGGGTCAGTTTTTCCATTGTACCTATCAAATTTAGGGATTTTACAATGTTTTGGAAAAGGGATCATTTGAAGACTCCTATCGAATGGATAAGGACATATGTCTTCCAAAACATACTTCTTTGTTGCACCTCCTTGCATTTCCTTTATTTTCCCTTATAATTCTTTTATCTGTTGAGTAAGGGCACTAAAATCATTAGGAGGAATTTCAGGATTCTATTTAATCCCTTCTATATCAAAATCAGAAGGTAACTTAGCTCCTTGATTAGCTAATGAAAGAAAACATCTTGCTTTGTTTCGTTCTAAAATTCTTTCCATAAGAATATGGAATTGGGGGTCTTGCTCTACTTCTTGAAGCTTTTCTTCTATTACTTCTCCAATATGAAATAGATTCTCTTCTTTCTCACTATTATCACCCATTTTGCTTGTGGTACTTACCTCTTTGTCCTTTTCTATTTGTTTTCAAGATCTCGTGACAACAGGCATAAGATTTGTTCCAAATTCTACTAAATTTTGATCAAAAGAATGAAATAGTGCAATTTTTGATGGATATGAAAGTCAAGATAGAATGAAGATTCTATGACTTAAAAGATTTGTAATCTTTAGCTTGTTTTTTTCTTCCCTGATTGAAAGGATGAAAATCCTGTTGGCTGAAATTTAAGCAAAAGATCAAGAAAAGGATGATTTTTCACTTTATGAAGTTTGACTGTAGCTTTGTAAAAGGATGGATTTGTGATAAATGCCTAATGTGATTGAGTTCTCTATTGTATAAATTGATTTGGACGAGTAGAATATTCAATTGCAAGTTGGGGAATATAACAAAAATGAATATGCTGACTATGGTTATGCCTTTGAGAAAGGGCTCTTCTTTGAAAGAAAGCTCATGAGTATAATGGTTCTACATCATAATCATTAGTAAAACCTCTAACACAATCATGATATCGATGGAGAAAGGTTCTATATTTTAGTAAAACCTTTCGAATTTGGTACAAGAATTGTCTTTTCTTCAATAGTTTCTTGTAGCTAAATGGTTTCTTTGGACTTTTGATTTGTTTGAGAATGGATTTCTTGACAAAGGTTTTGGATTTCCAATCTCTTAACATGAGAGTAATCAATGTAAACATGAGTTTTGGATGATCTTTACTGAATTAATGTATTGAAAACACATCAAGCAAGTTGTAGAATAGTTATGTTTAAGTCCTATACTAAACATCAAGTGTATGATCAAAATGTTTTTCAAAAATTATTTTCATAGGTTTTACACATGACAGATAGTTCAAGCAGACTCACTCTTAGTACTCAAGTAGGTCACCATAATAATCAACAGCCCACATCTTAGAACTGCATCGACTCACACAACCGTGTCACCCCCAAAATGGCACCCGTGTTTTTGTCTTTTCCAAGCATGTACTCAGAGTGACAGAAGTGGATACCGGATCCCCTGAGCAAATGGTCCTTGGTAGTTATATGGTGAGTATCTTGGGGGTAGATTCTTCCCTCCCCCGCACTATGATTATTATGATGTTCAGAAACTGACTTTAGTTGGATACTACACTAAGTTCATAGTAAGGGTTTCTGTTGAGTGCGGCAAATGATAGAATCCCTTGAGAGACCTCCCAACCTCTAGAACAAAGGCTTTGGAGATGGTTATCAATGCACACTACCATTGAATAGGATTTTCATCAACCATCCACATTTGATTAAAGTGGGTTGGAAAACTTGGCTTTAGTTGTTCCCACTTAGGTCATTCCTATAGGGTGAGTACTTTTTCCCATATAGTAGGCCTTCTAAAAGGTTGTAATTAAAACAGTAAATTTGCACGAAATTGAAAAGGAAATTCTGGTATTTTGATCACCCAGTTAAGGGGAGAGCATAAACCTATTGCCACAAACAAAGCAAACAAATGTTCTTTTTAAAACCCATATCACAATGTTCTAATCTAAATGAAGATTTTGCTTCACAAATACATGGTGTTCTTTTTAGTCCAAAATAAAATATGAAGTGACTATCCTAGGATTGATTCATTCTTTCCAATTAAGTGAGTATCCTAGGATTGCTTCATTCTTTTAAAGCCCTTATTAGTCGTGGTCACATCGGATCCAGTCAAGCCGTACTTAAGTTACAGATTACAATTTTAGACTTTTTTAAAAAAAAATTGTGCTAAAATAGACATCAAAGGCACTAAAACAGAGTTAATAGGTGCTGCAAGATGACTTATGGGCGCTGCAGAATTCCTTATGGGCGTTGAAGGATGCCTTATGGGCACTGCAGAATACCTAATGGGGACTAAATTATGCCTTATGGGCATTGAAGGATGCCTAATGGGTGCTGAAGAATACGTTATGGGCGCTGCAAAATTCCTGATGAATGCTAAAGGATGCCCGATGGGCACTGAAGGATGCCTTATGGGCGCTGAAGGATTCCTTATGGGCACTACAAAATGGTTGATGGGCACTTAAGGATGCCTTATGGGCATTGAACGATCCCTTATGGGCACTGAAGGATGCCTAATGGGCGCTAAGCTAGGTGTGAATTGCACTGAAGCATGTTTAATGTGCTAATACACTCTTTTAGCTGTAACCTGTCAGAAAAACCTACAATAAGATGTTAAAATTGGGGCAAGGGCCCCACGGTGGGCACCAAAAATGTGTGTGGGAAATGTTAGTATCAAAATGAGATAACAAAAACACACCAATGAAACATTAAACTAAAGAAAGCTAAATAAAATATGAAATAAAATCAAACAGATCTTCTTCAGAGTCGTTCCATTGTCCTCTATCTCCAGTGATCTACTTGAAGTTGCTTGCTCTCAGATTGTGTAAGAAAAGCTTCTCAAAATGGCAACTTGCAGAATGAGTATGCAAATAGAAAGTACTTCTCTATGCTATATGCTAGTGGAGTGAAAATGTTGGTATATGGATATGCAGAGGGGCTGTGGATTATGGATGCTATTGAAACTAAGCTATGAGGATGATTGGCCATGATATGATATGATTCTAAAAGCTATGGATGCTAAAAGGCTATTCTATTGCAAATTTGGTATAGTTTTCCTGTATGAAAGCTTCTCTAATTTCAAAGACCCAGCAGTCCCTTCTATAGATTTTCACAGGCAAGAGCCTGGCTAGCAAAGATCAATGGTTATGAGATTGTTTGGTAATTTTGAATGGTGAGAGATGGAGAGGTTGAGAGGAAGATGGAAGATGTTGGGGAGTTGGAGAGAAGAATGGAGGTTTGTCTTCAACCCACGGGAACAAGCTTGCTCAAAAATAGAGAAATTAATTTTTTGTTTTGCAATTTGTTTCACGGTTGTTGAAGATAATCCAAATTAATTAAATAAATAAATTTATTTAATTTTTGTGTGAGTTTGATATTTGATTTTAGGAATATAGAAGATTTAATTAAATATTTAAAATATTTAATTTCGAATAGACTTTAGAAGAATCAATTAAATATTTTGAATATTTAATTATGAATGGAATTTAGAGGAAAAGAATATATTTAACCTTTATTTTAATAAAATATTCAGTCCAAGATTAAATGATAATTAATATAAATAAATCGTAATGTTTTTTTAATTAATTAAGAAATGAATAAGAAAAGTGATTAAATAAAATTATTTATTTACTCTAAATGAAAGAATGAACAATATAAATAAATTATTTAAATTTATTTATACGCAAATTGAATTCAGAGACTTAATTAAATATTAAAAATATTTAATTAATTACCTGACTATTATGATCTGACCATTTTTAGATGTATACAGTTGAACTTGCTTCCTTTTGCACATTCTTTACTTCTTCTTCCTCCATCTTCTTCATTTCCTTCAAAGGACAATTTATTTATGATCTTTCTACTTCTTCAATCACAAATACAAAAAATTCCTCTTTTTCATTCTTTTCCACCATGCCTTCTTCAACACATGTTTTTCTTGCACCCTCTTTGTTCTTTCTTGCAACCAAAATATCATTAGGAAAATAATTTTTTTCCAAGGCATCCATTCTTGTCTCAATTTTTTTCAACTCTTCACAGAGCTTTCAGTTCTCCACTTCCTCCCTATATTCTTCCCAAAATAGGATTATCACTAGTCTCCTCATGATCCATCTCGCCCTCTTATTTCAAGACACCTTTTCACTCTCTCAATCTACAACTTTTGCAATCTGCATACATATACAATTTTTTGGAGTTAATGTTCTCTACAATTGCAAGTACTCCCTACAACAAAGTTCACACTCACCCTATCCTCAACCCAATTGAGATATTAGAAGATGATCTTCTAAAGACTTCCTATACCAAGTTTCACTTAGTGGAGGAAGTTCATGCACCTTTGACCCAACTTTATCGTTGCTAGCTGGGACAACCAACACACTTCGCTTCTCTAAAGTTGCAAAAATTACAACAATTTTCTCTCCATACTTCTCCACACAAACAACCCACCCTAATACCAAATGATGCAAATCAAATAATGTGAGCCTTTATAGGTAAAGAATTATTTTCAAATGGAATGTGTTCAATTCACTTTTCACTTTCAATAATAAAAAGTCAAAAGCTACAGGTAGGAAATTTATCCTTCTAATCAATTCATACACCATCAAATTCAACATAAAACAAGAATCAAATTCCCTCAACATTTTATTTAATTAAATTTATTTTGAATCTTTATGCAATCAGCTCCAAAATACCACACAAAGAATTCATAATGTAAATTCCCTCTTCCAATTTCAATGTCTCATTTTTGTTTTTTAAACAAAATTCTCATTCCTGAAGAACTTCCATGCCTCCCCTACTGTCTGGATTGATTTCTATCAATTCTAAATTTCTAGACACTTTTCTCTGGCTTCTCTCTTCAACCTTCACCAACAACAACGCTAAATTTTCTTCTTTTTCTATTACCTAATTTTTTTTCTTCCTCTCTTGGAATCCAATTTCTTGACTCATCCCTTCCCATCCAACCCTCCAATTTCCTCTTTTTCTCCTTACCTATCTCTTCGTTTATCCAAGGCCTCTTTTTTCTTTTTGGGTTTTTTAATAAAAAATTACAATTTCACCAAGAAAAGATAATAGATTAAAATACAAATGTTGCTTGGAAATTCTAATTTTTAAATTTCAAAGTGAGCATAAGAATTAATTAAATAATTAATTCAAATTTCTCCTATTACTTCACTTGTATTCTATTGGAAGAGTGTGAAATTAAATTCTCCAATTCCTTCATGCACACTAAAACCAAAAAAATTGAAATTAAATCAACTGCAAGGAAAATTACACATTTTTTTTTTGGGTGATGAGGATTTCCATACGCCTAGGATGCTCCTACATTAGACACACTGGGTAGGAAAATTTGTGATCATAGCTCACAAAGTTGAGTTGAGTAGTAGGACTACTTTTCCAAGTTTTAAACAACCTATAGCGAACTCCATTGCTATAACAATTGCATAAAATTATTTCTTCCTTTTTTTCCAACTCCTAGCTAGAACGAGTATCCTTCTCCTCCAAATTTGCACACTACTCTTCTCTCCTCTCGTGGATTTGTATCCACCATTTACTGACCTCCTCCTCCAAATAATTTTCCCTCTCCACATTTTCTTTGTGGGATAAAACCCACCTCCAACTAACCACCTCCACCAAAATCCTGCAATATCCTTCACAAATTTTGTATTCAAATACTAATTCATACAACAATCTTCAAATTTATATACTCTCTTACTATATACTTGAACTAGCTCCTTAACAATATGATATTTCAGCTCAAATTACTCATAATTGAATTCAATAAAATTTAAATTTACCTCTTCTTTCATTATTGCAACTTCATCATTTGTTGCAATGTATTCAAGCTTTAGTGCTGCAATATCAACTTTATCTTCATTCTTTATAGTTGAAAGCATTTTCATCCACTCATCCTCTATCACCAACATCTTCAACAAAAAATCTTCTTCATCCTTGTCATCTTTAGTTACTATTGTTGCATTTGCTTCCTCTTGCTCATTCTTTACTTCTTCTTCCTCCATCTTGTTCATGTCCTCCAAAGGACAATTTTATGATCTTTCTTCTTCAATCACAACTGCAACAAATTTCTCTTCTTCATTCTTTTCCACCATGCCTTCTTTAACACATGCTTTTTTTGCACCCTCTTTGTTCTTACTCTCAACCAAAATATCATTAGGAAAATAATATTTTTCCAAGGTATCCATTATTGCCTCAATTTTTTTCAACTATTCATGAAGCTTTTGGTTCTCCACTTCCTCCCAATATTCTTCCCAAAGTGGGATTATCACTAGTCTCTTCATGATCCATCTTTCCTTCTTACTTGAATACATCTTTTCACTCTCTCAATCTACAACTTTTGTAATATGCATACATACACAATTTTCTAGAGCTAATGCTCCCTACGATTGCAAGTACTTCCTACAACAAAGTTCACACTCACCCTATCCTCTACCCAACCGATATTCTATAAGATTCTTCTCTATAGACTTCCTCTACCCACTTTCACTTAGTGGAGGAAGTTCATGCACCTTTGACCTAGCTTTATCTCTGCTAGAGGACAACCAACACATGTCGCTTCTCTACAATTGCAAAAATTATAACAATTTTCTCTCCAAAATTCTCCCAAAAAACAAGCCACTCTAATACCAAATGATGCAAATCAAATAATGTGAGTCTTAGACAAAAAATTATTTACAGATGGAATGATTTCAATTTACTTTGCACTTTCAACAATAAAAAGTTAAAAGCTACAAGCAAGCAATTTATCCTTCTAATTATTTCATGCACCATTAAATTCAACATAAAACAAGAATCAAATTTCTTCAACATTTTATTTAATTAAATTTATTTTGAATCTTTATACAATGAACTCCAAATACCACATAGAGAATTCATGTTGTAAATTCCCTTTTCACATTTCAACATCTCATTCTTGGCAAAAAATTGAACATAAAAATCTGCAATAATTTAAAAAAAAAACATAACTCTCCTTCCTAAATAGCTTCCATGCCTCCCCTACAGTCAGTATTGATTACTATCAATTCTAAATTTCTGGACTTTTCTCCAACTTCTCTCTTCAACCTTCATCAGCATCAACCTCATATTTTTTTCTTTTTCTGTTACTATTTTTTTTTTCCCTTTCCTAGCATCCAATTTCTTGACTCATCCCTTTCCAACCAACTCTCCAATTTCCTCTTTCTTTCCTTCCCTATCTCTTCCTTTCTCCATGGTTTATTTTGTCTTTTTGGTTTTTTTATAATAAAAATTTACAATTTCACCAAAAAAGATAATAGATTAAAATACATTTTTTTTTTTGAAAAAAGTGGAAATGCCATTATATTATATTAATATATATAAAATATTTACATAACCCTGTTCAAAGGGCATACTGGTAGGAAAGAACAGGAAGAAGACCTCTAGTTATATCCCATTCGATACAAAATTTTGATTTGAATATTACACTTAGTAACAAAATTATCCCACATGTAGGGGATGAAATATTCAATTTTCCAAAAAACTAACTATAGTATTGCCACCTTAAACCAATTGAAGACCTGATACATGATTGGTGAAAAATGAGGCATGATTTTCATAGCATGTGTATGCAAAAGCCTCTTCCAAAAAAGAAGAAATTTTTTTTAACTGCCCAACTTTTTCTACTCCTTGATTTGCTCTACACAAGTTGAATTATGATCCTACACCACATCTTCATCATCCTACTACTTAGGTTTACTTGGACGAGGTATTTCCTTTGCAAAAAATTATAGGCCCCAAATAGAGCCTCTTCACCTATTTGGGCCATAATTTCCAATCGACTAACTGCATTGGAACCCTAGTGCAAAGAAATGACACACTCTACATTTAATAAATCATGTGATTCTCTACACACATTAGGTCCCTCAATGATTGAGTCAAATCCATAGCATTTGATAAGAAAATAAAGAGCAATTAAAATACAAATGTTGTTTGGAAATTCTTATTTTTAAATTTCAAAGTGAGCATAAGAGTTAATTAAATAATTAATTCAAATTTCTCTTATTATTCCACTTTATTTCTATTGGAAGAGTATGAAATTAAATTCCCAATTCCTACCTACATACCAAACCCAAAAAATTTGAAATTAAATCAACTACAACAAAAATCAAACACTTTTTTTTTTATAGGTGATGAGGATTGCCATACACCTGGGAGCTCCTGCATTAGACACGCAAAATTTTTTGAGCATAGCTCACAAAGTGGAGTTGAGTAGTAGGACTACTCTTCCAAGTTATAAACAACCTACAATGAAATCCATCACTATAACAATTTCGTATAATTATTTCTTCCTTTTTTTTCTAACTCCTAGTTGAAACAAGCACCCTTCTCCTCCAACTTTGATCACTACTTTTCTCTCCTCTCATGGATTTAGATCCACCATTTACCGACCTCCTCCTCTAAATAATTTTTACTCTCCACATTTCTATCATGGGATCAAACCCACCTCCAACCGACCATC
Source organism: Sequoia sempervirens (assembly GCA_007258455.2). Classification (NCBI taxonomy): domain Eukaryota; kingdom Viridiplantae; phylum Streptophyta; class Pinopsida; order Cupressales; family Cupressaceae; genus Sequoia; species Sequoia sempervirens. The sequence goes on from VDFB02281492.1 coordinate 645,213,660, forward strand.
TCCACCAAAATCCTACAATATCCTTCACAACTTTTGTATACAAATATTGATTCATACACCAATCTTCAAATTTATATTCTCTCTTACTTTATGCTCAAACTAGATCATCAACAATATGATATTTCAACTCAACTTCCTCATCATTGAATTCAATAAAATTTAAATTTACTTCTTTTTTCATTGTTGCAACTTTATCATTTGTTGCAATGTATTCAAACTTTATTGCTGCAATATCAACTTTATCTTCACTCTTTATAGCTGTAATATTTTTCATCCACTCATCCTCTATCACCAACATATTCAAAGAAAAATCTTCTTCATCGTTGTCATTTTCAGTTATTCTTGTTGCACTTTCTTGCTCAAGCTCATTCTTTACTTCTTCTTCCACCGTCTTCGTCATGTCCTCCAAAGGACAATTTATTTATGATCTTTCTACTTCTTCAATCATAGATGCAACAAATTCCTCTTCATTATTTTCCACCATTCCTTCTTCAACACATGCATTTTTTGTACCCTCTTTGCTCTTTCCTGCAACCAAAATATCATTAGGAAAATAATACTTTTCCAAGACATCCATTCTTGTCTCAATTTTTTCAACTATTCACAAAGTTTACGATTCTCCACTTCCTCCCAATATTCTTCCCAAAATGGGATTATCACTGGTCTCCTCATGATCCATCTTTCCCTCTTATTTGAAGACATATTTTCACTCTCTCAATCTACAACTTTTTAAATTTCCATACATACACAATTTTCTAGAGCTAATGCTCTCTACGATTGCAAGTACTCCCTACAATAAATTTCACATTCACCCTATCCTCTATCCAACCATGATTCTAGAAGATGCTCCTCTAAATACTTCCTCTACCCACTTTCACTTAGTGGAGGAATTTCATGCACCTTTGACCCAACTTTATCTCTGCTAGAGGACAACCAACACACTTTGCTTCTCTACACTTGCAAAAATTACAACAATTTTCTCTCCACACTTCTCCCAACAAAAAAACCGCTCTGATACAAAATGGTGTAGATCAAATAATGTGAGTGTTATTAGGAAAACAATTATTTGGAGATGGAATGAGTTTAATTCACTTTGCACTTTGAACAATAAAAAATCAAAAGCTACAGGCAAGCAATTTATCCTTCTAATTAATTCATACACCATCGAATTCAACATAAAATAAGAATCAAATTCCCTAACATTTTATTTATTTAAATTTATTTTGAATCTTTATACAAGCAACTCAAAAATACCAAACAAAGAATTCATGCTGTAAATTCCCTCTTCCAATTTCAATGTCTCATTCTTGGCAACAAATTTAACATACAAATCTGCAATAAAATTCTGATTTTTTTTAAAAACAAAATTCTCCTTCTTGAAGAACTTTTCTCTAGCTTCTCTCTTCAACCTTCATCAGTAGCAACCTCAAATTCTTTTCTTTTTTTGTTACCCAATTTTTTTCTTCCTTTCCTAGCATCCAATATCTTAACTCATTCCTTTTCAGCCAACAACCAATTCCCTCTTATTTTCCTTCCCTATCTCTTCCTTTCTCCAAGGCCTCTTTTTTCATTTTAGTTCTTGTTAATAAAAAATCATGATTTCACCAAAAACATATAATAGATGAAAATACAAATGTTGTATGGAAATTTTGATTTTTAAATTTCAAAGTGAGCATAAGAATTAATTAAATAATAAATTCAAATTTCTCCTATTACTCCACTTGTATTATATTGGAAGAGTATGAAACTAAATTCCCCAATCCCTGCCTACACAACAAAACCAATTTTTTTTAAATTAAATCAACTGCAAGGAGAACCACACACTCTATTTTTGGGTGATGAGGATTGCCATACACCTGGGATGCTCTTGCATCATACATGCTAGGTAGGAAAATTTGTGATTATAGCTCATAAATTGAAGTTGAGTAGTAGAACTACTCTCCCAAGTTGTAAACAACCTACAATGAACTCCATTACTATAACAATTACATAAAATTAATTCATCCTTTTTTTCCAACTCCTAGCTAGAACAAACATCCTTATCCTCCAACTTTGCTCACTACTCTTCTCTCCTCTCATAGATTTGTATCCACCATTTACCAGCCTCCTCTTCTAAAGAATTTATATTCTCTCTTACTATATACTCTAACTAACTCCTCAACAATATGATATTTTAACTCAACTTCCTAATCCTTGAATTCAAGAAAATTTAAATTTACCTCTTCTTTCATTATTGCAACTTCATCATTTGTTGCAATGTATTCAAACATTATTGCTGCAATATCAACTTTATCTTCATTCTTTATAGTTGCAATATTTTTCATCCACTCATCCTCTATCACCAACATCTTCAACAACAAATATTCTTCATCCTTGTCATCTTCACTTACTGTTGTTGCACTTGCTTCCTCTTAGTCATTCTTTACTTCTTCTTCCTACATCTTCTTCATGTCCTCAAAAGGACAATTTATTTATGATTTTTCTACTTCTTCAATCATAGCTTCAACAAATTCATCTCCTTCACTCTTTTCCGCCATGCCTTCTTCAACACATGATTTTTTTGCACCCTCTTTGTTCTTTCCTGCAACCAAAATATCATTAGGAAAATAATATTTTTCCAAGGCATCCATTCTTGCCTCAATATTTTTCAACTCTTCACAAAGCTTTCAGTTCTCCAAGTCCTCCCAATATTCTTCCCAAAATGGGATTATCACTAGTCTCCTCATGATCCATCTCACTCTCTTATTTGAAGACATATTTTCACTATCTCAATCTACAACTTTTACAGTCTACATACATACACAATTTTTTAGAGCTAATGCTCTGTGCGATTGCAAATACTCCCTACAAAAAATTTCACACTCACCCTATCCTCTGCGCAACCGAGATTCTATGCTCCTCTAAACACTTCCTCTACCCACTTTCACCTACTGGAGGACATTCATGCACCTTCGACCCAACATTATCTCTGCTAGAGGACAACCAACACACTTTGCTTCTCTGTAGTTACAAAATTTACAATTTTCTTTCCACACTTCTCCCAACAAACAGCCTACTCCGATTCGAAATAATGTGAGCATTATTAGGAATACAATTATTTTTGATGGAATGAGTTCAATTCAGCTTTCACTTTCAACAATAAAAATCAAAAGCTACAGGTGGGCAATTTATCCTTCTAATTGATTCATACACCATCAAATTCAACATAAAACAAGAATCAAATTCCCTTAGCATTTTATTTAATTAAATTTATTTTGAATCTTTATAGAATCAGCTCAAAAATACCACACAAATAATTGATGTTGTAAATTCCCTCTTCCAATTTCAACGTCTCATTCTTGGCAACAAATTTAACATACAAATCTACAATAAAATTTCTTTAAAAAAAAAAAAAAAATCCTCCTTCCTGAAGAAATTACATGCCTTCACTGTAGTGTGGATTGATTACTATCAATTCTAAATTTTTGGACACTTTTCTCTAGCTTCTCTCTTCAACCTTCACTAGCAGCAACCTCAATTTTTTTTCTTTTTCTGTTACACAATTTTTTTTCTTCCTTTCCTAGCATCCAATTTCTTGACTCATCCCTTTCCAATCAATTCTACAATTCCCTCTTTTTTCCCTTACCTATCTATTCCTTTCTCCAAGGCCTCTTTTATGTTTTTCATTTGTTTTAATAAAAATTTATAATTTCACCAAAAAATGATAATAGATTAAAATACAAATGTTGCCTGGCAATTTTGATTTATAAATTTCAAAGTGAGCATGAGAATTAATTAAATAATTAATTCAAATTGCTCCTATTACTCCCCTTTATTTCTATTGGACGGGTATGAAATTAAATTCCCCAATTCCTTCTTACACACCAAAACTAAAAACTTTGAAATTAAATCAATTTCAAGGAAAATCACACTTTTTTTTTTGGGTGATGATGATTTCGATACACCTGGGATGCTCTTGCATTAGACATGCCGGGTAGGAATTTTTTTTTAGCATAGCTCATAAAGTGGAGTTGAGTAGTATGCCTAATCTCCCAAGTTGTAAACAACCTACAATGAACTCCATTGCTATAACAATTGTGCAATATTATTTCTTCCTTTTTTTCCAACTCCTAGCTAGAACAAGCATCCTTCTCCAACTTTTCTCACTGCTCTTCTCTCCTCTCATGGATTTGTATCCACCATTTACCAATCTCCTCCTCCAAAGAATTTTTCCACTCCACATTTCCTTCGTGGGATCAAACCCACCTCCAACCAACCACCTCCACCAAAATCCTACAATATTCTTCACAAATTTTGTATACAAATACGGATTCATACACCAATCTTCAAATTTATATTCTCTCTTAATATATACTCAAACTAGCTCCTCAAAAATATGATATTTCAACTGAAATTCCTCATCATTGAATTCAATAAAATTTAAATTTACCTCTTATTTCATTATTGCAACTTCATCATTTGTTGCAATGTATTCAAAATTTATTGGTGCAATAACAACTTTATCTTCATTCTTTATAGGTGCAATATTTTTCATCCACTCATCCTCTATCACCAACATCTTCAACAACAAATCTTCTTCATCCTTCTCATCTTCAGTTACTATTGTTGTACTTGCTTACTCTTGGTCATTCTTTACTTATTCCTACATCTTCATGTCCTCCAAAGGACAATTTGTTTATGATATTTCTACTTCTTCAATCATAGCTGTAGCAAATTCCTCTTCTTCATTCTTTTCCACCATGCCTTCTTCAACACATGCTTTTGTTTCACCCTCTTTGTTCTTTCTTCCAACCAAAATATCATTAGGAAAATAATATTTTTCCAAGGCATCCATTCTTGCCTCAATTTTTTTTAACTCTTCACGGAGCTTTCGATTCTCCACTTCCCTCCAATATTCTTCCCAAAATGAGATTATCATTGGTCTCCTCATGATCCATTTCACCATATTATTTGAATACATACATTCACTCTCTCAATATACAACTTTTGCAATCTGCATACATACACAATTTTCTAGAGCTAATGTTCTTTGTGATTGCAAATGCACCCTAAAAAAAGTTCACACTCACCCTATCCCTTACCCAACCAAGATTCTAGAAGATGCTCCTCTGAAGACTTCCTCTACCCACTTTCACTTAGTGGAGGAATTTCATGCACCTTCGACCTAGCTTTATCTCTACTAGAGGACAATCAACACACTTTGCTTCTCTCCAGTTGCAAAAATTACAACAATTTTCTCTCCACACTTCTCCCAACAAACAACCCGCTCTAATACCAAAACATGAAGATCAAATAATGTGAGCCTTATTAAGAAAAAATCATTTGTAGATGGAATGAGTTCAATTCACTTTGCACTTTCAACAATAAAAAATCAAAAGCTACAGGTAGGCAATTTATCCTTCTTATTAATTCATAAACAATCAAATTTAACATAAAACAAGAATCAAATTCCCTCAACATTTTATGTAATTAAATTTATTTTGAATCTTTATACAATCAACTCCAAAATACCACACAAATAATTCATGCTATAAATTCCCTTTTCCAATTTCAATGTCTCATTCTTGGCAACAAATTTAACATACAAATCTGCAATAAAATTTTGACTTTTAAAAAAAATAAAATTCTCCTTTCTAATGATTTTCCATGCCTCTCCTATAGTCTAGATTAATTACTATCAATTCTAAATTTTTAAAACTTTTTCTCCAGCTTCTCTCTTCAACCTTCACCAGCAGTAACCTCATATTTTTTTCTTTTTCTATTACCTAATTTTTTATATTCCTTTCCTGGCATCCAATTTCTTGACTCTTCCCTTTCCAACCAACTCTCCAATTCCCTCTTTTTTTCCTTCCTGTCTCTTCCTTTCTCCAAGGCCTTTTTTTTTTTTTTCTTTTTTTAAATAAAAATTTACAATTTTACCAAAAAAAGATAATAGATTAAATTACAAATGTTTCCTAAAATTTTGATTTTTAAATTTCAAAGTGAGCATAAGAATTAATTAAATAATTAATTCAAATTTCTCCCTATGAATCCACTTCAATTATATTGGAAGAGTATGAAATTAAATTCCCCAATTCGCCTAAACACCAAAACAAAAAATTGAAATTAATCAACTGTCGGGGGAAAATCACACTCTTTTTTTTTTTTGGTGCGGTGATGAGGATTTCCATACACCCAAGATGCTCCTGCATCATTGAATTATTCGATAACAAGGAAAACCATTCCAAGGTAGTATCTTTCAAGGATCTATGGAATAGTTTAGCTAGAAGTTTTTCCTCAAAGATGAAATCGCTACATAGAGCAGTAAAAGTAGAAACATGGTTAACAAGATCTCCTTTCCCACCATATTTCTCAAATTGGGGAAATTCTACACCTTGTGGCATTTGTTCTCTCAATATCTCCAAGGATAAGGGAATTTTTTTGATATATTGTGAGGGTTGACCATTGTTGTTTTTATTTAGGGTTGTGACTTGTTAGAGGGAGGCCATGCTTTGTAAAAGTGTGTTAATGATAGCATCATTGTTGTTGTAAGGTGGAGGGGTATAAGGTGGAGTAGTGTATGTATGCAAAGGTAAAGTGAATTATAAATTTGGGATGAAGGAGGTTTGAGGAGATATTGTAGTCAAAGTAACAAAGCTAGAGGAATTCCTTGTGGAAATTCCTAAGGAAGTTTTCACACTGCTAGGAGGTTGAATTGTTATGGTAGGTTGAGTACTAGTGTGTGTAGAGATGGAAATGAGTGTCATAGAAGTAGGGATAGAAGTTTCACCTTGGATTTGAGTGCATCCCAAAGCTTGAGTGGAGCCAGGGATAGTAGGGATAGTGTTGTTAATGGGAAACATAGTAGTTGAAGGCATGGTAGTCATGGGAAGTGACATATGCATACTAGGATCCATATATGGTTGATTATCAACACTATCAGGAAGATAGCTAGAGAACCCAAAATCCATGATGAATGGTGTATTGCAGTATGACATGAGTCTCGAACTACATCTCACAATAGTATTGCTAATAGGACATCAAGTTGGAAAGCTCAAACAAGATTTCACAAACTTAGTGGACAAACCCAGAATGGAAAGAGGGTAAAGGGAAATGCAAGGACCTAAAATGAAATGTGAATGCAAATTTTAGATTCTTAGAAAGGTAATTTTGTTGGTTACACTATGTAAAAATATAAAATTAAATGCTCTAAATGCAATTTTGGATTTAAGCAATGCACAAAATGAATTGATTTAAGCTTAGATGCAATGAATTGAAGAAAATAAAATCTCTGTAAAATTAAATAGATAACTAACAGTAGAAAAAAAAACATAGAAACAAAGTTTTTAATGTTGGAAAATGCAGTTTAAAATATGAAATGGGACTAAATCACTCAGAGGGGCATATGAGTCCTAATCAAGGTTTTTCAAGGGTTTAAATGTTGAATAACAGTCACCATAGAATACCCAAAAATCAGAAAAAACCACCTATACTGGGACTAAATCACCCAGAGGGGCATATGAGTCCCAGATTAGGGCTTTTACATTTGGGTATGTTCATGATCATCGTGGAAAAAAAAATCCCTTAAGTGGCAAAAATTTAGAAAAATCAGAGTTAGGAAACTTGACATAAAAATTTGAATAAGTTATCAATATTATTTCAAAGTAATGTAAGAATAGAATCTATAGAAAATTGAATGTAGTTTCTAAACTACTAGGTTTATTTAAAAAATAAATAAAATCTATTTGGTGAAAATTGAAATTTCAATCTGTTAGTACTTCAATTTAGGGAAAAATAAGTAGGTGTTTATCGTCACCCTAACAACAATAAAATGATAATATTTTTTTTAATAAAGATTTTTATATACAAATAGAGGACTCATGTCTCAATGTGATGCATATTTTTTTTAAATTTCTTCCAATAAATAATATTTGTTTTTTATTTAAGAATTTAAACTTATCTTTACCATAAGGTTTGTTATGTATATGTATATAGATATGTGTTTTCAAAAAGAATTTGTAATAATTCATACCTCATAATAAATTTTCATGTTTTAATGATTTAAAAAGAATTGGAAGTCAAATATAAAATGAAAATAATTATTAAATTTTAAATTTTAAAAAATATAAATATTGGTAAAATGAAATCTTAAAGTATAAAATCATTTGAAATTTTTGAATTAAAAAAAAAAATCTAACCATACACAACATAAATGCATAATAATACTGGCCTTGATGATCAAAACATTACATATAAAAAGCAAAATAAATGAAAGTGAATTTATAATAATTTTGGTTTGTATGATGTCTAGGATAAGTGAAATTGTTGATTTTAGATCAAATTCAATGATGCAAGATGCAAAATGAAACCTATATGCACTTTCACTAATGCAAGATTTAGAAACCTAGATGCCAATCAACTAATGCAAAATCATAATGCAAAGTCGTTGTAAGCTAGATCTATGACTATGATGCACTCCGAATCAAAAAAGAGGTGGTCATGTCAGTTTGATCAAAATGTAACAACAGAAATAAGGTTCCCCACCTTTGAGGAGATGGAGCATGAGGATAGGGTTCCTATTTCACTATTTTTTCATTCAAGGAAACCTTAGAGATTGTAATCCAAGGATGAAGTGGGGGAAAGAGATCTTGTAATTAGGTATCCTAGGGTGTGATTAAGGACTAAAAATGGGGTTCTCCACCAAGCTATTGCTTGAAAAGACAAGTAACATGCAAAACCTATTAATGAAACCTAATTATATGCAAGACATGAGTAGATGACCTAGAAATGAATGCAAAATAAAACAGTAAACTAAAAAAGTATAGAGGTGCACCTAGAAACCTATAGAAGCTTGAATTAAGGCTTGAAATTCCAAAAATATTAAATTTAATTTAAAATGGGAATCATATACTAGGTTGGGCTATTTAGTCCTACATTGGGGTTTCTAGGCAAGAACATAAATCTGGCAGTGACAAGTCTAGAACTCGTAAAATCTGGCAGTGGAAAATATGCTAGAAATGGTGTATCAATCTTGCTTAGCTCTTTTGGAGGATAAAGATCTAAATCTAATCTTCAATCTCTTCCCTTTCTTCTCAACCTGATTTCCAAATCTGAAATGTTGAATTCTACTCTATAGATGACTTTTAGTGATCTTGTAATCAAGGTGACAAATTTGACAACTTGACAACTTTTCTCCAACCTTTCTCTTCAATGTGTCTTCAACCTAGGCCTGTAAATCACAAACTAAAGAGAGGGAAAAATGTTGATTTGTTAGTAGAAATGGGTTTTTCTTGGTCAAACCCTATTTAGGTAATCAAACCTTGAAATGAACTGAAATGGAAAGGAAGAATGATGAATGAAAAAAATGATATGTTGTAACTCACCAAACCCTAGGAATAAAGTGTTGTGAACATCTATGAAATGGCTAGGATAAATGTGGATGTTGAATCTTTCTTGAATGTTATGTATCTTGACTTGAATTCTTTCTTGGATCATGAAACCCTACATCACAAATGTTAGCTCAAAAACAAACATTATGCATGATGACTTTGACATGATGTTTGATACTTGAATAATGCTCTAAAACACTTGATAATCAGCTCTTGAATTCTTTTGTAATCTCCAATTTTCTATTAGAAATTCTCTCATGAAAGTATTTAGTCACTTGATTGCTTGATAGGTGAAAAATGAGTGAAATAACCTTGTATTTATACTTGTTTATGATAAATTTCTCAAAATTACAACACTACAAGCCAACATCAGATCTAGGAGAATAAAATCTTGCAAATAATTTGAGTTTAATTTGAGTTTAAGCCACACAAGACTCATATGCTAGAAGTGGAATATGAGTCCCATTAGGTTAGGCTTTGGGACATATTTTTCAAGAAATGTTTAGATTGATGTGAAATTTGGATCGGGGCCCTAAAACTTAGGTGGGACCCATATGCCCAAGGTGGTGTATGAGTCCTAGATCATTAAATCTAGACCATAGAATCCAAGAACACTTGAATTATGATTGGAAGTTGGCTTATGTTGGGATTATCCTCAAAAATATGCATTAATTAAGGCTTGTGTATGCAAAATAGGACCAAATAAGGCATAGAGAAGCCCAATTTATTAATGAAACCCTATATTAGTGTGAAAGTGTAAAGATACACTTTACAAAACCCTAAATAAGGCACAACTAGGTTCATTTAGTTTACAAGGGCCCAAGACCTAATATGAATGTGTTAAACACATTACAACAAAAAATTAAGGCAACATTATGTTCAATTTAATAGGGAGGGCCTAAAAAAGTAAGGAAATGTAAGGGGATACACTTTCTGTCATTACATTTTATTGAGCTTTATAAAATAATTTCATTAGGCTTATTGTAAAAATTTGTATCAGGAATAAAATATTATTTGGTGGAATTTTATTAAAATAAGGGTTTAAATAATTGTGTGGCCTACATTTTTGGTACCATCATACCAATGCCATATCATGTCAGCTATCCTATTCACGACCCCCACCATTTTTTCCTTCAACATTAGTCCTACCTCTTCTGACCACCACTATTTCTCTTTCTCCCACCGACATTTTCTATGTCTATCATTTTGTTGATCCCCTTGCCTTAGGCACTTAATCACATCCTAGTCAAGGGGGATTTATCGACCTGTGGTGGTGCCACTTGCACTACCACCATCACTCCACTCGCCCACTGCCCACTTGGCAGAAAGATCAATTTTTTGTAATTTTTCAACCCATTGTCATATGGGGAACCTAGGGCCTATGCCCAAGAGCTAAAATTTTGTGGCCATTTAGCCTTAATTTTTGCACCTACTTAGCCTTAACTATACCCCCAAGTACCTAAAATAGCTATTTTTTCCTTTTTCCATAATGTTTTTCCATGATGTTGAAATTTTGCAAATGAGATATTGTCAAAAAGTTGGTTCCATGTACTTCATAGTGTCACAAGCCATTTTGCTAGATTTTTTCTATAGGTACAAATTATAGCTATTTGAAGTCAGATCGCCCATTTCGACCTCTGAGCTCATAAATTTCTACCAATTTCTTTGATTTTGGTGATTTAGGAGCTCTTTCATTATGCCCATGCACTTTTCTAGATTCAACCCTGTGTATTATTCATTCAGTATTTTTCATATTTTGCATTGTGACTGATTACTTGGACATCCTAACTCTTGGAGAGGTTCTATTAGTTTGGGAAGACTTCATTTGTAGTATATATATCATATTTAGGAGTTTCTATTTGATATTGAAGGTTATTTTCTTTGTAATATTGGAGATATATCATAGTTCATTATGGGATTTTCATTTCATCCTGCTTTGATTATGTTGAAAAGGTAAAAATATAAAAAATGGAGAGATGGTATCATACAAAAATCTTTGACCGATTCACTTGTTGCACCATTTGTATAATCTTTTTCCCCCTCTTGGTACTGATAGTAATAAATTTTCATGGAATTGCAAAAGGGAATATGTCTTAGGAGTCATTGCAATGCATATTGATGCTGCCATTTTGAAAGTTATTGATCACTGTGATTTCCCTCACACTCTTTGGATTAAAATTTGGGAGATATACAATGATCTTGAGAGATATACAATGATCTTGATTCTCTACCATTCCTAGATGATCCTATTTTAGATTGTCTTGTGCCTCTTCACTTTTTAGATAGGATACCCTATGATGTAGATACTATGTGAGAGTTTGAATATTTTGACTACTTTGAATCTTCATATGAGGATGACGAGGGTTCTTTAGATGCTCTTTCTTCTCCATTAGAGACAGTTGATGTACCTTCACCTTCAGTGATTCATTTTGTAGAGTCATTGAATGAGGCTCATATCATTCTTGTTCATCAGGAACATTCTTATGGTGATGATTCATTTAGAAAATCTAGTGATTAGTTACAAGTATCTAATTGTCTTCCTGATTGGGATTCCCATCTATCAAAAATTGCATCCTTGTTTGTGGAATCTCACATTTCAGATTTGGAGGACACATTTGAGGGTTTATCTCTCCTCTTTTATGATAGTCATTTCACAACTATTTTCAACCCATATGGTATTTGGATATTGTTCAACATTAGTTTTCACATTGTTCTAATTTTTCAACTTCTTCATTGATTGGGAATTTACCTAATTTGAAAGTGGCATCTTCATCTTTAGTGGAAAAGGATACACATGAGAAGCTGGCAGAGACATCATCGTCATACATATTCATCATGTATTCCTTCAATTCCTAGTTATAATGGGAATAATTCATGCATTTGTACTTGATTTTGTTTCTTCTAAAAGGGAGACAAGTTATTTTTTTACATTGGATCATGTATTTTTTTCAAGAACTTACCATTTTTATAGGTGATCACACATTATGGGGGGGCTACATATTCTCTCTCTTTTCCTCTTATGGGGTTGCTATCTATGTCACAAATGGTGTAATTGGGGGTTATTATGGTGTCCTCCATCCTTCCTAACTTGATTTAATTTTTTCTCTCTTTTGGAGAGGAGTTTTATCCAAATGGGTTTTCTCCTTTTCTCCATTATGAGAGATTTCATTTTCATTTGTAGATGGGTACCTAAAATGGCCATGTAGATTAGACCCATCATTGCATCATGATTTGCATAATAGTCTTCTCCCTAAATGGAACTTATGGGGGGTGTTGGTGTAATTAATTATTTAATTACACTTACATAAGTTTGCTTAGGAATTTAATTATGTTCCTAGGTTGCATTCACTAGGTGACAAGTTTTAATGGGGCCTTGACCCTTAATCACATGTTTAGGAAATAATATTCCTTCTAGAAATCTTATCTAGACTTCACATTCTACTAGGTAGTTAGTTAGTTGTCACATGTCATAATATTATTCAAAATTTCAACATCATGTTACATCCTACATCTCAACCTTTCCTATATAAGGAAGGTTCTTGTACTCATTTTTTTCATACTTTATCATAATTAATACCTCATCATTTGATAGGTCTTAATATAAAGCAAGCTCATATTCTTGCATATCCTCTTGTGGAAGTTTTTCATTTTTTTGTAGGTGGTATTGGGTATTGAGCTAATCTCCATATCTTACAATAATAAGGTAGTGGTATGCCCCCTCAAGAGGACATGTGAGTTAGGATAACATGGGTGTTCTCTCGAAATGGATGGGAAGGCTAAAGGATGAAGGATGAAAAGATGAAAAAATAAGGATGGAAGGGAGAAAGTAAGGATGATGAAGACATGGATGGAGAGGGAGGATGGATTATTATCATGTTGCAATGATAAGAGTAACCTTGATTTCAAATTTTACTTGGCATTATGCACCAAGGTATAAGGAACTAGGATGACAATATACCAAGTACGTGGTCGAAAAGTTCAAGTACAAACATATGCCTGATGACACCATGATATGGAAGACCATGATACCCCTATGTAAATAGAGTGAAAAATACCATGATTAATACAAACAAAAATAACATCCACACACAACAATAAATCATGCACATACAACAAAAGAAAAAAAGGACTATGCTCCATGTCAAGTGAAAAAATGATTGATGGTTTGATTGATGGATTGATGATGATGATGATAAGGATAGAAAAGTTAATGATAAGAACACATGCATTGGGAAGGATACATCCCTATGATGATAGTTGTATTAAAGTGGATCAATGGATTTGAGTTGGATTTGGATTAAGATGACGGATCACTTAAGGATGATGAGATATATTGAAAGGTTGGATTGCATGGACTAGGATTGATTGCATTGGACAATATTGGTGGAAATGATTGGATTGGAAGGATATATGGATGGATAAGATACGATTGGATGGAGGATAAGATGATTAGGATAGAAGGATGGATTGGATCCAATGACAAGGGAGAACCAATCTTAGGAAAATGATGGAAGGATAAATGGATTGTGTGGATAGGAGATAAATGGATTTAGTAGATGGAAGATAAGTGATGGGAGGATAAGAGTATGGTGGATCAAGGAGGATCGATGTGCAAGGACTAGTTTCAAAGGACTGAGATGCCCTACAATAGAGGTAGTGTAATCATGGATGGAAGGATAGTAGCATGAGATGGAAGGATTGTGAATAAGGGATATGAATGGTAGAGGACTAAAGGTTTCATTGTCCAAAACATGTATAGATATTTTTCCTCTATCTTTATGAAGATCAAGGGTGAAAAGAGGGGGTGAATTGGATAGTATGGGGGGATGTAGATAGGATATGTGATGGAAGATACAGATAGGATGATCAAGATAAAGTGTATAAGATATGGATGTATAAATATTTTTACCCTAGTCTCTTTATCGAGATCGAAGATGGGAAAGTAAGATGGATTTGGATATGATGATGGATATGTGATGAATGATATGGATAGGATAAGTTGCATGGTGATTATGAAGATCCTTAGCCTTGTCAAGATAAAAGGTACAAAGGGGAAGATGGATTTAGATAGGATTATGGATATATATTGAAGGATAGTGGAGGATGTGGATAATAGGTGATATGGATGAAGCTTGCCCCTAAGTGTAGAGTACAAGCAGATGGGGAGGAAGGACTCAAGAATCTACTTTTATAGATGGTATCCCTTAATTATGTGATATTATGCTCATAGACATTGGTATAATTATGGTAAGGGGGATAAGATGGATTGAAAGATGGAGAGGGATATGGATTTATGCAAATGATTGGAGAAGAGGGATGGAAGGATGGAGCATGGATGTTGGATAATGGATGGATTTATGGAAGATATGTGGATGAGTTGATGGGAATGTTGGGAAGATCAATATTGGCACACACCTTGAAGGGGGGTGGAATTGTGAAAGAGAAGTGTATTTTAAATTTTGAGGTTTATATGGATGAGTGGGTGTAGATTTTGGGACATAAGGACCAAAAATGGATGAAGGTGATGGGGTATTATTAGATGGGATGGGGGACTTAGAATGGGATGAAGCTTTTGGATTAGCAAATTTGGATACCAATTTTGAATTTTCTTTGGGATGTATTGATTCTATGAGTATTCTTAGAATCCACATAGTTTTTTTCTTTGATTTTTTCTTCATGGGCATTTGTGTCCTTTGGGTTTTTTGATTTTGGATCATATTTTTCTTTTCTTTTTTCATGTCTTTTTGAGCGGACATGTTGATCCTTGGAATTTTGTGGTTTTTGGATTTATGCATTTGAGATTTGGCATCCAAATTGCTTCCAAGAGAAATGGGATTGGTGGATGGACATGAATGATGTGTATGTATTATGGATGGGTTGGTTTAAGTAGTTTGTTGGAAGGATTTCTAAGATGTGTGCCTTGGTTGATCTTGATTTGGGGTATGAGTTGATGAATAGAGGATAATTGGATTTTGGAATAGGAGTAATAGGTGGTGGAATGTAGGGACCCAATATGAATGGAGGGGATGCGGGACATTTTTTTGGGACATAGAGATCAAAATTACATGGAATGCATGGGGGTTTGGGATTTTTAGTATAAGGGAACAAGATAGATTTTGAGGATGGGGAATATCAATAGTGGAATTTAGGTTGAGGATTGGGAACATAAGGGACCAACATAGGGACCAAAAATGAAGAAGGTAAAGATGAATATGAAGTGAAATAAATGAAATGCATAATAAATAACCACAAATATTTTATACCTTCATAGTCTTCTCCTCTTCATGGATTGAGCTCATAAGAATCACCCATTTATTGCAAATTTTCTCCAAAGATTGAAATGGATGTGGTTGCTCAAGATCTTAGCATGATGATGGTAGTATAGTGATGGATTGAGGGGATATTTTGATAGCATAAGGATGAGATGAATGTGTGTTGAAAGAATAAGATTCAATGCCTCATTATATAGAAATTCGGTGAGAGCGATCAAGGGATAGGATTGGTTGGTTAATGGAGGGTTGAGATTGAAAGAAGGATGTGGTCTACATCAAGAAATGAAGATTGATTAGATTTGTGACAAGTGTCACAAGATGGATAGTGGTGAAATGGGGATGTGTTCTAACACATGTGTGAGCACACATTGGAAAGAGAGTCCTTAAATTTATGTAAGAGATAGGGTGGCTTGTATAAGAGGTTAGTGGAGGTAAGTGAGATGTAGGAATTTAAAATTGGGAAATAATGATAATGATGATTAGGTATGAGGGTTAGAGCAATTAATCAAGGATTAATTAACTTAAGTGGGATTAGGGGATTTCACAAGAAAATGGGAAAATGTTAGATTTAATTAAATAAAATCAATCTAGATTTATTTAATTAAAGGTGATAGAATGTAAGGATAATGGGAAAATTAATTAAATAAATAAGAAATATTTATTTAATTAATTATTAGGATAAATGAGATAGGCTAAAATAAAATAAAAACAAGTATTTATTTAATTAAATATTATTTTGGGTGACTACAATTTTCCCCTCTTTGAGATGATGTTGCAACTAAGAGAAGTAACATCATTTCAAAAAAGAATAAAACATCGTGGATAGGAAAGAGACAAATACTAGTGGCATGATGACCTAGTCACTAGGAAAGATGATGAGAAGGTAGTGGTATGCCCCCTCGAGAGGACATGAGAGTTAGGATAACACTTGTGTGCTCTCAAAATGGATGGGAAGGCTAAAGGACGAAGGATAAAAAGATGAAAACCATAAAGATGGATGGGAGAAGGTAATGATGATGAATACATGGATGGAGAGGAAGGATAGATGATCATCATCTTGCAACGATAAGAACAACCCTGCAACATCCATTAGTATCCCAAAAACAAAGATTAGATGAAAAAAATAGATGAAAGAATGTTTAAAAGGGCAACTTGAAACACGAGTGTAGATTTGTAGATAAATTTGTTCCTTTGATAAAATAGAGGCACCATCTTGTGAACAAGGGTGTAATTTAGCAGATTGAGCAAAAAAGAGGGCTTTTGTGAGTGAAAAATGGATATTTTTGAGTAACCTAGTCTAGAAAATAGCTTTAAAATCTAGTTAGGGACCCAAAAATGAAAAATTGATGCCAAAAAGACTTGAGAAACCCAAAAATATTTCTCCTAAAATAGAGGTGCAACAATTTTTTAACAAAGGCATAATAGTTTTGAACAAAGATGCCACTTTGCAAAATGTGCCAAAAACTAGTTCCCAAAAGTTAGAAAATGCAATTTTGCAGGGTATGTGTAGGATCATGGTGCGCCAAAAAGTGGCAATATTATGGGTATTTGTAGGGTATGTGGCTGGCGACTTCTTTTTCACCCAAAATTAATGAAACGAAAAGGGTTTTTAGAGGAGATTCCTAGCTTTCCAAAAATATAAATTATGATTTAATTTGAATTTAATAAATAATTAGTATTCATTTTCTATTAGAATTATGACTAATGTCCTGATCGATAGGTTGATTGAAAAACATCTATACCTTTCAAACGGTATTATATTTTTTGAATCTGAAACATTTGTCACATTCTATGCTTCACATACTATAGGATTAAAAAAATAAAAAATAAATTTCATGAAGTTTTGACCAAGTTAAGGTGGTCAAACAGACGAGTTTTATATTTTCTAAAAGTTGTAATAAAAATTCATAATTAATTATTTACTTGGAAAAAATTACAAAAATATGCATCACATCCGACATGAGTCCTCTACTTATATATAAAATATTACAAAAAATGTTATTATTTTATTATGGTTAGGGCCGCAGACACCTACTTCTTATTTTTTCCCAAATTTAAGTACTCTCGCATTGAAATTTCAAATTTTCACCAAATAGATTTTATTTATTTTAAATAAACCTAGTATTTTAGAAACTACATTCAATTTTCTACAAATTCTATTCTTACATATTTTTGAAATAATATAGATAACTTATTCAAATATTTACATCAAGTTGCCTAACATTGATTTTTCTAAATTTTTTGCCACTTAAGGGCCTGTTTTTTGCACGATGATCCTGCACATACCCTGCACTAACCCATATAGGGAAATAGATAGATGAAAATTTGGGGGGCTAAAAACATGAATATCTAGCCAAAATACACCCATAATGCAATGAAAATGAGCTCAAAGAGGAGAAAATCATTGGTGAGCTAGAAAGATTACATGAAACCCTAGGTTTAAGACTCTAATAACACTTAGTTTAAGCATGCAAATGATGGATAACTCTACAAAACAGAGTGTTAGGACAATGAAGACCTATGAAGAAAGATGTTGGAAGCCCAAAAAACCCTATATCTAAGCTAAAATGATGAATGAAGTGCCATAAAGCATAAGCACAACAATTTAGAACCTAGAAGCCTTAGTTTTGCACATAGGCATAATAGTTTTGAACTTAGGAGTAGTAGGTTTGAACTTAGGTGCCATTTTGTGTAGGAGAAGCGTAGATTTGTAGACCATGTCCAGAAATGACACATGTAAATTCAAAACTCACAAACACTTAATGAAACATTAGAATGAAGAGTGGGAAGCTAGTGGGTGTGCTGAAATGGAGGGATGAATAGAAATGCATATGAGATATACACAAGGATGTTATACCTTCATATTCTTCTCCTCTTCATGGATTGAGCTCACAAGAAGAGCCCATTTATTGCATATTTTCTTCAATGATTGAGATGGATTTGGTTGCTCAAGATCTTAGCATAATGATGGTAGGATAGTGATAATCTAAAGGGATATTTTGACAACATAAAGATGTGATGAATTTGTGTTGAAAGAATGAGAGTCAAGGCCTCATTATATAGAAATTTTGTGAGATGAATAAAGAGATAGGATTGGTTGGTTAATGGAGGGTTGAGATTGAAAGAAGGATGTGGTTTGAATCAAGGAATGAAGATTGATTAGATTTGTGACAAGTGTCACAAGATGGATAGGGGTGAAATGGGGAGGTGTTCTCACACATGTGTGAGCACACATTAGGAGGAGAGGAATTAAATTTGTGCAAAAGATAGGGTGGCTCATAGGGTGGCTTGTGTAAGAGGTTAGTGGGGGTAGGTAAGATGTAGGAATTTAAAATTAGGAAATAAACATAGTGACGATTAGGTATGAGGGTTAGATCAATTAAATAAGGATTAATTGATTAATGAAGATGGGTTGAGTTAATAAACCAAGGGTTTATTAACTTAGTTGGAGTTAAAAGTTGGAGAATGGGATAATAAGGGTTATGAAGTGAATAAGGTTAATTAATCAAGCATTAATTAACTTAAGTGGGATTAGGGGATTCTAGAGCAAAATGGGAAAATATTAGCTTTAGTTAAATAAATGTAGATTTATTTAACTAAAGGTGGTGGGATGTAAAGATAATGGGGAAATTAATTAAATAAATAATAAATATTTATTTAATTAATTATTAGGATAAGGGACATAGGCTAAATTAAATAAATAACAAGTATTTATTTAATTAAATATTATTTTTGGTGACTACATTTTGCCCCTCTTTGAGATGATGTTGTGACTAAAAGAAGTAACATTATTTCAAAGAATAATAAAATATAGTGGGTAGGAAAGAGACAAAAACTAGTAGCATGATGCCCCAATCACTAGCAAGGATTAGGAAGTATGATGAGAAGGTAGTGGTATGCCCCCTTGAGAGGACATGCAAGTTAGAATAACATGGGTGTTCTCTTGAAATAGATGGGAAGGATAAAAAGATAAAAAACATAAAGATGGATGGGAGAAGGTAAGGATGATGAAGACATGGATAGAGAGGGAGGATAGATGACCATCATGTTGCAATGATAATAGCAACCCCACAACATGCATTAGTAGCCCAAACATAGAGATTAGATGCAAAAATTAGCTAAAATAATGCTTAAAAGTGTAACCTGAAACACATGCACAGCTTTGCAAATAAATTTGCACCTCTAATAAAAAAAAGTTTCATTCTATGAACATAGGCACAATTTTGTAGATGAGGCTCAAAAGAGGGCTTTCGAGGGTGGAAAATGGATGTTTTTGAGTGACCTAGTTCAAAAAATAGCTTGAAAATGCAAGTAGCAACCCAGAAATGAAAACTTGATACCACAAAGACCTGAGAAACCCTAAAATAGAAGTGTAATATTTTTTAACAGAGACACAACAATTTTGAATAGAGGCGCCACTTTATAGAATGTGCCAAAAATCATCCCCTGGAAGTCAAAAAAGTCTAATTTTGCACTTACCTAGATTAGGAAATAGATAGATGAACATGTGGGGTGCTAAGAACATGAATATCTAGTCAAAATATCCCCATAATATAATTAAAATGAGCTCAAAGAGAATAAAATCCAAGGTGACCTAAAAAGCTTGCACAAAATCCTATCCTTACAAGACTATAAAATACTTAGTTTAAGCATGCAAATGATGGATGAACCTACAAAATAGAGTTTTAGGACAATAAATAACTACAAAAAAAAAATGCTAGAAGTCAAACAAACCCTATATCTAAGCTAAAATGATGAATGAAGTGCCAAAAAGAAAAATTGTAGTGGTTTAGAACCTAGGGACCTTAGTTTTGCACATAGGCGCAAAAATTTTGAACTTAGGCACAACAAGTTTGAACTTAAGCACTATTCTATGAAGTAGAAGCATAGCTTTGGAGACCCTATCCAAAAATGACACCTACAACTTCAAAACTCACAAACACTTCATGAAACATTAGAATGAACAGTGGGAAGCCATCGGGCATGCCAAAATGAAGGAGGGGAAGATGAATATGAATAGAAATGAATAATATATAAACACAAGGATGTTATACCTTCATAGTCTTCTCCTCTTCATGGATTGAGCTCACAAGAAGCACCCATTTCTTGCATATTTTCTCCAATGATTGAGATGGATGTGGTTCCTCAAGATCTTAGCATGATGAGGGTAGGATAGTGATGAATTGAAGGGATATTTTATAGCATAAGGATGTGATGAATGTGTGTTGATATAATTAGATTCAATGCCTCATTAAATAGAAATTTGGAGAGAGGAATCAAGGGATAGGATTGGTTGGTTAATAGAGGGTTGAGATTGAAAGAAGGATGTGCTTTGGATTAAGGAATGAAGATTGATTAGCTTTGTTACAAGTGTCACAAGATGGATAGGGGTGAAATGGGGAGGTGTTCTCACACATGTGTGAGAACACATTGGGAAGAGAGGCATTAAATTTGTGTAAGAGATAGGGTAGATTGTGTAAGAGATAGGGTGGCTCATAGGGTGGCTTGTGTAAGAGGTTAGTGGGGGTAGGTGAGATTTAGGAATTTTAAATTAGAAAATAAATATAATGATGATTAGGTATGAGGGTTAGACCAATTAATCAAGGATTAATTGATTAATAAAGATGGGTTGAGTTAATAAACCAAGGGTTTATTAACTTAGGTGGAGTTAAAAGTTGGAGAATGGGATGATTAGGGTTAGGAAGTGGACAAGGTTAATTAATCAAGGATTAATTAACTTAAGTGGGATTAGGGGAATTTAGGGGAAAATGGGAAAAAGGTTATATTTAATTAAATAAATGTAGATTCATTTAATTAAAGGTGGTGGAATGTAAGGATATTGGGGAAATTAATTAAATAAATAATAAATACTTATTTAATTAATTATCAGGATAAGGGACATGGGCTAAATTAAATAAATAACAAGTATTTATTTAATTTAATTTTTTTTGTGACTACACTAGCACTATTATAAAAGATTCTTCTATGAGAAATTTAACCTTGGTGCATCCTGAACTGATAGAAATAACTATTGGCATTGGTTATTATCCATCAAAACAAATGAAAGAATCAAATAAATCTTTGCTTAATATCAATGTGATGCAGGAGCATCCAGTGGTGTAAGGGCAATCTTGCATCACCCAAAAAATAATTAAATTTCAAGTTTCTTAGTTTTTAGATGTTTTTACATTTTTGGATACCCTTTTCATCATAATGAAATTCCCAATTTACGGTTTTTATTTTCTATTCCTGGGTGGAAAGATATTGCAGTTTTAGTTTCCCAGATTTGCACCTGAAAAATCTTCTGAGTTAGATTTGAGGCACTTACAATTCCCAGATCAGCCCTAGAACTTTCCAAAATTGGCATAGCTAATTTCAAGCACATTATTGACTTCGTGACCTTTCCAACGATTCAAACGGTTCGCGAATCGGAGTCCTGGATCAAAAGTTATGGCCCCGGGAAGTTGGCGCACTTTCTAGAAGATACAATTGCAAATGCTCTTTTGAAATTTGAACTTCATGTTGTAAATTTTTGGTGCCAAACCGCCTGAACTCAAATTTGAATGTTGTTTTGGCTCCAAACTAAAAAGGAGCTCTATTTATGGGCGGGTTTCTAATTTTTGGGTAACTTTTTGGGGACAAGCTCGCATATTGCGAAAGGGTGATTCTGTAGCTTTATGTAACTTGCATGTGTCGTAGAACTTGGGGATTTGAGATCCTCTGCATGTAAGAAGCTCCATTTTCTGAATAATAAAATTATTCTCTTGTTTGTGGGTTATTTTCTAAGTCTTGGGTTGCGCCCTCATCACAATGTTATCACACAAAACACTCCTATGACATATTCCAACACATTTCTTAGTAATGATTGGGGTTCATTAGATTTTACACCCTCCTTCAAGGGAGAGTACAAAATATCACAATCTAAAGAGTCTTTTGTATGTATGACACCTTGTATTAAGTAAGAGATAACTTTGTCACAAAATAAAGGGGCATCTACTATTGATCAAGAGAATATCTTTTTGAGACTTCTCCAAGATCACTTCATATCTCTCCCTCCAAAGACATGAAAGAAATTTTACAAAAAAAATTCATTTTGTGCATATCATTGAGTGCATGGTCATTCATCCAATGAATGTAAGGCCTTGAGTAATAAAATTCAACATCTTAAGGATTTTGGTACTCTTCCTTGTGTTGAGGCACCTATTTCCTCTAATTGATATTGATTTTCATCCTATCATGTTTCTCATCACTATGTGGCATTGGTAGCTTTATATGTCTTTCTTATTTCCATCCATGGTGGTAAAATATTAGGTGCAACCATATTTCTCTTGGTATCAACTTGATAGTCCTTGGTGATTGTCTTTGGCTCTATGATTGGGGGGAAAGGATAACTACTTCTTCAAGGTGTGCATTATTTTCAAGGATAACCTCTTCATCTCTTTCTATTTAAAATACCAACATAGCAATTATGTTGAAATTTTAAGTGGGGGGCATATTGTCCCCTGTTCATTGTTTGCATGTTCCATTCTTAGTGATGATAACATATGTCTCCTAGGAAGTGTTCATTTATTTTCAAAGTGTGGTCTTCTAAATTAATGTGGCATGTATTCCTTGTGGTGATATTATGTTTGATTTCCTTCAAGAGCACAACCTTTCTTGGCATGTGAAATTCCTCTTAGTGGTGATGCTACAAATGGTATTCCCTAAGTTGTGAATATTTTATCCTAGACTAGTCCTCTCTTGGAGAAATTAGGCACAATGTTCCCTAAGGTGAGACCTTTAATGAACTAACCAAAACCCCTTTGAACACACCTTATCTTATATGAATTTTTTTCATGAGTGTATAGCATAACACATCTTGCTAGTGTTATGAAGCTCAAAGTTCATGTTGTGTGGCACCTTATCAAAGTTATTAGGAGGTTTAATTTTGGTATGGTTATTACAATGGGATCATGTAGACTTGGCATGACTTTCTCATTGTATGATGAGAGCCTATATACCTAGTATGACTTTCTCACTTAGCCACTTTTTGGGGGCTCACTTAGTGTATATCAAACTGCACTAGCCCTTGTGAGTGCATATTGTTTTTCATAGTGGACAATGGGTTTCACTTGTAAAATATTTTTGGAAAAAAATCTAAGGCTTGATCCACATTGAGTTGGATAAACAGTTGAGGCTTGATCCAACCCTTTTTATTTTATTTTCTTTCTTTGAGTCTTTGGCATTCTATGTTTGTGTATCTTATCTTGTTGCTTCATATCATACATCTTACCTGTGTCACTTTGTGCTTATGTTGGTTTTCCATGGGATCTTGATCTTGGGGTCTTGGCCACCTCCTTGATCTTTTTCATACTATCCCATCAATATTTTTGTACTTGGACCCCTCTTGACACTTATTTTTCTACTTTAGTGAGTTTTCACTTGCACTCATACTCTCACTAAAGTGGAGACTAAATGTAGTGTAGAAAAATGTACTCCTTTACAGTTCCACTTTTTTTGGTCCCTCCCAATTAAATTGGACTTAATTAATCCTTAATAATCCATATTTTACATCTAAAATCCTAATAAATTGTATTTTCTTAAGGGTAGACCCGACAATAATTAATCTCAATACATAACACTTTACCTTGAGGAATGTGTGTTCCAAGAATACGAACCTAGGACCTATTCACCCTAGGTGAATGGGTCCTCCCTAGGCCTTGGGACCCATTTTCAAATATTCTTTTGGTAGTTTTTTTATGATCCAAATTCAAATTTCAATGTCATCTTGTAATGTTTAATTTTTGGGAAATTAAGGATAGATATCTATAAATATAAGTTTATTTTATCAAATCAAGTAGAATATATTTTTAGAGAACTTGAATCACAAGAGAAAATATGATTGTAAAGAGCATTGAATATCATATTTATCAAGAATTTGTTGCATTATTCAAGATCTCAAGCATCATGTCAAAATTATGTTCATTCATGCATGTTTTTGGAGCTAACATAGTGATGTAGGTTTCAAGTTTTCAAGTCAATATTCATGTACAAAATCAACATCATCAATCAAGCCATTTCATGCAAGTTCTAGTCCTTCAAGGATCTCCATTTAAGGGTTTTATTCGAGGGTTTGGTGAGTTGAAACATATCAATTGTTCAATCATCATTCCTTCTTTTTATCATTATTTCATTTCAAGGTTTAATTATGAAAATAGGGTTTAAAAAAGAAAAAATGGATTTTGATATATACACAAGTTAGCTTGTACAAAAAACATGTGTGTTCAAATTAGAGTTATAGTGACTTTAAAAAATAATTAAAAAATATATGTAACAAAAATTATCAAAAAATATCCTTTCCCTGGATATTGATGTTGAGATTCTATATTTCAAAAATTAGAATTTTATCCTTTATAGAAAAAAGTTATGTTATACAACAAAAACATTACTTTCGGAAAATGTTATTTTTTGTTTAAAACTATTTATTAAAAGATATGTTTAAATATTCGTGATTGATTTTTGAATTTTTTTAAAACTATATATTTAGAATCTATGCACAAATTTCCACAAATCGCTATTTTGTATCATCTTTAGATTATTAATGGTTTAGCTATTATAGGTCTCAAAACATGAAGATTCAATTAAAAATACTGATGTGAATGTCCATCTTGGGAAAAAAGTGAGACACAGTATTGTGATTTCACCCTTACGTGGACTAATCTCTTATAGGTCTTCAAGGAAATTCATGTATTATCAATCACTCTTTGCATAAACTTATGGTGTGACATCACTTCGATAGGGATTTCATGCCTAGGGTTATTTTATCAATTCTCATTTATTTATTACAATAATTTTACCTTGTCTTTTCCCAACCTAGGGCACATTATTTATACTATCATCATTTTCTATTTTTGGAGGTGGAAACACCAAAATTGGGATTTAACTAAGGTAAACTAGTATACAACAAAAAATTTCCCCTCTATTTCATGTGTGTAGGCTAGATCAAAAAATCTTATTGATAATAAGTTGTAGAAAAATATAGAGTAGATTGTGAGAGTTCTCTATAATCTAAGAACATCTTAAAAACCTAGACTAGGGGTCCTAGCACCCTATTATTGAATTTTGGGCTCATCTTTCTATCATAGGTTCCCCTCTATCTACACATATCAAATCTATGTCTATTTCTATAATTTTCCATTTTCATTTTTGTGATCATTTGTATTTTCAGATCTAGGGTTTATTTCCATTAAGTTAATTAAATCACATGTCAAATCTTCCCTCTTTGCAACAAAGGAATTAAACCCTAATAGATTGGATCTCTTTTCAAGTAGCTAGCCAATCATCAAAACCTAGTTTTTTTGTGTTCCAATGTAGAGTGAAAAATAAAATTTAGATATAAGCTACTTAACTTGTTGGATCTTGGTTCTCCTTTCACTTAATAGGAAAATTTGAGACTTCAACAACTCAAAAGTATTGCAATCATGTGTTTGAATCAAGTAAGTTGATATCCATCAAATTATGCTACAAATATGGCATCATTGCTAGGGATGTTTTGATCTTAGTTCATACTTTGAAGATACATTCAACTAATACCAACATAAGGGTACACCATAGATATAAGTTATTTCTTGTTATGTTAATATTTCAGGTTTTTAGGAAATAGTTGGTCTCTTCCAAGTGAAGAGTAGAAAATCTATTTCAATCCAAGCTAGAATTAGTTTGCATATCAAAAGACTCTAACATGGAGAGAATAATTTATATTTTATACTATCAAGAAAAAAATGAAGCTACCACTCATTTATGGAGATAAAGTAAAAACTAGTATGCTCAAAATAATGTTAAGTCACTTAGACCTACCTAGTGATATTAAAGGATGAACATTAAGAAGAAAATTTTTATTCATGGATTCAATATATCACTGGTACATTTTGACCCATTTTTCAAATGTCGGGTCAGAATTTCAACGTTTCAAATGTCATCGAAATTCTGACACAATAATAGCGATGACCAACAATCAAAATTTTGAAGGGCGCTTGTTGAAAAATGGGTTAAAATGTACCAATGTATCAATACTTGTACACTTTTAAAGATTTAGATGATAACATACTCATAACACCAAAAAATACATAGGTATAATTATGAGATAAAAATAAATGATTAGGCTATTAGTATAATAAATAGGGATAGATCATATGATGCTCATAATCCTCATCCATATCCTACTTCTCCAAGAATGTGATATAAGTATGAAATTGAACAAGAATATTTGCTAGATTACTTGAGACTAGAAGACAATAACTTCTAGAAATAGTTGAATTTTAGGAAACTCTAATCAATTTGTAGCAAGCTTAACTTGCTACACTTGAACCTACAAGTTCCCTCTTAGTGAGTAAAGAGGAAGAAATTACTTATGAGGAAAAATTTATTAAGCACTATGAATATGATGGTAATTTATGATGCATCTTGATATGAATCCATAGAAGGAGAAATAGAGTATAGTGATTGTGATGTAGTTGATCCAAGTTTTCTATGTGAATATTATGTTGATCAAAATTAGTGAGTTTTTGGCTCAAGAAGTTGAATAATTAAAGGAACTCATGCAAATATCCCAATATTCCAATCCATAGTGTGAAGATAGAATGACCAATGTAGACACAATAGTTATGGAAATTGGAAGTGTATATTATTTAAGAGATAAGAATGTGATTGTATTAAGTGATGTTACTTTTTCTATATCAAATCAAAATTATATGTACAATAAAAAATATAAACAAAGGGAAGAGAATAAGATGAGGAAAAAAAATTCTACAAGGAAGGCAATATAGAAGAGGATTCTATTGGCAATGATTTCACTTACAGAAAGCAGGGAGAATAAATTTTCAATAGACAAGAATGAAAAGAGCCTATCCTTTTTGAAAGATATGGAACAAAGAAAACCTAAGGGATAATTCTACATTTACAGGGCAAAGATTGGATTTTGTTGAATCCCAAGTCTCTGATAAATAGGTCAAGGTTTCACTAGGGTCACTCTTAGGTAATGATGTGATATTGTTGTTAATCTCAAAGGCACTATGGTTGTTTTTGAATATTTTAGATATACATTCCAAATTGAAACAATGAGTTCAAACATCATGAAACCAAAATGTTTTCCATAATATTTCATGAATATCACAAATTCTTTGCTATAAATTAAGTAGATTTAGCATTAAGAATTCAACAATCATATGGAAAACAAAGGATTTTCATCAAAATTCCTTTCATTCATTTAAATTTTTTGGAACATTTTCAAATATTCAAACATCTATTCTAAAACAAAGTATAAAAATACTGAAAATTAAAAGTTTCTCCTAGTTATTCTCCATGGATGCCCCAAAGAATTAATTAAAATAGAGCAAAAAACTTTATACTTCACCATATTGTTTCACAACTACATATAAAATGGTGCAAGCTTTTAAAAAATGAGGTTTCATTTCTAGACACCGAGTAGGTTCGATATGCACCCTTAAGTGATGCAACATACATTCTTGTTCAACTGAACTAACAAAACTAGCTACAAAATATACTAGGATAGGTATCTATCTAATAAGCTTTGATATTAATTAATGTCTGCGTGCATATAAATTTTTATGCTGGAATGGTTTAGAAAACAGGAAAAAGAAAAAAACTTATAATTTTATGCTCCTCTGACATCCACAAATTCTGAACTTAAAATAAAAATGAAGCATCCTCTGGCCTTTTATAGAACACAAGGCTCATAAAAGATATGACAACTACATGATTGGAAATACAAGGGATCAATGTCATCAAGGCACATGGAATATAGTGACCAATAGGAGAGTTGCAATTGAAGTCAATGGAAGTCAATTGCAATTACACGTTGAAGCTCTTTGGGTGTTGATCCTGAATCTTTGTCAAGATGATACATCAAATCATGATAATGTGTAAGGGGTTCCCATACATTCATAATGAAAAGGTAGAATTTTTTCCCCCACACATCACTTGGCTCCAATTCTATCACTCTCGGGAATGGGCTCTCCCAAAAATTAGCATTTGTTCCCACCGCATATGAAATACTAAGATCCCTAGAATTTTGGTGGACTTAAAGCCATTTGCATTATCACCTCCCAAAGTGATCAAAATAGACTAAAAATTATTCCATCCATGATTCAAGTTTTCCTAACCATCCATACCCAAGCTTTGCATCACAATCGATATCTCCTGCAATCACAAATTCCACACATTAAATCCCTTTAAAAAAACATTTATAACATGTCATGTAAACAAACCAATATTCAAATGTTAGTACAAAAATCTCATAATTAACATGCCTTTTAAAAACACATCATGAATCCTCATACATATACTGGATCAACGAATTATTAGACAAATTTAAAATTTCACATTTTCACTCTACATTATAACCCGGTACCTGGTATTTAGCTTTACCTACTTACTTTCCTAGACCTCGATTATATCAGAACTCCACTATACTGGAACTCTTCATACTAGACTACTTCATATTGGAACAGAGACTTTCGCTTGAACTTTACATTACCTTTTTCCTTTTCTATTTTTCTGGTACTCGGTATCTGGTGTACAAAACACTTACAATACAAAATACTTTATTATCAAATATGTTCTATTTTACTTCTGGTGATCTTCCAATTTGTTAGCTCCTGCCATAAGAGTTACACCATTTTTTTATTTGGGTCCCCACGTCTTTTTCAGTCTTGGGGCGTGTTGTGAGACTACACAACAACTTGCAACCAATAAAACCAAATTTAAACCAAACTTGAAATTAAATCACCAATTGTAAATTAAAACTTATACATATTTTAAAACAATAAATTTCTACCTTTACGTAGATTCTGGCATAAAAAAGTGAAACTCCACCAGAAACATCCATGTGTGCTCTAATTAATTCTTTTTTTTGGAACTTAGTAAAAATAATCAATTCATTAACATTAAACTACATAATATAGTAATCCTCCAAATCCAACCACGGATAGAGCCTTGCTGCCAGTCAAGCATCCATAGCCCTGACAAGGTTATCTTCGTAATTCCCCCTAACATAGCTCTACTACTATTCAAGCATCCATAGCCCTGGTAGAGTTATTTGGATAGCCTAAAGAGTTGATATTTATTTTTATTTTATTTTTTTAGATATAGCAATGATAACACATTTTCACTTTTGATATTTCAATAATAAGTCTTTTATCAACTTGCAAGCAATGCACCCCTATTAGGTTGGGAATTAGAGTGGTAGGAAAGATTACTTTTTGAGTTTTCATTCAATGTAAATCCCTTCATCAATTCACTACTTCCCAAAAAATTATTTAATGATTCCCTGTAGGTGTGTGTTTTCAGCTAAATTTTACTAACTTATGCCAAATCCTAGCTAACTATAGCTTGCTATATGTTAAAAAATATGCATAAATTAAAATTTAGCAATAGACTACTTAATTACCAAATTTAAATCTAAATTTAGAAACATTATTTACCACCCTTCCGATTAAATTTTATGGAAACTACTAAAAATTTTGCTAGCTATTTTGACTTGATGGCACTGCACTTCATTAATGGACTAAAATTTTCATGATTACCTTGAAACACAATCACATTATTCTGTATTAAATTCACACACCTTATTCAACACATATTATCTCTTCAACTTACTTGGGTGATGACTCGTACTGCCTTGCCGACTTCATTTTCTTGTGTATTCTGTACACATAAGCACCTCCATAATTAGTATGGCTCTTTTTAAACAATTTGAAATGACCATTATTAATTTTGAAATATTCAACTTGCTTGATTCACAATCTTCGTATTGCTCAAATTTGAAGCAATTTCACCAGATATGTGTAAAGAATTAATTTGATTTAACCTTTAATTCTGAAGATTATTGTTCAGCTGCCACCTCGCTTATGGTTTCCCAAAAAAAATTACTCAAGGCAACTATGTATCATAACTTCCTTACAGCTCTTTGTAAATTCTAGCATTTCTTCTCGAATTCTCCACACTTCTCTTTTCTTTTCTTTTTTTTTTTAGTTTTTGTAAATCCGCTCTA
The DNA here is from genome assembly GCA_007258455.2 of Sequoia sempervirens. Taxonomy (NCBI): domain Eukaryota; kingdom Viridiplantae; phylum Streptophyta; class Pinopsida; order Cupressales; family Cupressaceae; genus Sequoia; species Sequoia sempervirens. The sequence continues at coordinate 645,244,349 of VDFB02281492.1, forward strand.
TATCTTTACATTTTCTTCTTAGCCATGGATACTCCAATTTGCTTAGGTTGTTCTCATAGAAAAAAAAAATTCTTAGGAAGTATCACACCATAAAGGCTTGAAAATGTCTTCTTCATTAGGACTTCTAGTTTCACTGTGCCAAATTTAAGCTTAGTCCTTGGGGAAAGATATGTTGCATCTAGCCGCTACTTTCATTTCTACTTTGATATTGCTTCTCACTTCGTAGTGTCACTTTTGGATATTGGGCTACCTATTGAAGACATTTGTGCTGCTACCAAGTTAATAGTGAAACCATAATTCTTGAAGAATCTGGATACCATTTTATTTGTTACACATCCAACCATTGGGATTCCCTCCATGGATGAAATTCCTCGGTTCCTAGAACATTGGGAAGTGGTTCCTCTTCAACCCTTTCTTATTGATCTCCATATCCAATACTTTGAAGCTCACCGGGAAATCACCTACATAGGGTATTTAGCCCTGATAGAAGAGGTTTCCCACATTGACTAAATGACAACTATCATCTACAACTTTACTCACTCTTCTTTTTGACTCTTTTTTTAATTTTTTAAATGAGGATTTTCTGATATCTCATGTATATACGTGATACACACACACACACACACATATATATATATATATATCTTTTAGTACATTTTAAAGCATTTTTTTACTGTGTATGACTTTATTGTTTCTCTTTCTCATTTCAATTTCGCAAAATGTTTGAATTCACTCTCATGCGTAAGATAAGTTTAAGCAAAATTTGCTAATGTAGAGGCCAAACAAAAGAAAAAAAAAGAGGAAATAAAAAAAAACATGAAAAAGCCCCTAAAAAAAAAAACTACCACTAACCCTAACAACCCTAACTTTAATAAAGCAATTTATTTCAATTTATATGGTTATTTCTTCTATAGTTTTAGTATCAATTACAACAGATTTGTCTTTAAATTCTCTTATCAAAAATTTTCAATATTCTACTATAACAATGGGTTATCTTAAATCTTTTGCATTTAAACACCTTGAATTCAAAAGTGTACTTACCCAAAATTTGGCTCAAATTTATGCAAACAAACTCATTAGAGATCGATTGCACACATTTTGTCTGATGCGGCCATACTGTACCTTCTTCCAACCCCGATCCATTTCCATGAACGACTATGTTTATTCCTCTGCTTCCTTCTCTTCTAAAAGTATTCATATCTTCAACCCTATCTTAACTTTGCATTTTGTTAGACCAAGATTTATGACTATTTATATTACTATCAGAAAGAGAAAAAGTAAAAAGTTGATATTTTGTATCTTGTATAAAATCATGAAAATGTCCTTTTATAGCTAGTGAATTTCCAACTTGAAGCACAATACACGTGTTTCTTGCTTGATTTTACTACTCTATCTCTTTATCTTCATTTTCTACGTATACAAGAAATGATGATTCATCAATGTCATTTCCCTATTTGTGATGAAATATCTCTAGAAATTGACATTCTCACCTATTTTCTTGCAGAGCATTCGAATTTTCTTCATAATAATCATAGTTTTCCAATAGTTTTGGTATATCAGTTGATTTTTTAATATTTCCAACTTCACTAGGGAAAAAAAAATTTCCCGTTAACAATCCCTTTCTTTTAGTAGTTAAAACTTCCTTTCTTAATGAAATTACTCTACTTATGGCCAAACAAACTCTAGTTAGAAAAATTTCACAGTCTAGTTCACCGTGATCATTTCTATCATGAATTCTACACTCAGTGGCTCTTCCAAAAGTAAACAAACTCAAAGGATGCAATTTCTGATTAATAATTTTACAAAGTTTTCCAACTTCCATAATGAAGACCAACATGCATTCAATCTCTCATTCACAAGCTTCTTTCCAAACTCAAAACTGATGTTTTGAAACATAATTTTGTAAATTCTAAGAAATGATACCTAAAATATTAAATAGAGGCCCTCCTTTTAGCACCAGTTCATGTTAATGAAAATTTCACTTGCAAAAAATAGGGCAAATAAATTCTTCATAGACAAGACCGCAAAGAGCCTATCCTTCTTGAACGATATGGAACAAAGAAAACCTAAGGGGGCATTCTACATTTACAGGGAAAATATTGTCTTTATTTCAATCTCAAGTCTCTGGTAACCAAGTCATGGTTGCACTACGGTCGCTCTCGGGTGATGTGATATTGTTGTTTTTTTTTTATTCAAGGGGTAGACACTTTTGACTGGAGCTATGAACCGGATAAAACCATTCAACAATACCACCCCAACGGGGTTTGAACCTTGGTGGCAAGAACAACAATGCCACCTATAAACCATCACACCATGCCAATACCGGCATCATATTGTTGTTAATCTCAAAGGGACTGTGGTTTTTTTTAATATTTTAGATATACATTCCAAATTGAAAAAATGAGTTCAAACATCATGAAACCAAAATATTTTCCATAATATTTCATGAATATCACAAATTATTTGCTATCACTTAAGTAGATTTAACATTAAGCATTTGGCAATCATATGGAAAACAAAGGATTTTCAACAAAATTCCTTCACTCATTTAAATGTTTGGAAAATTTTCAAATATTTAAACATCTATTATAAAAAAAAGTATAAAAAATACTGAAAATTAAAAGTTTCTCCTAGTTATTCTCCATGGATGCCCCAAAGAATTAATTAAAATAGAGCAAACTGCTTTATACTTCACCAGATTGCTTCACAAATACATATAAAATTGGGAAATCTTTTAAAGAGAGGGGTTTCATTTCTGGACACTGAGTAGGTTCTATATGCACCCTTAAATAGTGCAGCATATAGTCTTGATCAGCTAAACTAACAAAAATAGCTACAAAAGATACTAAGATAGGTACTTATCTAATAATCTTTGATATTAATTAATGTCTATGTGCATACAATTTTTTATCTTGGAATGGTTCAGAAAATAGGAAAAAAGAACAAAACTTAAAATTTTATGCTCCTCTAACATCCACAAATTTTGAACTTAAAATAAAAATGAAGCATCCTCTGGCCTTTTATAGAACACAAGGCTTAGACAGGATAAGACAACTACATGAGAGGAAATCCAAGGGACCAATCTCATCAAGGCACATAGAATATAGTGACTAATAGGAGACTTTCAATTGAAATGAATGGAGTTAAACTCCAATTACATGTTGAAGCTCTTCGGGTGTTGATCCTAAATCTTCTCCAGGGTGATAGTTTGAATCATGATAATGTGTAGGGTGTTCCCATACATTAAGAATGAAAATCCAGAATTTTTTCCCCCACACATCACTTGGCTTAGGTTTTGTCACTCTCGAGAATGGTCTCTCCCAAAAATTAGCATTTTTTCAAACTGCATGTGAAATACCAAGATCCCCAAAATTCTAATGGACTCAAAGTCGTCTACATTATCACCTCCTAGAGTGATTGAACTAGACTGAAAATTATTCCATCCATGTTTCATGTTTTCCTAAACATGCATACCCAAGCTTTGCATCACAACCAATATCTCCTGCAATCACAAATTCCACATATTAAATCCCTGAAAAAAAAAAAATTTATAACATCTCATGTAAACAAGACCATTATTCAAATGTTAGTACAAAAATCTCATAACTAACACACCTTTTAAAAGCATATCATGAATCCTTATACATATACTGGATCACCAGGATCATTAGAAAAATTTAAAATTTCACATTTTCACTCTACATTATAACCCGATACCCAGTACCTATTATTCAACTTTACCCACTTACTTTCCTAGACCTTGGTTATACTAGAAATCCACTATACCAGAACGCTTCATACTAGACTCAAGCCTTCCATTTAACTTTACAATACCTTTTTCCTTTTATGTGTTTCTGGTACCTAGTATCTGGTGTATGAAACACTTACAATATAAAATACTTTATTATCAAATATTTTCTCTTTTACTTCTAGTGATCTTCGAATTTGCTAGCTCCTGCCATAAGAGTTACATATTTTTTTACTTGGGTCCCTAAATATTTTCAGTCTTGGGCCATTTTGTGAGACCACACAATAGATTCTAGTGTAGAAATGGATAATTATGAAGAAATAGGTGCCAAAATATAATGAACATGAAGTTATTAAAGGAGAAAATCCAAATAATGAAGCACAATGAATCCAATCCTAGCCATTGGAAGATAATGTGTACATAAAGTGAAGGAATAGTTGATTTTTATTTCTTGCATTCAATTCATGACTTGCATTCTTGATGTGAATGATTTGACCTTCCCACATTATCAAATGGAACTATCACATGAGGAGGTTAACCTAAAAAGGGAAGAGAAACAACTACACATTGTAGACGATAGCTACACAACCACATAGGAATCACCATCTTTCAATGTTGGTCATAACCTTCTCTTGGGATAATGATCAATATATTCTTGCTTTCCTCATTTTTCTTGCTTCTATTAAGGATATTAGTGAATAATATTCTACTTGGAGAAATAGAAAAATTTATGTATAATAATGGAATCTCTTCAAGGCACATTAGCCTTGATAAGTTTAGATTATTTTAAACCTTCCCCCTTTTCCAAATCCTATATGGTGTCAATAATATTTTGTGTATCAAAATAATGAAGATGGTAAATAATAACTTATTGCACTTATGAGTAGATCTTCACATCATGATAAATGGAGGTGTGTAACATGTAATGACAAGATGACATCCCAGAAAGAGATTGGTGCAATTTTGGATGTGATAGAGGTTAATTTGAAATTTTAAATTACGCATCCATATTTCTCACCTTGAGGAAGATCCAAGATATAGGGATGACATATTTTTTAAATAATGTGAACTATCCCCTATAATAAATGATAATTAGTAAAAGGCACCTAAGTTGTAGTTCCAAAGGTATGTTTTGATGCTATGGAGAGATCATAGTGAGTTGCTACTTAAATTCTCAAATTTGAAAACAATATTGCTTGTGTTGTGGTCATATAAATTTATTGAGGTTTTTTGTCATATGCATACTACCTAAATATTATTTTTCCCAAAAATCCCATGGACTTACTAGGTCATGACAATGGATTAAGTATTACTTTATGTAAGCAATGGTCCTCCCTTGTATATTTTGTTTTTTTTTTTTCCTTGCGTAATCATGAAATATATTCATCATGATGGAGTGTAATTATGATATTCCCATATTTTTGCCCCTTTTGATTGTCTACTTCTAATGATTGCTAGATTCTTACTATGTCTAGAAGAGGAATATGCCCCCAACTATGGGATATATTGGGGCTTAATTCTGTAATTCCAAAATTTTATTGGTACAAATACCTCTATGTATTTGACCTCATTATTCCTATCATATACTAATTCAAAACATTTGTGTATGGGTCCCCTTTTGGTCAAATGTGCACATGTTTCTCCTTTTCATGTTTGGAAAATGTGTCTGAACCTTGAAATTACAAAAGGATTACTATTGATAAGTAAGCACGAGGGGTGCATGGGGTATCCCCCTTGCAAGGTCTAAGGGCTCATCCCCTAGATAGGGGATTTGGGGCCACATGCCCTGGCATGGGTTTGGGGATAGTGCCCCTAAAAGCCACATTTTATGTATATTTTATTTTTGTAAATCTAGATCGTTCATCATTAGGTTTCAGATCTAATGGTAGATATTTTGTTGGCTTTTTTTTCCCTAGAATGCAACCCTATTTTATAAGGGAATTGTATTATGGATTTGTATTGTGATGTATTTTAAGAGTTTGATAGTGGTTGTATTGCCTTAGGATCTCTGGTTGGTGATACTCCTATGAGAATCTTGCTTTGCAAGTATATTGTAATCTTCATGATTTCTAAATAATATATTAGGCAGCATTTAGAGTGTGGGTTTTTTTCTCTTGAAATGGTTTTCCCCATGTAAATCATTGTCTTATATTATGCATGATATATATATATATATATATATATATATATGTTTATTTATATTTAATTTTTTTAACTATTGCAGAGATATATAATTTTTTTCATTATCCTCCTCTCAAGATCAGTGTAGGAAGTTGTTATACTACCTTATCTTCCTTACATTTCATCCCACATTTCATTATATATTGTTGAAAGTTTCAAAAATTCCAAAAGGTTATAATTCCAAAAGTGACTTACTCATTTTCTCACATTTCTATGAGTTTTTAGAGTTTATATGGATTATCAAACTTCTTCTAGTTGTCTAATTTCCTATTCCAACATCCAGTCCCACATAAAATCTTTACAAAATCTATTATGTTCCCTTTCTCCTTTCATTTTCCTTAATTTCCTCTTATGAGATTATTATGTTCCTCCAGACATTTGTGTCTCATCTTATCCTCCTATCCACTTTTTTCAAGGTTTCCCCACATGTTTCCATTTCCCTACTTTATGTATTTATAAAATTTGGGTGGTGGTCTCTACGTTGCTTTCTCATCCCCATGTCTAGACCTCCCTTCATTTCCTATATTTGTCTCCTACCTTTCCTTATCCTTTCTATAATTTCAAAGTGGAATTGAAATTATTTCTTTTCACTTCCATTTCCTAAACAGTTTCCTCTATTTGGTTCCACATATTTTGGCCACTTTACCTCATCTCTTTTCATGCAAAATTCAGTTGTACTTATACAATTAACTCCAATATCTAATTCCTATAAAATTTCCACATTCTTTTTTTTGTTCATTTCTTCTTATGTGGAGTTCTAGCTAAATTTTGGACATCTAGTTCTCCAGTCAAACATCTCATCTTGATGTCCAATCCTACATATTTTCCTTGTGCTTCTCCATAATGCCTCATTTGCTTGTTTCAACCCTTTTATAAAATTTAGTTTAACTTTATACCTTCCATTCCCTGGCATCCTATCCCAACCTTTGTTCCTTACCAAAAACTTTGCATATCCCATTCTCACTTCCTCTTTCACATCAATCTCTACACTTCCTCCATTTCACCTTTGTCACTGCTTATATCTTCTTGGAAGAACAATTAATGCCTAATTTGACCTACAACTACCTTAGCCAAAAATTTCCCACCCAAAATCCATTTATTATCTTAAGGGTACATATTCAAGTTCAAACTCAATAATGGAGTACAAGAGTGACCATTTCACCATTAATTTTCTAATTGAGCTTCATTTTCCAATCAACCTCACACTTTCTCTAAGGCATCCATTTAATAGATTTCATGGGATTTTTATGTTTTTTACAATACATATTAATAATATCCAATTCTTACTTAGATTCCCACAATTAATATAGTGATTAGATAAAACCCTATAACTATCTATTCATTTTCTAAAATATAGTTCAGACACAATTTTTGATATATACATATAATCAGTACTATAAATCTGATTATGCTTGTAATATTTTTAATTATATTAAAATAAATAGGTAGGCCTTGGCCTTTTATCTAAAAAAAAAAAAAATAACTCTTACTTAGATTCACACAATCAATCTAGTTATTAGATAAAACCCTATAAATATCTATTCATTTTATAAAATAATGGTCAATCATTTGTACTCTCCATATGACTACAAGTGGTGATGATCTTCTAGGGTTTCAAATACTACAAATCTAGTCACCTACATGGCATCATATTTTATAAGTCAAAAGAATTTTTATTTTTTGTAAATTGTTTCTATTACTAAAAGTCTCCATTACTCCATTTTTAAATCTTTAGGGAAATTCCATTCTTAGCTTATCTTTTTCCACATGTTCTAGTATGATTATAATAGCTAGTTGATGAGTGTCTCAACATTATAATAAAATTTACAATATTTTTAATGGTTTCTTTATTAAATATATGGATTTTTGTCATTTGGGGATGGATAAATAAGTATTCTTGGTTGATAGTTTATTTATGGTGTATGTTTATGATCATATTCCTTTGTGATTTCAATATATTATTTATATTAGTATATTGTGACTATTTAACGTAATGAAATATGTACTTGTCTTGGAAGTAAATGATCTATTATGCACTCTAAATGAAAACATATTTAATCAATAGATAAGGGTTAGGTAATTAGTTTATATGCATTTCATGATTCAACAATCAACCAAGGAAATATCTATAGCAAGTCTTAAGAGTTGTCTTAAAGAAAAATGTTTTGGATATCAACATCTTGCAGTTGCGCAATGATGTCTTCATTAACTTAATAATAGGTCTATACATGTAGTTGGTTATTATTTGGTCTAGTGATATCCTTTGGTACCAAGCATGTACATTGGGTAATACTACAATACCTTCAAATTTTTCATCTTGAGTTGTGATTAATCTTGATAAATAGAATACTAGAGAATTCCTCTTGGATTTAGGTGTGATTCAAGTGAAGGAGATATTATCCACTCTTAATATTTAGCTATAAATCACCCATTTTCTATTCATGAATTGATCTATCCACCTCTAGGAATGAAATATATTTGGCCTTGAAGAAAATTGATCCCTTTAGGAGTGCACAAATGATTCTAGGTATGTATACTATAATACTTTTAACCTGTTCATATTAAGTTGTGGTTAATTATATTAAGGATATCTCTGAGGAATCCCCCTCAGGTCTAGTTGATCTTGAAGTGAAGGAGATATTATCCACCAACAATAATTAAGCATAAATCACCCATACTATATTGATAATACAATCTATCCACCTTTAGGAATGACATGTTCTTGATGTTATCCCCCTAATCCTATGGTATGTATTGTATTATGAGTAGTTGACTTGTAGTTATCTTAACTCTTAAATAAGCCATGTAATAATTGTTTGAAATATGGGAGCCTTGCAACATGAACATGTAGTGGATATAGGATAGTTTGTTTATTCCATTCTTTTCATTGATGTCAACATTATGGTAACATTGTGGGAAACATATTTTGTATATTAAAAGTTGATCTATACCAGAAGTGCTCTTTACTATTAATCCAATATGTTGATCTTAGAGTTCAAAACTCACCACAAGAAGAGATATGAATTTTCTCTCTTAATCTCACTATTATGACTCATTCAAATAACTATATCTAGGATCTTGAAAAGTTTTGTGTTGACAACATAAAGTTATCATTGACAGAGTTTAACGATGTACACTACAGTTGATTCTCTATTAAGTATACTAGTGTGGGAGACTTCACATTTTCTTAGGAAGAACATTTTGATGCTATGGTTATAATGGTGATCTCTCTATTGTTAATGTGATGAGAAAATGAAGTCATATCAGATCTGTAAGGTGTTTACCTTGAGAATTGTGTGTTGGTTTAGAGTTTTTGTGAGTAGGTTTTATTCTTGGTCGGCCTAATATATGACATGCATTAAGAAGAATAATTATACTTTGAAGATGTTAGTTGGATCCCTTACAGATCTACGCCAACTTGATATGATACACCACATGTATAAAAATGTTTTTAAATCTTATGCAGTGTTGACAAGAGCTATTTTGATTGATTTTATTACATCTAATTAGGACAACCTAATTGATCTATGCAATATACTTGTATATATACATAAGAATTTTTGGAGTTGAAGAGTGTGTACAAGGAGATTTGGAAAATATTTGTATGAGATGAAGAATATTGAGAATTTTTGAGCTTAAATGATTTATCAGTTGTGAGCATTATATTGTCAAAGAAGACAAGGATAACAATAGAATTGTTATGCAACTACTATGCAAAGAAATACTTCACATTTAGAGTGTCATTAGAATTGAACACAACACATGGAAGGTGCATTCCATTAGTTCATAATCTTGGCACTGAGCCATGTCATTTTGTGTCTTGGTGGTTAGCCATTTCATTTGGTATTCGAGTTGTGAGCCTTCTAAGGACAGTGAGTCCTGGAAGTGAGCCCTGCAATATTCTATATCCAGATATATTATATTGTGAGCTAATCCTCACTGTGGTTTTTCCAATTTTTTGTTATCCACTTAAAAATTTGGTGTTGATGTGTTTTGGTGTGTCATGTTCATTTCAATGTCTTCATTATGATTTACAGTCATATGTACTTTAATAATTGGGGGTTTTATAACTGAATGGTTTAATAGAATACCAATTCACCCCACCTCTCAATATTCTAGAAAATTAACAATAATAATTGCAATAATATATAGGTAGTTAGGTAATTCTATGGGTTATAGTTAAGTATCTAAGTTAGCCTAGGTGATATCCAAATCATAATTAGGCATATAGAGGTAATGGTTGGTTATTATCATCATGTTCCAAGTATTTTATTCTTATTAAAGACTATTGGAAGTATCCCCCTTGAAGTGAACCAAGAGGTTTCCCCCTCAAAGTAGCATGTTATTATCAAGTATCTAAAATATATTTACTATTATACTCTCCTATTGTGCAAGTTTTTCATTAGAATTGGTGTTGAAGTAGACCAATCCATTTGGGAGTGTGGGAAATGATTTTGGGAGCCAATATAATAATTTTACAACTTTTACCAAATCTACTATGGAAGTCATTCAACATCTTTGTTGAGGCTATTTTTATGGCTCTATTTTTTTTCTAATAGTGATGTTGCATCTCCCCTTTTGTTAAATCTATTAATTAGTTTGTAGCCCAATTAGTCATAGTCTCTTATTAAGTGCATGATAAAGAAATGGCACCATTCAATATCCTTATCTTTGAATGATGCATCAAGTGATCAAAAGATAATACTTTCTTCAACAATTTGTGGAAACTATAATATTTTAGCATATCATGGAGATGATCTATTGGAGCATCAAGGTTTTTTCTAGAGTAAATTATGGGAGTGAGTGTAATGCTACATATGGGATAGCATCCTAGATGTTAGGTGGATTTAGTGGGATCAATGGTCCTCTAGTATTCCATGTTAGAAAATTCTAGTGGTAGTGCTACCATGTGAGGAAATTCATGTTGGATTTTAGACATTACTTGAGGCTTTGGTCATGATATTATTCTAAGAATAAAGGTAAGGATGGAAGTTTCAAGGGATACATGCTTTTGAGTAAGTTAAATTAGTAAAAATTGCTAGGTGGTAATAGTGAAGTTTTATTAGACAAAGGGACACCAAGCTTGGGATTTTTTTAAGTATGGTGATTATTTTTTACTTATAATTATGTAATTATGGGTTTGAGGCCCATAAATATGTAAGGAAACTTGCAGCCATTTAGTGACAATTTCTACATAACCCAAAAGAGAAATTTATGCAAATAAGTATGTAGAATCCATATGCAAGAGAATAGACAACATACCCATCAAATATGACACAAGATATACCTTGGGAAAACCCTTATGAGGGAAAAACCTAGCCTCCAAGAGCATCCATACTCTATCATATTAATCAACAATAAATCAAATACAAGAGTTACAATGAAAACCTCTAAAGCATCAAGCCCTCCAATGCACTCTCATATGTCCAAGCATGAATCCACACATCCCATGCCATGCTTCACATATGCACTCCTCAAAAAGACTCAATAATGATAGACAACCCACTCATCCAACCTAAACCACTACACATGTGTTTGCTTTTATAGACACAAGCTCACACAAAAGACAACTAGTGGTAAGGTAAAACCATGTAACACAAAACCATGTGAATAAAAAACCACTAACCCCTTATTTAATACTGGGTACTAAGACTTCACTTCATTTAATATTTCCCCAATATTAAATTATTATCATGTTTCCCACACATTAATAAATAATAAAATGTTACAATAAAACATCAAGTGACCCACAAATAATTACCTAGTGTGATTAACCACACCACCAAGGTGCATCACAACTAAATAATTATTTAATTACAACATTATAATAAAACATTTTATGTAATAGTATACAACACCATATCCCAACATTCTCCCACTTTCCATATACATTGCATAACATGAAATACATCATCATAGCCATGTACATGAAATCACATGAATCTCCAACATGATCTCATGCTCCATCAAGATTCCTCCAACAAGAAAAAAGTGACCACAATCTCAAGGAAGAACTCCTCTTATCCTCTAATGTGCCACCTATGGAAGAAAAGGAACATGCCAAGGTGAAAGTGCACCAATCTAAGAACACAAGCATCAAATACAAGTGATAACAAAGGCTCCAACCAAGCTATCCTCAACTTAAAAACCCACATGATCAGAAATAGCATCCATAGAACATGATAATACATCCAACTATCCATACCTCCAAGGTATCAATACATCAGTAAACTCATTCCAAGAACATATACAACCCATAAACCATAACCACAAGCTCCATGTATCAAACCTATCAATGAATAACATATATGTCTAGGAACTCCCACTATATAGGTAATGTCAAATCATATCAAGTCTACCAATCAACACTATATCAAGTGGTGCAGGAACCTAGGCTAAACTCCATTTTGTTAATGATCAATTTTGGCTTGTACCTGACCTTAGCCAAGTCAGGGTAATAGTGTGTTTATTTTGGACCTTAGAAGGTCTTGCTTGTGTGTGGAATAAGTGAATTAGTCACTAGGACTAAGGTCACCATAGTTTAGTCCTTGTTAATTACTTTTGCTTTAATTAGCCTTAGTAGCTTAAGTTTGGAATAGAGCATTAAATGTGTTCTAAACACATCTAAGTTGTTAGAAGATGCCAAGAGGAGTTAAGGGAGTTGATGGCTCGAAATCAAGGAGTTAGAGGTCCTAGAAGTTAGGAAGAGGACACAATGATGGGAAGTTGCAAAAAGTTGTTGCAAAGTTGCATGACAACATTTGTCAGGTTGCATGCAACTTAGTTATCTCGGATCCCCTAAAAGTTAGGAGTGAGGGATCGACCAACATCCCTTGAAACATGGAAAAGCAAATCTATGTAAGGTAATGGCTCGAAGGCAAGCAGTTAGTCAATTGTAATCAAGTTTTTGGTTTGAAAAATATAGAGGAATTCTGCAAATTCTGTGTTATACCGACTGTTTTTGAGTGACAGTGCTATTCATCAATTAGATGCTTTGATTTATTAGATTTGTGTTCATTGAGCAGTCTTAGGCATCTTTCATTTTGTAATCAAGTTGCTTTGAGTTGATTTGGTGCTTTGAATTCATAGGTTAAGGTTTTAGAGGGTTTTCTTGTTTTGTACAGTCCAGTCAGTCTTTTCATGGCTCCCCCATAAAATCTAACCACGGGATCTTCCTGAAGATTGGATGGATATGATAGGGGAGCCAATCATCTATAAATATTTAGTAGTAGGAGTCATAGGGAGTCGAGCATTTGCATTTAAAACCAAACCCTAGGTGAGTTCACAATACCGGTTAGAGGTTTGGCAGTGAAAAGTTGAAGAGAACAGACAGGGGAAAGAGGTACTGTACGGAACAAGTACAGTTCTAGGTGGGGCATAACCATATCTAAGAATGCTAGAAGGATGGTGGCTTAATCAATCCATTTGTGTGAGAGATAAGCAAGAGAACAGTGAAACCCTAGCAATTAGGCCTATTAGCCCTATTTGCCCTAGATTGTAGGAACCCACTGTACAGAGGAGTCAGGGGTCTAAAACCTTGTAAATCTTTTAGAGGATCCAAAAGGGTATCTGAATGTGAAGTTTTTTTCAGGTTGTTTGGACAGTTTGAGCAAGAAAAGCAAAAAGGACACTGTCAAGGGCTACAAGCAATTAGGCCTATTCAAAGCAAAATCTTGGAATCGGTAAGACAACAGATTGAAGGTCCTCAAAGATGGATCTAAATGGATGTGAAATGCATGATTCCAGTATCTCTGACACCCCTGCAAGCAGTTCAAGGTTGAGAGTGAAGTTGGCACTTAGATTCTTCTAAGTGTAGGAGATAGTTTACAAGTTCAAGTGGTGTCAAGTCCTCCAAGGTGAAGCACAGGGAGTGAGACTCTTGGAGAAGAGTTGAGACAGGACTTAGCCAATAATCTAAGCCTAGCAAGAACCTAGAAAGGGATCAGGTTCCTGGATGAAGACAGTGAAAAGTCTTCTTAATTGATTGTGCAAGCAAACCAAGGAGCACTTACACCACAAGGGGTGATAAATAAATCAAAGCATGAAGTATTAAGAACAATAAAAATGATCCACATATGCAACCTAAATAGCTGCATAATCTCTCACAACATGTTGCCACCATCCTCCCCAAACCATGAACATATAGGAATGAATGATGAAGAGAGAAACCTATAAATCATAACATTTCATCCTACCAACACCTCATAAGTGTATTTTTGTTTCAAGTATGGTATCCTCAAAAAAACCCCAAATGAAAAGCCTCAACAACATCCATAAGACTCAATCTCATAGACCAAGTACACCATATGAATCAATGTAACAATTCCAACATAATGTAATCCTTTCTAATCAAGGAGATAAAACTTAAAGTAACCATCCCCAATACTATAAATCATCCCATAAACCATCTCCTAACAAACCTCATCAAAGAATGATATCATAAACTCAAATGCACAAGGAGATAACCATTCCATAACATCCCTCAAGTTGAATCCTCCAGAACTAAATATCCATAGCTCAAGATCCATATCAATGAAAGATAAAGCATATAAACTCATGCTAAACAATCCTCAAATGAATCTCGATAATCAATCACCATGAATAAACTAAATCCCGTAAGAATCAAAGCATGAAACATGAACACATCTGAAAGATCTAATGGAAAAATACCTCTCAAATAATAAACTACCAAGTAGACCAAGAGTGGGGAATGGCATGCCCCTCCAAGATAACCAAGCCATCATGATTCACTCTAAGAACAATATCCTCTATAGGTCCATCATGAACTAACATTCATATCCAAGTGAAGGCTCCTTGGTTTTCCTGTCAAAACCTCCAAAGAGTAACCATCTCAAGAAAATGTCTCTAATCACAAGAGAAATCCAACCATCACCTACATCTCTAATATTTTATTACTATGATGAAATAATATAAATATTTTTTAATTTTGAAGACCAATTATGATGGTTGTACAGCGAACAAAAGGGGGTCGAGCTAAAAAAAATTGCATTTTATATAGTAACCAAAATAGGTCAAATTTTATATCAATATTTGTCTCTCAGCCAACCTGAATCCAACCATGAGGTCCATTTTGTCCCAGGAGGTCATTTACAAAATTTCTTCCACAAAACCCTCATTTTAATGTACAACCAAGAAACCTTTTTTACCCAATATTTTTCACACCCCAAATCTGCAAACAACCCATCATAACAGCAAACCTAAAACCCTTAGATCTATAATAAACAACCTACAAAACCCTCATATCTTGTCATGTATTTCTTTCTCATGAATTTCATAGATTCAAACTCAACCAATATTTTCTCAACCTAGGGTTATAATAAAAAATCTTCAACCATGAAAGCTATGATACCACTTGTCATGAAACTTGCAACCATTTAATGACCATTTCCATATAACCCAAAAGAGAAATTTGTGCAAATAAGTACTCATAATCCATATACAAGAGAATATAAAATACACTCATAAAAGATGACACAAGATATACCCTAGGAAAGCACTCAAGAGGGAAAACACTAACCTCCAAAAGCATCCATACTCCATCATATTAATCAACAATAAAGCAAATACAAGAGTTACAATGAGCACCTTTGTAGCATCAAACCCTCCAATACACTCTCATGTGTCCAAGAATGAATCCACACATTCCATGCCATGCTTCACATATGCACTCCTCAGAAAGAGTCAATATAATAATAGCCAACACACTCAGCCAACCTAAACCACTACACATGTGCTTGATTTTATAGACACAAGCTCACACAAAATGCAGCTAGTGGTAAGGTAAAACCACGTACCACAAAACCATGTGAATAAAAAACCACTAACCCCTTATTTAATATTGGGTACTAAGACTTCACTTTACTTAATATCTTCCCCAATATTAAATTATTATCACATGTCTCTCACACATTAAATAATAATACAATGTTACAATACAACATTAGGTGGTCCCCAAATAATTACCTAGTGTGATTAACCACACCACCAAGGTGCATTACAACTAAATAATTATTTAATTACAAATTTATAATAATAAAAATTATTCAATGGTGTACAACACCATATCCCAGAAAAATACCTAACTCAAAGTAATCCCATTTGAAAAATAGACATGATGGGCTTGTATTTATTTATAGAAGAATAAAGAATATTTGCATAAACATATAGTATGATCCATATAATACATTTTATGACGACCTCATCCAATAATTTATTAAGTTATAATAGGCATCAATATTCTTAGTTGTGCTACATATTTCTTACAACTCAAACCTTAGACCTATGATACTCCTTTGGTCATTTATGAAAATCATGATCCAAGTTGATGGGATCCATTAATGACTAGTTTTCCTTTACTATTTATGCTTTTATCATTCCATCTACTAAGTTTCAAAGATATTGCCAAGACCTTGTATATTTTATATACCTTTCATACACTTTTAAGTAGTTTCAAGTATATGGAAATGAAAATGTATTATGTTGATATATGTCTATATGAATGCATAAATGTATATGAAATTTAGTATGATTATATGTTTAAATTATGATTGTTAATAATGAGGATGCCTTAGGAATGAGACTAACATTTTGTAGCAAGAAAGACTATTAATCCACAACAACAACAAAAATTCAACCCACAACATAAGGATTGTAGATGGTTGTAGGGGAGAGGGAAAAACAACTAAGGAATGACACTTTGAGAAAGAATGAAGGTTATAATTTATTAATCAGCCATGAGTCGCCACATTATACTCTTTCTCATCGAATAAGACCACCAAGAGGAGAAGGAGTCTATTCTTAGCGAGATTGATTTATGGTGTGACTGTTCTTGGGAATACATCTCTATCATAGTAGTTAACCGTTAGGCATAGAGTTCTACATTGGTTTCTCTACTTTTGTTTCATAATTATTATTTTATGTTTTAGACTAAGTCATCTTCCTATCTTTGAGGAAGAGAGGACAATTACTTTATGAGTTTTCTTTCTGTCCTATAATAATAAAACTCCTCACAGACCCTATATAGAGGGATTTGATGTCGAGGAGTAAATTTAATTGCTAGTAGCTCTTTTAGTTTTTCATTGATCAAGCTAATAACTTAGTTTTTTATTTGTTATTAGTTATAATATTAGACATATGTTATTGAATAAGAAATATTCAACAGATTCTTGTTGGATTGCATGCAAGAGTTCAATGCTTATATGCAATTAAAATGAAGAAAAATCTAGGTTGGGTTATCAAAATGATAGTATTGAAACTAAGGTAACCTATCTTCCCACAAATCATACAAGAAATGAGATTCCTTTAAAGAATTTACTAGCAACACTTTTAGGTGAATCAATTCAATGGTGAAATCTATTGGTTTCTTTTTATGCTTGAAGGATGGGGTTCAAGGTCAAATAACACTTTGGGGAGAAAAACTAAAATAAGTAAACTAACTGTAAATACAATTTAACATTTGGACCTTGAAGATGAAACTAAATTCTAATAGAAATAGAAAAAAAAATGCAGATCTGAGAAGGGGAAAATCTTGTGTACATTTCACAAAATGCTATTTTTGGAAGCCTTCCTAGGACTCATTCACACATGGGTGAATGGGTCACTAGTGAGGGTTTTTATGCAACTTTTGGGAGTGTCTAGTTTTATCTCTACACTTCTAGATTCTCTAGGTTTTAGTATTGAAAATTCTAAAACAACTTCGAGATCTAAGTTTCCGTGAGAAGATGACAACTTTGATAAATTTTGCAACTTTAATGACAACTTCTTCAAAAAAAATTCTTCAAAATATCTTCAAGCCTTCTTCAATCTAAATCTGCAATCACACACACAAGAGAGAAACATGTTTTTTTTTTGGTGAATGGGGGTTTTCCTTGGTCAAACCTCATTTTGGTAATTAAACCTTGAATTGAAATAATGCATGAAAGAGGGAATGAAGAATGCAAAAATTTATGTTACCACTCAACAAACCCTTGAATGAATTTTGATAATGTAGATCTACAACTTGCATGAGATGGCTGATGGATGTGGATAGATTGATCTTGAATCTTTCTTGAAATATTGCTTTCAACACATGAATGGATCATGAAAACTACATCACAATGTTACCTCCAAAAACATGCATGATTCAAGAATATTTTGACATGATTATTGGGTCTTTATTGTCGCAATAAAACTTTGATATTTCTACCCTTGAATGCTCTTGAAATGCTGCAATAATTCTCATAGAATTATAGGTGAAACATAGTGAAATGACCTTGTATTTATATGCATGTATCCTTAATTTCTTGAAATTAAAATATCACAAGCCAACATTTGATAATACATTTAGAGACATTAAAATCCTACCAAAAACATAGTTTAAAATGTGGTTCAAAGACCTCGGGAAGACCCATTCTCCCATGAGTAAATGGATCCCAAGTCCCTATTCTTAAAACAAACATTGCTCAAGCTAAAGTGTTATGTGTAAGCATTAATTATTGTCCCCTTTGGAAAATGTAATTAATTAGGCTTGTAGATGAATTGAAGGGATAATTAAGGCCTAATTAAGCTTGATTAATTAAGAGTTCCCAAATAAGTGTGTAAATGTAAAGAGGTACATTTAACAACACTTAATTAAGGCATTATTGAGTCCATTTTAAATTAGGAGGGTCCAAACAAGCGAGAAAATGTAAAGGGTTCCATTTTTCTACACTACAAGAATAAGGGGAATTAGTTGATATCATGAATTGCTAAGTAAATAAGTAGATGTTGAAAAAATTTATGGAAGCAAAAACTCAAGCAAGGGCCACTTGAAGCACTACTAATCCACTTAATTTCTTGTTGTTACATTAAATGATGCATTATTGAAATTAGTTAACTTGTTTCCAATTATATGCATGTGTTGTAATTCATGAACACCATTTTGTAGTTTTGAATTGAATTTTATAGCTTCATGTCGGTTTCATAATTTAGAGGAATCAACCAAGAATTAGTTTTAATAGTTAACTGTTATAGTCTTATGTGTTAGGTACCCATAGCAATAAATTATATTTCTTTCTTTTATTTTGTGAATTAGCAATTCATTTCACTTTCCAACTTTTGCATCCTTTTCTCCATGTGTAATTGCATATACTCCATTGATGCAGGATGTTCTAAGAGTCCATGAACACATATATTGTGCCAAAACTACCTAAATTTTATGAGTCCTTGGTTCATAATTAAATATAGCCTCTTTTGAAAGATGAATCATTTAGTTAGGAATTCATACGTTGAACTATGTGTATACTTGGTAGCACTAAGTTGATTAGACATTAGAGGCACTGCATTTTTGGTGTCATTGTCATGGATGGTGCTAAGTTCGAGATTCCCCTATGTATTTTTTGTAACAAAAGCTAAGGTAGAAAAATAACTTCCTACACTAATATTGAGAGGAGGATAATGTAAAAATTTTATAGATCTTTAATAGTTACAAAACTTAAATAGAAATAAGCATAAATATCATGTATACCACAACACCACAATTTACATGGGAAAAACCCCACTCCAAAAGCTTCCCAATATATTATTCAAAAATTAAAAATATTACAATATACTTGCAGAGCAAGCTTCTCACAAGAGTATCACTAACTAAAGATCTAGAGGAAAAATAACCCCTATCAAACTCTTAGAATACATCACAATACACAACTTTAATACAACACCCTCATAGAATAGGGTTACCTTCTAGGGCAAGTCAAGCTAGCAAAATGTTGACTATCAGAGTTGAGACCTAATGATGAATGGTCTAGATTTACAATAATAAAACATACATAAAATGTGGCTTTTGGGGGCATTTCCCCTGAACCCCTATCAAGGTGCATTTCCCTTGGAACCCCTACAAGGGGGTACCACCTACACCCCCAACATTGACATATCAATAGTAACTTATGTATTTGCAAGGTTGAGACACATTTTCCCAACATTTTCAATTCCTTTCAAGCTTTCATAGTTTAGCAATTATGTTTTTAGCATTAGGGTAATTAGGTTTTAACCATGAATTGTAGCATGAGTTAATAACAATGTGCAAGAACCATTGATCTAAAGAGTCACAACCATTGTATGTAGAGGAAACAAGATGCTCTAGGAAGATTTCTCCCCTCAGCACAAGAAGCATTAGAAGATATTGGTAAACAATGTAAGCAAAACAAGGGAAAATTTGAAGAAGAATCATCCCTTACACTAGTATAGGTTCACCAACCACAAAGGAGACTTACTAAATACATATAGTCACTATGAGTTATGTAGTAGTAGATGATCCACCATAGCATGTAATGTTTGAATTCCCTATAACCAACTAGGAAAGGGTTACTACTTTGAAGAACATAACCTCCTTTAATGCTACATGCCTTCTATGGGCTAGTCACAAAGGATTCATACACCTTTATTTTCAAATTTTATGTGTTATTTCAAAGCTATGAATACACCATGGATTCTCACAAAATAAAAATAATTTCCAACAACACTGAAATATGTTGCTCTATGATGGCTCATGGGGTTGGGAAGAGATGTTGTTCCCAATTGGAATACAATAAAGACAAAATTATTGGAGAAATATTAAGATTATTATAGAGGAATAGATATAAATAGGTATGACATCTATAGTATGTCACAAAAATACAATTAATCTTTAGAAGATTATGTTGAGAGGTTCTAGTTCTACCTCAAGAAATCCCATTAAAACATACTTTTGGATGAATCCCTGAAAATAGTGTTCTTGAGGGGTGTTCATGAAGACTGTATGGATTCTCTCAATCTCATTAGAGTAGGATACATCTCATACTTACCATTTGAAGAGATTTATAAAGTTTCTAGAAACTATTCCAATTCTTTCATCAGGAAGAGTAGAGGAGACATGACATCCTCTCTCAAAAAATCTTCCAATAGAGTCTTAAGGGTAGATTTGAGCAATCTTTTATCGAACATGAAGGAGGAAAGCATTAGCCACTTGGCCACCTAATTAGATATTCTCCATATCAAGAAGAAGAAATAAGAATTAGAGGAAACCCTCACAAAATTCTTCCCAAAATATCGTCATAAGAAGATTAATTGCAAACTTGTAAGAAGTTGGCTAGCATTTTTTAAGAAAAGCAAGGGAAGCTATAATATCATGCCTTGGAAGATGAGGAATGTTAAGTGTTTTATATATCTCAATGCAAACCATGGAAGCCAAGACAAGGTATTCCCTGAGATCCCTTGACCTATAATATCTCATTTCTAGCTAATAATGTAAATTTCCCAAATTGGAACCCTCAATCTTGGACCAATGTGTAAAACTCACAATGGAAAATACCCCAAGCCTCCAATTGGAATCATCAAAAAAAAGGTGTGTGGCCACTATATAATTACCACATATCAAATTATAATTCCCAACGGCAGCCGTAAAAAACCAATGGGAACCATAATGGAAAATAGGTTAGCATTGGAAAAATCAAAATCAAAATTACCAATAGCTAGAGCAATACTTGCAACCACAACAACAAGCCATAATTCCAAATCCAAAAATAGATACACCAAAACCCCCAATATCACCTCAATTTCTAACACAACCTACACCTAACCCAAATAAGAAGCTTGTCCAATAGGCTTATGCTAACGACACCATATAATACCCTACTTATGGGGTGGAGATGAGTGATGACCACCTCATATCAAGGAAAATGCTAGTTGGGCCTTCATTTCCTCCTATCACAAAATTAATTGATAAGGAACTCCCAACATAACCTATGGACAAACAACCTAGGGAACCTAAATCAAATAAGGTCAACCCAACAAACATAAGTCTAAAATCCCCATTCCTTGAGAGATTAATGGTAAAAAAATACTATTCACAAGTTGAAATTGATCTATTGGGACAACACAAAGATGTTTGCATTAAAATATTCCTCATTTAGGAAATCAAGGAAGTGCCAATTTATACCAAAACAATGAGATATTTATGTCTCAAAAATCTAGGTAGGAAACACAAGGACCCTCAGACTATACATTTCTTAGGAAAAATTGTAGATGTTATGTTGGGAAGCATAATTGTCCCCAAGTATGTAGACCCTAGGAGCCCTATTGTGGATGCCAAAATCAATTGCACTCTCATCAAGAATACGCTAATTAACCTTGGGGAAGCCATTAATGTAATGAACAAGGAAAATATGAAGTTATTAAAACTAATGGAGCTGATTCCTACACCTGTTGTATTACAATTAACAAATAGTTCTATAGTCAAACCTAAGGGAATCATAGAAGACTTGGTAATAACATTATACTCATGGGAGTATCCCATAGACTTTATGGTGTTATAGCCTAAATCTAATCTTGTAGGATATATCTTCATATGAGGGAGACCTTGGTTAGCTACTCTAGATGCCTTCATAGGTTGTAGGTCTAGTAACATGATCATTTCCAACAGAAATGTAACCAAGAAAATAGTCATTTATCCACCTACCTAGCCACAAGTAGACTTGGAGAAAATTGTATGGACTGCCCTAGATGAGGATGATCAATACCCATTACAAAACTTAATGACAATTG
Organism: Sequoia sempervirens; assembly: GCA_007258455.2. Classification (NCBI taxonomy): domain Eukaryota; kingdom Viridiplantae; phylum Streptophyta; class Pinopsida; order Cupressales; family Cupressaceae; genus Sequoia; species Sequoia sempervirens. The sequence continues at coordinate 645,266,835 of VDFB02281492.1, forward strand.
GAAGAATTCCTATGTTAGAAACCAAGAGGAAGATAAACTACTTGCAAATAACATGAAAAATAATTATGGTAGGGACCCACAACAACATGACTATTTAACATGCTTGCAAGACCCTTTGTAGAAAATAATCCCTACCAATACATTTGAGTCCATTTCTCAAAATTTCCATAACTTATTGTCACATAACTATAGCTCCAATATAGCAGGTCTTGACATATTATCTATTTAAGCATCATCCTTGACTTTGGATATTACACTAGGAAAGAAATTAAATGTAAACAATCAACCTATTACACAACAATCTTCACTATTGAATGTGTTACAAGAACATGAAGCTACATTTCCATGAGTATTACCATGATATGAAACAAATAGACCCAAACCTATGCATGCAAGTTGAATTTACATCAATGATGACTATAAATCAGTTCAATAACACCAAAGGAGAATGAATCTAGATGGTTGTGATATAGTAAATTCAGAATTACAAAAGTTGTTGGATGTAGGATCCACCTATCCAATCTATGACAGTCAGTAGGTGTCCCAACTAGTAATTGTACCTAAGAAAGGATGGAAATGGAGAGAGTGTGTTGATTACTTTGAGTTTAGTGTAACAAGTAGAAAATATCACTTTCCTCTTGCATTCATTGATCAAGTTTTGGATTCCATATTAGGGAAAAATTACTTTTCTTTCTTAAATGGGTTTAGTGGATACAATTAGATTAAGATAGCCCCAGAAGACCAAGACAAGACAATCTTTACATTCCCTTGGGGCACATATTCTTACTCTATTTTTCCATTTAGGCTATGTAATGCACCTGCCACCTTCCAAGGGGTAGTACTAAGCATATTCACTAATTTTTCTCATGATTCCTTGGAAGTTTACATGGATGATATTTTACAACTTATGTAAATACCTATGAAGAAGCACTTGGTAATTTGAAGAAGGTACTTTAGAGATATCAACATCACCTCTTGTCCCTAATCCATGAGAAATGCTTCAAGATAATGACATAGGGAGTAGTTTTGGGACACTTTGTTTCCAATTAGGGAATCCAAGTATACTCAAATAAAATAGAGATAATATCAACATTTCTTGTACCTCGGAAATAGAAGGATATTAGAAGCTTCCTTGGACATGTTGGCTACTATAAAAGATTTATACAATATTTTAGAAAGATTGTGACACCATTGTTTGTTCTATTATCTAAAGATGTAGAGCTTGATTAGACACCTTCTTGTCAACATGCCTTTCAAGATCTTATGGAAGCACTTACAAAGACAACAATATTAAGCAGGTTTAATTAGAAATTTCCTTTTCATATCCATATTGATTCTTATGATTTTGAAATTAGAGATGTGTTAGGATAGAAGGAATGGAATCTAGAGTATTCCATGTATATTATATTAGTAGAACCTTCAAGGGGAAAAGCTCAACTACATAGTGACTGAAAATGAGATATTAGCAGTAGTCCATACAATCAACAAAATCAAACACTATATCACATGGTATTCTATATTAATCTATACATACCATACAATAATTAGGTACTTGATGAAAAAACTAGTTGAGGGAAAACTTGTGAGATGGTTGTTGCTACTTTAGGAGTTTGATATCACCATAGTAGACAAACCAAGAAAAATAAATATACTAGTAGAATTTCTCTCCAAATTGTAAATAAAATCATAGGAGGAAATTGTAGATGATTCATTTCCAAATGAGCACTTATTTTCCCTTTCTTTGCATACACCTTGGTATGCTAACATATCCAATTATCTAATTGTAGGGAAAACACCATCCCATTTCTTAGCAAGGGAGAAAAGATATTTAGTTCAAAATATTTTTTCTTATTCATTGATAGCTAGATATTTATTTTATACAGGGCCTAATAATATTATGAGGAGGTGTGTTAGAGAATTTGAAGTCCATGATATTCTCAAGGCATGTTATAATGAACCTTGTGGAGTAAAATTTGTGGCAAAGAGAAGAATTCTAAAGATTTTGACTATTGGCTATTATTAGCCAATAGTTCATAAAGATTTAGTCAAATATGCAAGGAGTTGTGATGAATGCCAAAGGATGGGATGGCATACAAAAACATATGAAATTCCATTACAACCATAATTAGTGCTAGCACCATTTGATGAATGGGTGTTGGATTTTATTGGTGCTATCTCTCCAACATCCAACATCAAGGAGTATACATTGGTTTATACTAATTATATAAAAAATGGGTGGAGGTCAAAGTTTTCAAATTTATAAGGGATGGAGATTTACATAGGTATCTAGTACACAATTGGGTGAATTGGGTGATATAGCATAATAGAGCTAGAAAGAAGTGACTTTAGTTGAGATACTACAATGGGGGTGACATAGTGAGAAGGGAACCAACAACCCATAATTTTCTATTGGAAGATATATAATGCCTACCTATCTTCTAGAAGGTCAATTGGTTGGACTACTCTTTGAGACTCAAAAAATTCAATGAAGTTATGACCCAACAATTTTCTATTACGCTACAAAATTATGAGGCAATTATTACAAGGGTGGGAGAAGAGTTTCTAGTAAGCTCAAATGCAATTACAACTACCTAAATGAATTATCCTTGCTAGGGGAGAACTTGGACTCTTCCTTACAAGGTACCAAGTTCTTATCTTTTCCTTAGCTTTGGGCCTATATAGCTTCTCATAACATTAGGTATTTGAATTGTGATGGTAGACAATCACTATTATATATAATACATTTCAAATTGCTTAGTCACTTAAGCCATGGGAGGAAAGTCAATGTTCCAAATTTTCTTTATAATTTTTTGAAGAAAATGTCATTTTAATATAAGAAAAAAAGAAATCAATCAGATCTATCACATTTTTGTTTAGTTACTTTATTGGTTAAAAGATGCCTTAGGGTTCAATTTCCCAATGTGCCTTGGGAAGAATTTCTAAAATGTAACAAGAACAAGAAACAAAAGAACTTTTCATGGCTTCTCCTAAGGGAGAAATACCCTTTGGTTCCCCTATTACAACACCTGCCAGTAACATAGAGGAACCAAAAGAGTAGGGTCTGCAAGAAACATAACCTGCAGCCTCTACTAAGTAGCCTGTTGTAGACATCCAAATGTGGACACTTAATTTATCCAAATTTATCACTTTATCACTTTTCATCTAAACATCCTATTATCCGAGTTAATTAAGTAATATTACTATTATTTAATTAATATCATTAATTCTACCAAATCCCTAAGGTATTTAATTAATAATTAAATACCTTACCCTCCTTAATCCTCTTTTCATCAAATGAATTAAATAAATATTACATTTATTTAATTCCTCGCATGTCATTTTCATCTAATCATAATCCATCTCCTAATCTCTTCATCAAGAATGTGCACGTGCCTAATCCTTGATTAGGATGTGTCACATCCTCCAACTTTTGCAAGTTGGCTTCTAATCCTCATTAACCCCTAATTATCCTCTAATTACTGATTAGTCAAACCTAATTAGTACCTTGGTCAACTCTCTCCATCCCCAAGGAATTTTTAATTCCTTTTATTCCTCAAGAATCCCCTTTTCCCATGCATCTTCTAGAATCTTTGACTTGTCACATCAAGTCACATGTGACAAACTCCCACCTTTTGGGAACATTGTCTTATCCACTAGATTCTTCCAATCATTGTGAATTTAAAATTCACTTTTATTCACCCAAGATTCTTCCCATCTCCCAATGTACTTGCAAGGTACTTGTCCTTTCTCCACATCATGTACTTCTTTTCCACCTCACTTACACCTCATCCCCCCTTAGCCACTTCACATTCCACATGTCAAAATATGAGGGCTTGTGAGTCCTCAACCCACCATAGTCCTTCATCTTGACCTTGTTGGATGAATCTCAACTGTTGAATTCCCTAGAGAATTCAAATTCTTCTATAAATACCCCCTCCTCAAGGGAATTTTCAACACTTTTTTCATTTGAGAAACCTTATGCTGTCAATTTGCATTCTCAAGCATTCACTATCATTTAGCCATCCAATTTGATCATCTTGCATATTCAATCTTGCATCTAGCTACACCAAAAATCCATTCAAGGAGCACACAAATTCACCTAAATCAAAGGCCAACCAAGGAGTCTTCAACAACAAGGAAGAAAAGGTCGCAGAAAGGCGGAAGCGCCCCTTGTTTTACCGCAGAAAGGTGGAAGTGCTCCTGTTTTATTGCAAAAAGACGGAAGCGCCCTCTGTTTTATTGCAAAAAGGTGGTAGCAGCCCTGCTTTTTCCACAGAAAGGTGGTAGTGCCCTCTGTTTTACTGCAGAAAGGCAGTCATGCCCTATATCTAAAAATTTGATTTTTTTTAACAGTTTGCTGTAGTGAGGTGTGTACATCATTTTGCTTAGAAGATATTTTCTAACACTTTCTTGTAATAGGGCATACAACTTTTCTTTTTTTAAAATCTAATAAAATTTCTTGTAGAGGGGTGGATATGCCCTTTCATTTTGAAAAGCTTTTTTCCTCTAACATTTTACTACAAAAAGGCGGAAGCGCCTTCTGTTTTATCGTAGAAAGGTAGAAGCGCCCCTGTTTTACTACAGAAAGGTGGAAGCACCCCTATTTTACCATAGAAAGGTGGAAGCGCCCTCTGTTTTACCACAAAAGGGCGGAAGCGCCCCCTGTTTTACTGCAGAAAGGTGGAAGTGTCCCTATTTACCGCAAAAAGGTGGAAGCGCCCCTATTTTACCGTAGAAAGGAGGAAGTGCCCCTATTTTACCGCAGAAATGTGGAAGCACCCCTGTTTTACCGCAGAAAGGCAGAAGCACCCCTATTTTACTGTAGAAAGGTGGAAGCGCCCCTGTTTTACCATAGAAAGGTGGAAGTGCCCCTGTTTTAAGCACCCTCTATTTTACTGCAAAAAGGTGGCAACGCCCTTGATGTTACTGCAGAAAGGTAGCTACACCCCAAAACAACATAATTTGGAAGCATATTATGGCATAATCGACCAAGAACGAAGGATAAGATAGCTAACATTTGCTTGTAGGGCCATCTATTTGATCAAATTTTTGAAAAATTATCCTTGTTGTTTGAATATAGTCTAACTAGGGGGAAGTAATCTTTATTGCTTACTGTGTTTGTTTATTATTGTGTCACCCAAGGGGGCATTAATTTGTTTTCACTTTCCCCTTGCACTTCGTGTGAGCCTAGGGAGTAGCTAGAAATGGTTAGTGTCTTCTTTCTAGTGGGACTTTCTTGGGGATATCATCACCCCAAGGGATGATTCCAACCACATGTACCAGCAGGGTATATAAAGGGGGGAGAACAAAAGTTGTACCCCAATCTAGTCACGTCGTAATTGGCAGAGCGTTGAAGCTAGGGTGATACCTAGATAGACATGACGAGTTGGTTTGAGCCTTTCAGTATTTGGCTGGGGTTCCCGACTCATGCTTGTAACGGGCTAGTGTTCACGGTTGTGTCTCACGTACTAAGAGTATATCAAGGACTCCCTAGAAGCCTTGTGCATCCTAGATTAAGACCTTTCCTAGCTATACCCTTAACATTAATCATAGGATTGTGCTTGCTTGAAGTGTTTTCTTGTGAAAAACCCATGAAATCTTTGATACATTGGCCTTATTTTATCATTTTGAGTCCTTGTCATTACCATTTCCATCAAAACCAAGCTCTGTTTTACTACAGAAAGGAATAAACGCCCTTTATTTTTCTATAAAAAGGCAGAAATGCCCCTAATTTTGTCATAGAAAGGTGGAAGTGCCCCTGATTTACTGCACAAAGGTGGCTACACCCTTGATTTACTACAGAAAGCTGACCATGCCCCTGATTTACTGCAGAAAGGTGGCTATGCCCCTGATTTACTATAGAAAGCTGACCACGCCCCTGATTTACTATAGAAAGCTAGCTACACCCTTGATTTACTATAGAAAGTTGACCACACCCTTGATTTACTATAGAAAGTTGGCTACGCCCCTAATTTACTGTAGAAAGTTGACTACACCCCTTTAACTTCCAGGGGCCATCATTTACAAATTATATGTCAAATCAACTTCATCCAAAAACCAAAGTTGCTTAGTTTTTCAAGTTCTATCAATGGTACCTTCCATTTCCCCTATCAATAATTTTACCATCCCAGGGCAGCCACGCCCCGCATAGCGGGGTGGACACACCCCTACTTCGCAGGGCCATCATTTACAAACCGCATGTCAAATCAACTTCGTCTAAAAACCAAAGTTGCTTAGTTTTTCAAGCTCTACCCAGTGGTACCTTCCATTTCCTCCTATCAATAATTTGACAATGTCAAAGCGGCCACGCCCCGCATCGCGGGGTGGACATGCCCCTAACTTCCCAGGGTTATCATTTACAAACCATACGTTGAATCGACTTCGTCCAAAAACCAAAATTGCTTAATTTTTTAAGCTTTATCTAGTAGTACCTTTTGTTTCTTCCTATCTAATCAAACTAATCCATTCCTCTAATCAAATACATACAATCATCTAATTAATCCAAGCACACCAATCCTATCAAGTTCATCCAATCACAATTATCCAATCAACATCATCAAATCATTTGATCCTATCCAATAAAATTGATCTAGTACTTTAATCAAATTCATCAAATCATCTACCCGATCCAATCATCCATCTACCAAATCTCATCAAAATAAAAATCAATCCCATCACATCATCCAATCATCCTAATCTGAACTTTAATCCAATCCTGATCTAAGCTTGACTTAAATCCCAATTTGAGCTTTAGTCCATCATCTTTGATCCATTTCATTTATCCTATCATCATCATGAATCCTCATCCTCCATCAATAGTAGTCAAGGGAAACCCTAATTACGTTGACGACAATAACGAAAGTCTTGTCAATCAAGAGGTATATGACATAGATCCCCTTGACACTATCATATCTAGTAAGCTTTCTCCACCCACTTTCCAAAATCCAATTACTCCTATGAGTTATCCCATTATGTCTTCATCCATGCCTAATCATGCTCCTTATGCCACCTTTGACAATTGATATCTAGTATCTTCTTCATCCCCATATTTGTCATGTCCTTCATCTACATCATCCTCTTATACAACATCTACATCCTCTTATCCTAATTTTCCATCCCAATACTCCTATTACAATTCCCCATCCATGTCGCCCTATCGTAATCCTCTTTCCCAATCTTCCCATACTAATCCTACATCCACACCCTTTTACCTTAATCCTACATCCACATATCCTCATCCTAATCCACCATCCCAATACCCTTATTATAATCCATCGCCCACATCCTCTTGTCCCACTACACCACCTATATCCTCTTGTCCTAATCCACAATCCATGTCCCCCTATCTTAATTCACCACTCCAATATCCTTACCTTAACCCTCCATCCAATCCTAGTCCTCCATCTACTCCTAGTCCTCCATCCAATCACATTCATCTATCTACTCCTAGTCCTCCATCCAATCCTAATCCCCCATCTACTCATAGTCCTACATTCAATCCCATTCCTCCATCTAACCCTAGTCCACCAATCCATAATCCCTCATCCATTTCTACCACCCTAACCAAGCCAACCATATGCAAGTCTCTCATTTCAGAAGTTCTCCAAGGACTCATTACAATGAAGCCATCCCCAACTCCACATCTTGAAGTCATGGAACCATGCCATCCAAATCCATCATCCATGGTCACTAGTGATGAAACCCTTCTCCATACCACACCTATTATTGATGTTACCACCCCTAGTACTGCTCAAACCATTGAAACCATTGAACCCACTAAATCCATTGAACCCCCACCTCCTACTTCAAGAACCACCAAATCCATCGAAGACACCCAATTCCAATCCACTCCCTCTACTCCTAGATCCTCCCAAATCCAATCCACTCCTCCCACCCCTAGTAGCACCAAAACCAATTCCAATGAACCTCATGAATCTTCCATCCCTCCATCTTCCCCACTTGAAGAGTCCCAACAAGACTCTATTACTATGCCTCCCGTACATGATGAGTCATGCCAAGAGTCTAATCCAAAGCATGCCAACATATACCCTTCTCCAGATCAAGATCCTACCATCCCATCTAGTCCACCTCAAGATCATAGTCCCCTATCCATTCCATCCCACGATCCCCTTGTCATTCAAGCTTCCACTGCTCCATCTCCATCTCCATCACATGATCCCACTATCACAAATCCAAATCCTATCATATCCCTTGATCCCTCTCCTGATACCACCTATCCAAATACTGCTATCCCATCATCTCCCTCTCATAATCCCCCATCATTTCCTAAAACTGCTATCCCCACACCACTTGCATATCCCCTTGGTACCCTCACATTCTTCCATGGTGGCCTCCTCACAAAAGAAAAACATAGTGTATATACCACCCATCATCCTCCATCTAATAATGTACTCGCATCATGCTTTTAGCATAACACAAATCCTATCATGGATCACATGCTCAAGAAAATGAACTATCAAGGAAAAGGTCTAGGCCTTCATGAGCAAGGTATTTTGGAGCCCATCCAAGTTAAAGAACAAATTTGTATGCAAGTTCTTGGACTTATTTCCCATGACTCACAATCTAAAGATGTTGGTACAACCTCTAGACATCCTCAACGAGCCTTTTCCAAAAGAAATGTCAGCTCTTCCCGTCGCTCCACCAGACCATATGCTGCCATCCCTCCTCCTCTATCGTATCACCTTAAAACAACCATCCATATTTCTCCTTCATCTGCTCCATCCATTTTGGGTCCTTACATCCCTCCATCCACCATCTCCCACCCTTCATCTACTCCATCCATCTTAGGTTCTTATGTCCCTCCACCCACTATGACTTCTTTCAGTCCATATATCCCAAGATCACCTCCTCCATCTCATCCTTTCATCCATCCAACACCTATCCATCTCATCCATCATAAACATCCCTCTCACATATCCTATAATCAGGATCAACAAAGGCACATACCTAAACATCCTCCATCTACACATAATCTTCATAATTCTACCTCCATCACTCCACATCATCCATCTTCTCACACCCCATCCCATTGCTACTAAAAGCACTTTGGTTGTTAAAGAAAAAATGCATAAATCTAAGCATCCACATGAATCTATGGCTCCCCATGTCCCCCTCCAAAAGACATGGTGAAGAAAAGAAAAATCTAAATATACATCAAATCCATAGGCCACAAAGGCCCACCAAAGCAAAGATCAAAACCATGTGGATCCCAAAGAAAAAAAATGCAATGCCATCACATGAAAAATCTGTAAGAACATCTAATGTCGCTAATCCAAAAGCTAATCATACACCCCTTTCATCTCCTAAGTCTGTTTTGGGTCCCTATGTCCCGAAATTTACCATTCCATCTCCTCCATTATCCCCACATTCTCCATCCCTTAATCCTATTATCTTTTCACATCCACCACCTAATGTGCCAATGTTGGTCTTGAACACATCTCCCCATCACATATCCACCCCATCATTCCATCCATACCCTTTGCAGCATCCCATCCATTATCCCATGTATCTCCCCTCTCAAATCCCTCTAATTCATCCTCTTGCATAATCCATTTATCCTCATAAGGTTGTACCAACATCCAATAGTCAGTTTGAACAAGAGCTATTAATGCCTCATATAGAACTTGAAGTTTAAGTTCTTCATCCATATCCTTACCACATGTCTTCTAAATCCACTTATTTTCCTCCCTATCCTTATCCATCTCCTTTTGCATGATATCCAAAATATAAAAATCCAAAAAGTCAAAAAAAAACCAAAAAAGCCAAAAAAGTCAAAAAATCCAAAAAATAAAAATAAATAGTAAAGAGAAATAATTCGTCCAATGGTGAAAACTTGGCAAACAAGAGCCTTGGATAAATACCATGATAAAAACCTGGAAAATAGGTGTCATGTGTAAATCCCCATCTGCACTTGGGGGCAACTTCCTGATATGCATTCCCTCCATCTGCTATCCTTCTAGCTATGCACCCGTCTTCCTATTATCCATCCTCTTCATAAATGCCCTCCATCCCACCTATCTTTTGCATCCTACCATCCTACCATAATTCATCTTGTGATCTTGATCAAAACAGGCACCTATCTATACATTCTTTGGCCACCTCTTGGTATACATTCCCTTCATCCATGCTCTGTTGTATTCCTTGGTCACCCATCCTATCCTCCTCTAATTATCTCCTTTTCCCATCCACTCATTTTCCATCCCTCATGCCTCATCATACATGAGATATCTAGAGTGGGGGCATCTACTTCCTTTGTGATATAGTCCTTGGAGACATCATCTATCATAACATCCCTTAATGTCCTATCCATCTATCACAGCATCCCTTCCATCTCCCCATCCTTATCTTCGTATCCATCTATCCTAGCATCCCTTTCATCTCCTAATCCTTATATCCCTATCCATCTATCACAACATCCCTTCCATCTCCCCATCCTTATCTTCATATCCATCTATCCTAGCATCCCTTTCATCTCCCAATCCTTATATTCCTATCCATCCAAAGAATCCCTCCCATCCCCCATCCCTATATCTCTATCCATTCTTTCATCTTTATCCTCATCCCATCTCACAATCCCTTGTCATTGGTATCTAGCTATAGGCCTCCCTCTTTGCAACCCAATGCCATTTATCTAATCGTCATCACTCCTGCTTCTCTTTCACATCTTTCCAATCCCCTATCGCTTTTCATCACTCATCTATTTATCATATCATCCTCCCAAGTCATTTTAATGATTTGGATAACTATCCCATCCCTGAGCTTTATGTGATCGTCATCATCCTATCCAATCCAACAGGTCTATCCTATCTCATCATATCGGTCCCATATTTTTATCCACTTGTCCTATCATCATCCATCCCTTATCCATCATTTATCTTTGGTCCGTCGTCAGCCTCTTGTCGAACTACGTTGCCCCTGCACTTTCATGTAGGCAAGGTCAATCATTTGATCTTCCCCCGAGATCCTTTATCATCTATCATCAGTCTTTCTTCTTTTTCCATCCTATCATCCATCAAGGTCTCCATCATGGTCCATCGTCAGCCTCTTGTCGAACTACGTTGCCCCTATGCTTTCATGTAGGCAAGATCGATCGTTTGATCTACCCCTAGGGTTCCACAATCGATCTTCATTGTCCACTTGGCTCCTCTATCATCTAGTGTCAGTCTTTCTGCTTTTTCCATCTGCTCTTTTATTGTTTATCATCGATCACCATTGTCCACTTTTCTCCTTTTCTCCACCCTATCTTTATTATCCACCGAATCTCCATCCATGGTCAATTGTCAGCCTTTTATTGAACTATGATGGCTTTGTGCCTTGTCTCCCTTATGTCGTGTCATCAAGCTATGCCTTATCTAGCTGGTTCTTAACAAACAAGATCCACTTGTATCAACAAATCCAATCAGTTTTGAATATCCTACATCATATTGATCTTTTAGCTTAGTATCCATCATCAGTCTCAATAGGATGCATCCTTCCTAATAGACCTCATCAATCCCATCTATCCCCTAGATCCTATGGCAAAGGACATTTAAAATTCATTATGATATTTTGATGCTTTTGGCTTTTGTTTATCATTTGAGCTCCCTATCATCACTTGTCAAGGCCGCCATGATCCATCATATTATGGCATGTTTTGATTGGTCAACATAGGGGCATATCTTGATCTTTTATGTCTATTTTTGTCTTCTTGGTTGTCCCACGTAGTACCCACCAAGATCCCTGAGGTCTTGTGTTATGCTGGGGTATCCTCCTATGCTTATCATTATCTCAATACCTGGCCCGACCAAGGTCTTTGTGACTTTGGGGTATTGGGATAGCCTTCTTGTCTATTGTGTGCGTTTTATGCATTTGACATGAATCAGCCTTGGTTCTTCATACCTTGGCATCTTGTGTCTTATGCTATAGCAAAAATCAGTGCTTCGAAGATGGAAAATTGCATTAGGATTGTATTTCATTTTCCATTCTATCGTCTTGCATGTATCCCCCCATCCATTCCTCCTTCATCCTAATCTCACATCTTTATCCAATCTCCATCCATTCCATTTAGCCCAAATCATCTAATCATATCCTTGGTCTTGTTCCCAGTCTTGTTACAAGCCTTGATCCAATCATCCTCATCATCATCATCATCCAAATGTATTCTTCCATCTCCCTTCGGTGTTGTTTTGGGATGTATCCTTCCCTCGTCAACAACACTTTCATCATCATCATCAGGAGGTACTCTTCCCTATCCTTTAGTGGTGTTTTGGGATGTATCCTTCCCTATCCTCATTGACAACATTCTATCCATCATCCACCCCTTTTCGCTTGTAGCTTGACTAGGGCAACATTATCTTCGTGCTTGCATCCATTTGTGCTTCCCAACCTCCTGCTGCCTTTTCATCCTTTCATATCCATCCCTTTGAATCCTCTTCCTCATTTCCCATTTCATCATCTCATCCATTTCGAGAGCACATCTATGTTCTCTTAAACCCGCATGTCCTCTTGAGGGGGCATCCTCAATCCTCAATCCCTACCCTTCATCTTCACCCCCATCATCTTTCTTCCTAGTCATCCCTTTGATGATTGGGGCATCTTCTCCAATCTAACTGTCTTCTTCTGGGTTCTATGTTTTAATATTCTTTGAAATGATGCTACTTTGTAACACCATCTCAAAGAGGGGAAAAATGTAGACATCCAAATTTGGACACTTAATTTATCCAAATTTATCACTTTATCACTTTTCATCTAAACATCCTATTATCTAAGTTAATTAAATAATATTACTATTATTTAATTAATAATTAAATACCTTACCCTCCTTAATCCTCTTTTCATCAAATGAATTAAATAAATATTACATTTATTTAATTCCTCACATGTCATTTTCATCTAATCATAATCCATCTCCTAATCTCTTCATTAAGAATGTGCACATGCCTAATCCTTGATTAGGATGTGTCACATCCTCCAACTTTTGCAAGTTGGCTTCTAATCCTCATTAACCCCTAATTATCCTCTGATTACTGATTAGTCAAATCTAATTTGTACCTTGGTCAACTCTCTCCATCCTCCAAGGAATTTTTAATTCCTTTTTATTCCTCCAAGAATCCCCTTTTCCCATGCATCTTCTAGAATCTTTGACTTGTCACATTAAGTCACATGTGACAAACTCCCACCTTTTGGGAACATTGTCTTATCCACTAGATTCTTCCAATCATTGTGATTTTAAAATTCACTTTTATTCACCCAAGATTCTTCCCATCTCCCAATGTACTTGCAAGGTACTTTTCCTTCCTCCACATCATGTACTTCTTCTCCACCTCACTTACACCTCATCACCCCTTAGCCACTTCACATTCCACATGTCAAAATGTGAGGGCTTGTGAGCCCTCAACCCACCATAGCCATTCATCTTGACCTTGTTGGATGAATCTCAACCATTGAATTCCCTAGAGAATTCAAATTCTTCTATAAATACCCCTTCCTCAAGGGCATTTTCAACACTTTTTTCATTTGAGCAACCTTATGCTGTCAATTTGCATTCTCAAGCATTCACTATCATTTAGCCATCCACTTTGATCATCTTGCATCTAGCTACACCAAAAATCCATCCAAGGAGCACACAAATTCACCTAAATCAAGGGCCAACCAAGGAGTCTTCAACAACAAGGAAGGTATAATCGATTTTCATTTTATTTCATCTATTTTCCTTGTTTTATCACTCTTTAGGCTAATCATTGAAGTGTTCTTAGTGTTTTTCCACTTGCATTTTTAGTTATTTTTCACATTAAAATAGGGTAAAACTCCAAGGTACACACCTGCAGTTGAAGATAATCTAAAAACCATAGCTTCTGGTAAGAAGATACCAAAAGCAAAGAAAATAAATAATAGGGCTTCTACCTCTACACCTACAAAGTGGTAGAGGAGGGCCACACCTCAAGAAGGTGATCACATAAACTAAGAACGAAGGGGAATATAAAGGGAAAAGATAAAAAGAAAAAATGAGATGTTGTGATGATAAAAGCATACACATATTTTGAGGGAAATTCCCCTAGTGATCATGTGAAAACACCAATTGTATATCCTTTTTATTTTACCAGCACTTCTGAATCTAATTCAAAAGACATTTTTGTTGCCAAAAATAAAATAAGATCTCCAAAGAGCCTATCTTAGAAGGGTTTATATGTACAAAAGAGGTGGTAGAGGAGAAATTTTTGGAGAAAGAAGAGGAATTTTTCTTGGAAGAAAGAAATACAAATAAAGAACTACAAGAAGCTTTGCAGAGAATTAATCAATTAGAAGGTTTATTGAAAACATACCAACAAAAGGACAGTGAGAGTTATGTAAGAATTAGGGAGTTGGAAGAAATACTCCATAAATTTGAGCATGGATCAAAACTAAAAATATTGGTACAAATTTCCATGGTGGAAATAGATGGGAAATATCCTATTCCAAAGAGCTCAATTGGACCTATAAAGACCCCCAAGTTGCATCTATTGTTGTGTCATTAGGTATTGAATTATGGAAGAGAACACATGAATTTTACCAAAAAGAAAAAGAATGGGAAAAGGTAAAAAATTAAATGATGTCTAATCATGTCAAGACAGTCGAGAAGCAAGAAATAAAGATGAAGAAATTGAAGGTCAAAATTGAAAAACTGGTAGATAAAATAGTGTAGTTGATGAAATGTATACTGCTTGCCAGAGTTTATGCCCTATTTTCCCAAGAATTTTTTTTATGTTTTCAGTTTAGCCAGATAATTAGTGACTTACCTATTGCAATGAATTCAAGAATTTTATTTTTAGAAATTTGACAAAATTCCACACTTGAAATGAAAGACCAATTGTGTAAGTTTTATTTGCATAATTTTGTTCTTTCTTATGAAACTACATGGAACCCATTGATGTTTGTGGGGTATCTACAGATAAGGGCCTTGGATTCTTATGCAAGAAATGAATATCAAAGGGGTTAGATTCTATAGGAATATCATGAGAGAGAGAGAAATCCCCCCTAAAATTAAGAAAGGAGTCAAAATAAGTTAATGCAATGGTTGGATCTCTTAGAGCACATGGGAGTCAAAGAAAAGATTACAAAATGTAAACAAGATTATAAGAGAATGAAAGGACCAATAGGTGCTAACATCAAATAATCTTTTAAATTTATTTAAGTTACATGGAATGAGCTCACGTAGAATTAAAATGGAAAGAACAACATTTTGTGTACAATTGTGTAGCAATGATTCATAGACATAAATATATTTCAATTGCAATGAAGAATGGAGTTACTTATTTCCCACTTTTCTTTCATCCACCTATATTCTTATCTCCTATACAACATTAGATAGGGAGGAACCAAGAGGAAGAGGCAACAAGCAAAGATAATATATTGGTGAAGCTCCAAGATAAAAGAGATTACTACATGAAGCAGGGTAAAGGAGTAGATTGTGTGGTAGATTTTAGAGAGATGGCCCTACAATATAACCTTAAACCTTAAATTTTCTTGAGGAAAAGAAATAGCTTTAGCTGGGGAGAAATAATGGATTTATTTTCTTAAATATTTTTTTTTTAATCATTTCATTTGCTAAATTCAAAAGACATTCCCAAGACCTTATATATATTTGGTATGCCTTTCATATGCAAATAAGTATTTTCAAGTATGTGGAAATGGAAATGTGTTATCTTGATACATATCTTCTTGTACATTTTTGATATGTGGTTGTCATTGATTTCAACACTATTACCATTAATTTCTTTAAGGTTGTATATGTCAAGGATATTAATTAAATTGTAATAAAATAAGTTGCAGGTTGTCAGTGATGCAGTGAAGTTCACTATGGTGGCTAGCTCAGTATATTGCTGATAAGAGGTTGTGAATTAAATATTTTTTTGACATGTATATCTAGTTTATCCACACAATTTTTTTGAGGTTTGCATGAAGATTTGATTGATTTATGAGTATTTGTGTTATGATAGGTTTTTTATTGCTTTAGTTGGTGTTCCTGAAAGAAGATGATGTGACTCTAGTAATTTGATTTATTACGGATGTTTTTGTGTTGATTCATGATGCTTATGGATGTTTCTAGATCATTCTCTATCTATTTTGTTGGTCCGCATTGATCGTTGTGTTCGCGATTGGTGATTTTCTTCTGTCAATTCATGTTTTTCATGATCATGGCTGACAAGGTGATTGTAGCATGTTGTGGATCTTCGAGGAATAATTGTTTAAGGTGTTTTGTATTTGAGGATGTTTTTTTGGGTCCTTAGTATGTTTTGGCCTACATTTTTTGGTTTGCATTGATAAATTATTTATTGATTTAGGCTGACAGTTTGTACACGTTTCATATTTTGTTGGGCTGACATGCAGTTGATGTTATCCTTAGTTGCCGATATATATGATCACTTTTTTATACCATTTGATGGTATGTTGTGTCCTGTATGTTGTGTGCTAATTGTGAATAATTTTCTAATCTTTTGAAGGTAGAAGTAAAGTTTCAAGAAGAGTGAATAGATGAAAGTGTTTATGTGCTTAACCAAAATTATAATCAGGCATTAGAAGATGTTATTTTCTTAGCTCAAAATATTTTGGATGTAATATGAATTTTACTGTAAGACAGTGAGTCTTCTTTTGGGTAGTAAGCCTTTTGTATTTGAGTAGTGAGCACTAGGAAGTGTGCCTAAATGCATGTGCATTCCCCAATTGTAATACTTTTAATAGGGTATAATCTTGTGGATTAACCTCCACCATGGTTTTTCCCCTCACAAGGTTTCCACATAAAAATATTGTGTGATGTGTGTTTTTGATGTGGTGATGGTTTATGATTTCATGTTTATTTATCAGATCCGAGAATAATTTTAATATGTATAATTTTTGTGACAACTGATTCAACCCACCTCTCAGTTGTCTGCCTTGTGTTGCCAACAATTGGTATCATATCAAGTTCCTCTAGAGAAGATTGACCACTTGAGGTGATCTAGGATTGTGACATATAAGAAGGATAGTCTAAGATTTTATGGAACTAATTATTCTTTGTGGAAGACTCGAAAACCTTATTAGACAATTACAAATAACATGTATGGCATTCCACATAATGGTCCTTCTACTATAGGTGATATTAAGGAAGCTGAGTAGAATATAAGGGATAAGGAATCATTATTGAGTGTTTGATTGATTCTAAGATGACAAATGTAATGGAGTTGAAGACTACTTATCAGATCTAGAAAAATTTGGAAAACTTGTATGAAGGTGATACCCATGTGAAGATTGCTAAGCTGCAAAGCCTGAAAGGGAAATATGAAATTTTGAGAATGGGTGAAGATGAGATCACTTATTTTATGTAGAGAGTGAATGAACTTTTGTGTATTATCAAATCAGTGGAAGAATTAGAGATTGTTGCTAAAGTGCTCAAATCCTTTCCTGTTGCATACAAACACAAAGCTATTGCTATTGAGGAGATCTGGATTGTAACAAATGTAACCAGAGACATTTTGATTGTTATGCTTGTGGCTTTTGAGTTAAGTGAGTTTGGTGAATCTCTTCCTAGGAAAAGATATGCATTCAAGGCTACTATCTCTAAAAAATATAAGTAAAGATATGATTCAGGAGAAAGTTCTTCTAGAAAAATATCCAAGTATGAGCAGGAAATGAGAGAGATTGAAGAAGAAGAGAGAAAAATAGATGAGCTTGAAGCACTTATTATCAAGAGGGTAGCCAGAGCATAAGGTAATTATAAAGGGAAATTTCCTCTTAAATTTTTTTCTTGTAATAAGATAGGTCATTTTTCCTAAGGGTATCTGGAAAGAGTTCCTAAGCCAAAACCTAACAAGCCTAGATTCCAAAGAAAGTGTTATTATGTTGCTGATGAAGGTGTGACAGATGATTAATCTGATAAAGGGAATTTAAGTGAAGATGAATGGGTATTTATTGCTATCAAGGAAAATGATCTAGTACCTACTAAATTTTCTAGTTGCATAAATGTGGAGAAAGCTCTAGTTGCTAGAGTTGAAGAAAGAGATGAATGGGTGATTGACAGTGGATGTTATCATCACATGACAAGTGATAGAAGTAAATTTATGAGCTTGGAAAAGTATGATGGTGGTGTTGTAAGATTTGGTGATGGAAAATTTGGTGTAATCTGTGGCAAGGGATCCATTTCTCTTGATGGTAAGCATGATATTGATGATGTTATATATGTGGAAGGTTTGAAGCATAATATATTAAGTGTTGGATAGATGGTTGACAAGGGATACAATCTTCAATTCATGGATGGAAAGTGTAGAATATTGGGGATTTTCGTAAATGTGATTACATCTAGAACAAAAACAAAACGTAATATATTTCACCTAAGTGCTACTAGTAAAAGTTGTTTGTTGCTCAAGTTGATGAAATTTGGTTGTGGCATAGGAGATTGTGTCATGTAAAATTTGACAATATTATCAAGATAAGTTCTACCCAATCAGTGAGAGATCTTCCTAAGATGATGAAACCTATTAATGTTATATGCAAGGAATGTTAGTTAGGGAAGAAAACTAGAGTTTCATTACAGAGAAAACAACATTGTTCAAATGAAGTGTTGGAGCTTGTGCATACTGACTTGTGTGGTCCTTCTAGAGTTAGAATTTTACAAGAAGATAGGCATTTCATATTACTTATTGATGATTATCCTAGATTGATGTGGGTTACTTTCTTAGGGGAAAAATCTAAATCTCTAGAGAAATTCAAGATTTTTAAAGCTATGGTTGAGATATAGACATGTCTAAACATTAAATGTTTGAGATCATATAGAGGTGGTTAATTCACTTCCGATGAGTTTAATTCTTTTTGTGAAGAGCATGGGATAAAGAGACAGTTATCTTCCCTGCAGACCCCTCAGAAAAATGTTGTTGTGGAAAGGAAGAATAGGATAATTCAAGAAGCTTCTAGGACCATGATGTTGGAAGGAAATTTTTTGCATGTATCTACTAGAGAGAAGCTATTATTATTACACTCTCAACTAGGTACATGTCAAAGGTTATACTGGTAAGACTCCTTATGAGCTATGGTTTTTTCATAAACCTACTATTAGATACTTCAAAATCTTTTGGAATAAATGCTATATCAAAAAAGATGAAGATATAGGAAATTTTGATGCTAGAAATGATGAAGGAATATTTCTTGGTTATTTTACTAAAAGTAAAGCCTATTGGTGCTACAAAAAGAGATTGAGGAAAGTAATTGAAAGTTATAATGTGAAGGTTGATGAAGACACAGTTAGACCATCTAGAACCTATGGATACAATTCAAAGGATCAAAATGATAGTTCAAATAAAGGAAAGAAAGCTCAAACTCTAAATCAAGTTCAAATCATTCCGGTGAATTTGGAAACTCAAGAGGAAGAAACTAGTGAAAGTGCAGAAGTGAGATCACAAGAGCCTAAAGTTCAAGAATACCCTAAGAATCTAAGATATGTAAGACTAAATCATTCAAAAGATTAGATTATAGGTGATAAGAACAAACGTGTTCAAACTAGGAGAAGAATTGTAGAAGAATATTGTTTGATCTCAAAGACTGGACCTAATAGTGTCAATGAAGCATGAAAAGATGAAAATTGGGTGGAAGGAATGAAAGAAGAACTACTACAAATTGAGAAGAATGATACATTGATTCTTGTTCCTAGACCTAAGGACAAAAATGTAATTGGAACTAAATGTGTCTTTTAGAACAAATTGAATAAGCATGGTGAAGTTGTTAGAAACAAAGCAAGACTTGTGTGTAAAGGATATTCTCATATGAAAGGAATTGACTTTGAAGAAACCTTTTTTCCTATTGCTAGGATTGAAGTTGTGAGAATATTTCTTGCTTATGTTTATTACAAAAAAATTGAGGTTTATCAGATGTATGTCAAGTCAGTATTTCTAAATGGTGAACTAGAAGAAAAAGTATATATTGAGCAACCTAATGGATTTCAATTGATTGATCAGGGAGATATGGTTTGTCAGTTGAATAAAGCATTGTATGGACTTAAGCAAGCCCCAAAAGCATGGTATGCCAGATTGGACAAGTATTTGTTGAAGCTTGGATTTAATAAAGGTACTATTGATAGTAATTTTTATTTCAAGATTGATCATGATAAAGATTTGATTGTTGAAGTCTTTGATGATGATATCATTTTTGGAGGAGATGATAGTTTGTACATGAAATTTTCTAATGAGATGCAGAGTGAGTTTGAGATGTTTATAATTGGAGAAATGAAATTATTTTTGGGATCACAAATTACTTAGCTAGATAGAGGGATCTTTATATCTCAGTCCAAATATGTGAAAGAATTGCTAAAGAAGTTTGGTACGAAAGATTCAAAGTTGGTTAGTACACCTATGGTGACTAGATGTAAGTTGAAAAAAAATAATGATTCTCCTAAAACAAAACAAACTAGATACAAATCCATGATTGGTGGATTGCTCTATTTGACTCAAAATAGACCTGATAGCATATTTGGATGCATTGTTGCGAGATTTCAAGCTGATCCTAAGGAATCTCATGTGATAGTTGTGAAGAGAATTTTCAAGTACTTGAAGGGGACAATTGATTTTGGCCTATGGTATCCTAAAGAAGATGACCTTACTTTGAGTGCTTTTACTAATTTTGATTGGGTAGTAGATGTGAATGACCAAAAGAGTACCAATGGTGGTGCATTTTTCTTGGGAAATAAGTTGATTTCATGGTTAAGTAAGAAGTAGAATTCCATTTCTTTATCTATTGCATAGGAAGAATGCATTGCTGCTACTAACAAATTTTGTACTCAAGTATTATGGATGAAGTAGATGTTGAAAGATAATAAATTTGTGTATGATGAACCTATTGCTATATTATGTGATAATTCAAGTGCAATTAACATTTATAAGAATCTGGTGATGCATTCAAAAACCAAGCATATATATATGAAGTTTCACTGTTTGAGAGAGAAGGTGAATGAAAAGGAAGTTAGATTGGAGTATGTACCCATTAAGGAACAAATTGCAGATATATTTATGAATCCCTTTCCTAAGGATACTTTTGAGTATATCAGAGGGATGCTTGGGGTGATTACCACTCCTAATCAGAATTAAGATGCATTGACTTGCATAATTCTATGCATTTCATAGTCATATCTTGTGATCTAGATTGATGTTGTGGTGGTTGCTACTTAGGGGGAGTAGTCAAATGTTCAAAAATGTGGTTTAGAGCTTATGTGGAGAAAGATAATTTGTATCTTTTTCATTGATGTCAAAGGGGGAGAAGATTCATGTGAAAATTTGTGAAATAGTTAAGGAGAAAGGAGTCAAAATCTAAGGGGGAGAAAGTGGTAGAAGAAAGTAACGTTGATGGAATTTTTCACATCATGTGTTTCCATCAATGCCAAAGGGGGATATTTTTGGATATTATTGATATGTGGTTGTCATTGATGTCAACACTATTGTCGTTAATTTCTTTAAGGTTGTATATGTTGAGTATATTGAGAAAATTGTAATAAAATAAGTTGTAGGTTATCGGTGATGTAGTGAAGTTTAGTATGGTGGCTAGCTCAATATATTGATGATAAGAGGTTACAAATTAAATATTTATTGACAAGTATATCTAGTTTATCCACATGAAGTTTCATAGGTTCATATGAAGATTTGATTAAGTTATGAGAGTTGTTATATTGCTTCAATTGGTGTTCCTAAAAGAAGATGATGTGACTCTAGTAATTTGAGTTGTTGTGCATGCTTTTGTGGTGATTCATGATTCTTGTGAATGTTTCTAGATCATGGAATATCTATTTTTTTGGTCTGCATTGATCGTTGTGATCATGATTCCTTATTTTCTTCTATGACTTCATGTTTTTCATGATCATGGCCGACAGGGTGATTGTAGCATGTTGCAGATCTTTGAGACATAATTATTTAAGGTGTTTCCTATTTGAGGATGTTGTTTTGGGTCCTTACGATGTTTTGGTTGACATTTTTTGGTTTGCATTCATAAATTGTTTATTGATTTGGGCTAACAGTTTGTACACATTTCTTATTTTGTTGGACTAGCATGCAGTTGATGTTATCCTTAGTTGCGGATATATATGATCACTTTTTTATACCATTTGATGGTATGTTGTGTCATGTATGTTGAGTGCTAAGTGTGAATAATTTTCTAATCTTTTGAAGGTAGAAGTAAAGTGTGAAGAAGAGTTAGCAGATGAAAGTGTTTATGTGCTTAACCAAAATTGTAATCAAGCATTAGAAGATGCTATTTTCTCATTTCAAAATATTTCGGATGTAATATGAATGTTACTATAAGACAGTGAGTCTTCTTTTGGGAAGTAATCCTTTTGTATTTGAGGAGTGAGCTCTAGGTAGTGTGCCTACATGCATGTGCATTCCCCATTTGTAATACTTTTAATAGGGTATCATCTTATGGATTAACCTCCACTGTGGTTTTTTCCCTAATAAGGTTTCCACATAAAACTCTTGGTATTATGTGTGTTTTTGATGTTGTGATGGTTTATGCTTTCATGTTTATTTATTAGATCTGAGAATAAGTTTAATATGTATAATTTCTATGAAAGTTGATTCACCCCCCCTCTCAGTTGTCTTCCCTTGTGTTTCCAACATTTCTATATGAATGCATGAATGTATATAAAATTTAGTATGATTCTATGTTTAAATTATGATTGTTGATAATGTGGATGCCTTAAGAATGAGACTAATATTTTGTAGCAAGAAAGATCGTTAACCCGTAGTAATAGGTTTTCCAACCCATGGCATAAGGATTGTAGATGGTTGAAGGGGAGAGATAAAAACAACTAAGGCACAACACTTTCATAACAAATGAAGGTGATCATTTATTGATAATATGTGAGTCAATACATCACCACCAGGAGGAGGAGTCTATTCTTAGCTGGATTGATTTATGGTGTGACAATTCTCAGGAACACATCTTTATCATAACATTTAACCATTAGGCATAGAGTTCTTAATTGGTTTCTCTACTTCTATTTCATAATTATTGTTTTATGTTTCAGAATAAGTCCTCTTCCTATCTTTGAGGAAGAGTGGATTGTTACTTTATGAGTTTTTTTTAGTCCTAGAAGAATTAAACTCCTCGCAAACCCTATATAGTGGGATTTATTATAAAGGAGTAAATCTAGTTACTAATAGTTATTTTAGTTGTTCATTGATCAAGTTTAAAATAGTTTATTTTTTATTAGTTACAATAGTAGATATGTGTTATTAAATAAATCTTAATTTGATTCTTGTCAGATTGCATGTAAGAGTTTAGTGTTTATATGCAATAAAGGCAATTAGTTGATATCATGAATTGCTAAATAAATAAGTAGATTTTGAAAAATTCCATGAAAACAACAACTGAAGAAAGGGCCACTTGAGGTACTATTAATCCACTTCATTTCTTGATGTTAGATTAAATGATGCAATGTTTAAATTAGTTAAGTGTTGTTCCTTCAGCACACATGCCCCATTCGGAATAGGGACCCTCTTTTCCTTTTCCTTGTCTAGTCATTTTTGTCACCACCTCATTCTATATGCCCTATTTTGGTGTCCTAAATGGTTAACGTGCCTCCAAAGTCTCATATTAAGTTGACCGTGTGTCCTCACCTCCAATTTTGATAAGTCTTGGTCCATTTTCCTTGGCAGTTTGCTTCTGCCAATGGCCTCAAGGCCTAGCGGGCTCGGCTTTCCAGGTTACCCTTGCTAGATTTCCATTGTGTGCTCATTGTCCTAAATGACTAAAGGCCTTCGCCTTCCCGTGCCCTTATACCTGGCTTCCATATTTCTGCCTTTATCACTTGTGTTGCAAAATAGACTGCCTTTGCCTTTTCTAAGCCTGATCTCTCTGACTTCCCTACCCGTAATTCAATGGTAACCTCATCATTTCCAAATGGCCAACCTGTGCTGGTGTTCCATCCTCTAGACCCTGAACTCCCCTTCACCATCAATTTTCAAAAGGCAACTCAAAAACAACCGCAAGGTCACATCCTCCCGGTGCCTGAGTCCTAGCCTTCCTGCCACCATCCATGAATTTGAACCCACCAACCGAGTTGTATGTCATACTTGCTTTAATGGGAAAATTAAATGATGTTTAGGGGTATAAATATCAGGTTCAGCCTATCATTTTCATATGTCAGGTTGGCCAGAGGAGTTCAAAGCAGTTTATGAAGAGTCAAGTGCCTTCATCGCCCACTACCATTGCACCTGCTACCCTCATTTGTTGATCCTTTATGGATTTCACACCTTCTTTCATTGGGATTTTGAGGTAAGTTCATTTTTTGCCCGTCCATGTGGTTTTTTGTGATTTTATGCTTAAATGATAAACATAACATGGGATAAAATTACATTCATTTGGTAGTTGAATAAAACACCTAGAAAACAAATGTGGCAGAATTCCTAGAATCCTCCCAAAAAATTATTTTAGCCAAGACCAGAACTTTCCCATGTCTGCGTAATTCTTCATGCAAGGCATTCATGCCCTCTAGACCTGGGCCTTCCCTCTACCAATTAAAAACTTAGAAACTAAACAACATTTGAACAGTGACATGGCCCTCGAGCCCATGACCTTGGACTTACGTTGATAGATCACCATCGAGACTTAAAAAAATTTAAAAATACTAGCCTCCATCCTTGATTCTTGGGCCCACTCCCATGGGATTCTATCCCAAGGATGCTATCTCACAATCAGCATTCTAAATGGTGGATAAGCCCCATCCATCTGGACCCCAAAGTTTGCCTTACCTTTTTTCATCTATGCTAGCAAACAAAACAAAGTGTCCAAAGATTCCACTAGACCCTGGACCACATACTTCCTTAGTGACTTTTTCATTCCAAATGGCCATCAAATAGCATCCATCCATCTCTCGAGCCCCAAGATTCCATTTGGTGAAAGGTTGAAAATGATGAACTCAAGTTCTTTCACCTTTCCTAGGCCCGTGCCATCAGACTTCTTCCCATGGAATTTTGTCCCATCTTGGCTGTCCTAAAAGGAAAAATGGGCCTATCCTTCCATCCTTCAAGGCCTACCCTTCTAATTGTTGAAAAAACTTAGTGAAGAGATCTAGTGGCCAAGCATGATGTTGGGTCTAACCCTCTGGGATTCCCCCCTAGAATTTTGCTAAGCATTCACCGTTCCAAATAGAAAAACCTCAACAGCTCCTTGTCCCTTTTTACTTGAACACTTAAGTAACTAGTGGGATGTATTGACCACCTTTGAGCCTTGCAAATCTTGGATCCTAGAACCCCATCCCTAGAATTTCATTTTCTTCTGGTTGTTCCAAATGGAAAAACCCTAATAGCTTTTTGGCCTTGTATCCCCAAACACTCCAGTAGGGATCCAAATGAACTTTGATTTAAAAGCCAATCTCGACCCATGTGCCTAAATTCAACCTTTTCCTGCATGAGTCTTTCAAACCATTGAAATCTAAGGCCGAGAGAAACCACCTAAATTTTCCTTGTCTTGTTTGCCCTTTAAATGACATTCCTGCTAGGGAAGCCCAACCCCTTGGGCCAGGGTTGTCCAAAATCCCTCTAGTAAATTGCTAATGGTATCTTGAAGTAAAAATTTGATTTTATGAATGATATATCATCTAACCAAACTTTTTCCATGGGATTTTTGACTAACATTTGCACTTTTGTAATTGGTTGTGCTCATCTTGCCTTTGTCTGAAGGATATATGGAATAGGGTGCACGACCCTTGGGGCGACTATAGAGAAAGACAAAGGGAAGAAATCAGGCAAGGTTCCTTGTGGGAAAGAGGACAAAGACCAAATGAAATACCAATTCCAAGGGGAGCCTCTACACTCAAAATTCATTATGAACTAGAAGGAAATTACAGATACCAATATCAGCCATTTCAATATTGATGAATTCAAATAAAGGGTTGGGATCCATCCTAAGATCGACAATGCAAGACTAATCATAAGTAGTGGAATTGCTAAGTTGTGGGCTTTTCTCCATCGCTTGTTTCTCTTGAGTCAGCCATGGCTTGCAGACAGGCATATCATCTAAAGACACAGACAATAGTTGACAGAGATGGAAATATCCTTGCTAATATGTTGGGTGAAGCGATAACAAATAATTTCAACATCCCTACCTTTGTAACAATGGAGCTACCAACCATTGAGGAATGTAAATCAATGTGGGAAGAGGACCTAGGTGGTTGCAAGAAACTTATAAACTAGTACTGGCTCAAGGAGAAGAGGGGCAGTGCCATGAAGGTTCCCCAAGAGTTCTTCCATAGTTACTTTCATGAGGACTACCACGACCTAGTCACCATGCTAAGTAGAGTAATGGGCCTTCCCACTGTAGTATACTTTTAAGAGTGGGTGGTCTACTTTGTAGAGTATATTCTTTGCGGGGAGGAGGATGTTACCACAAAGGCCTCATTCTATTGGGGAGGCATAATAAGTGACTGCTTCCATGAGCATTTCATGAATTTCAAGAAAACCTCCAAATTCTACATGACTTCCTATCTTATATACTCATTGGTTGAATGAAGATAGTATGTGTTGATGGTCAAAATAGCACAACAAGATGTAAACAAAATATTGCTATTTTGTTTATCTCGAAAGAGAAAGATAACACATGGATACCTAACTCCCAAGGTCCTGGTAATTGGTTCATGACTATGCTAATTTCACTCAATGGTTGATGTAACTATAATGTTCAAGGGGCCTGCTAGTGTTGACCTTCTGGATTGTTATAAGATCAAACATTAAACCTACTTTAACCAGGGGTTTTAAAGAAAGAGAAAAAGATAGATTAAAGCTTTGGAATTGAAGAGAATGCTAATTCATCCAACTTAACCAAAATTGTTACCTTTCAAGGAATTTTTAACTAAAATTGCAGAATAAAATTAACTTGTGATTAACACACAATTTTGTTCATTCACAGTGCTAACTTCAATAGCAGGTTGTAAACCATCATTTAAACAAAACATCAAATAAAATTTCATTCCTTGAAAGCTTTTCAAATCAAATGTTTAACCCAAGATAAATACCATTCTGGAACACAATATGAAGTAGATTTTAAATCTAGTTGCTTCTATTGTTGGTGAAATAGATAAACAACATTTACAAATTTGGAAAAATCACCAGTGTACAAAAAAACCATGTCTTCAAATCATCTCCATCTACACTAAGAAAACTTGAAAGATACATCACTACCTCCTACTCTTGAGTTTCTCTATACCAACCCTAACCAATAGAGAAAAAAAAAGAAAATCCTATCTAGAAAGACTAACTCCTCCAAAAATGAGGCAAAAAATTCCATATATACACGAGCCCTAAAAAAATCAGCCTCATTTTAGGGTTTTACAATAAATGTTAGTTTTCAGCAAGGTCATCCCTAGAAGAGCTTTTTTGAATAAAGTCAAGGATGTAGTTAATGCACATACCTTGCTCATGTTGGTGAGAGATCGGTCTTAGGCATGGCCTTTCAGATCTTTTGCAACCATTGAATTAACTCATGGCCTTCGTTTCCACCCTTGAACTTCCTTGAAAAGCCATCTTGAATGCTCTGAAGTACAGTCATTAATGCCAATCTTCTTTTGCCAGCCAACATCCTAGTTGTCCTCGTAGCCTTTCCTTCTCTGCTTTCCTCTTGTTCTAGACCTTTATGTAAGTTGAACTCCTTCGAGAAGCAACATTAAATTCCCTCTGAACTGAAAATACATGCCTTGATCATTTGTCAAACGAGAGTAGATCCATGTTGTTTATTCCCTATTGATCTTCCTCAGAAGAAAAGTCACTACAATCAAACTACCAGTGGTTCACCCTTAGCCTCCTCTGATTGGTTGAACACATGCCACATAAGATTCCCAGATGGTAAAAAGTTATTCAAATAGAATTGAATGTCGGTGAGACAATAGTCATGTCTCCCCGATGCGATTATACTCCAAAACAACAATTGGAATAGCACACAACTGTTAGCTAGACTTCATATCGAGCCGCAAGGGTCATACCAATGTCTCTTTACATTGCCCAGACTATCACTATTGGCCAGACATCATATTGAGCCCCTAAGAATTATACTAGTGCTAGTCGAGAAGACATCAAAAGAGTCTCACTAACTTCATTCCTTCAAGAGCTTCACACCAGCCCCGATTGAGGCATGCCTTCCAAAATACCTCCACCCAACAAAGATCCTACAAAATAAATTCTTCATTATTCATCTAAAGCATAGAACATGCCTTCATTCATCTTACCCTTTCACATATCCCCAGTAAAAAGAAACCCAACTTTGGTGAAGGCAGAGCTAGGAAGGAACCGGAACTGGGATTGGAGAAAAAATGAACCTTGCATAACTGGAACCAGAATGAAATCCGACCTTGAAACTTCTAAAAGTTTCAAGTTTGGGTTTTGTCTCGATCTTTCCTTTGATAACACTTCAAAATACAATGAAGAAAAAGATGAGAAGGAAGAAAAAAGAAGGGGAGAAGGCACCCCACAGAAAAACACAAGGAACAAAGGAAAAAAGAACAAGACATGCGAAACCAAATCTAGAATGGAACCCGAACCTGGAACATAGAGAAGTTCCAAATTTCGGTATCATTCTTGGTTCTGATTCTGCAAAGGAGACCAAATGCAAGGGAAAAATATGGAACCAAATGCATGCATGATCAAAGCAAAAAATTGATCCCAGGTGAAACACAATGGGGGTGGGGGTGGAACAAAATTTGAGACTGAAACTTCTTCAAAGTTTTAGTTTCAGATTCCATCTCGATCTCGCCTCTAACAACATATAAAGAGATGACAAAAAGAATGAAAAAGAAAAGGGGAAGGGAAGAAAAACATCCCACGACCAAATAATCAAATTAGAAGGGAAAACAACAAGAAAGTTTAGCGGAACTAGAACAGGGAACGAAAACCAGAACCTGAAAGGGAATTCCAATCCTAGTTTCAGTCCCGACCCTACATTCACTAGAACAAAATAAAAAAGGCCCAAGGGACAAAGGAAATTTCCTAAGGCACAGGACACAGAACCAAAGGGAAATGACCAAAAAATAGGAGAAAAGGAGCAACCCAAAGTTAGTTGAAAACAACCAACGAAGAAGAAACAAAAAGAGAGGGTGGAGTCAGATTTGGGATGGAATCCAAACCTAAAACTTTGAAAGAGTTCAAAGTTCAGATTTAGCTCCGAACTCAAATCCGATAGAAAAAAAGACAGACTTAGGAGGAAGACAAAATAACTCCTATGACCCAACCAAACAACCAAAGGCGATGAAAAAAAAAAGAAAAGGGGGACCCATTTTGTGCCAAAGTAAAATGGGGTGGTTATGCAAGGCATAACAGTACGTTGGGTTGTTCAGGGTGCCTAATGAAGAACCAAGTCAAGCATTGAAGTTCTATGATAGATACACCTAACTGTAGTTCAAAAATTTTAAGGGGTATTGCAAAGTGAATGATTCCTTCGTGGGTCACATTATTAGATTACTTGGGGGAGATTTTGAAAGTAGGGTCTCTCACAGTGCTCAAGCATTCTTGAAACAGTGCACCTTCTTCTTCATTCAGTACCCCAAGTTCACCTACATTTGTGCCCAAGGTTACATAGAGAGGACGAATAAGCTGCCCCAATACCCCAACGACTGGATTATATTGTTAGAGCTCTCTCAACAACTACAACATGTAAATTCAATCCTTAGCAGTAGGAATTTGGCAGGGATCCCTTATCCCTTAACTTTCGATGAGGGTATGTACAAATTACAAACCTCCCAATGTGCTGGGAATTATGA
Source organism: Sequoia sempervirens (assembly GCA_007258455.2). Taxonomy (NCBI): domain Eukaryota; kingdom Viridiplantae; phylum Streptophyta; class Pinopsida; order Cupressales; family Cupressaceae; genus Sequoia; species Sequoia sempervirens. The sequence continues at coordinate 645,296,566 of VDFB02281492.1, forward strand.
GAAGGAACTTATAGAATATCATTTTCTCCTACACACTGCTCACCCAGGAATGGACCTATATGGGCATGTAAGGAAGGCACTAGGACTAATGTATGCCCATTTGCATCATTGAGAAGATTTCTAGGTAAATTTCCAAGATGATAAGGAGGTGCATGTGAGGCATTATATGTGAATGACTACATACTTTTTAAGAAGGGTGAATTTTTTTCCCATACCTGACTAGGGTGAACAAGATGAAATTACTGTAATGCACCTTAGGTACAATGTAGTTTTCAACTTTCCAATATCAGTGATAGATTGGGATGAGCAAGAGGTCGATGACCTTGATATTATAACCAAGCTTGTCAAGGCTCAAACCAAGGAATGGGTGAATGGAAAAGTAGCTCGATTAAAGCAACAAGGGCTTGTCCTAACATATGAAGGCCTCAAGAGTGAGCCTAGTGCCACCGATGAGGCTGCTACTACAACTTCAATAGGAGAAACATCGAGAACTCCTCCACTCACAAGATCAAGGAAGAGGAAAGAGACAAAGCAGCAGTAATCAGATCCAAAGTTTTATTCAAGGAAGGATTTAGAGGGTTCACCCTCAAAGAAACATAAAAGGATAGGAAGTGTCATGGGGCTTCTTGAAAGTCAAGAGGATCCCCTTCATGAAGCTGAAGAAGGAGAGATAGATTAGCCAAAATCTCCACCGGTTGCCCCTAATTTTTCTACCCTTTGATCCATTTCTCAAGCCATGATTGCCACATCCCCACCTGTAGTGGACCTCTCAGTCCACCTCGCCTCTTCTCCACCCATTGGGTAGGTTGTGACGATTGACTCCTCCTCTGACACAACTTCCCCACTTTCCTCCACCTTCATGTCTCCCACCACATCATTTCCACTAGTCACATTAACAATACCAATGCCAACACTCACACTGCTAGAGGAATTCTCGCAGCACATGCAAAATGTACCCTTTGATATTTCTAAAGTATTCTTGAATCCCACCATTCAAGAGGCCTTAGCACAGGTCCTTGCCAGTGCTCTACCCTCAAAACCTCCAATGAAACTGCCAATAAAGGATGCTACAATGGAAATCTCTGTGGAATGGGAGAGGTGGGAGATGGAAACTTTAAAAGCATTGCAAGAGGAGGTGGATGAGTACCATGAACATCTAGAATATGAGCACCATCAAATTGACAAGGTGGTTCATGAAGAAAAAGAGACATGATAGTCTTAAAGCGGTGATGAAAGAGATACTAATACCCAAATTATACAAACATTTAATGGAGATTTTGAGGAGGAAATGGCCCAAAAATTGAAGGACATTGGAGAAGAGGTAGAAAGGACTCCTCCTAGAGAAGAAAGGAAAGGAGATGACTTAACAACAGAAAATGTACAACTTCCTACAAGGGAATGGGAGGATAGCATGTCATTGCCTCATAAAGAGGAAAAAAATGTAGAAGAGGACGACCCTGAGGCTCAGGGTCAAACATAAAAAAGGCTCGAAACTGAATTGCCCAAGGAGCACAGGCATAAGAATGAGCCAAGAGACAAAAGTGAAGAGGAGGCTAAGAAGGAAGAAAATCCAAGAGGACACCTACCCACCAAATCCCCAATCAAACACATAACATTCATCTTGGATTCTAATGAAGATGAAGAAGATGTGAAGGAAGAGGAAGAGGCTCCTAAAGAAAAGGAGACTAAAATTAGAAAAGATGAAGAAGAAGGTGATCATGAGTCGCCTAGAGAAAAGGCTCAGATGTCCAAATGGTTGGAGAAGCAACTTGAGGAGAGGACCCTAACCCAAAGTAATCCAACAACAAGACTAGAAGTTATCTTAACTAGGGCACAAATCACTACCAAAAAAGAGAAGAAGCCCAAGGTCAGATCCAAAGTGACAATGGATGTTTCTAGATCTAGGACTATCTAGGTGGCAACACTAATAGTGGGAGTAGAAGGAATAAGCTACAATGTCTCCACCATTAATTTGGGAAAGGCTACTAGAGAGAAAAAGCTAGATCACCTCAAGGAATTTTTTGACACAGTGGTTAACCTAATACAACCGGATAAAGTTTCAAAAGAGGAACTAAAGGCACAAGTGGCTGACCTGACAACATACATCCAACAATGGTCCTCAGTGGAAGAAGTGCCTACCACGTCCACGGCTCCACCAAAACTGTTCTCCAAGAAGAAAATTGATAAGCTTGAAAAGAGAAATAGTTTGGATAGGATTACATAAAGTTGGTTTCAACAGGTTCTATACGTTTGAAACATGGGCATCGGTCTACCTGTCAAGATAGCAAAAAAATTCTTGGACCTATAGCATTCTCTTGAGGGCACAAGAAAATTTTCTCTAACTTCCCAACAAGAAATTAGTCCACCTACCCAAAGATTGAGGCTATTCTCAAACTGCCAAGTGCAATGTGGGAAAAAGATCTTGCATTAAAGAGGGATGATCATTGGCTCATGGATGTATGGACACAGGACTTTGAGAACCAAAAAGAAAGATTGGAGTAGGTGATCGATAAAGTGGATCTAGATATTGAGTGGATCAAGGAAATCAGAGTAGATTGTGCCTGATACTTGAAGCTAATGACAGGCTATGAGATGCTTGTCATACAAATGGACCCAGATACAATAAGGCCCCACTTCCAAAAGAGGATGGAGGACATAATGTCAGTGGAGATAACCACAAATTTCATGAGTTTTTCCGCTTGAGCCTTCACCCAATCATAGCTATTCTAGGATCACAATGCTAAGTATGAAGAGGATTTGGAAAAGCTCACGGAGAAATCCAAAGAGTGGAGTTATCAAGTCTTGTGATCCGAAATCATAGATCTTGATAAACTCCAACCATTAATTATGAATTTCATGGAATATGTAGCTTTGAAGAAGCAAGAAGGAAACCTTATTATTAATGAAGAATTCCTGATAGAGTAGCTATAGCAAAGGGAAATCAACAAAAGATAAAATTGCTACAATGTTGTCACTAGACGACAAAATAGGGATAAAGACAAAGTTGTATTTTAAATTGTAAGATATTGTGGGGTAGGTAGAACCCTAAGTTGTAGTGAATCTTGGCCACACAATGAGATTAAATCTTGGCCATTCGTTCTACTTTTTGGACACTATAAATAGGGGGTATCCTCTCATTTCAAAGAGAGTTGAGTTGTTGTAATGACATCTTGCAGAAATTTCTAATGAAAATACATTGACTTGGTGCATTTTCTAAGTTTATTTACATGTTTCATGATTCAATCTCCCCCAATTAGATGCTCTAGTTAAATTTACATTTTTTTATTAGTTGGTTTCAATTGCTTAGATAGGTTTAGTGATGTTTTGTGATTATAGAAATTTTTGATGTGTTGATGCCTTCCAATCCATACTTTTTGCTATTTGTTGTTGGTAAATGGTCTTGTAAAGCTAGTTTGGGTTGAAACTTGAAGTTTCTCTAAATTTTTATCCTTATTCATGCATGTATGTGGTGGATGAATGGTGAAATATCTACAAAACTTGGAAGATAGCACAATTTTCATGAGACAATGATTATTTCTAGTTAAGTGGAATTTTGTTTGAAGGAAGTTGTCCATAGCAGGAACTCCATGATTACTATTCATATTTAGTTGCAAATCCAAGAACATTCCCCCCTCTTCCCTGCTCTTTTTTTCTCTTTTCTTTAGAAGTAACCTAGGCTAAGGTTCATTGTACATTGTAAAGTCAAAACTTAAGGAAAACACTGGAGTTTCAAATTGTTGTTCAAACCTACAACAAAGTGCACCTTAACTTCCATCTCAGAAACTTCAGAATTTAAGATCCACTTTGTCTTACCTAGCTACATAAGTCTACCTTGTGATTACGAGTAAATTCACATCAAATATCAACTGGGAGATTCCATGCAAGTCATGACCTGACACCTAAGAGACATTGGGGTGATTTTCAACAAATTGCATTAGGGGAAATTTACATAAAAAATGGGCCTCCTAAGGATGACATCATTATCTTTTTAAGTTATCAAGAATCAACTAAAAGATGACATCAACGATAACATCATCCAAAATAAAATAAAAAATTATTTATTTTATAAAACAAAACCTTCTTAAATCTTATGAATTAACTCATGATGGTTAATTTAACTCTACATATACTATTCTATCTCATTCATCTTTCTAATTATAAAATATTATTTATTTTTTTAGATTTATATTCTTAAGTTCTATTATAGAAATTTTTATATTTTCAAAAAAAAAAAATTATTCTTTAAGAAAAATATAAAAACATTTAAAAAACATTAAAAAATCATAAAAATCATTTATGAAGTGTTGTAAAAATTAAAAAGTTCTTTAACTATTTTTTAATAATTTAAAATATTCTAATATTTAAACATTTAGCATCTAAATATTCTAATATAAAAAAAAATAAAAAAAAAATCTTTAATTATTTTTAATAATTTCAAATATTCTAATATTTAAATATTTAGCATCTAAATATTCTGACATCAAAATTTTATTATCTTTAATTATTTTTAATAATTTTAAATATTCTAATATTTAAATGTTTAGCATCTAAATATTCTAATATCAAAATTTTATTATTTTAAATTTTTTGGTGGCCTTTTATAAGGATGCACTCATTTTATGTGATGCACTCCTCCTTTTAAGGGGGGGCACTCACATTTAGTGGGCCCCCTTATATTAATTTAAAAATATATATATTTTAAACTTTTAAATATATTTTTAATTTTTTTAAAAATATATTTTTTAAACTTTTAAATATATTTTTAATTTTTTTTGAAAGAGAGACCATTTAAAAGATTACTTTCTTTTTTGCTAATTTTCATTATCTTTTAATGATTTTTGCAATGGTCTTTTTTTAACAGTCACTAGTTTTAGACATTATAGGATTTTTTGATTTGTGAATTTGTGGAGTTTTCTTAAGCAATTCTTAAGCCTTTCTCAAGCATTCTACAAGCATTTCTAGCTCTCTTCTCATCTCTTCTTTCTTTTTCTTCGCATAAGCAGCCAGTGACATTTTAAATTTTTAATAAACTCTTAAATTTTTAATAAAATCGTATATATATAATAAAATACTAAGTAAAAAATAAAATATCCAAAGTTACTTTTACTTTGCTACTTTTTAAATAAAAACAAATAATTAAGAAAAGAAAGTGAATTTGACTTTTCTAATAAATTATAATAGAAATATAAGTTACCACACTTGAGTTTAAGAGTTTTGAAATAAAAAATAAATAATGAAGAAAGTGGCCTTTAGTTTTTTAATAAATTATAATAGAAATATATGTTACCACTTTTAAAAAATCATGGACTTCATTTTTTTAAGGAATTATAATAGAAACGTGTGTCCCCACTTAGCTCATGTACTTAAGTAATTTATATTTTTTATATTTAAATAATTTGTATTACATGAGACAATTTTTTCTTTTTTAGAGTTCCTTAGGAGGCCCATTTTTTATGTAAATTTCCCCTAATGTTGTTGGAGGTTTCCTTTCAAGAGAGGTAGTATACCTATGCATTGCTTGTGTTGAGAAAGTGTGCAAAACACCCATCAACAAAACTGGCACTAGAAGGAGGGCCTTGTGAAGCCAGATTGAATTGGATCATTCTCCCCTGAGAGGTTTCAGAGAATTTTAAGGTCAACACCAAAAAAAGAACTTCAAGAGTTACAACCCCCCACAAGGGCTAAACAAACTAAGGTCCCAGGGCTTAACCAAGCATTCCCTCATTAGACACCTCTTATGAACTAAGTGTTGTAGTTGCCCATCATCCTGCATCCTGGAAAACTAATGAATTAGATGCCCCCATCCCTTCTTACTTGCAACCTCAACAAAAAAAAAGTTATCCTCAGGTTCCCCAACAACAACAAACATATCCTCAATAGCCTAAAGCTCCACTATATCTTCCAAGGCCAAAATTCCCTCCTGCACATCAAAACCAACCAGCAACCCCACCTGTCTTTCTCCAAAATTAAGTGTCACAGCTGAGCAATACTGAGAAAGACAAATTGGAAGAGCTGACATAAATGATAAAAAAAAGTCTACAGAGATGACAGACCTAAGAAATCAAAATAATCAGTTATAGGCTTCCCAATGTAGCCTCCAGGCTAACCTCAATCGAGATAGTAGGGATAACAGAGATGGTAGAGATAATCATGAAGTAGACACCTCTTATGGGAAAAATTATGACAAAGGGAAGAATTCAAATTAGACCTTTGAGAGGAGACCTTCTCAGAGGTAGAATCATACATGGAATACAAGGCCCAATAATGGAGGTTTCCCTACTCCTCTTGATAAGCCTGTCAGTAATGAAAAGATGACTAGTGAGGTGTATCTTGCTGAGGAAACCTTGTTTGGATGGTGTTGGATTCACAAGACTAGCAGACACTTTGAATTAGATTGTTCTAAATTTCAGACAGCCACTGAAATCTTCCAAGTGGAGGTCCAAAATGTTGTTGATAGTGCCAGTTGTAGGGACATCATCCCATCTGACCTTACAATTCCTCTTGTCTCATGGTCAACCAAGTTCCATTCTTGCAGAGCGACCGCAATGAGCTTGAGGTGGAGGTCATCCCCGATAAGAGTGAAGAAGTGCAAGAGGTAAGTAATGAACAAACTTTGGCTCAGCTTTTCAATTTGGAAAATGATGGTCCAGTAGATGAGGAAGAACCACATGTAGATGAAGTTCACATGTTCCATTAGAGGAAGACTCCTTACTCCCTTAGGAATAGGCAAGTGGGTGGACCCTTTACAACTTCTACCCCACCAAAAAAATTGAGTACCCTGCTTGACCCAAATGCCAGCAGTAACACTAGGTTTCTCCATGTACCCACTCAGTATCTTAATAAAGATAGGCCACAAAATCAGTCACAGAGATAGCCTCAAGGCCAATCCCAAGACCAGTCAAGTCAAACATAGGCCCAATCCTCTAGCTCTGCCATAGGTCAAGCCTTTGACTCTAAAATTGAGCAAATGGGTGAATATGTGGTAGAAGAGTTCAAGAAGGTAAAAAATAGCCTATCTTCCTTTGAGCTAATCAAAGTGCCTATTGTAAGGCATTCCTTCTTTAGGGTAATTAATGGGACCCCATCCTCTAAAGAAACATAGGGAATGTCAGCAAAAAGAGTTACCTTTGAAGAATCTAGATAGGATCTTGTGATTCAAGACATCACGAGGAAAAGGAGGGACATTCCCTCAAATCAGTCCATAAACAAAAAGCCAGCAAAAGAATTTCATTCGAATAATAGGCAAGCCACCAAGGATCAACCCTTTGGGAAAACCAAGAATTAGTTTGGTGATAAAAAAAATCTCAAGTGGCTCAGGTGGACATGCCTATGGGCCTCTTTCAAGGAAGATTGGAAACACCACCCTTCCTCAACACCATCCAGATATTCAAGAAAAATTTGCATAATTGCCTCGTTGATTTCAAAGCATTAGCCAACGTCATGCCCTTGGCTATACGAAAGGCCCTTGGGATTACTCACACACCTTTGAAGAAAAAGGTGACTCAACTAGATAAAACCAAGGTAAACATTGTAGGAGAAATGAATCGAATCCCCATGTAGATTTTTGCAGACCCAAGGGTGCAACAGGTCATCAACATAAAATTTGCAGATATCCCTAACACACAAAATTATCTTAGGCTGGGATTTCACCCATGCATTGAACAAATATGCTGCAACATAATTTTCCCATATGTGGCTACCATGGAAAGGACTGACAAACTAGATCTGCATCGAGCGAGAGTCATGCATGAAATTCATGATCATTGAATACAACAATTTGAATGAGGTGTTGTTTGGTGAAACGGAGTTGGGAAACTATTGTCCCTTTGCATATCAAGAAGAAGTGGAAACTCCAAAGGAAGGCATGATTTTAGAAGTCCACTTTGTGCAGTGTAGCCCTTTAGTCGATTTAGCTCATGTGCCTTAGAGCACGAAGATGTTAGTAGAATTCAATGATGAGGAATCTCTAGAAGATAGTATTCTAGGACTTTTGGATGGATTTCAAGATTTCAACGAGAAATGCATTAAGAATCAACTCAGCTTGGGTGTAAGAATGAATTTCCAAGAGCTCCTGCTACCCAATTGGTGTAGGGTACACGATGTGGCCCATTCTGAATTCGAATGTTGCCTATGCCAAATAGTGGTAGAACATGTTAATAAATTAGTTGCTTCCTAGAGGGAAACACCATCAGAGCATCCCACCCTTCATCACACCAAACTGACACCTATTATGGAGATCAAAGATGTTAATCCATAACTTAAAGGAAACAATCACTTTAGTGGCCCTGGCATCAAAGAACTGTCTAAATTCTAGACATTGTGTTTCGATGGATCTAAGTCAAAGTAGGGAATTGGCACTGAGTTTGAACTGATCAATCCTACAGGTAAGTCTTATTTTTCTTCCCATCAACTCCAATTTTACTACACCAATAATGTAGCAAAATATGAGGCTTTGGTCCATGGTCTTCTAATGGCCTTAAAGAAAAATGTTAAGATGTTGCAAAATTTTAGTGATTCTGAGTTGGTAGTCAAACAAGTCAGAAAACTATACATTGGAAAATATAAGCATACGGTTTGGGATCTTTTAGAAGGGCTAGACGCATTCAATATCCAATTGATCCCTTGTGCTCAAAACCATATAGCTGATGCTTTGGCTCAAGAAACCAACACACTGCAACCCCTATCCTTGTTAGGTCTCAAGAAACCATCCATCCCAGATAATGTCACTCACTTTCACTTCTACAATGATGATAAGAACATCCTTGAGTTCATCACTAGCTACAATGTCTATGCCACCCAAATCATTGATGAGGCTAACTTGAAAGAGGCCGAATTGGACAGAGGGGGTAATCAACTTGAAGACCAACATGATTCCTCGAGGGATGGTTCAGCTAGAGCACATTTTTTATTTGGATCAGATCAAAGATCAAGATTGACAAATAAAGAAGAATTCATAAGCAACTAGTACGATGCTCACAACCTCAGAATTATCGAAGAGACCAAAAATGTTTTTATTGGAAAAGTATGTATTGTAGAGGAAAAGGAAGGGATTTTGGATTCTTTACGCAAGTATCATGATGTAGTGGCATGGATATATGAGGACCTTAAGACTTACGATACCTCCATCATAACGCATACCATCCCTCTCAAGACAAAAGTGCATCTATTCCGCTAGCGGCAATGCCCAATCAATGCCTTGCTAGAACCAATCATACACAAATAGGTACAAAAGTTGCTTTCAGCTAGGATTATCTTCCCAGTTAGGCATTCCACCTGGGTGGCCAACTTGGTCCCTATTAGGAAAAAGAATGAAGAGATCAGATTGTTCATTGAATTTTGCAATTTGAATAGAGCTTGGGAGAAGAACAACTATCTAGTGCCTTCCTTGGACAAGGTGTTACAGATTGTCAATGGGTCCCAAATGATGTCCTTTCTTGATGGGTACTTTGGATATAACCAATTTACAGTGCAATATGAAGATCACCATAAGACAACATTCACCACCAAGTGGGGGACCATTTCTTACAGCAGAATTCCCTTTGGGCTCATCAACACTGGCATCACTTTCCAATGTGCCATGGATATTTCCGTCAAAGATCTAATTGAAAAGTGCATAATCATCTACATGGATGATTTAAATGTGTTCTCTAAGAAATGGAGTGGTCCCATGTCTTTGATTTATGCAAGGTGTTTCAAATATATAGGGATTTTTTACTCTCCCTTAATCCAAAGAAGTGCATCTTCAGAATGACTGAAGGGAGGTTACTGGGGCACATCATTTTAGAGCGGGGAATCTCTATAGATCCTGAACGTATCCAATATTTGCTAAAGATCCCACCATTGGGTAGTAAAAAAGAGCTAAAATCTTTCTTTGGGTAGATTAACTTCATGAGGAAATTCATCATGGGCTTTGCTAAGATTGTCAAGCCACTCAACACTACTTTAAAACAGGATGCCAAGATCGAGTGGACTCCTAAAGCCAAGTAGGAATTTGAAGAAATCAAGCAAGCCATTGTTGAGGCACGTATGATCGTCAACCCAGACTATATGAAGCCATTCTTCATCTATTCATTTGCTTTAGAACATTCTTGTACAAGCATTTTGAATTAGAAAGATGATGAAGGGAATGAGCACCCGATCGCCTTCATGAGTTCTCCTCTAAAAGATGTTGAATTATGCTACCACAATGCAAAAAAGAAAGTGTATGCCCTCATTAGGGGAGTGAAGAAATTTAAACATTACATCCTATGTAATAAAGTTTTTACCATCATCCTTGACCCAGTCGTGAAAAAGTTGCTCATGCAAAATGAATTAGGAAAACGAAGATCCAAATGGGTCACATTGCTCTAGGAGTATGATATGGACATTCAACCAATGAGATTGGTGAGAGGACAGGAACTTACCCAAACAATTATTGAAGTAGCGACAAAAGCCAGACCCAAACATACAATGCAACAATATCATCTCGAGGATGTTTCCCAGAGAAAATGCTATGAGGAAATCATCTATTATTTGTTGAATCACAAGTGCCCACCTCACCTGTAGGGAGTTCAAAAACATGCTCTTAGGCTGAAAAGCAGTAGTTTCATGTTGCAAGGATCCATTTTATATAAGAGAAATCATGAAGGTATCTACTTAAGATGCCTTGGCAAGGAAGAAGCAGATCGAGCCCTTAAGGAGTTCCATGACAATTTTGGCACTGGTCATGGGTCTAGACCTATTGCACATTAGATAATAATATTTGGGTATTACTGGTCGAGTTTCTTCAAGGATGCTCATGGCCATGTCCACTCTTACCACACATTTCAAACCACTGCTACAAGGAGAAGAATTCCACTATACCACTGCAATCTATTCTAGAGGTGAGGTTGTTTGCACAATGGGGTCTTGATTTCATTGGTCTAGTAAGCCCTCCATCATCTATGAGACACAAGTACACTATTGTTGCTACTGATTACTACATTAGATGGATAGAAGCAATTGTATGTAGGCAATTATGTGTGATAATGGACTTGTATTTTCTTCATTAAAATTTGTTGGTTGGGCTTTTGATTATGGAATCACCCTTAAATTTTCATCCAATTACTACCCTCAAGGCAATGGCCTTGTTGAATCCACAAACAAGAACCTGATCATAGTGATCAAGAAACTACTTGATAGGAATCCTAAGGACTAGAATACCTAGCTCCACTTTACCCTTTGGGAAGACCACACTTGCCATAAGGCTGCCCTTGGTGATTCCCCATTTCACTTGTCTACAACTTAGAACCTATATTTCCTATCCATCTAAAAAATCCCTACCCTCCAATTCACCAATGAATTTTATGAAGGGGGGACTGTAGAGAAGCTCGATTAGCTGAGCTCTTGCATTTAGAAGAAGTGTGAGACCATACCTTAGAAAAAATTTCCAAACACCAGGGCATCATCAAATGTTGGTTCGATTATCGAGCCAAGATCAAGGCCTTTAGAATTGAAAATTTAGTCTTGTACTTGGACAAGGCCCATGAAAAGAAAGGGGGACACAAAAAATTCAACAAGCTTTCACTTGGCCCATTTCAGATAGCAGAAATTCTAGGAGACAATGCTTTCTGCCTAAAGACCTTAACTGGTGAAGACATCCCATTGCCAGTCAATGGGAAGCACCTAAAGCATTACTTCCAATTTTGAGCTCTTCGAGCTCTCCTTTGTTAATATTTGTACGTAGGTTAGGTTAGGTTGCCCTTTGGTTTTCTTATGTTTTATTTTTATCATTGCTCTATTTTTCCCATCTCCTACCTATTTTGTTTCAAAGAGGGTGTCCTTTTATCTACCGTGGTGGTCATGCTTGTCTAACAAATGGTTAGCTTTGTTTTCCATCCTTAGTATTCTCTAGCTAAACATTCATTCTAGACTATTGGTGCCTAAAAGCTTTCTAGGAATGGATTCCTCATTTTAACTCTACCTTAGAAATCGACCCTTGGTTCGATCCTTTTATGCACATCTCAGATCTTGCACAAAACACATGTTAATTATTTCCAAAGAACTATACAATGGCTACTATGATATCCTGGTAAGTGAAAAATCTTAAGTCCGCTCCCATGGCCACTATGGCTCCCAAACCCATAGTAGGCTTCAGTGCTTACACAATTGAGCAAAAGATAAGTGAGAAAAGAAAAATTCAAAGAAAGAAAGAAATGAAAGAAAATTCTAAAATCAAGTGACCATATGGGTGTGCGGGTAACTCTACCAGGGCTATGGACACTCGACTGGCAGTAGAGAAATATTCATAGGGCCACAACGACAACTCTATTGGGGCTATGGATGTCTGACTGACAATGGGGAAATGTCTAGGTTACTTTTGGTATTAGATGGTTTATGTAGCTTAGTCGATTGGATTAGCAGCCATTTGTCATATTTTCCATGAAAAGGAATGAATTAATTACACACACTTCTGAGATGTCTTATGGATTGACCCAACTAAGGACCCTATTCTCCTAAGTTCAAATTTGGATATTGGTCCCTGGTCTATGAAACCAAATATTCTAGATTCAAAATGAATGCTTACCCTTAGAACCCTGAGGGGCATTTCCCAGTGCTATCGCCATTTGTTGTGCACTCAACAAACACGCCCTATTCGAAATGGGGACCCTCTTTTCCTTCACCTTGCTGGGTCATTTTTGTCATTACCTCATTTTGTGTGCCCTATTTTGGTGTCCTAAATGGTCAAGGTTCCTCCAAAGTCTCATCTTAAGTTGACCGTGTGTCCTCCCCTCCAATTTTGCTAAGTCTTGGTCCCTTGCAAAATTTTGTTGGCAATTTTCTTCTTTCAACGGCCTCAGGGCCTAGCAGACTCGACTTGTTAGGTTTCCCTTGTCAGTATTCCATTGTGTGCTTGATGTCCTAAATGGCTGAAGGCCTTCACCTTCCTATGCCCTGGGACTTGACTTCCAAATTTTTATCCTAATGACTTATGTTGCAAAACAAACTGCCTTTTCCTTTTCTTGACCCAATCTATCGGGCTTCCCTGCCTAAAAATTCAAGTTAACCTCATCATTTTCAAATGGCCAACCTACACCAGCATTCCATCCTCTAGACCCCAAACTCCCCTTCTCCATCATTTTCAAGTGGCAACTCTGAAACGGCCACAAATTTGCATCCTCCCGACACCCAAGTCGCGGCCTTCCTATTGTCGAGCGTGAATTTGAACCCACCAACCAAGTTGTCCGTTGTACATGCATTAAGGGGTGTATTAAATGATGATTAGGGGTATATATATTTAGTTCAACTTGTCATTTTCATATGTCAAGTTGTCTAGAGGAGTCCAATTCCTTCGTCGCCCACCACCATCACGCCTGCTGCCCTAGTTTTCCAATCCTTTATGGATTTCACACCTTCTTTCATCAGGATTTTGAGGTAAGTTCATTGTCTTCCCCTCCATGTGGTTTTTGTAATTTTATGCTTAAATGATAAAAATAACATGGGCTAAAATTTCATTCATTTTCTAGATGAAGAAAACACCTAGAAAACCCATGTGGTGGAATTCCTAGAAACCTCCCAAAACATCATTTTAGCCAAGACCGAAACTTTCCCATGTTGGTGTCATTCCTCATGCAGGGTGTTCATGCCTTCTATACATGATCCTTCTTGTTACTGATTAAAAAATTAGAAACCAAACAACATTCAAATAGTGACATGCCCCTTGGGCTCGCAACCTCGGACTTCCATTAGCAGATCGCCATTGGGACTTAAAAAATTTTGAAAATGTCAGCCTCCATCCTTGATTCCCAGCCAACTCCCATGGGATTCCATCCCCATGATGCCACCTTGTGGTCACTATTCTAAATGTTGATTAGGCCCCATCCATTCGGACCCTAGAGTCAACCTTACCTTTTGTCATCCATGCAAGCAAACAAAACAAAGTGTCCAAAGCTTCCACTGGACCTCGGAACATGGAGTTATGTCCATGAACTTTCATAGTGACTTTGTCATTCCAAACGACCATTAGACAACATTTTTCCATCTCCCAAGCCCTGAGATTCCATTTGGCGTAAGGTTGAAAATGATGAACTCAAGTAGCCTTTCCCAGGCCTGTGCCGTCAGACTTCTACCCATGGAATTTTGTCCTGTCTTAGCCATCCTAAAAGGAAAAATGGGCCTGTCCTTTGAGGCCCACCCTTCTAATTTTTGAAACAACATGGCGAAGAAATCTAGCATCCAAGCACTATGTCAAGTCCAACCCTTTGGGATTCCCCCCCAGAATTCCACTAAGCATTCATTGTTCCAAATAGTAAAACCTCAACAGCTCCCCGTCCCTTTTCACCTAAACACTTTAATAACTAGTGGGACTTTTTGACTACCTTTGAGCCTTATAGATCCCAGACCCTAGGACTCTATCCCCAAAATTCTATTTCTTTTGGTTGTTCCAAACAGAAAAAACCTTGATAGTTTTTCAACCTTGTATCCCTGGACACTCCAATAGGGATCCAAATGACCTTTGATTTAAAAACCAATCTCGACTCACATGCCTAGATTCAACCTTCTCTTGCATGATCCTTTCAAACCATCAAAATCTAAGGCCGAGAGAAACCACTTGGATTGCACTACCCTATTCGCCCTTTAAACGACATTCCTACCACGAAAGCCTGACCCCTGGGGCTCGAGTTTTCCAAAATCCCTCTAGTAAATTTCTAATGGTATCTTGAAGTAAAATTTTGATTTTATGAATGATATATCATCTAACCTAAATTTTTCCATTGGATTTTTTACTAACACCCTTTTTTTCATGATTGGTTGTGCTCATCTTGCCTTTGTCTACAAGATAGATGGAATCAGGTGCAGGACTCTTGGGGACAACTACAAAGAAAGACAAAGGGAAGAAATTAGGAAAGGTTCCTCATGGGAAAGAGGACAAAGAACAGATGAAGTACCAGTTTGAGGGAGAGCCTCTACACTAAAAAATCATTACGGACTGGAAGGAAATTATAGATACCAATATCGGTCATGTTGATATTGATGAATTCAAACAAATGGTCAGGATCCATCCTAAGATTGACAATGCAAGACTGATCAAAAGCAATAGAATTGCTAAGGCTATGGTCTTTCCTCCATCCCTTGTTCCTCTTGATTTGGTCATGGCTTGCAGGCAGGCATATTATCTAGAGACACAGACAATAGTAGACAGAGATGGAAACATCCTTGTTGATATGTTGGGTGAAGTGATAACAAATACTTTCCACATCCCTACCTTTAAAACAATGGAGCTTCCAACCATTACGGAATGTAAAGCAATGTAGGATGAGGACCCAAGTGGTTGTAAGAAACTTATAAACTAGTACTGACTCAAGGAGAAGAGGGGCAGTTCCATGAAGTTTTCCCAAGAGCTCTTCCGCAGTGACTTTCACGAGGACTACCATAACCTGGTCACCAAGCTAAGTAGAGTAATGGGTCTTCCCACTGTAGCATACTTTCAAGAGCAGATGGTCTACTTTGTAGAGCAGATTCTCTGTAGGGAGGAGGATGTTACCACAAAGGCCTCATTCTATTGGGGAGGCATAATAAGTGACTGCTTCCACGAGTAGTTCATGAATGTCAAGAAAACCTCCAAATTCTACATGACCTCCTATCTTGTATACTCATTGGCTAAACGAAGACAGCACGTTGGGTTGTTCAGGGCACATCATGAAGAAATAGGTCAAGCATTGAAGGTCTATGATAGATACCCCTAGCTCCAGTTCAAAAAATTTAAGGAGTATTGCAGAGTGAATGATTCCTTCATGGGTCACATTATCAGATTACTTGGGGGAGATTTTGAAAGGATGGTCTCTCACAACGCTCGAGTGTTCTTGAAATAATATTCCTTCTTTTTCATTTAGTACCCTAAGTTCACCTACATTCATGCCCAAGGTTACACAAAGAGGCCGAATAAGCTGCCCCGACACCCCAATGAACAAATTATACTATTAGAGCTCTCTCAACAACTAAAACATGTACATTTTATCCTCAATGGTAGGTATTTGGTAGGAATCCCTTATCCCTTAACTTGCAGCCAGGGTATGTACAAATTTCTAAACTCCCAATATGCTAGGAATTATGAGAAGAAACTAGTAGAATATCATTTTCACTTGCACACTGCTCATCCATGAATGGACCCATATGGGTATGTAAGGAAGGCACTAGGATCAAGGTATTCCCATTTACATCACATAGAAGATTTATGGGCAAATTGCTAAGATGATAAGGAGGTACACACGAGGCATTATATGCGAATGACTACATACTTTGTAAAAAGGGTGAATTATTTTCCCATACTCGACCAGGTTGGAGAAGATGAAAGTACCATAATGGACCCCAGGTATAATGCAGTTGCCAACTTGCCAATACTGGTGATAGATTGGGATGAGCAAGAGGTCAATGACCTCAATATTTTAACCAAGCCCATTGAGGCTCACACCAAGGAATGTGTCAATGGACAATTAGCTTGATTAAAGCAACAAGGGGTTGTCCTAACATATGAAGGGCTCAAGAGTGATCCTAGTGCCATCGACGAGGCTACTACTACAACTTCAATAGGAGTAACATCCAAATCTCCTCCACTCACAAGATCAAGGAAGAGGAAAGAGACAGAGGAGCAATAGCCAGATCCAAAGGTGTATTCAAGGAAGGATTTGGAGAGTTCGCCCTAAAAGAAACATAAAAGGACAGGAAGCATCATGGGGTTGCCTACAACTCAAGAGGATCCCCTTCATGAAGGTGAAGAAGGGGAGATAGATCAGCCAAAATCTCCACCGACTGCCCTTGATGCTATTGCCCTTTAATCCATTTCTCAAGCCATGATTGCCACATCCCCATTTATGGTGGACATCTCATTCCACCTCACCTCTTCTCCCCCTATTGGGTAGGTTGTGACAATTGACTCCTCCTCTGAAACAACTTCCCTGCTTTCCTTTGTGCCCATGTCTCCCACCACATTTCTTCCATTGGTTGCATCAATAATACCAATGCCAACGCTCACACTGCTACAAGCATTTTTGGTGCACATGCAAAATGTCTCCTCTGAGATTTCTGAAGTCTTCTTGAATCCCACTATTCAAGCGGCCTTAGTGCAAGTCCTTGCCAATGCTCCACCCTCAAAACCTCCAATGGAACTGCCAACAATGGATGCTATGATGCAAATCTCTGAGGAATGGGAGAGATGAGAGATGGAAACTTCAAAAGAATTGGAGGAGGAGGTGAATGAGTACCATGAACATCTAGAATATGAGCACTGAAAAATGGACAAGGTGGTTCATGAAGAAGAAGAAATAGGATCTTCCAAAAGCGGTGATGAAAGAGATCCCGGTACTGAAACTATACAAACATTTGATGGGGATTTTGAGGAGGAAATGGCCCAAAAATTGAAGGACACTAGAGAAGAGGTAGAAAGGACTCCTCCTAGAGAAGAAATGAAAGGAGATGACTTGACAATAGAAAACATAGAGCTTCCTACAAGGGAACAACAGGAAATCATGTCACTGCCTCATAAAGAGGAAGAATATGTAGAAGAGGACAAGCCTGAGGGTGAGGATCAAATGAAAAAAAGCCTCAAAACTGAAGCACCCAAGGAGCACAGGCATGAGAATGAGCCAAGTGACAAAAGGGAAGACAAGGATAAGAAGGAAGAAAGTCCCAGAGGATTCCTACCCACCAAATCCCCAATCAAACACATAACATTCATCTGAGATTCCGATGAAGATGAAGAAGATGCAAAGGTAGAGGAAGAGGCTCCTAAAGAAAAGGAGACTAAAATTAGAAAAGATGAAGAAGAAGGTGATCGTGAGTCACCTAGAGAAAAGGCTCAGATGCCCGAATGGATGGAGAAGCAACTTGAGAAGAGGTCTCCCACCCCGAGCAATCCAAGAACAAGACTAGAAGCTATCTTAGCTAGGGAACAGATCACTATCAAAAAAGAGAAGAAGCCCAAAGTCAGATCCAAAGTGACAATGGATGTTTATGGATCTAGGACCGTCCAGGTGGGAACACCAGTAGTGGGAGTATAAGGAATAAGCTACAATGTCTCTAGCATTAATTTAGGAATGACTACTAGAGAGTAAAAGGTAGAGAACCTCTAGGAATCTATTGTCATGGTGCAGTGGTAAACCTGATACAACAAGATAAAGTTTCAAAAGAGGAACCAAAGGCACAAGTGGCTAACTTGATGGCGTACATTCAACAATGGTCCTCAGTGGAAGAAGTTCCTACCACATCCGCGGATACACCACAATTGTTGTCCAAGGAGAAAATTAATAAGCTTGAAAAGCAAAAGAACTTGGACATGACTACAAAATGTTGGTTTCGATAGGTTCTATATGTTGGAAACATGGGCATCACCTGGGCTATCTGGACAACAAACAAGTGCTTGGACCTACAACAGTCTCTTGAGGGAACAAGAAAACTTTGCTCTAACTTCCCAGTGAGATATGAGTCCACCTACCCAAAGATTGAGGTTGTTTTCAAACTGCCAATGTGGGAAAAGGAGCTTGCATTCAAGAGGGATGATCATTGGCTCATGTATGTATGGAAGTGAGACTTTGAGAACCAAAAATAAAGATTGGAGTAGGTGATCGATAAAGTGGATCTGGATATTGAGTGGTTCAAGGAAATCAAAGCAGATTTTGCCCGATACCTTAAGCTAATGATAGGCTATGAGATGCATGTCATACAAATGGGCCCGGATAAGATAAGGCCCCACTTCAAGAAGAGGATGGAGAACAGAATGTCAGAGGAGATAACCACCAATTTCATGAGTTTTTCCACCTGAGTTGTCACCCAATCAGAGTTGTTCTGGGATCACACTGCTAAGTATGAAGAGGATTGGGAAAAGCTCACAGAGTAATCCAAAGAGTGGGGTTATCAAGTGTTGTGATCCAAAATTATAGATGTTGATAAAATCCAACCATTAATTATGAAGTTCATGGAATATGTAGCTTTGAAGAAGCAAGATGGAAACCTTATTATTAATGAAGAATTCTTGATAGACTAGTTGCAGCAAAGGGAAATCAACAAAAGAAAAAATTGATATAGTGTTGTCACTAAAGGACAATGTAGGGATAAAGAAAAAGTTTTATTTTAAATTGTAAGATATTGTGGGGTAGGTAGAACCCTAAGTTGTAGTGAATATTGACCACACAATGAGATTAAATCTTTGCCATTAGTTCTAATTTTTGGACACTATAAATAGGGGGTCTCCTCTCATTTTCAAAGAGAGTTGAGTTGTAATGACATGCTGCAGAAATTTCTAATGAAAATACATTGATTTGGTGCATTTTATGAGTTTCATTACATGTTTAATGATTCAATCTCCCATAGTTAGATGCTCTAGTTAAATTTACATTGTTGTTTTAGTTGATTTCAGTTGCTTAGATGGGTTTAGTGATGTTTTTCTATGATTATAGAATTTTTTGTTGTTTTGATGCCTTCTAGTCCATACTTCTTGCTATTTGTTGCTGGTAAATGGTCTTTTAAAGTTAGTCTGGGCTAAAACTTGAAGTTGCTCTAAATTTTTATCTTTTTTCATGCATGTATGTAATGGATGAATGGTGAAATATCTACAGAACTTGGAAGATAGCACAAATTTAATGAGACTGTGATTATTTCTGGTTAAGTGGAATTTTTTTTTAAGGAAGCTATCCATAGTAGGAACTCCATGATTATTGTTCATAGTTAGTTGCAGATCCATAAACCTTCCCTCTTCCCTACTCTTTTTTCCTTTTTTTTAGAAGTAACCTAGGCTAAGGTTCATTACACATTGTAAATTCAAATCTTAAGGAAAAAACAAGAGTTTCAAATTGTTGTTTGAACCTACAAAAAATTACACCTTAAATTTCATCTCAGAAACTTCATACTTTAAGATCCATTTTTTCTTACCCAACTATGTAAGTCTTCCCTACGATTACCAACAAAATCGCATCAAATATCAACTGGGAGATTCCATGCAAGTCATGACCGGACACCCGAGAGACCTTGGGGTCATTTTCAATAACTTTTTGTTGTAGGTTTCCTTTCAAGAGAGGTAGTACACCTATGCACTGCTTGTGTTGAGAAAGTGTGCAAAACACCCATCAACATTAAGTAGTTTCTAGTTATATGCATGTGTTGTAATTCATGAATGTCATTCTGTAGTTTTGAATTTAATTATGTAGTTTCATGTTGGTTTCATACCTTGGAGGAATTAACTAAGAATTAGTTTTGATATTTGATAGTTACAATCTTAAGTGTTAGGTGCCTGCAACATAATGTAATAGTTTATAATTACTTTCCCTATTTTGTGAATTAGCAATTCATTTCATTTTCTAGCTTTGGCAGTCTTTTGTACATGTGTAATTTCCTATACTCCATTGATGTAGGATGTCCCTAGAGTCCATGAACACATATATTATGCCAGCACTATCTAAAGTTTATGAGCCCCTAGTTGATAATTAAATACAACCCCTTGTGAAAGATGAATTGTTCAGTTATGAATTCATCCTCTAAGTTGTGTGTATACCTAGTAGCACCAAGTTTATTAGACATTAGAGAGGCTCTAAACAAGTTATTACACTAATAAATTCTCAATCATCACAATCAAGATCAACCTCACAAATTTTATTAACATTCATCACTAATCACTTCTTTGTGGAAATGAATAAAGATAAAAAATCATCTATTCAAAGATTATATTTATAACTTGTAGGTTTCATAAGTAGATAATTACATATACTATCTAGAACATCTAGTTGTCTCCCTAATAATTCAAAGCATGATAATTTAAGAGGAATCACTTACAAATCCAACACCCATCATTGCTAGTCTACAATTTCATAAAGGGCTAATTATGAGATGATAATGAGGCATATTCATCATATATATTAGTTGTTGCATGATTTTGGGTAGGATCATTTCTATATGCCTAAGATTTTGAGCCTAATATATACAAAAAAAATTTACTCCTCTAATATCCAATAATGGAGAAACCTTTTTGTATTTTTCTATAAAATGCTATATTGCACCATATGTTATCTTTAAATCATATCATGACATAAATTTGTGATTGCAACTATATAATTTTTGACTCATCACCATGAGCATGAAATCTTGTTATTTATGTGGTGTTATTTGGTTTCATTATCAAATTGATTATTATACTATGAGTGGCTAAACTCTATTAGGTGTGTGAAGATATATCTTTTGTCTTATGACCATTTAATTCTATCATTTATTTTGATACTTATTTTCTTGTATCCTCATAAACTAGTTGTAGGCTATAATAGATAGGGAGCTAAACCTCAATCTAGAGATTGACTTACTAGTCATGTCCCACACTGCCTTGTCTTTCTATTGTTGATGATCTTGCATCCAATACATCTATTTTTTAGAACCAATAAAACACACAAATATCATCAATAATTTAAAATCTTCACTACAATACCTATGACCTTACTCTTATGTTATAGTTTCACTTGATGATTACATTGTCTTTTATACATCAAATAGTGTATAAGATGGTTTAATTTGTATGAAAGTTGGTAAATAACCATACTCATTCTAGATTCCAATAATTAGGTATCCCCAAATTTTACTCCATTTCATACATAATATGATTGCCCAACTTGGGTCAAATTGTGAGTGTGAACCTCATTTAGATCAAGCATGTGATTGCATATCTAACCCTTGAAGTTTCAAATTTATAAATTAAAATTCAAAATTTCCCATGTCTTCACTAGTCATTATGAGCCAAGTAAAAAAGTGCACCAAGTTACTCACTAGGGTGACATATTTAAGGACTAATCATAATTAGAAATTTGGATCATCTAGGAGTTATCAAGATAAGCATGCTATGGTTTTATTGATAGAACATGTATGAGAGCATTATAATAGAATAATTTAAGCATTTTTTAGAGGACATGATTTTAGGTTTGTTGCATACTTTCTTTTCACCCTTGTATCTTCCCTCATAACTATAAGACTATTTTGCTAAGGGTGACAAAGGAAAACTTGACCCTTGCAACTAAGTAGATTCTCAAAGGTGTTTAAGAACACCACTAGTAATAATAAGAATTTAGACATCAAAGATTGAGGTGAGTGAGCTACAATAGTTTATGAAGTGTTAGATATTCTTGTTATTTGCAAGATCACTTTCATGCAATAGGTCAATCCCACACTCTTAGGGATCACCCCACAATTATGGATTTGGTCCCAAATAGTTTAGAATCAATTTTTTAGGACAACAACATAATGTTTTTGGAAACCTTGACAAATAAATCTCTAAAATTTAAGCAACCATTTTTACATCATAATTACAACTAAGTACCTGTGTGTATTTTATTTTATTGCATCTATTTTTCATATTTACTTACATTTGTGGATTGTGGAAATAATTAAACTCCATTTCTAATTAATCTATATGTTAATTAAATTTTTATTGTTTTTATTTATTTAATCAACCTAAATTTATGTTAGGGGATTTTATTCCATCACAATAATTTAATTTAAAAAATAATTCTGCCTTATTGCTTATGAAAAATGTAAAAATAATTATTTTGTATTGCCATTTCAATATAATTTCCATTTTATAGTTTATTTAGAAACATGTATTATATATGTTAATAGTAAAAATAAAGACATGCCCTTTTCCCTTATGTTTTGGGCTCACTTTGATTAGAATGTCCTTAATGCAATAACAAGTTTACAAAGTGGTATATTCTTGTATGAATTCAAGTTATGACTTCATATCTAGTTTTTATTATCACTTATTACATCAAAGATTGGTATTAATCCATAGATCCTCCATTTGTCACCCTATATAGAATGTGTGGATGCAAATTTGACCTAGGTCGTTTTGCAATCATATATCTCAACCCTGAACTTTAAATGCAAAATTATATCTTATTGACCTTAGATCCCCAACTATTGCGAGCCAAAATAGAGCACACTTATGTTGGTTTGTGTGTTGTTGTGTATTTTAAGACATTCACAAACTCATTTGAGATCATCAAATAATACTAGAACATTTAGGAGTTATCGAAAGAACATTTACATTGAGAGCATCGTAGCAAAATCATTAGAGCATTACATCACTATTTATCATCCTAGGTATATTGCATACTTTCTTGTTATCTTAAATTGATATTCCAAAACCATAGAATTGGTCATCCTAAGGGGTTTGATTGTGGAGAACATGATCCTTGTAATTCTACATATTCTCCAAAGGCATTTTTGAACACCACTAATCCTTACCGAGTTTTTGACATTATAAGATCAAGGTGAATAGATTTCAATGAACAAAATTTAGTGAGTTAATTCTTGTGTGTACATGTTTAGACCCACTTGCTAGTTCACTTCAATATGCATGAAAATTATATATATAAACATAGATTTGAACAAGAGTGATGGATAGTCAATTTATAGGCTTTGAGACACTTATTTGATCAAGTCCTAAAATTTCAATGTTGTGGACTAAATTGATTCTTAACATCATCAACATCAATTTTCCATCTTGAAAATCTAAGTATTTTATTTAAATTCATTTAATTTCTACCATTAAGTCAACATAATTTATTATTTTTTGTCCCAACTTACATATTTTTCTAGGCTAATGGTTTATTCAATTAGCCTATATTATATTTATGTAAATGATTTACTTGCCATTATAGTGTGTTCACCTCAAATAAATAAACAAATAGCTCACTAAGGATAAAGTTTGGTTGACTGTAAGAACCCAAAATTCTTAAATGGTGAGATCAGATCGTACCCTAGAAAAATTTGACAAAATAAACACCCCTCAAATTTTCACTTGAAATCAAAAGCAACAATAGATCATACAACCAACACCATTATTAAAAAAATAAGATTATAAGATATTTTCAAACCTCAAAAACAAGACACAAATAATCTAAATTTAAAATTAAAAATTAAAAACAACCAATTCTATAATATCAATTTTCCCAAAATGTGCCAGAAAGCCTTTGGACCACCAAAAATATTCCATAAAAAGCTCGTCAAGACATTAAATTTGAAAATGTGCAAATCCCATTAGAAACAAGTGACGCAAGTGTCGAGTTCCTGCCAAGAGGTAAAAGTCATGTAGCTTAGAGGGAGGAAAAGTTTCAAGATAGCAAATGGGAATATAAATGTATTGAAAGTAGCTTGAAAAGTTATAAGTTATTTGTAGAAGCGCACGAGCGCATAGAATTTTGAAGGATTCATGGGAAATGTGGGCCATAGGGACATGTGAACGAAGAGCACGTGTGGATGGATGCAAGGGTTTTTTTTTTAATGGGTACCATGTATACATGGAGTTTTTTTAGCAATGAAGTATTGTTTTTTTGTGTGTATATGTATACATTTCTGAGAAGGTAGATTCTTTTTTATTTTAATTAGGAAGCAAAAATGCATTATTAATTTCTATTAATCAATGAATGAAAACAATGGAAAAGATTTGTAAGAATGCAAAAGACATAAATGCATACATGCATCCATGTGCACATAATGCATGGAGGAGTGAAAAGCATAGCTGGCATGTTAACGAGCCTTAAAGCAGAAGGAGACTCAGTTTGCATTTACAGTATTAAATGTAAGAAAAGTAGAAAAATAAAGTGTCAAAAATTTAATTAGTCATGTTATACGAAACTAAGTTGTAATGTAGAGATATTTCTAAAGCATCAAAGATCATATGTAACTATTTACATAAAACATGTGTGCATGTAAAAGAAGAAAATGCTTTTTTTACATGCATTTTTATATGCATGGTGAAACAAAGTTAACCAATTTTTTATTTTTATTTTGCTTGTATGTCCATTTGTAAACAAAATAATGTTTAGTGAACTGTTGTAGAGCATGTACTATGTTAATTAATACAATTGAGCTTTTTTAGTTTATCATATCACAATATGCAAATGGGAATAGAAACAATAGTGCTAGGTGGAAGATTGATAGGAATAGCTCATTTGAATATAAATTTTTTGTAAGATTAATGAATATTTTTCGCAATGTAGTAAAAAGATTAGTATTATACAAAGCTATTGATTTTATAATAAATAAGATTTAAATCCTGTCTATGTAATACTATAAGATATTTTCGTGTATAGAACAATGTAACTATATTACAATAAATTGTTAGATGAATGAGTAAAAAGCTATTGATTTTATTATAAATAGGATTTGAATATTGTTTATTTAGTATGAATAAAAATTTGTGTTTATATAATAAATGATAAGTAATTTGAAAAAAAATAATAAAGAACCTTACTACCTAAGATTAAATTTGGGTATATGTGAAATAAAATGTAATAGTTTAACTTATGAAATTGTAATAAGTGGGAAAAATATTATGCTAAATTCTTAGATGATATTGTGCAAAGGTATTGATTTTATTATAAAGTAGATTTCAATGTTGTTAATGTAATATGAATAGATATATTTTTTGTGTATATATTTTAAACAAAAAGTAATTTGAAAAGATATAAAGAATTTTAGTAAGATATAACGTAGGTACAGTAAATCAATATAATAATCTACATTGTTTGTAGTGCATTACATCTAAACATTAAATTATTATAACAATCTATAGTAGACTAATGTTATAGTGTTTGTAAAAATGCTTAAAGCATTTAAGTGTACATGGATACATCTAAACATTTACCAATGTGGATGGAATGCACAGAAGAGTGACAAGCATCACCGGCACCTGAGTAAGCCTGAAA
This sequence comes from Sequoia sempervirens, assembly GCA_007258455.2. NCBI lineage: Eukaryota > Viridiplantae > Streptophyta > Pinopsida > Cupressales > Cupressaceae > Sequoia > Sequoia sempervirens. The sequence goes on from VDFB02281492.1 coordinate 645,322,260, forward strand.
GCATGAGGAGACTGGAATCGCATATGTAGTATTAAATAAAAGAAAAGAAGAAAAATAAACTAGTTAGTATCAATGCATATATGAGAGGAAAGCATTTAAATATGGACCCATGTAAAGTCATATGCATGTACATATGTGTAGATGTGTCCATTTAACTTGGTATGTTAAGAAGTATCTATATATGCCTGCGTCCATAAAAATAGAAATGTCAGCAACATTATGCAGTTTAAACAAGAACTAGGAAAACATTATTAACTGAAACAAAGCAGCACAACATTAGTGTTTGTGGAACAAGTGTAGAAAGTATATCTAATAATACATTTGGGTGGGAGGATACATGTAAAGATTTGAGAAATCTGAATATACATTATAGCCTTGGAGGAATGGTCATATGTGCTTTTAGGAATTTGTAAGAAATAGGATTTAGAAAAGACATTTTGAAAATAAGTCTTCAATACAACTGTATTTTAACAATGAGAGTCAATTTGCATTTATAGTATTTAATAAAAGAAAGCAGGGAAAATTAACTATTTACTAGCAATGTATATATCGAAGAAATACATAAATGTATGGATGAAAGGAAAAAGATCCATGTTGCATTCCTCACTCTCCCTTGTACTAAAGAAGGTACTGAGGTCCCTGAGCTTCCTCGAAATGCAATAGTAGAAAATAGAAGTACATGGAGAGATGGAGATATGAACACATGTATACATGGATGTATGCATACTTGGATATAAGTGCAAATGCATATGTTACATGGAAGGATGTATTCATATGCATATGCAAATATGGATGAAGGCATATATGCATACATGCTTGTATGGACAATATGCACGAACATATGATGGCCATGAGTTACTAGGATACTTTACATGGGTGCATGTTCACATTTGCAGTAACAAGTTTCTTTTATGATCTTATCCAAGAAGCGAAAAGTGTATTATTAATTTGTTTGGAGTATTAAATGCCAAAAAACTTAAACATTTGTAACAATGCTAGAGGCATCTATGTATACATGGATGCATGTAAAGGTGTATGCATATGTAGATAATGCAAATAAGAGTGAAATTCATACATGACGTGAACGAGAAATTTGAATGGAAAACACTAAAATCAAGTAGGAATACAATTTTTTGAAAGCATAGTGATGCTCAAGTAGCATTTATGCATGGATGGAATAGTTTTGTCCATGTAATTCGGCACAAAAAGTACATTTTATAGATGCATGTGTGCATAGAGCAATAAATTTTAGGAACAATTTGTATTTGAAACATATACAATATTGTTTTTAGAGCAACTGTAGAAAGGATGCCTAATAGATGCCTAATAATGCATATGAATACATGGAAACATGTAGATATTTGGTAAATCTGATTACACATAATAGGATTCAATAAACTGTTATATGCGCTTTTAAGGAACAGTAATAAACAAGGTTTAGAAAAGACATTATGAAAACAACTCTTGAATGCAATTGTATGTCATGAGTGTTATTTTTAAAGCCCTCAGTGTTTATTTGCATAACCTTGATATTTTCTTCATCTTTTTCATTGTTTCGTATGGTGTGAATTTTGTTGTAATTGATGAAGGTATATTTCAAGTGTAGATAGATAAAGAAATGTGAGTGTAAAAAAGAAGGATGAGTTATGGAAGTGGAAGAAAGGGAGCAAATTGAGAGAAGGGGAAGATGCAAATAGGGTGTATGAATAAGTTATGAAAAGTATTTGAGATGGGAGACGAGGATATGGGATGGTGGATATGAGAATGAATGGGAATGTAGATGGTATGAATTTATTGTTTGCAAGCTATATGCTTATGATTAAATTCAAGAAATGAAAATTCCAATGAGGGAGTTCGATTTTGTGAAAAAACGAACGCAACATGTTCATATGATTGAAGACAAGCAAATAACTGGAATTTGAAATGTATTTGATTTGAGAATCAATAGGGTATGAAGTGATTATATCTTGCAAGAAGGGGTCGAAGAATGTCTAGTTTGGTATTGGTTATGCTTTTAAAAATCATCATAGGGCTAAGTCCATCAATATAAACATAGAAGAAAGACCCACGTTGCATTTCTCACTCTCCCTCATATTGAAGACAAGCAAATAACTAATTTTTTTGAATCAATAGGGTATGAAGTGATTATTTCTTGCAACAAGAGGTGGAAGAATGTCTAGTTTGGTAATGGTTATGCTTTTACAAATCATCATAGGGCTGAGTACATCAATACAAACATATAAGAAAGACCCACGTTGCATTTCTCACTCTCCCTCATATTGAACAAGGTAGTAAGATCCTTGAGCTTCCTCGAAATACGTAGAGCTATTCAGAAATATATGCATGGATGCATACATAAACACATGTATACATAGAGAACATTACTACATGGATGTATGCATAGTTGGATATAGGTGCAAATGCATATTTTACATGAAAGTGATAAATTTTAGGAACAATTTGCATTTGAAACATATACAATAGTGTTTCTAGAGCCACTGTAGAAAGGATACCTAATGGATGCCTAATAATGCATATGAATACATGGAAACATGTAGATATTTGTTAAATCTGATTACACATAATAGGCTTGAAGAAAACTGTTATATGCACTTTTAGGGAGCTGTAATAAACAAGGTTTAGAAAAGACATTTTGAAAACAACTCTTGAATACAGTTGTATGTCATGAGTCTTATTTTTAAAGCCCCCAATGTTTATTTGCATAACCTTGATATTTTCTTCATGTTTTTCATTGTTTGGTATGGTGTGAATTTTGTTGTGATGGATGAGGGTATATATTTGAAGTGTAGATAGATAAAAAAATGTGAGTGTAAAAAAGAAGGATGACTTATGGAAGTGGAAGAAAGGGAGCAAATTGAGAAAAGGGCGGGATGCAAATAGGGTGTATGAATAAGTTATGAAAAGTATTTGAGATGGGAGACAAGGAAATGGGATAGTGGATATGAGGATAATGGGAATGTAGATGGTATGAATTTATTGTTTGCAAGTTATATGCTTACAATTAAATTTGAGAAATGAAAATTCCAGTGAGAGAGTTGGATTTTGTGAAAAAAGCAACGCAACATGTTCGTATGATTGAAGACAAGCAAATAACTGGATTTTGAAATGTATTTGATTTGAGACAAAAGGACGTGCAAGGATGGAAATGGAAATGAATGGAATCAATAGGGTATGAAGTGATTATTTCTTGCAACAAGGGGTGGAAGAATGTCTAGTTTGGTATTGGTTATGCTTTTAAAAATCATCATAGGGTTGAGTCCATCAATATAGACATAGAAAAAAGACCGATGTTGCATTTCTCACTCTCCCTCATATTGAACAAGGTACTGAGATCGTTGAGCTTCCTCGAAATGCAACAAGAGAAGACAAAGTGGAAGTTCTTATGCATATACTATGGAAAAAATAAATATGGAAGATCGTTAAAAAAGAGAACATGTAAATGCTAATGCAGTGGAGAACAGTAAAAACATGGAGACAGAAATACGTAGAGCTATATAGAGATATATGCATGGATGCACAAATGAACACATGTATATATAGAAAACAGAACTACATGGAGAGATGGAGGTATGAACACATGTATACATGGATGTATGCATTAAGCTATTTGTATTTGTCAAAATATTCATAGATACATGTATAGATGTGTGTGTATGCAATTCATAGGTGCATATAAGCATAAATCAATGTATACATGCACCCATAGATACAGTCATACATATATAGACAAATGCATGTAGAGATATGGCAAGATATGCATGGCTGCATCTATGGATACATAGATACATAATGAAATGGAGAAAAAGATAGATTTATATATGCATGGTTTGATTAAAACTAGTGGGTGAAGGTACATAGTTCATTTAGACAAAATGAATGCATTGAATGGCATTTGACTATGAGAATAGAAACTGTACATTTTAAATGAAAGTCGGGTTTTGCATTGTTGGAATGTATTTGTATACTTTGATTATAAAAATCATAGTTTAGATCATTTAAAGTGTTATGCATTTGAATCTTTTCTTGAAATACGAAGGATTCATCTGAGTCTTGGAGGCAATGCACACCTATCCTATAGAGAGAGCTTTGGAACCAATGAGGTGTCATATATACATGTGTGCATGTGTCCATAGATGCATATATACATGTATCCACGCAAGTTACTGATAGATGCATATATACATAAATCAAGGTATACATGCACCCATAGATACAGTCATACATATATAGACAGATGCATAGAGAGATGATAAGATATATGCACAAATTGATATATGCATGAATCCACTTATGGATACATAGATACACTATGAAATGGAGAAAAAGACACATTTATATGTGCATTTATTTTGAGAGTTTGATTCTGAATCCATATGCATACTTTGATTAAAACTAGTCGCTGAAAGTAGAAAATTTATTGATACAAAATTAGTGCATTGAATTGCATGTGACTAAAGTGGAAGCTGGTTGGATTGCTAATTAGTCTTTGAATATATAACAATTAAAAGAGATAAATAAGTATAGTTATTCTTGTCAACATTTCACAATTTGACTTTTCAATGACAATGAATTAACAAAGTAGCAGTCAAACGTAAAGAAGGTTCAAGGACTATGCTGATAGAAAACCATATTCTGGACAATGACTAGACAATTTGTCGAAATAGCTTTTAAAACTTTGAAGCAAATGCAGTTCTCGTTCTGTTTATTTTCATTGTACATGTTAAATGGAAGTTGGGTTTTGGATTGCTATAATGCATTTGGATACTTTGACTATAAAATCATAGTTTAGTTCATTTTTAGTGTTATCCAACTGAATCTTTTCTTGAAATACCAAAGATTCATCTGAATCTTGGAGACAATGCACAATTGTGCTATAAAGAGAGCTTTGGAACGAATAAGCAAGCAACGCACAATTTTTTTTGGGTCACATTGCCAATCTGACTGTGTGCTTTAAACCTCCAAAGCAAAAGAAAACCGAGGGAGGAAAGTATTTATTGCGTCAGGTAGTTGGTTGCTGGTTCTGGGTACTGTAATTATTGTCCTCATAGGCACACATGCAAAGTATGGAACGATATTGAAAGCAAGTGAACTCTCTAATAATCCCATGAAACCTAGTCTATGTATGCATCCATGTATAGAGGGTTACATGTATATATGTGTACATGTAATTATGTATATTTTTTTGTATAGTTTGAGTTTGGAAAGCTATTTTATATATGTTGGGAAATTAGCATTTATCTATTTTTCTATTCATCTGGGTAGCTTTATAAATCATTTTTTGTTTTAAAGAATTCAGGAAAATGTGAATGCATAAATTGATTAAATAAATTTAAGCAAAGGCATAGTTTAAAAGTTACTGGCTAGAAGTAGGTAATGCATGAATGCAGATTAAGTGCATTAAAATATCAAGAAACTGCAAGCGCAAAAAAATGATTAATTAAAATTAAGCAAAGGCATAGTTTATCAAGGTGACAGGTAGACGTACACAATGCATGATTAGTGCAAAAGCGGTGTCATAAAGAGATGTTTGGAACGAAAATTATGTTAACATGTACTGTAATAAGAGTTGTTTCCTTGAACCTTGTTATATATTCAAGGAGTAACTAGCAATGCAAACAGTGTTCCTTTTAGTCAAATGCCATTGAATGCATTGAGCTTGCATCAGTGGATTATGTACCTTCAGCGACTAGTTTGAATCAAAGTATGCATATGGATTCAGAATGAGAAGCTATTTTCTGTGAATGTTTTTTTTAATTTGCCTGTGCATTTGCCCAGAATTCTTTTAACCAGTAGCATTGGTCAATGACATTTTTCCATTGAACATATTGCTTATTTTTTCAGAATATCAGGAAAATGTGAGCATAAAGCATGAATGCAAATTAAATGCATTAAATGACATGTGGGTGGAGGTGAGTGCGCTGGAGTGGCTTGGTGAACATGCATGGAGAGGATACTTTGGTCATTTAATATAGAGTTAAGTTACTTCCTATGCATTTTTATTACTTTGTGTGTGTTGTTTTTGTGTTTTGTAAGCCTATGTTATGAAAACCTAGAATTTGCAATTGCTTTGAGCTTTCTTGGTATGATGAAAGCATACAGGAAAAAGGAATTTTGTGACCTATTATAGTTAATGTCCTCCTACGCACATATGCAAAATATGGAAACATATAGAATTTGGCATGAACAATGTTGGAGGAATCACATGAACAATAGAGCTATTCAACACTGAACTCTATGCTTGAAATAATTACTGGAAAAGTTGTAAATGCCATAGATGAAATAACATAAATAAAATTCTGGTTTCTAGTTTTCTTGACATGCAATGAAAGAACTGCTATAAAGCCATAAGACAAGGTTGTGTAACATATTGCCATTCCTGTATCTAATTCCCTTAGACACAAATGCTTAACACACTTGATTGCAATAGTAACATGTCCACGAAAGTGGGACAATATAGATCATAACTCAGTAGTTTTTAGTGTGAGTATATATGTATCCTGACAAATATAAGCTTGATCTGGCATTCATGAATACAATTGCTATGTACAGTGAAATAGATAATTAGTATTACTGTATGCAATATCCATATAACATAATAAATTGGTACAAGGCTAGAGTGACAGATCCATAAGTAAATGAACGCATGTACATGCAATTGCATACAGGGATACGTAGAAGCTTAGATGTATACATGGCTGCATGAATATTTGCATATGTGCATATGGACATAGAGGCATATATACATGTAAATATTCACATATGCAGTGTAAAGAACATATGGATTTGTGTACACAGGAGTGTACAACATACATTAGAATGCATGATGGAAAAGTCACTATAAATTACAATGCATTAAAGCAGGCACAAGACTTGGTTACAGTAATAGCATTAAAAACCATCAAAGCTAAATGAAAATAACCATTTATTGTCTCAAGTAGCTTGTTAATGGGTATAGAATGTGCAATCATGACAACTTCTACATGGTCACCATTAATTGTTGGGAACATAAGAATCACAAAGCAAATATTGGAAAAGCTAGGAAGGACAAAATGCAAAAGAGAACATTTAAACTATATAGTTTGAATGGCACTATGCATGGAGAGATAATAATTATTGAACATGTACATTAGATGTACATAGAGAACCATTGTGTTGGCAGGTGCAAAAAAAAAATAAGAGTTTCAGACATCCATATTCTAAAAGACTTTAACATAGCAACCTATAGGAGTGTCTAAATGTATAATAGCAATAGAGTATTTTAAAACAAAGATTGTCTTTAACATGTGAGACCTAGTGAAATGTCTTGGAGCATGGAAATGCAGAAAAGTAAAAGTCTGAACAATGTAAATCTGTACTCCTCTATTCATAGTTTCTTGGAACATGGAAAGGCAAAAAAGTGACAATCTGAACAATGCAAATCTGTGGTCCTGTATTCGTAGTTTCCTGTAAGGCAACAATATGCTATGTTTTAGAAACATAGTTTGTATGGATAGTGATTTGAGGTGCTCATTGAAAATAGAGAAAGTGTACATATAAATGACTTTTTTACCTTTTGGTGATGTTTGATGTCTATTTGTCAATGCAAATGGCTTCAACTATCGCATTGTTTTGGTCAAGGCTAAAATGCCCTTCAACACTAAAGTCTCGTAAGATAAATATTACTGCTAACTTGTCCTTGATATAGTCTTCATAGCTGAGCCTTTGCAGCGTGGGCAACAAACGGTGCATGGTGGCCTGGTCAATTGAAGACTATATTGTTTGATTGTCATAAGTCGTTATAATAGTTTTAAGTTGTAAACAAAACATATAATTTACTTGCTGGTTACACTGTTTACAGTGAGCAGTTTTCTCTTGGAGTGTGCCATAAGCAGTAAATTTAAATTTGCACTTTGGACAACATGCATTAAACGGATTGGAAAATTCATTTGCTGCTTTTAAAGTTCCAGAAACCTATAGAATATAGTTCAAAACTGTTAGAGGAGACAAAAAAACAAGTTTAAATGCACTAGATTTATTTAAGAAGAATGTTGTTACCTTGAAAGTTGAGTGTAACAGGTCGTTGAGCTTTTCCAAGCTTATTTTGTCATTCAGGGTACAGATGAATGTTGATCGACATGTATGGAATGTGTTCTTTTGGTTTATTTTCCTGACAACATTCTTGAAAAGCATAGCAGGCGTTTTATTTGTATGCAGCTGGTCTTCAAGTGCAAAGAATTGTTGCTCATATGTTGATCGTAATAGCAACTGCAATTCAATGAGAGGATTAGATTTTGTTATAGAAATTGTTATAGTGGCCACTGTAGCACATTAAAAGCTTGAAACTGAAAGAAAAGGTAAAAGTTCTATAGACTGAAATACCTGTGCCCTATCTATGTCAGTGTGGCCATCTTTGATATCAATTGCAAATTGGGAACCCATTTTCCTGGCACCAACTACCAGTGCAGCTATTGTGCCAGCAAGGTATTCATTAAAAGTTGTAAGCAATTGGCTGATAGTCGTACTTGGGATGAACTTGTACTCTTGACAGAGGCGGGGGATGTTTTCAGTGATGCTAATGTCTATTAAAATAAGAATGCAATCACAGTCACCTCTGTCATAATCTGTTCAAGGTGCAATCTGAAAATCTGAGATTGAAATAGCCGTTCTCGGGACTATTTTAGGCTCATGTTGATACACAAGGTTTCCACTAACATTCAACGTAATCGTCATTTCTGCTTTGTGATCTGTCAGATCAGCACGTAGCATTTCCCATGTTTTGTTAGCCTTGTCCAATTTTGCTTTGTAGACAACAAGGACATCACCTTGGAAGGTGTCCCCAGCTCTTCTTGCATTTAGTTGTTCTATTGAAATAATCCTAGGTTTCTTCACTCTTGTCCTACAAGGAACAAGGATAATGTCAGTTGAATGCTAATTTTATATTAACAAGTTGGGCAAATGGAGGTACATTGTAGAACAAAGTATTTTACCGTTGTGTTGACTCTTCTTGTGCAATTTGCACCTGTTTGGCTTGTCTTTTTGACACATCTTTTGGTGTCCTGCAAAGAATTGGAGCAATGTTATTTGAATATTTGAGATTTGGGCAAATGAATATGAAGGAATAATACTATGAGCACTTAACCGTTGTGTTGATTCCTCCTGCGTGGGTTGTAGTTGCTTTGACTGTCTTTTAGTTTCATCCATAGATCTCCTGCAAATAATGGATACAGTATTGAAAAAGACATTGCAGTGCGTAAAACTCATAGAAGGCTATAAGTTCTATAAAGTTGAATTTTTTTGTTGTGCAGTATGCAATTTTAGGAAAATTAGATTGTGATCAGTCCAATATGCTTCTGATATATAGAAAGAGCATATATTTGTAGTCATGTTGGACCAAATGTGATCAATGACTGAGTTGCCCATGCTAAATTGTTGCTTCAACACAAATTGTATGTTGTTTTATTGCATATAACTGTGAAGAATTTTTTTGTTTCTGCTTTCTGAAGACATGTCGACATTAAAATCGCCTAAAATGTACGACATGGTTTCTAAATTTGTGGATCCAATAATTATTTGCAAGATTGTGATTATTTCATCTATGGCAGTTGCAGGTCTTGCATAAATATTACAAACATTGAGTTCATTGTTAGATAGCATTATTGTTAATTAGATAGCTTCAATATTTGAGGTTTCATGGTGTGTTGTTTTTGACAAGAGTAAATGTTTCTTTGTTAAAGTTGCTATGCAATGGATGTTATCTACAGAGGAGCTATGAAAATTTTGTAGCAAGGTATTTAGCTCAAAGGAATGCATATGTGTTTCTTGGAGACACAAGATATCAGATTGCATTATGCTATAGTCATTGACAATGTCTTCTGAGTGTGCTTTTAAGCTATGAGTGTTCAATGTACATAGGAGCATATGTGATTTGTTTTTTGAGCATGTGCTTAGATTATCAAGTTGCCATTGTGCACATGTCTGAAAACGAGACATTTCTAGTTGTATTTTGTCTTTGAATTTGAAGTTTTTTGAAGTTAAAGGTTGTAACAAAAATAATGATTCTACTAATTTTGTTCTTGATAGAGCTGTATAGGTTAGTCCATGTTGTCTAATGCCTGTGGGATCAAAAGCCAAGGCCTCCATTGTGTAGTCAATGTTTGATATTTGGGGGCACTTTGTTAATTCATAGGTGTCAACGTCTATCATTTTCTTTGTTACTCATGTAACCTAATGTGTTTCGAAATAGAAAATGCTGGGTGTGAATAGCATATAGCATTAGTATCTAGATTACAAAATCTATAACTATTTGCATCACCGCCTATGTGCTTTTACTCAAAAGCATTTGAAAGCATTAATCATGTTCTCGAGGCTCTTGGGAGTTAATAATCTCTACATATGTTCAAAAATGGATCTTGAGTTGCAGCAAAAGCTTATGTAACATACCACATAGTAAACAATTAAATAGAAGCACAAGGGGAAAATAGTATTAATTCTTCAACCTGACCTTGATATCCATTGTCCCCCAGCAGGATTGTATGTACTTATTCCTGTTACATTGCCAAAGTGGATAAATGAGTACAATGCATGATGTATACTTTTAGTGCCACAAACACATAACAATATTTTCAGGTAGCCTTGTTCACATGCACCAATTGGTTGACAAGAATCTTTTTTGCTCACATTGCCAATCTTAGTCTATGGTATATAAATGTTTTGGGTAATTGTATTCCTTTGTTTGCTATGTACTTGTAAGCGAGTGTTTTTTTTTCAAAGAACAAATGATTTTAGAAGCAATTCAGATAAACATGAATTAAGTAGCATGCAGAGAAAAGTTTTACAAATCTTTTCTATTTAAAGAAAATCAGGGAAATGAAAAAGCATTATTTGATCAAAGGAGATCTATGACTTTGCCTATTTTTCAGAATAGCTTTTAAGATCATTTGTGTTTAAAAATTTTGAGGAAAATGCAAAGGCATAGGCCAATTAAGCAAAAGTGAATGCATAGATTGATTAAACAATTAAAAGAAGAGATTGAAACTCAAAAGTGCAGTCGCAGAGTGCATGTATGCAAAGTAAATGCATTAAATAGCATGTGGGTGGATGAGAAACTGCTGGAATGGCTTAGCGAACATGTACAGCAAGGTTGCTTTGTTCATTTTTTATAGACTTAAGTCAACTGTTAAGCATGACAATTACTTTGTGCATATTGTTTTTTGTATTCTAGAAGTCTTTGTTCTGGGAGAGTTTATAGCGATTGAGCAGACTTTGTTATAGTTACAATATCCAGAACCAGAAATGAGTTACTTGAGGCAATAAATAGTTTCTTTCCTCAGTTTTCTTTTACTTCAGAAGTTTAAAGCACACAGTGTAATTGGCAATGTGATCCAAAAAAAAGTTGTGGTTAATGTCATTTTGCATGTAAACAACACCATGGGAAAATATTGCATCATGTCTATGAGTGACGTAGTACACCATTCATTGTACTCGTGCCATGTCGGCTATTGAAATTAACTTTGTAAGCATTTATTTGTAAAACAGGAAGATTAAACATATGTTAACTTGCACATTGTACAGCAACTTGCCACAGATATAAGCAGTTGTATGGAAAAAACTGTCTTAAATGCATGTAGGGAAAAACCGGTTGACATAAAACAGAGACTTATGACTCAACAGCCTATTTGAAGCTGCAAACAGGGTTTAAAAATCAGATGCTAACAGTTCATTCTATTATATGGATATTGTATAGAGGAAGTATAACTTATTAAGACATAAGCAAAACTTGCCCTATTGCTCGAAGACAAATTACTATTGCAATTGTGTAAAATGCATTTTCCTGTTTCTATATGTAGAAACAGTCCTCTAAATCATTTATGTTCAAAGAAATGAGGAATACAAGATGGCAAAATGAAAACATGAAAAAGAACTCTATGCAGTTATTATATTGAAGAATTTCAATTGCATTTCAAGAAAAGCAAAAAAACAATTTGGAAAACTGACCTTGTAATATGCTATCAAACGATCAAGTATACTTGTGAAAATGTCCAAATTGTGATAGGGACAAGCAATTTTCCTCAGTGTAGTTTGTGCGTGATTGTTTAAATACAGTTCAAAGCATTAATCCCTATCACAAGGACAATTTAGACAAATGAGTACAGTGAGTGACATATACTATGCTATTCATAAAAACAAAACAAAATTCTTATGCAATTTCATTTGAATAAGAAACAATCCAAGTAACAAGTTTTGTTTCTTAGAATGCAAATTGCATTTTATAATATCTAAATACTTACTGCTATTTGTGCACCCTATGATATAGAACATTTTTTTTGCATATGCATGCACGAGGGTAATTTTGTTATTGTAATGTTGGTATAAGCTCTTTAACAGTAATCAATGGAATAGATCCCATATTTGCTTAGGCACCTAAAAAAGTGTAAATAGGCTGCAGCAACAAATCAATACAAAGCCAAAAAACAACACAGACTTGTGCTAGCACTGTTAAGTGCTGGTAAAAACAATTTCTAGCTATTGTTTAATGCCAAAGTGACTATCAGTTAACAGTGAAAGCGATGTAAATATTGATTTTCTAACTAAATGGGGTCATTTCATTACCATATGCATAAGTTTATTCTTCTACTATTAGGTAGCACTTACTATTACTTGTGCAATGAAGCCACATGCAAGTACAATTCATAACTAATGGCATTTAGATACACCCAAGGGGAAGTACAAACCAAGGTTGTTAGCATCCTGATAAGAAAGATGATGCGATACATCCAATTAATGTATGGCACAAAATCCTATTGAATGAAGATGATTTGGATAGTAATGTTACAAATCAGAATCCTTATGGGTGTTTGAGTAATCCTCTTTTTCAAGACTTTTCAAGGAAATTGTATGCCAATACTATCAGTGAATAAGTGAAATCAATTTTTTTAATTGCCTTTGTTTGATTGGCCAAATGTACACAAGGATAGTTATAATTATTTCTTTGTTTTAATTACTATGAATATAAATACTATTTAACAGTTATCTAATTAATTAGATACGAAATGACAAAAGGAAAAAGAAAATGAATTAATTAAGATAATTTGATTCATTAATGAATAAAGTGAATTATCGTGTAAAGGTACAAAAAAGTAGAAGTTGTAGGAAAAACCTCTTTTCTTTATACTCTAATGACAATGAGAGAGATGAAAGCAATTGTGCAGCTCAAGCTTATATCTAGAAATTGTATTTGGTTCACAATTTGTAAAGCACCCTTAACACATTGTGCTCATATTGTTTGTAAGGGCCTATTATGGAACATGTTAACAGAATAGTCACTCAAAAGCTTGCACAAGGGTACAGTTCTGGAGTAATTGAAGATATGCAATCTTTAGAAAGCATGTAAGCATCAAGTTATAGTTAAGCCCTCACATTTTACAATGGACAAAAGACAATTGCATGTCTAAGAAACTAGTGTTTGAAGAACAACATAGGCTAAGCACTATGAAACCCAATGTGCTCACGGACATTAAAATAAAAGAAAACTGATGAAAGAAACTATTTATTGCCTGGAATAGCTTGTCCGCAAGTGCCCTTTTTTGGAACCATGACAACCTTTGCCCTATCACTGTAAACTCTTCTGCAGCAAAGACATATCGACACACACATATATGTATACATATGTATATATATGAATAGGTACATCCCTGTAAGAACAGATTAATGCATCGATGGGCATAAACATATATGCATCCATGTGATTAAATGCATATGCACATGGATGCATCTATACAGATACACATATATGCATAAATACATGTATGCATAGATATATCTAGAGTCACATGCATCTACAAATGTCTACATAGATATGCACATAGGTAAATGCTAATGTACATAGAAACATGCATACATACATACATGTACTAACTAAAACAGCACACGCAAAGTAATAGAAATGCATACCAAGTAACTTAACTCTATATTAAATGACCAAAGTACCCTAGCCACGCATGGCATCCAAGCCATCCCAACACCTTCACCTTGAGCTACATGCCATTCAATGCATTTAATTTTTATTCATGCATTATGTGCATCTACCCGCAACCTTGATAAACTATGCCTTTGCTTAATTTTAATCAACCAACTTTTGCGCTCACAGCTTCCTGATATTTTAATGCATTTAATCTATATTCATGGATTACGTTCCTCTAGCCACCAACTTTTAAACTATGCCTTTGCTTAAATTTATTTAATCAATTTATGCGATCGCATTTTCCCGAAATTGTAAAAACGAAAATGATTTTTAAAGCTGCTCGGATGAATAGAAGAATAGATAAATGCTAATTTTCTAGTATATAAAATAGCTCTCCAAATTCAAACTATATAAAAAAATAAGTAACATGTTAAATGGTGAAATGTGTTTGTTCAATGCTGATGGTTAAATGCATTCCGCGCGAATGCATAAGTATTTTTGCCTACCAACAGGAACTAATAAAATCATTTCAACCAAATGCATAAGTATTGTTGCCTTGACTCTACAGGCCAATAAAATTGTCACGATAGAAAACAGTTTATCCAAGTGAATTCTTTTAGGTTTGTTATCTTGAATTTCAAACTTCTTTGACATTAATGCATTTTCTTTGCTGGTAGAATATGGAGATTCCTTTATTTAATGAGAGTCTGGAACAAGATGACATATACAAAAAATAAATTTAAGCAAAGACACAGGCTAGAAAACTAACAACTTTTACCAATAAAAAGTGAACGTTTACAGTGACAGAGCAAACGCACCTGCATTCGTTGAATGAATACCAAGAAATAAGTTACTCAAGGCAACAAATTGCTACTTTTATCTATTTTGCTTCATTTTATCCCAGAAGTACAAGTTAGGTTTCACAATGCATAAAAACACATTTGTACAAACAACTGCCAAAATTATAATTGCAATTGATGACAATGGTAGTGTAATGGATACTAATAGTCCAAACATCAAAATACACCAGCTATAAACTGTGTACTTTCAGCCACTAGTTTTAATCAAAATATGCATATGGATTCAGAATCAAACTCTCAAAATAAATGCACATATAAATGTGTCTTTTTCTTCATTTCACAATGTATCTATGTATCCATAAGTGCATTTATGCATATATCAATTTGTGCATATATCTTATAATCTCTTTATGCATTTGTCTATATATGTATGACTGTATCTATGGGTACATGTATACCTCGATTTATGTATATATGCACCTATGAATTGCATAGACATGTCCATGTATATATGCATCTATCAATAACTTGCATGGATACATGTATATATGCATCTATGGACTCATACACACATGTATATATGACAGCTCATTGGTTCCAAAGCTCTCTCTATAGGACAGTCGTGCATTGCCTCCAAGACTTAGATGAATCCTTTATATTTAAAGAAAAGATTCAAATGCATAACACTTTAAATGATCTAAACTATGATTTTATAAGCAAAGTATACAAATACATTGTAACAATGCAAAACCTAATTTTCATTTAAAATGTATAGTTTCTATCCTCATAGTCCTTCAAGTTTCTCTAGGTCTGACTGCTACTTTGTTAATTTACTTTGATTGAAAGACTGCTTAGCAATTCAAACAGTCTCCCCTTTGGCTAGATGTCATTCGATGCACTAGTTTTGTCTAAATGAACTATGTACCTTCAGCCACTAGTTTTAATCAAATTTTGCATATATAAAAGTTCCTTTTTCTCCATTTCATTATGTATCTATGTATCTATAGATGCAGCCATGCATATATCGATTCATGCATATCTTGCGATGTCTCTATATGCACTTGTCTATAAATCCTTTTCAAGGAGCTACTTTTTTTTTTTTTTGCATATGAATAGCCATAATTGGTTTAATTGGTTTGGTGCCACTCTAGGCTTCTACCAATTTACCATGTTATATGTACATCGCATATAGTAACACTAATAAGCTCTTGCACTGTACATAGGAACTGTTACCATAAACACCAGATCAAGCTTATATGTATCAGGATACATACACACTAACACTAAAAGCTATTGAGCTATGAACTTTATTGCCCCATTTTTGTAGACATGCTACTGTTGCAATCAAATGTGTAAAGCATTTGTGTCCAAAGAAATTAGATAAAGGAATGGCAATATGTTACACAACCTTGTCCTATGCCTCTATAGCAGTTTTTTTTATTGCATTTCAAGGAAAACCAGAAACTAGAATTTTATTCATATCATTCCATCTATGGCATTTACAGCTTTACCAATAACTAGCTATGACCAACTGTGGAACACAATTAATTCATTAGCCAATCAGCTTGATTGAACACTGAATTAATTTGCATGAAAGCTATCATGTTAAGCTAAACAGCTAATATGCTAGACACAATATGACATTTGAGTTTCAACTAGGTCTCATGTACGCAAGTCTGTTATCATGTTAAAGCCATGTAAACATACATCTACCAATTCCATGGGGCCATTTTATTTCCATTTGTCCAAGTTCATTTGATTCCATTATCAAGAGACAATAATTAAATGTTTAAAGCAGGCACATGCAAACAGGAAATGCAAATAGGATTTCAACAATGACATCATCCAATAAGCATTTGTTTACTATTACTATGATTAGTGATAGAATTGACTTAATTTGCATGTGTCAAGTGCAAGATTGACTTGTTTGTTAATTGAATTTGATCAATGGTTCAGAGATAGATGATACAAATTAAATTGTCATCAGCAAAATGTGAGATGGACTTATTAGCTGCTATGCTACATATACTATGATACTTGAGCTTTCATGAAATCATTGCACACTAGTTCCACCAAATCATGGAAGGGTTATACAGTGGCTTCACATATGATTCCCCTGCCATTCCAATGAGGGCAGAAAAGTAAAGAAGTAAAATGTAAAGAGTGAATCTAATTAGGATGCTAGAAGACTAATTAAATGAAAAATGGAAACTAAAACATTGAATTTGAGTTTCCAACAACAACTAACTGACATTTGTAACACACAAGGTGTTTAAAAGTATTTTGTATTACTCTTGACTAGTTTTTATTGGAATTATTTTGTGTTACTATAATCACTTGATTACTTTGTATTACTGTACATTTCAGTATCGAGATTTCAAGGTGAAGAGAATGAGACATATGCAATGCAATATCACAGGTTTAAATAACAAGGTATAAATGAGCAAGAACTCTTTAGTAGATGAAGGTCATGAATGTTAAAGTAACAGTGTGACAGTCACCACAACACTTAAGTAAACCTATGCTCAACACTCTCTTTTGCATTAACAATTGTGTTCCCAATTTCATCCATGAAGAATATCCTCAAGGATATAGAATTCATGGATACAGAGGTTGAAGAAGTTCTTCATGGACCAAAGATATGCAATTCATTGATAGAAGAAATGGAAATCATGGATCAAAGTGATAGCTAATAGCAGGATCTACAGGTTGACGAAGTTCTTCATGGACGAAATTGGGAATAAAATTGATAATGGAAAAGAGAATCTGCACCATAGGTTAACTTAAATGTTGTGGTGACCGTCCCACTATTGGTTCAATGTTCATGACCTTCATGTACCCAAAATTTCTTACTTGTTTATCATGCAATATAGATTTTAGTGACTAGAGATGAATTGTAATTACTTTGAGTGCTTCATTTTTTGTTATTTGGCACATCTATGTAATCACAGGAGATGTTGCTACTGCAGAATCAAGACCTGGGCCCAAGGCCCTTGATACATGCATCCATAGATACATGGATGTGGACATCTATCATGGTATTCATAGATACATAGTTACATGTACCTATGGGTAGATGTATTTATAGTTACATTGACACACACATGGATAGATACCTGTATACATTTGCACATAGAAACACAGATACATATATGCATGGATGCATCTATAGGTAGAAGAATACATAGAAACATATTTACATGGATAGCTAGGTAGATGCATAGCTGGATACATAAATGCTTAAATATACATGTATGGAAGCTGCATAGATACATATACCAATGACTGCATGCATAAACACATATTAACGTGGACAGCTATAGCTTGTTGAATATTTGTAGCACAAGAAACAGGAAGGAAGATGTTGGCGAGGATTTTGTCATTTGGGTTTCCGCTTAGCAATTGCATTTGTTTCCTTGTCTATAAAGCTTTTCCAAGAAAATTCCTTTTTTTTTGCATATGAATGGCCATGATTGGTTTAATTGGTTTCGTGTACGTTTATTAATTAACTATTATTAACTATTCAAGAAAACTGATCTATCATTGAACTAGTTTCATTGACTAGTCAAGTAACTTCATTCACAGTTAGCTTGATCAGCTATTTGGTTGATTTGCTTGAATGCTTGCAAAAAGCATTCTCTAAGAAATATTCTTTTGCATAATTTTCACTCACTACACACCAAGAGCCAATATTTCTTCGAGAATTCTGTCAAACAGTTTAAATGTTTTAGCTTGTGCTTCTATATTTGGTATGCATATTTGGAATGCAAGTAGGGTTTCATAGTACTTTAAGACATTGTTATATTTTGATTATAAATTCACATTTTAAGCTGCTTTTAGTATTATTTATCCGAGCCTCTTGTTGAAATGCAAAAGTTTCATCTGCATTTGAAAGATTTTATGTAAAAATCCTCTTGTCTATTTTACTTAATTCATGTGAGACCTATAAAGTCTGTATATTATTGACTACTGCAAAGTAGTCCCATAAAGAGGGCTTTGGAACCAAAATTCTGTGCACACATGTGATAAGGGGAGCTATTGAACTACGAGTAAACAGTGAGTTGCAAAGTGGTCCCATAAAGAGGGCTTTGGAACCAAAATTATGTCAACATGTGCAATAATTATAGCTTTCCAACTATGAGTCAACAGTCTATTGATTTAAGCTTTTCTATTCTCATGAAAGCACAAAGAATAGTGGGATTCTATTAAAAGTCATGGTTATTGTCCTCATAGGCATAAATGCAGACAATGGAAGCATAAAGAATATAGTAGAAACCTTTCTCCTGCTCAGAAGCATAGAAATTCTGTCAAATGTCATCGTTACTGTTCTTGTATCTTGGAGGTATTTAAAACTATGCGAAGGAATCTCATAGAATCCAAATTACATTGTTGCTACATAGCAGTTAAGTAGTATTGCTTTTTAGTTTATAGTTTGTTTGAAACAAGAGATGTAAGCAAGGTTTCATAGTTAATTTAAACTACATCTAGCATTGTTAATTTGAATTTTTCGTTGAAATGCAAAGGTTTCATCTGTGTTTGATAGGAATTATTGTTTATAAGATGTTGTGACATACATTAATTGGATGTATCCAACATCTTTCTTATCAGGATGCTAACAACCTTGCTTAGTACTTGTCCTTGAATGTATCTGCATACAACAAACTATGAACTGTACTTGCATATTGCTTGGCTGTCCAAGCAATAGTAAACGCAACCCAATGGTAGAGATGACAACTCATAGCATCCATATACATCTGTGCATTAAAACATGGTATTGAACACATTAACACAAACATGGTGTTCCAGGGCGACTTTGTTAATTTTCTTTGATTAATAGTTTAAATGCACACAAGGCTTATTGCAATCTATTTCTTTTTCTTTTTTTTCATTGACTTACTATGTACTTAAAGGCTAACCAGCAATTGCCTAATTATTTAGATATGGGACAATACAAGGATCAATGATCTGCTAACTGAATGGGGTCATTTTACTTCAAGTACCTAGCACTTATTCCTAATTGTTTAATGCAATGACATGCAATCAAAACTCAGAACAATTAGCATCCACTCAAACCCATGCACAGATACACATTGAAACATGCACTCTAAAACAATTACGATTCACAAAGCAACTTCCATGGGTTCCAAAAACAGATAAATGCCAATTTACCAATATGAAATATAACTCACAAAATTGAGTTCATATATCTTTAAAAGCAATATGCACAACAACCACAATATGACTGCATAGCTTATAAGCGCCATCCACAAAGAAGCATTTAAAGCAAATGCAACAGTAATTTGTTATATACACACATACATACATGGCTACACAGATACATGCATTCATATATGCATAATTACATGCACACATATATACATGGAAACCTGTATACGTGAATGCATACAAAGACTATGTTTCATGGGATTATTAAAGAGTTAACTTGCTTTCTATATGCTTCCATATTTTGCACATGTTCCTATGACGACAATAACCATAATATTTGACAGTATTCCTCTATCCTTGATGACAATTCAATGGTTCCAAAGCTCTCTTTATAGGACAGTTGTACATTGCCTACAAGACTCAAATGGATCCTTTGTATTTCAAGGAAACATCTAGATCAATAACACTTAAACTGATCTAAACTATGATTTTACAATCAAAGTATCCAAATGCATTGCAAGAGTATGAAACCCAAGTTCCATTTAAGATGTACAATGAGAATAAACAAAAGGGGAAATGCATTTGCTTTAAATTCTATACAGCAAATTCAACAAGTTGTCTAGAAATTCCAATATATGGTTTTCTATCAACATAGCTCTTCAACCTTCTTTAGGTCTAACTTCTACTTTGTTAATTGACTTTGATTGAAAGGTCAACATGTGAAATGTGGCCAAGGATAGTTATAGTTAACTGTACGTTCCCTCCAAGATTTAGATGAATCCTTGGTATTTCAAAGGAAGGTTTGAATCAATAACACTTAAAATAATCTAAACTATGATTTCACAATCAAAGTATCCAAATGCATTGTAACAATGAAAAACCCAACTACCACTTAAGATGTACAATGAAAGCAAAAAGAAGGAAAAATGCATTTGCTTCAAAGTTTTAAAACGAATTTGAACAAATTGTCTACCCATTGTCCAAAATTTGTTTTACTAGCAGCATAGTCCTTGAACCTCCTGCAGGTCTAACTGCTACTTTGTTAATTGACTTTGATTGAAAGGTCAAAATGTGAAATGTGACCAAGGATAATTATACTTATTTATCTCTTTCAATTGTTATATATTCAAAGACTAATTAGCAATCCAAGCAGCCTCGCCTCTAGTTAGATGTCATTAAATCCATTGAATTTGCACTAATGAATTATGCACCTTTAGCCAGTAGTTTTAATCAAAGTATGCATATGGTTTCAGAATAAAACTATCAAAATTTTAAAAGCTTCATTTTTTGAAACGAAGGTCTACTTTTGAACCCCAGATGCTTAATTTTTATGAAACACTTAGCATATGCCACTCACAATACCCATTTGCAAAGACTGTCCTTGTAAGAAAAAAACAACAATATGATTACAAGTACAATCAATATAGTGAGAATCTTGAATCAACCCTTTTCTCTGTCTACTATATGTAATTGTAAACAATGGAGAAGGTTTATTCTAGAAACTCACCTTCTACTTGCTTGAAGGATTTGCCCCAGCTGGACCGCTACACGACCTCTTTTCTTCCAACCAAAAAGCATTGCACCATGTAAAAAGCTTACATTAGAAAACAAAAAACATGTATTTGTTTTTTCCTAAAAGAATAACAATATATACAACTCTTGCTGCGATGGATACAACTAGCAAAAACCATTTAAACACCACCAAGCATTTTCCTAGATTCAAGAGACACAAGTATAAATGGCAACATTGCAATTTGGATTCTACAACATTTTCTGACATAGTTTTTTATAACCCCAAGATACAAAGAACAGTAACAACGACATCTGACAGAATTTTTATGCTTCCCGTGAGGGAAAAGGCATCTACTGCATACTTTATGCTCCCATTGTTTGCATTTATGCCTACAAGGACAACAACCGCGATTTTTTAACAGAATCCCTCTATCCTTTATGCTTTCATGACAACGGAAAAGCTCAAAGCAACATACTGTCCACTAATTGTTGAAAAGATCTCTATATCGCACATGTTTTGATGACAACGGTAAAGCTCAAAGCAAGACACTGTCGACTCATATGCATGAAGTAAAATGAAAGATACAAAAACAGTTACAATGACAATTGACAGAATTTTTATGCTCGTCAGCAGGCAAATGGTTTCTACTACATTCTTTATGCTCCCATTATTTGCATTTATGCCTACGAGGACAACAGCCACCACTTTGAACAGAATCCCTCTATACTTAATGCTTTCATGACAACGTAAAAGCTCAAAGCAACACACTATTGACCCATTGTTAAAAAGCTCTCATTATTGCACACGTTGACATAATTTTGGTTCCAAGGCCCTCTCTATGGGACCACTTTGTAGCAATTTAAAAAATACAAACTCTACAAGGCTCACATGCATGAAGTAAAATGAACAAGAGGATTTCTACATAATACCTATCAAACACAGATTAAACCTTCGCATTTCAACAAAAGACTCGAATAGATAATACCAAAAATAGTTTACTATACAGATTTATGCCCACGAGGACAACAACCACGACTTTTAACAGAACCCCTCTATCCTTTATGCTTTGATGACAACCGAAAAGCTCAAAGCAACACACTGTCGACTCACATGCATGAAGTAAAATGAAGAGGATTTCCACATAATACCTATCAAACTCAGATGAAACCTTCGCATTTCAACAAGAAATTCAAATCAACAACACTAAAAGTAGTTTAAAATACGAATTTATAATCAAAGCATACGAATGCCTCAAAGCACCATGAAACCCTACTTGCATGTTCTGTATAAAATAGACTTAAACGAAAAGTTACCTCTTCTGACCTCACTGTCCACCGTTTTACTGTAACGACACTCTGGAAATCACCAAATTATCACCTCAAATAACTCGTTTCTGGGTCTGGACTCTACAACTATAACATATCATGCTCAGTCGCTAGAACTCTCCGTCAGAACACCGCTTACAGAAGACAAAAACAACAGACGCAAAGTAATAGAAATGCATATCAAGTAATTTAACTCTATATTAAATGACCAAAGTACCCTAGCCACACGTGGCCTCCAAACCATCCCACCGCCTTCACTTCGAGCCACATGCCATTCAATGCATTTAATTTTTTATTCATACATTACGTACGTCAACCCGCCACCTTGATAATCTATGCCTTTGCTTAATTTTAATTAATCAATTTTTGCGCTCGCAATTCCTGATATTTTAATGCATTTAATCTGCATTCATGGATAACGTACCTCTAGCCGCCACATTTTAAACTATGCCTTTGCTTAAATTTATTTAATCAATTTATGCGTTCACATTTTCCCGAATTATTTAAAACGAAAATTATTTTTAAAACTACTCGGACAAATAGAAAAATAGATAAATGCTAATTTTCCATTTTATAAAATAGCTCTCCAAATTCAAACTATACAAAAAAATAAGTAATATGTTAAATCGCGAAATGTGATTCATCAATGCTGGCACTTAAATGCATTCTGGGTGAATGCATAAGTATACTGCCTATCGGCAGGAACTAATAATTATGTACTCTACACAAATATCGAAATTACCACCATAGCCAGTTAATGACAATTGGTTCAACACTTACAGTGAAAAGGACATTTACCTATACCACTGGGCTTGCGTACGACCCTACCTCCAAATCTCTGCGACTAACCGTTCAAGGCCTCGACCAGGTTTCGACTCCCATGAACAACAGAAGAACAAAAAACGAAAGATAAGATATTACAGACTTCATTAAACAACAGTTCTGATAGAGTTGCTCCTCTTGATATTGATTTTACGAGTGACATAAATATAGCTTCCTCCAGCGGCGAAGAACACCCCGAACAGAATGGCGAAAATGATTCCTGCAATTCCACCTTCGCTGATATTTTCATGGGAATGCTTTTTATGCCCTTCTGTTTTTGTTTGCGGAGCTTCTATTTGAGGAAAATGGCCTACTTCTAATGGAAACGGGGCTAACAGAATCGCAACGGGAGGAGACAGAGTGGGGGAAGTGTTCACAGAACAAAGCGGAGGTTCCAGGTTCGATCCCTGTGTAGCCCACAGCTGAAACACAAACACAGAAATATACAGTAGCGCGGCCATTTTTGTGTCTTCAGTTCACAACTGTAGTTGGTGATAGTGTGTGGGCTTTATAAGGCTGCGCATGTCTTGGATGTTGTCGTGAAAAGAAAAACACGACATGGCCCTATGACAACTGGGACCAATCTGTAATCACGCGTTTTTGTCGGTAAGAGATTAGCTGGGGTCTGACGTAGATAAAACACTACATTATCTTTCATTATTATCCTAAGAACAAAACATTTAAATTAGTTTTTTTTTTTTTTTCTTAATGGAAGATTTTGTACCATTCACAAGATTATTTTGTTATTTGATATGGGTGTACGAGTTTATGCTGATATTTTTTAGCTGAGAGTCGAGGATTGAGAGGTATCAATTCCACCAAAGTCATCTCAGATACAATCTCAGCCTCATCCATTATATCATGTTTTTGAGGGTTTGAACATTGGTAGATGTCGTAATCAAGGAACATACCACCACCCTTACCAATTGTGCTCAATCAATTGAGCTACAACCCTTTGATAAGTTGATGCTATATATCTATGTAGTTTTTAAGTTAATTTTAGTGATCTATATTTTGACCTTTTTTTTTTAAATATTGTTAATGGGTTCTTGGCATGTTGGTGAAATTGAATGACTTTGAATGAACTCACCAAAAATCAAGTCTTGTGAATGCAAGGCCTCCACACCATAAGGGACGAGGTTGAGATTGTCCTCCAGGTGACTTTGATAGAATGCATATCTCTCATTCCTTTGCTCTTAGCTAAGACTCTGGTTTCCATATTGGGTAGAAAGATGATCTTATGAATGATATAAAATCCTTCTTTTTTTTTAAATATTATTTTGAAAATTCAGATTTCATCTTAAAGAAAGCTATACATTGTTGCAATTCCATAATGTGATTAGTTTCTTATTTTTACATTACTAATTGTATGTAATTTTAAAATTTTATAAAACTAGGTACATGTCATTTAAAACATTATAAAATATGCAAGCAAAAGAGAGGAAAAATGCCAAAATAATTTGTTGAAAGATGCTTAGGAGAAGAAACAACTTTGTGATAAATAATGGAAATAGAACAAATTTAATCAAATAGAAAGAGATTACCTACATTTGTGAAATAAATTTAATGAAATAGTGAGAGGGATTGACTATATTTATATGTTGCTTGTACACATGAAATGAGGATGTGATGACTCAAGAATGACACATTTATTATATTACACCTTATACACGTAGGCACCATGCAAGCTACTTAATACTATAGGATCACTAGCAAATGCAAATAAATATAAACAATGTACATAATAAAATATTAAAAAACAAGATGATCATAGTCCAAAGGTTTACCTCATGAGTCAATAACTCGATGAGAGTCAATATGACAAGATTTATGTATTGTAATATTCTTAAAAAGAGATTACTTTGAGGGACTAAGAGGAATGCAAAATACATTTAAAAAATTAGAGAGATTAAGATTCAACATCCATCTAATTGGAACTTTTGACAATGCATAAAACTCGCATAATATGCAAATTTATGCATGTATATCTAAAAATGTGAAATCAAGCATCTTTTATGCCTTGATTGAATCATTACTATCGTCAACTTGTGCATCCAATTTAGTAGTTAGAGAGAACATTGGTTATTCTTGAATTGGACCTAAGATGTAACATCTTCTTGAATTGGGTCTAAGATGTAACATCTCTTGAATTGTTACTTTGACAAGTGTAAAAATTTCAAATAATTTAGAAAAGATGGAGAAAAGAAAGGATAATGTGAAAATATTTATAATTTAAGTATAATCCTCATGAATCTTAAGTCAAATATCAAATTTTGAACAATTTCTTTGATGTATGGTTAATTAGTCTTGATATGTTTTCTTATGGCATGATCAAAATGATTATGATCCATATGAATTACACCATGGTTACACCAAATAGATTAGATGAGTGTTTTTGTGAAAATTTGAGTTACTTTAATAAATTACAAATGAATGTTAACTCATGTGCT
This sequence comes from Sequoia sempervirens, assembly GCA_007258455.2. Taxonomy (NCBI): domain Eukaryota; kingdom Viridiplantae; phylum Streptophyta; class Pinopsida; order Cupressales; family Cupressaceae; genus Sequoia; species Sequoia sempervirens. Next base: position 645,348,296 of record VDFB02281492.1, read on the forward strand.
ACAAGAACCATTAGATTTAACTTAAAATGGATAATGTAACTAATTTTCATTTCTTGAACTAACCACATAATAGTACTTATCCAAGCTAAACCATATATCTAGACAAGGATTTAATTTCTTCAGTTTCTTAGTTAACATTAATGTATCCAACTAGACAATGAGTGTCATCCTTAGATTACATAACACTCAAAATGGAAAATCCCTCTTACATATTGCAGTGTCTTTTTGGAAACCTACTTGAGTGACTATTTTAAACTTCTAAATGAGCCTTAAAGGAGATTTATTGTAAACAAAAGATCTAGCTTAATGTGTTTAAATTATGACATATTTCTTCTAAGTTATTTTTACTAGTTAACATTAATAACTTTGAAAGAACATTGTGTTGATAACTTTAACTTTTGATTGACGTGGATTAGGGGATATTTTATAGTTTTTCTATTATGAAATTATTCAATAAATTAAGTGCATAATTTATTTGACTATGAAACTCAAATCTTGAGGACTTGGTGTAGAAGACCAAGATCAACCATCTCAAAAAATTTCTTAATTCACTTCTATACTATAAAGTATTGAAGCACCATCACTTGTATAAATTAAATCATCAAAATGGAGAACCATAGTATAATGATTATTTGTATTCTTTAGATTGATATGTTGATAAATGTCAAATCCATTAAATTAAAAGTAAATAAGAAAAGTTTCAACCATTGTTTCAATCCATATCAGTATATCCCTATACTTATTTTATATAGATTTCTTTTTAAATATTATAATTGAAATATGTACCTAAATAATTTCTTGGGCTTGAAAGATCAGGTTATTATGATTCAAAAGGCTTTTGAGATTTATGTAATGTGATATTTTACGTAGACATAGAATTTGTCCTTCAATAGCATTTGAGGTTTCTAGCTCGCATAAAGTTCATATTACAGGCCCTTTTTCTATGAAGGCGATAATTTGATGGCATCGTCTGAACATATTCAAGCTTTTTTTTTATATGGTGAAATAGTTGTCATATGAAGGGCGCACTAATCTCTGTGGGCACCATGAAACAGAATTCCATAAAGAGGGTCAAATAACAGAATTCCCTTTATATGAGTTTGAATCAGAAATTATAAATGTTAAATTAAATGTGGAAAGTTAAATAAAATTATACATAGAATATAATTAGATTTTAAAGATGGAAGAGTGAAATTGTAGTTAGTAGGAATCAATAGGTTTAGGTGTTGTAATCTTTTTAGGATTAATCGGATTGTTTTCTTAGAATTTGTGAATTGATTGTTTTGTCGCTTTGATTTAGATCTAAATTTCTGGAAATGATCTCCACAATTATGGAAATAATCTAGTGTGCAAACTTGAATTGTAACTTGCAAAAATTAAATTTAAAAAAGTGGAATGTTGGAATTTGCTTGCCTTGATTTCTAATATATGTATTTGTATGGACATACAATGTTTAGAAACACCTATAGGGAATCTATTGAATTGCGAGGATCATGTTCTCTATCACAACCCTTATGGACTTTCTTTACAACTCTATATGAAAGATCAAAGATAACAAGCAAGTGTGCAATAAACATAACATGATGTGCTCTAATATATTTTACTAGATTGTTCTAGATAATTCTTTTGATAACCCTAGAGTAATGCCAAAAATTGCATGCTTTGCAATTCAATACTATAAATTGTATATATTTTAGTGTTCATTCTCATTATGTGTTTTATGACCTATTTAAGTCCATCTTCTAGCCTTCATGTAATCCAAATACTATGTGTTAATTTTATTCTTGGTATACTAGATTATACATCTCCCAATTTTGTTCCATAAACAATAGAATAGTGGTAGATAAACTGTTATTATTCACGGTCATTTATATTGCTCATTTTGATTACATACACACACACACAAGATAAGATAAGAGCACACACATACAATATATTTTCCTATTGAATTCTTATTGAGGTTGTCAGGCCAAATAGGGGCTTGACATTTGGAAAGATGAAGTTAATGGTTTTATGAGTGTAAGGAAGCTAAGGTAGTGAAACAACTTCCTACACTAATCTTGAGAGGAGGATAATGCAAAACTTTACAGATCTTTACAACAAGTACAAAAACTTAAACAAAACTAAACATAAATATCATGCATACCACAACACAATGATTTACATGGGGAAAACCCTTTCAGGAGAAAAACTCCACACTCCAAAATGTGCCCAATATATTATTCAAAAATAAAAAAAGATTAAAATATACTTGCAGAGCAAGCTTCTCACAGGAGTATCACCAACCAGAGATCTAGAGGCAACACAACCGCTATCAAATTCTCATGATACATCACAATATGCAACCGTAATACAACACCTTCATAAAATAGGGTTTCCTTAGATAGGCCAAGTCAAGTCAACAAAATATCGACCATTAGATCCAGATCTAATGATGAATGGTCCAGATTTAATAATATATATATATATATATATATATATATATACACACACACACACACACACATATAAAATTTACCCCTCTCCTTGCGTCCCCCTCGTGCTTACCTATCAACAATACCTTATGTAATTGCAACGTTGAGACACATTTTCCCAACAATGAGCCCTATTATCTGACTTTGGCATCTCATTTAATGGTTTTGTATTTCCCACTTTCCTTTGTCATATTAGTCATTTTATTTAGTATAATATATTATATAATATTCTAGTATTCTGGTTTTTTCCTTAGTGTTTCCATTGTCTTTGTTTTCCAATATTTTTATTGTTGTACAAACTATTTAATTTTTTCTTTGATCATTTGCATGAAAGTATACAACTATGTATTTGTTTTAAACTATGATTTTATCAAATTTGGTATTTTCTATCAATAATTATAGTTCTTAACTTTGAATCCTATGTTGACATGCTAAAGTCATTCAAAATCCATTAGTAACCAATTTACCAAGTTATTTGTCATTTCTTCTATTTTAGTATTTCCAATTTCCATAAATATTAGAAATACAAAAATAGTAACATCAACATTAAGTTGTCTTAATTGAATGGAATATTGAAAATAGTTTAATGAGGACACTACACACATAAAAGGAAAATAATCTAGGAGCAAGTATCATTGTTCTCTTTTTTTCCTATCATAATTTTATTTAACCCCCCTTTAGTAATTCCAACCACGTCAAGGCTCCAGGTCACAAAGAGCCAAGAGTGGAGGGATGCCCTAACTTACCTCACTTTGAAGCGATGTTTTGGGAATAAGGATCGAGAATGATGATGACTATAATTTGCTTCAATCACTCTACAAATCCCAAACTTAGGTTTAGGCTAGACAAGCTAGTTTTTAGTGTTGGTACTACATCTTAGATAGCTCTCTGTCTGCGGATGGCAACACATTTTTGGGATGTCAGTGTGGCACATTGGTGTCTCTCGGGTGTGTTGGCATCTGCACAGTCAGAAAATAGTGAACACAATACAAACTACTAAAAAATGGACTTACAACCTAGCTTAATCTTGACAATAAAAAAAGAGTAAGTAGATACAGGAAATAGAAACTAAAGTGATAAAACAAGTAAACAAGAACTAGGTTGACAAAGATGATCTCACAAAGATGCACGTTTGCCAACTAGTTTCACATGTTCTCTCACATGCACACAAGAAAGAAGGGGAAAATTGTTGGGGCTGTATAGGGGTCTGCCTCAGTTAGACCCTCATTTTGGTGTTTCCACCTCCACAGACAGCCAAATAGCAACGAGATAGAAATATGTGATGAAGAAGTAAAAAAATTAGATGCAATAAACAATACAAAACAATATTAGGCTACTCAACTAAATCACAAAGGAGAGGAGCGAAACATTACCACCTCCACCAAGAGCTCACTAGCCAATGGAGGAGAAAGAGAACTTGGAATAGTCACCACAACCTCGACTGTGATAAATGGAGGTCTTGTAAGACCTCAAGCCCACACTGTGATGGCTCTCTTCACACTTGCTTTGTGGATTTGACAGAGTGTTGTTGCAATGGAGTATTGAAGTGCTACTTGAGAATGGAGAGAATGCTAGAAAAAGTCATGAGAGTGTGAGAGAAAGATGGATTGAATGCTTAGGGGTTCAAGTGAAGTGAGAATGAATGAATTTGAAGGAGAAGAAGGAAGAATATGCTATTTTCAGGGTCAGTTGGTCAAAGAGGGACGTTACAAATTGACTCCAATCAAAAGTGTAATGCCTCATCCAACTTCAGACGTAGGAATCCATTAGGGGCTTAAGCGCACCACATGGAAATTTGTGCATCGTGTGCAAGTCCCCAACAAATATTTTGCTACCAACACAATAGACATATGCAAAGTGGAAGGAAGGCATCTAGTTGATGTGGAATTTTGACTTTGGATTTGGTTTTCTAAGGTAGGGATGTGTAAAAGGGGAATTTGCATAAGGGGTGCAAATTCACTCCTATACATTTTTCCCCCACTTTAGCATGCATGAATACTGATGAGTGCTTCGGTAAAGTAAATTGAAGAGTTAGTAGGGTTAGAAATGTATACCTGAACTGTCGAGGAAGTAGACTGTAATCTAGCAAGCTTTAAAGCGTAGGGTAGGCAATGGACTCCATAGTCTCACCAAACTATGAAGCTATAGAATGAAAGCGTCTTACAGGCCCAAAGACCTACAAGGAGGTGACCCTCAAGATCTCTCACATGAAGGAAGTCTCAAGAATTAAGCACCTTACAAGCCCGTAGAACTGTAAGGAAGGTGTCTTCTAAGATCTCTCACATGAAGGAAACCTCTAGAAAAATCACCTTACAAACTTGCAGACTTGCAAGGAGGCATCCCCCAAGATCTCTCACATGAAGGAAACCCAAAAAAAGTGCCTTACAGACCTATAAACCTATAAGGAGGCATCCCCCATGATCTCTCACATGGAGGAAACCCAATAAAGAAAGCACCTTATAGATTCATAGACCTACAAGAAGGCGTCCTCCAAGATCTCTCACATGGAGGAAACCCAAAAAAGTGCTTACAAACCTACAAACCTATAAGGGAGCAACCTCCAAGATCTCTCACATGGAGGAAGCTCGAAGGAGGTTCCTTACAGGCCCACAGACCTGCAAGGAATGTGTCCTCCAAGATCTCTCACATGAAGGAAACCCAAAAAAAAAGTGCCTTACAGGCCCATATACTTGTAAGGGAGCAACCCCCAAGATCTCTCACATGGAGGAAGCTTAGAAAAATCACCTTACAAGCCCGCAAACCTACAAGGAGGCATCCCCCAAGTTATTTCACATGGAGGAAACCTAATAAAGAATGTTCCTTAAAGACCCACATACCTACAAGGAGGCGTCCCCCAAGATCTCTTACATGGAGAAAACCCAATAAAGAAAGCGCCTTACAGACCTGCAAACCTAGGAGGCATCCCCCAAGATCTATCACATGGAGGAAACCCAATAAAGAAAGTTCCTTAAAGACCCATAGATTTGTAAGGAGGCGTCCCCCAAGATCTCTCACACGGAGGAAACCCAAAAAATCACCTCACAAACCTACAAGGGAGTGACCCCCAAGATCTCTCACATGGAGGAAGCTCAAAGGAAGGAGACTCTACAAAGTCCGAAAGCGGTTTTATAGGAAAACCTACAAAGTGACATGTTTACCCGCAGATAAAAAATGTCAGAAAGCAAATCAACCATGTAGGAAAATAAGTAAATAGTCATGCAGACCACCTACAATTTGGAAAACTTTCAAAGGGGTCCCTCGAGAACCTAGTGTAAAGAAAGGGGTCCACTAGAGGGACACACTATTTGAAAGTATGGAAGAGATTTTTTTCTCAAATCAATTCAACACCAAGGAATCTTTTTGAAAGATGTTCACTTCATCAAGGAATTCAAAAGGAAGAAGATGCCCCCTTGCGAGGGGAAGGTCAAAGCTGCTTCCTCCTTGGAGGAAAGTTCTCAAGTTCTTTCTTTGCGAACCCATGATGAAGGAAACACATTTCATAAGGGGTCCAAATTGAGAATGTGATTCTTTGAAAAAGTTTGCAAAGATTCTTGAGAAAAGATTCGTTGGTAATGAATACATTTTCTAAAAACCAAAGTACTGGTGTTGTCACACATGAAAGGGACAACTCAAGCAGAGAAGAGAGAAAGATAAGAAAAGAGAGAAAAAGAGAACCACAAACAAAGGGCATAGGGGTGATTTGATATTTTGGGGTCATAACTGCTCATAAATATATATTAGTATAATAATAGCATATAAATGAATTGTCATCAACCCCCTACTATATTAGACCATGTGAAGAATACACTAGAAGACAAAGTAAAAATAAAAAATTGGGTCAACATGGAAGGGAAGCCTAAATGCCCTCAATGCTTTGCATCATCCCAAATTTACCAAAGATTAATCACAAACATGGGAGAATGATGATACAAATAGAAGAAGGTTTACGACATAAAAACCACTCCTATATCGAGGCACCAACAAGGGTGACAAGGGTCATCTAGGAACACATACTATGATCATGGGGGAACACATCACAACACATACACACATCTAATCTAAAGATAAAGAAGAGGTATCCCCCTAACACTCATTGACCAAGAGGTTGTCCACTTCCCACTCTAGATCATCATAAGGGGAAGGAGGATGAGCTTGCAATGGAGGAATATTAAGGGGAGGAGCTTCCAACCCTCCTACAATAAGGGTAAGGAAGAAGGCCCTCTAAGGTCTCCTCCACTAGGCTCTTATAGAGCTATGGTCAACAATTTCACAAAAAATCATTGAGAAGGCTAAAACTTCATCCAGAGAGTTAAACATACATTTTACTGGAGTGCCATGTTGTACCTCAATAGATGGAGAAGGTTACACTCGAGATTCACCACTAGGCTCACCGAAGGATTCAGGAGCAATGACAAACTCAGGGGAAGTTGGGGTTGGTTATGTTATTAGGATGAAAAAATCTAGCATAAGACCACCCTTCGGAGAAGGTGGGATCCTCTTATGCCATCCATTATTGGAAGGGCTATCCTCCATCTTCTACTTCATCAAGGGATGTGAACTCTCCATAGATGAGGCAAGGGGTGCAGAGGAAGAGGAGGAGAAAATTGTGATAGATACCATCAAATTATTTGGCATATCCATGAGTTTAGGGAATGGTGGGATGTCTGAAAGGGACATCAACAGGGGTGGCTCCAGCGAAGGAGCTATAAACACCTACAAATTTTTGGGGTCAGAAACATTCGTACTCACAGTGGAAGCTAGAAGTGAGATAGAAGCAGAAGGGAGGAGAGAGGAGGAAACATCAAGAGACCCTGGGATAGGGGTGGTTGGCTCCTCTTCCTTATTTTGCAAGGCAGACTGCTTAGCCACAAGAGCCTTTTGTTGTCGCTTACACTCATGTGCAAGGCGGTTTTTGCAAATCTTCGAGCTAGAGGTCGGGGGTTGCGAAGGGACATAATGCTCCTGCTCAACCATGGGAGTGTCCACTTCAACTGTTTCCAATGGTGGGATAGGCTCCTAAACAAGAGCATGAGGAAGAGATTGAAAAATAGTAGGGGGAATTGGCTCCAATGCCTTGATAGTGGGCCTCTTCTTGATTACTGCTTTTGGAGCAAAAGTAGTGGGAGGCCATGAAGGTCGAGACATAGAGGATTCCCCACAGGGACCTCTTCTCTTGCCATATCAAATGGGCCTAGGCTCTATGGGTAGGACAGGAAGCTTGAACATGGGATGCTTGGGTTTTTTCCAAGCAGGCACCATAGGATTCTCCCACAAACATGAAATAAAATCTAATGGCACCACAATGCGGTGAGAGGAAGCGTTAGGCTCAATAGTGGAAGAGGAAGAAGAGGGACCCTAAGGGGGCTTTTCTTCCTCTCTTCTTCGGGCCTTAGTGACATCACTGTCAGCTTTCAAATAGGCCCTATGTGAAACAACATAAGGTGATGGAGGGTATCTCACTCTAGGTGTTAAGTACCCTTTCTTGTACTTTTGATATGTTTGGTACAAGAGGTCCTTCCTAGGCGGAAGAGGACCAACGGGTACAAGCCAAAAGTGATCTAAAGAGTAATTTCCATGTGTAACTGGTGGTCTGTAACCAGTGTCGTCGATCACATGCACAAAAACCTCATGAATAAACTTTGAACATTTGTGCACAACTAAGGGAACTCCATTCATAGCTACAATCTAGGGGATACCTAGCTTCACTTTGAAGAGTTAATAACCTAGGATTATGTCAAACAGTAAGTTCATAGATTTAGGTCTGACAAGGACCAATAAAATGATCCTATGAAGAGGAGGCACAAAAAGTTTGTTATGTGTAGGGATAGTGCTCATAGGTGCAACATACCCATCTTTGTGCAAGAAGTTGACTAACATAATCTCCTCAGCTACAATGTTCACCTGAGACATCGAGTCAACAAGGAAACTTGCTACAATTTTTTTCATTGATCCGCACAGGGATGTAAAGAGGAGATGGTTCTCTATTAAAACCCATCGGTAGGTCCTACTAGGTGAAGGTTATATTTTTACTACTACTCGCAGGTTGCATAAAGGGGATATGTAGATGCAGAAAAGAGGCCATCATGCACACTAAACCAGAGCCCCCCAAAGGTTTAGAATAGGATGGTGAACTAATTAAGGTTTCATTACGCAACACTTACAGAGCCTTCCAACTATGCCTACTAGGGGTTGCAGGTTGGGTTGCAAGACGAAAGGCCCCATAATTCTCACACCTACAACACTCCTAGAACATGAGGAAAGGAGATTTCAGTATTGCAATACAAAACCAAAATGGTTCACGTCAGGTTCACCAAAAATGTAAGATAGGTGGACCAACCATGCCAAGGCTCTAGGTCGCGGAGAGCCAAGAGTGGAGGGCTGCCCTAACTTACCTCACTCTAAAGGGATGCTTTGGGAATATGGATCAAGAATGATGAGGAATACAATGTGCTTCAATCATTCTATAGATGGAAAACTTAGGCTTAGGCTAGGCGAGTCAGTTTTTGGAGTCAGTACTGAATCTTAGACAACTCTTTATCTGAGGATGATAGTGTAGTTTTGGGACATTAGTGCAGCATGCTGGAATCCGTATGATCAAAAACTAGTGAACATAATAAAACTACTGAAAAACATACTTACAACCTAGCTAACTAATCTTGATGAGAAAAAAAGAGTAAGTATATACAAGAAATAGAAACTAAAGTGATAAAACAAGTAAACAAGAACTAGAGTGACAAAGATGATCTCACAAATATTCATGTTTGTTAGCTAGTTCCACACATTCTCTCACCTACACACAAGAAAGAAGGGGAAAATTGTTGGGGATGTTAGGGTTTTGCCTCAGTTAGACCACCATTTTGGTGTTTCCACCTCCACGAATAGCCAGATAGCAATGAGATAGAAATATGCGATGAAGAAGTAAAGAAAGTAGAGATTGTAATAAACACTACAAAACAATATTAGGCTACTCAACCAAATCACAAAGGAGAGGAGAAAAATTTTGCCACTTTCACCAAGAGCTCACTAGCCAATGGAGGAGAAAGAGGACTTGGAACAATCACCATAGCCTTGACAATGATAAAGGGAGGTCTCGCAAGACCTCAAACCCATGTTGCGATGGCTTGCTTCACACTTTCTTTGTGGAGTTGACAGAGTGTTGTTGCTACAATGGAGTGTTGAAGTGCTACTTGAGAATGGAGTGAATGCTAGAAAAAAGCTTGAGTGTGAGAGAAAGATGGATTGAATGCTTAGGGTTCCAAGTGAAGTGAGAATGAATGAATTTGAAGGAGAAGAAGGAAGAATTTTCTGTTTTCGGGGTTGGTTGGTCGAAGAGGGACGTTACAAATTGACTCCAATTGAAAGTGTAACACCTTTACCAACTTCATACGTAGGAATCTGTTAAGGACGTAAGTGCACTGCATGGACGTCTATGTGTTGTGGGTACATCCCCAACAAATATTCTCCTACAAACACAATAGAGAGATGCCAAGTGGAAGTAAGACAACTAGCTGATGTGGAATTTCAACTTTGGATTTGGTTTTCTAAGGCGAGGATGTGTAAAAGGGGAATTTGAGTAAGCGGTGAAAATTCGCTCCTATACATTAATGAGAGTAGCTTAATTTGTATACTACAACTAACACACTCTAAGGTGATGTACAACATTATTTTAAATGAATAAGTTAATAACATTAAGTATAAAAAGCATAACTTTCAAATAGTATGTGAATGGAAATGGAGGGAAAAAAAGTGGCTCAAAATTTTTCACTTTTAAATTCACTTAAAATAGAAAAAAAATGATCTTCAATGAGTAATTCAAGATTACAATGCTCAAAATTTTATGATGTCTCAAGGAAAAGATTAGTAGTGCTTGAAGTCTAGTTTATAAACTACTAGTTTTTCTTAAATGGTGAAGATTAAGAGGGTCAAATAGAAGGAGCAGACAAAGTGGTCATGTTTTTATTAGAAAAATATAATATAACATTAGGTGTGCTCCTTCTAAAATGTTATTATTTCAAAAATCCTTTCAAATTAAAGTTATCTAACATCATGTAGTTTATGCTAAATTTTTAATGAATATATAAATTTTTACTTTTTTCCACAATAAGAACATCCTAAAAATTGAGTGTGTTCTCCCCTTAATTTTGAAATTTTTTTTATTTTTTTTTTCAATGTGAATAAAATTGAGTTTAGAATATGAAAATTAAAGTTGTTACAAATTTTGATTCAAGTGGATAAAAAATAACACCAAAAAATCTATACATTGGTTAAATTAAGACATTAGCAAAAGTAATTGAAGATAAAAACCTTAATATAATTGAATCTTAGAAAAATTATATAGTCAAAAAGTAGGAAATCTTGATGGTTTCATGACATTTTTTAAAAATAATGTCTTAAAATGTGCAAGTGTAATGGCTCAGATCACACGTGACACTTGCTTTTTTTTGTATGTTTTATGTAAAATGCATATTTGGGGACCTTACATATAAGTACAAGCATTTGGCATAGATTTTCAAGAAAAATCCAAGCCTACGAGAGGGATTCTAAAGAAACTTTAAATGAAACATGTCACATTGTAACACGTTAACATTATGATATGCACACATCATAAATTCAACCAATAGAATTCATGGTAGGTATTTCTTGAGTTTTTTAAGATAATTATAATGTGCTAGTATCATAATGTGAGTACATTATGACTTAATATTTCTAATCCATAACACACTAGTGTTATGTATTTTTCTATTTTAAATTTTGTTTTGCTAGTTTTGGGCCCTCCAAATTTATGCACTTATCCTCAAATAAACACAAATATATCCTAGGTCAACTCACAATTGCTAATGAAAAGGTTGGTGTTGTGTTAGTTTAATATATTTAAATTTGAAAAGATCACTTGCTTTAGATTTATGAATGAAAAGTAACCTAGGTCAAATTTGTAGCTATAGATTTGATCTAGGGTGATAAATTTGGATGTAAGGATTAAGAACAATATGTAGGGATAAGTGATAATGGTATAAGGATATGGTTAAGTTGAGAGCTAAATTAACACAAGAATCTATCATTGCAGACTAGTTATTTCCTTTAGGATTTTTTAATCAAAGCAAGCCCAAAACATAAGGGAAAATGACACAGGTTTGCAATTTTTTCTATTACACATGCAATGATTTATATTTGTAATGGTCAAAATAATGTACCCATGCCATTTTCTCTTGTATTTTGGTCGCACTTTGATCTAAGTGCCTTTTATACATTAAATAGTGTTCAAATTTTCATGTTTTGTGTGGAAGTTGATAAATAGCATTATCTATCTTGTATCCATCACCACTCATCCTCAAGATTTGAATCCAATTCCATATCTACTCATTCACCATATTGGTTTAGATTTGTGGATGCAAAATTGATCTAAACCGTTTACATGCATGTGAATATGAACCTTGAAACTTTTAAATTTAAATTTATTTTAGTGTGGTGTTATATTTCCCTCCTAATTGATTGTTGTAATCTAAATAGGGCCAACATATTTCAAATTGCACACTAGAATGGTATATTTAAGGGAAAACCCTAATTTATTTACATAATCTAGGATTATCATTGTATCATTTGTATGAGAGAGAATTATAGAACACTTTAATTATCTAGGTGAAAACTAAAATATAGAGGAAATTAATAGGAAACAAAAATGAAACAATAATCCTACTCTATATCTAGCATATACCTCTAGTAGAGTAAAATGCATCCAAAAACTAATAAAAAACAATAAAATTTGTGTCACACAAACCTTTGTTGATCTAAGTGTTGTAATCAAGATGATTGGTTGATTGTCAAAGTTGAATATAGTTGTCCAATTGGTAGCATCACCCTTTTGCATCGAAGTCTTCTTGAAAATGGCTTGTGGACCATCAATATTTATATATTTTGGATAGGATTGTGTAATGGAGGGATAGGGTTGATCTATATGTAGGGGAGAATGAGAGGATGACATGTGGCATCATGTGATTGGTTCACATAATTAGTGAAGGATTGAGGAGATGTGGAGTGTGGATATTGAAAAAGGTCTTTTTGAAGTCTTTTACACTTGGAGCCATGTTCAAGATTGCCATTGTTTATTTTAAGAAAAGTGATGGAGGGGTGTACAAAATATTAATTAGTTAATTAAACCTGATGTATTTATTCAACTAATGATGAGGGGAATTAAATAAATTTTGTATATTTATTTAAGTTATGGGAAAAAGGTTGAGGAAATGATTGATTTAATTATTTAAATATGATTTATTCAATTAAGGTTGAAAATTTATAAGGGTTGAATTGATTAAATTAATTAAATAAATAAAAGTTGATTTATTCAATTATTTCTAGAAGAAAGGTTAGATTGGTTAATTAAAAAATCAAGACTTAATTAATGTTAGGAGAACAATCAAATACGTTAATTGGTAGTTGGCGGTATTGCATGTAGTAGGAACCTTGCATGGTGAGGAGAATCTCTTGCATCCATCCTCACACCTTGCATGTCGATAGGATTGATTTTGTGGCATAATAGTTTATGACATATGGCTTGCATGTCAAGGAACTATGATAGTTGCATAAGAAAGTGAATTTAGATTCCATGCATGCAGTGATTTTTGAGATGAAACATGGAAGTCTTCGGTGCCCAAGTTTCTCTTCTATAAATTGGTGATGCCTTAGTGCATTTTTGAGGTGACAAGTTGAAGATTGTTCATATGTCATTATACTACCATAATTTCTCTAGATTCTCATTATAGTGTGAAGAATCCTAAGTATTTCTCTAATATTGTATTGTAATTTTTTGTGTTGCTACTAATACAATTTGAGCTACATGATTTGGAGTGTGGGTTTTTTATCTAAAGGGTTTTCCCACCTAAACATTGTATTACGGTTTGCATTTTTTTTATGTTTAAGTTTTGAATGTCCATCTTTTGATTATGTAATTGTTAAAGATGTTAAAAAGAAAATTTTGTCTCTCCCCTACTTCGATTAGTGTAGGAAGCTTCTTTCGATTAGTGTAGTTAGTATTAGAGCTTGGCCATCCTTGATTCCTTTGTTGAGTTTGAAGGGTTTTTTGAGTTGATCTTTTTTGCAGTGGGGGTTTTACATAAGGGATTGTCATGACCTTGTTGTAGGAAAATGATGGCAAGCACATCTAGAAGAATCAAGATGGGGAAGTTTAGTGGTGGAAACTTTGAACTTTGGAAGATGAAAATGGAGGATGTTCTCATAGATAGAGATCTATGGATTGTGATATTCCAAACTAAACTAGCTACAACAACCCAAGTAGATTGGGATCTAATGGATCAAAAAGCCAAGGGTCTAATAAGATTCTATTTAGATGATTCCCTCCTCTTGAACATCCATGAGGAGAAATCTTCAAAAGACCTTTGGAAGAAACTTGGAGATGTTTATCATGCTAAATCCCTAGGAAGCCAAAGAGAGAAAGAAATAGCTACAAGAGCCAAGAGAGTTGCAAAGAGTGTTGTAAGAGAATGAGAATGCTATTGTAGCAAGTTGTAGATAGTTGTGCAAGAAAGATAGCAAGAGAAAGATAAGAGAATGTCTAATAGAGAAGACAAGAATCTAGAGAGAAGCTAGAGAGCCAAATGAAGTGAAAAGATATATTTAAAAGAGAGAATAGGATGGAAAATAAGGTTCCCAAGCCATTACAAGTTGTCCTAGGCCGTTATAAATGAAAAAAGTAGTTGAAAAGTGGCAAGACACTTAGAAGATGATCGTTTGAATGTCAAAATTTCATACGATGCTAACGTAGTGCATGAACATCCATGTGGAATGCTAGTGTCTAGAAAAATCATCCTACAAAATGATAGGAACGAGAAAAGAAAAAGGTTCAACGTAAAGTTGACACACAAAGGCAGCTATTGAAAAGGGATCTTGAGCATCCTGAGAGGGGAAAAGGCTGATGTAGGGGATAAAATAAGCCTACACAAGTGCTAGGGGAGTAGACACTAAAGTGGATACAAGAATATATGTGAAATTGAAAGGGGTACAATTTTACAACATTACATTTTCCCCCCACTTTAGCAAACATATGAATCTACACTAATATGCACACTAAAGGAAAATTGCTAAACATAAATAACATCATGATGTCAAAATGATACTATATATGAAGAATATAGCCCTTCGAACCAAGGAAGCATGCCCCTAGGTCGAAGACATACAAAAAATGCATTAGAAAAGAAAGATCTCCACAAGAAAACAATGCTAGAACATAAAAAGCCATTACATCATGAGGTTAGAGTATATACATGAATAACACACACATAAAGGCTCATAAAAAACTAAAGGATTTGAGTCAATAAAGTGAAAAGGACCTCAATGTAAAAGGTTTTCTCAGTACTATGCATCATCCCCAATTGAGAAATAAAACATAGAAGAATTCTTAAATGGAGAGAAGAATGTAAGGACTGATTGCTTCAATAGAAGAATACATACAAAAGACAGGGAAGTAATCAATGTTGAAGAGAGAAAGAAGTATACACTCAAGATGAAGAAGATGCAAGTCTTTGATTTGGTATATACACTAAATTTCTTGCTAAGAGAGAAGAGAGATAGATTTACAAGTTCTTGGTCTTGAAAATTTTGGCATACACTCTACAGGTTCTGGATCCTGTAAAATTGATTTCATGGGTTCTCGGTCCTGTAGAATTTGAGCAAAGAATCTATAGGTGCTTGGTCCTGTAGAGGGGGCACCATAGGTTCTTGGTCCTATGCGGTCTAGCATGAAAAACCTCTATAGGTGATCGGTCTTGAATATTTTGATGCCAAGGGAACTTAGAGGTGCTTAGTCCTACAAGGCAAGCTTGATGAGGTGCTTGGTCCTACTATGAAAGCTTGGTACAAGGGAGCTCTATAGGTTCTTGGTCTTACAAAGCAAGATTGATTAGATAAGCCTATGGCTACTATGAACTGTGTTGCAAGATAGCCACATAAAAGATAGGTCTAGTCAAGATACCTCTAAGCTAGACACCAAGATATAAGATAGGTCTAGTTGGGCTACCCCTAAGCTAGACATAGTGAAATCAAATATAATATATTGCAAGACACCATAGAATTCATTTAAGAGAAAATATTTCAAATGGGGATCCTTCGATAGTGAACCTTTCAAGACACCAAGGGCCCCATTCAAAGGAATACTCTAATTGAAGGATATAGAGAAAAGAGAGGGTCCTTAAGAAGGATGCACATTTCTAGAACAATTTATCACTGCCTCTAGCATACAAGGGATGAGAATCATGCAAGGTATTATTGTGTCACTACCATAGAAAGAGCATGGTTGCACCCAATAGTGTATGACCATGAATGACAATGAGCAAGAAAAGCTACGAATTCCACATAGTGGGCAACAAGACAATAGAAGGGAGGTGTATGAACCTCATGAGAAGACACTTAGAAGGGATAGGATAGAGGTGAACCTTGATATCACTTTTCATATGAATAAGAGGAAGGTGCATCAAAAAATGGAAGAGTGATGACACAAGAACTGAGAAGTTGTATTTTATCCTTCAAGGCCTTACATTCACTAGTGGAATGACTAAGCACTTGATGGTATGCAAAAAAAAATGGTTTTCTTTATCATGCTTGATGGAATGTGTAGGAGGAGGAAGAGTAATTAATTCTAGGCTTTAAGAAGCCTCAAAAAAAATTCTCTTTCTCAAAAACAAAATGAGGAGTAGGAAGCAACCCTTTCTCTTGTGGATAAAATTTTGATTGCTCACAAGAAGAAGACACAAAGACAATAGATAATGTAGAATGAAAAACTTCAAGAGAACAAGGTTGAGAAAAAATCATGTTGACATTCAACCATGGTTTCCATTTAGATTGTTCATTCAAGTAACCAGGCCCCAAATTATGCTTACAAGGTGTACATTCTGTAGGGACCTAAATACCTTGTTCATTATGCCCATAACCATATTTAGAGGCAAGTTTAAAACTAGGGCCATAACATGTCTACAAATATTGAGAAGGAGGATCTATGTATAGAGAGAATTATTGCAACAATTCCCAAATCACACTCTTCTATGGGATCACCATCATCCATCTTGATAGGATTTCCAAAATAAACCTCTTTAATAAAGGTGTGATGATCTTCCTCGGAAGGGAGAGGATCACCGTTAAGGAAATTACAATTGTTGTTCACCTTGTCCCATGATGTAGAAGAATAACCTTCTTCGATAGCGAGTTTGGATGATATTATCAGAAGGTTTAGGTGGATCGGTTCAACTTTATATTCTCCAATGTAGGATTTTGTAAAGTCTAGAGAACCCCAATCATCACCAAGACACACATTCTTTTGAGAAGTAGAAGGAGTAGAATTAAGATCTTGTGCTTCAGAAGGATCTTCTTTAGGGACATTTATCTCAAGAGTATCCATTTAATAGGTGCTACTGGAGTAGACATCAACACATTAGAAGGCACTGAAGGGACACGATTTTTAAGAGTAGATGCAATAGAAGCCTTACTAGCAACTACCATATCACATAAGTGTATAGCATCAAGGTCAACACTGATTGTGACTACTTCATTATTATGAATGAATTTAATAGATTTATGAAAGGTAGATGAGACTACACCCATAGTGTGAATCCATGGTCTACCAACAAGTGGATTATATGGTAAATTTTTTGACATAACATGTACTAGGGTGGGTATGGTAATAGGGACCAACCTTAAAGGAAAGAATAAGGGTTGTCGACCAACATTATCAAACCCACAAATATATAAGAAAGAATCAGCAAGAGAAGATAAATCAATTTCAGCTTTTTAGCAACAATTCAATACTACACACATTGAGTGTCAAACTAGTGTCAACAAGAGTATGTATAATGCCAATGTGATTAACAATAACTATGATCATGATAGGGTCTACTTGCTTGTATACTTTCGAGGGTGGGAGTTCTTGTGGATAAAACATAATATTCAGCAAATCTGCATGAATATGGGCCATCTACACGTTAACATCTACCAGCCTAGCAAAAGAAGGAAAGAGGATCTTTTGCAAGCCTTCCTGAAGCATACCTTGATAAATTGTAGTAGAATAAAGCAAGTCCCATAGTGAGATATTGTTCAGAATAACATGAAGTTTCTTGATGAGATTGTAATCACTAGGTGCTTTAACTACAAGTTTAAGTGCTTGAGAAAGGCTTGGTTGTGAAGATGGTAAAGAAGTAGGTTTATCAACATTTAATTTAATTCTTTCTAGTATTATAAGTATGGGCTATGGTTCTATAAGAGGGAGCCTTATAAAGATTAGGATAATCACTATTAAATGGAACACAATTAATAGAACAAATATTTTTAGGAGACGGACTAGCTAGAGTTAAATAAATGACCAATCTCTTAGGCCTTTGAGGGGTGGTAGAGACATAGATTACATTTACATATTCCTTAAAACTTATATAGGAATTATTCGAAGAAATATTCTCAACATTGATCCATGGAGGATTAGATGTGGAAAGAAATTTATCATTTTCTAATGTAACGTCTCTAGAAGAGAGTGCATTAGAATTAAGATGAGATTCATCATTCATGAATGCAATGTCCCTAGGAGAGATTGCATTGGAATGAAGAGAAGGTAGAGTAAAGTTAAGAAAAGCATCAATGATTTCATCCTCTTGTGTTACAAGGAATTTCAAAAGAGGAATCAACAAAGAAAAATAAGAAAAGAGAGAATAACTCACTTTCACACACTTGTAAGAGCACTTCTCGAAGTTTCTTAACAAAACTAGAAAGAGAAATAAGGAAGAAAGATAGAAAGAACATTTTGAAATAGAGATATTTTTTCTTGGAGGATAAATATTTGGATTTGTCTTTTTTTCTTATGGAAGGGGTGTTCACGTCGAGTTCATCAAAATGTAGAGAAGGGGGATTCACTGCTCATGAGTCTCTTTATTCTCAAGAGAGTCCCAATGAATGAATTTCCCCAAACTACATCAAACTACTGCAAGGAATAGAGCGAGAGTTTCAGAATTAGAATGAGTAGGCCACAAAGGTTTTCTAGATAGACTAGCAAGTTTTTTGCCAAGGATGAAAGTGTGGCATACAAATGTCAACATGATGCGTTGGCATTCCTAAGGTGCACTAGCATCTCATACGGACTGAAAACTAAAAATATATCAAAAAATAGCTTAGTGACTATAGACAAATGACTTCTAAGAATGCTTAAGATGTGAGGAAGTAACAACGAATAACAAAAATAAAATAAAGTAAAGTAATGATAAAACTAAAGAGGATAAAGGAAGTGCTCACAAAAACCCAAGTAAAGAAGCCTCCAACAAAGAGATATCTTGAGCACTTACTCACATAAGATCAAGGAAAAATGTTGGGGTTGTTTGGAGACTTGCCTCAGTCAAGTCCTTGTTTCGGTGTTCCCACCTACATGGACACCTAGATAGATAGATAGAGAAATAATAAACATAAATGAAATGAATGAAAGAGTGATAAAGGAAAACCTTGCTCAAGGAGGATAACTTGTATCATGAAGTAGAGATACAATAGATATGGGATGTGTGAAATCCCAAAATACTCAAATACATAAGACAAGAAAAATATCACTTGCAAGGCTTAAGGAAGCCAAAGAGAGAAAGAGATAGTTGTGAGATCCAAGAGAGTTGCAAAGAGTTTTGTAAGAGTGTGAGAGCACTATTATAGAAAGCTAAAGAGAGTTGTGAAATAAAGATAGCAAGAGAAAGATAAGAGAATTTCCAAGAGAGAAGCTAAGAAGCTAGAGAGAAGCTAGAGAGCTAAATGAAGTGAAAGGATGGATTTAAAAGAGAGAATAGGAGGGAAAATAAGGTTCTCAAGCTGTTACAAGGCATCCTAGGCCATTACCACCAACAAAAGTAGCTGAAAAGTGGCAAGGCACCCAGAAGATGGTCGTTTGAACACCAAAATATCATAGGACCCTAGCACGACATACAAACATCTGTGCAGAATGCTAGTGTCTAGAAAAATCATATTACAAAATGATAGGAACGAGAAAATCAAAAGGTTCGACACAAAGTTGATGTGCAAAGGTAGTTGTTGAAAAGGGGTCTTGAGCATCCCAAGAGGGGAAAACGGATAATGCAGGGGCTAAAATGAGCCTACACAAATGCTAGGGGAGTGGACACTAAATTTGATATAAGAATGTATGTGACATTACATAGAGAAATTTATTGAATTATGTTGGTGTAAATAGGTAATTTTCCTAACTAGAACTTATTAGTGGGGTTCTATTTACATGTTAAGTCCACTTAGGTCCTAGGAATGTTTCTAGAAGTCTTAGTTGTTTAGATAAGTTCTTATGGAAATTATTACCTTTTTATCTTTTATTTAATATTAGAGTCCTAGGTCATTTAATGATGGCTCATGTCATCTAATAATGGCATGTCATTTAATGTTTTGTATTTAGTACTTAATCACACTTCACTGTACACTTTGTAACATACCACATATTTGATAGATCTTAATATCAAAGAAGCTCATTTACTGTATACTCTCTTGTAGAAGGATTTCATTGTTTTTTGCAGATGGTCCTTGTTATTGAGCTAATCCTCATCTTCTACATGGTATATCAAAGCCATGGCCATGAAAATTCCTTCTCAAATTTGTGGGTAGAGATATTTCCAAATGAGATATCATGGTGATTTTTAGTAAATTTGAGTATGCTTTTCTCTTGCACCATATGGTGATCCAGAGAATCAAAAAACCTTAAAAAAATACTAGATTTAGGGTGTATCTTTGTGGATTCATATTATAGGTTCATTTTGGAGAAATTTGGGTCAAAATAGATACTTCTATTGAATGTAGAAGGCCCAAAAACCCTCATATTCATATAAAATACTTCATATTTTGAAGATTTTTTTGGCAATTTTTTTAAATTTTCAGGTGACTCTTAAATTTGATGACCAAATTACCATCATGGAGGACTATGTTAAATTTGATAGTTAAATGGACATCATACCAACACTCATCCTAGTCTTCCAAGTTTTGGTCACATGGGGCAATCACCCACAAACTCTTTAGGGGCTTAATTTTGGCCCCTCAAGTCTTAATTGGGCATTTTTTAAATTGCCCTAAATTTTGACTTGGATATCAAATTTTTAAAAACAAAATATCATTAGAAATTTGGTTCCAATCACTTTCTAGTGGTATAGGTAATATTTCCATATTGTTTTTCGATGTTTTTATTGTTGTTTGAAGTTTGATATCCTATTTGGACCTCCAAGCTCATAAATTTTTACTTGGATCTCCATTTTTTGTGATTCTTGTAGCATTAGAAAGGTATTGAGGATCTCTATCATTGTGCACATGAAATTTCTCCAAATTCATCCCTAGGTATTATTTATTCACATTTTAGCATATTTGCATTCTAGTTAATTACTTGGAAATCCTGACTCTTGGAGAGATTTTTTCTATTTAGGAAGGCTTTGTTTGTAGTATACATAATATTTAGGGGTTTCTAAATTTTTTTTGAAGGTTAATGTCTTTGTAATTTTGGAGATTTATCATAGTTCTTTATGGAGTTTTTTATTTTCATCCTTCTTTGATTATGTTGAAAAGGGGAAACTATAAACTGTGGGGAGATAGCATCATAAGAAATCTCTATTGGATTTTTCTTTGCCACATTTGTATGGTCTCATTCACCCTCTTGGTATTGCAAGTAAAATAAATTATTATAGTTACAAAATGAATCATTTCTTAGGATTTATTGCAATGCTTGTTGGTGATGAAATTTTGCATGATATTATTCATTTTTAGTGTCCTGATTCTCTTTGAACTAAAATTTGGGAGATATATGGAGTCCTAATACTCAGCCATTCACAAATGATCTTGTTTCAAACTATCTTGTACCTCTTACCTTTTTAGAAAGTATAACCTATGTTTATGATACTATTCGAGAGTTTGAAGATTTGGAGTACTTTGAATCTTTATATGAGGATGATGAGGTTTCTTCAAGTTCTCCTTCTTCTCCTTTAGATGCAATTGTTGTACCTTCACCTTTTGTGATTCCTTGCATAGATTCATTGATTAAGGCTCCCATCATTCATGTTCAATGGTACCATTCATCTCCTATTGGTGATTCATTGAGAAATTATAGTGATTCATTCCAACAAGTATATCCTTGTCTTCTTGATGGTATTCCTATTTATCAAACATTGCATCCTCATTTGTACAGAGCTCACATTTTAGATTTAGAAGACACATTTGAGGGGTTATCTCTCCTCTCTGATGATAGTCATTGCACTACTATTGTCAAACCATATTTATCTTTGTATATTATTCAACATCAGTTTCCATAGTCTTGGTTTGTCACCTTCTTTTTTGATTGGTCATGTACCTGATTTGATTGTGGAATCTTCATCTTTAGTGGAAAAGGAGACACATGAGAAAATTTTAGAGACATCATCATACATCTTTATTCTTCTTTATTTCATTTCCTATTTGGAATGGGAAGAATTCATGCATTTGTACTTAGTTTTGTTTCTTTTGAAAGGGAGACTGTAAGTTGGTTGTCGATATTGGATCATTTTATCTTCAAGCACTCACCATTTTTTTCAAGAGATTATACATTTTGGGGGGACTACATAGTCTCTTTCTTTCCCTCTTGTGAGGAGGTTATTGATTGTATATTCACGATGGATGTAGTCCTTAGGGGTATTATTGATTCCTCCATACATCATACTTGTTTATATCTTTTCTTTCATTTGGAGAGGGGTTTTTTCCCAAGTGGTTTTTCTCCTTTTCTCTATTTTTGAGAGATTGCATTTGTAGTACATGGGTATCTAACATGGCCTCATATATAGTACCCATATTTACATCTTTTCATCATTTCCATAATAATTACTTCTCCCTAAGTTGAAGTTAAAGGGGGGTGGTGTTGTAAATAGGTAATTTCCTAACTAGTTATTAGTGGGGGCCTATTTACATGTTAAGTCCACTTAAGATCTAGGCATATTTCTATAACATTTAAGTTGTTTAGATAAAAAAAAAAAAAAATTAGGTTTTATTTAATATTAGATTCATAGGTCATTTAATGATGGCTTGTGTCATTTAATAATGACACAATTCATTTAATGTTTTCCATTTGGTACTTCATCAAGCCTTGTCTATATAAGCAAGGTGATTGTACACTTTGTAACATACCTCATCATCATATTTGATAGATATTAATATCAAGTTAGCTCATTTCTTACATACTCTCTTGTGGAAGGATTTCATGGTTTTTGCAGGTGGTCTTGGGTATTAAGCTAATATTCAGCTCCTACATGGTATCAAAGTGTGTTTGGAAGGTGAACTTCATAAAGGTGACGACTCTAATATAAATAATTCAAATAATAGAGGAAAGAAGAATGTTGTGCACCAAGAATAATATGTCTCATAGGAGGATGAGTATGTGGACCTCTATAAGGAAAAGGGTCAGGTAGTCATGAAAGATAATGTTGATGAAGTCCTTAATCTACTAGAGATTGAAACATTTTTTAGTAACCCTATTCTTGATCCTATTAAAAATACCTAGTCCTCTTCCTTAATTAAAGTTGTAACAAAAATTATAACTATGTTAACAAAGAAAGTGATTGAATTATAAATAGATCAATCTCACAACAAAAATTCAAAATGGCTATATTTAAAGCTTAACAAAATTAGCCTCAAAATCTCACTACTAGCTAAGAAAGTTGATGGGGATGTTCTTATCCTTAGTAAAATTTAGAGACATATTTAATCAATGGAATGCTAGTAAAGAAATAAATAACACAAAGACACATATTTTAAGGAGGAGAGGCTCTTAGTCCCAAAGAAGGACCTACACGAAATTAAGGCTAACACATATAAGGTAGTATGATTTAGAAAAATAACATTTAGAACACTACCAATAACATCAAAACACTTTAAAAGAAATTGAAACATTAACTAGTTCTAAAAATTGCAGGACCAAGCTTAAGAACAAGTAGCTACACAAAAAAGAAGTAAAGGATCATGCAAATGATGAATGTGTAGCAAAAGAACTTGAATCCCTTTATGAGGAATAAGTTGTATAATTGAAATACATTTATGCCTTAGGTTTAGTTTCTTCAAGTTTACTACTATGTATTCTTAGTGGCTAATTTCAACCATATGGTTGTGTTTTATCTATCTTTCTATTACTTGGGTTTGTATTTATTTTATACAACTTGCCTAATTTTTGCATACCTCTATCCAATTTGTCTTAGATACTCAAGAATGACCCATAAGATGATAGATAACTATCTATATATGATTATAATAATTATTATATAACATTTAAAAATTAATTTGGCCACAAGCAACTACTCATAACTTAATGCACACTATAAGATTAGTGGTATAACATTCTTATAATGAAACAAATTACACGATAGAATAATTTAATAAAAATATTTTAACAATTCTTAATAATTGTCGTTGAAGGAGTTCCCTCAATGAAGTTTGTGGAATGAATTTTTTCTATCAACGACTAAATTTGAGGGTGCAATATGATTGAATAAATCTTGCTCATTCATTGCTTTTTGTCATCTTGGAGAAAGGACAATACCGTTTTACTCTTTCCACCCTCTATGTTGTTGATGCATTTACTCTAGTAGTTGGTTTTCCACCCTTGTTGATGCATTTACTATCAATGGGATTTAGTGTAAAAAATATCCTTGTTAATGCATTTACTATCAATGGGAGTTGGTTTACAAAATATATGCTTCACAATACAAGCTCTGCACATTTTCCTCCCTCGCAATAGTTGATAGAAAGACAACATTTGACAAGAATATTTAGGTAAGTCATTTTCCCTAGTTTCTCAACCTCTACATGGTTGGTTCTATTTTTTTTCACTTATTTTTCCTCTAAAATAATTCTTTTGTTATCTCTATACAGGTTGGAATCTGTCAGTTTGGCCTTCGTAATATTGCTCCTACAAACTTTGTACATTTTTCTCGTTGACATCATTGACATAAAGAGAAAATTTGTGTAGAATATTGCAGTAAGTCACTTACCCTCCTTTTGATTTGTATAAAAAAAAATTTCTGTGCTCTTTCCAATGGTTGTACAATTTGCATTATTTTACTAAATCTTTCTACATTTGCTTCATACCCATTGATAGTAGAATTAAATTTCTTTGAGCCCTCATTTACATCTTTTGCCATTTATACACAACTTCAAACCCTAATGAAAAATACTATATAAATATGGGGTTTGCAATAGTAAGACACACATACATGAGAGCCCAATTGATTTTAGATTTAAATCCCCTGAAACAAAAACCAAACATCCTCAATATTCATGGGGTGATATAAATAATAATGTAGGCTAATGGTCCAACATATTTCACAAAATGAGGGACTGTAGATGAGGATTGACAACCCTACATGAGCTTGCAAGATCAGAAAGAGTTGGATATAGAACATAGAAATAACTCAAAATATTTCTATGTGGAGGTACGAGGTGAGTGGGGCTGAGAAAAAGCATTGGAGAGCAAGGATTGGTAGCTTTCAGGTTTATAGGATAGACAAATGTGGAAGTGAGTTACAATCAGAAACACAAAATACATATAAAAAAAAGGGTGGAGGTGAAAATTATGACTAAAACACTCAATTCATATGATAGAAACAATATAAAAGATACACCATCTATAGAAGGAAGAAAACAAAATAGATTAGGATAATTGTGTTCAATCAAAATATACACTATGTATGAAAGATACAGCCTAGTAGGGATAGAGTGACATAGGAAAGTGTAAATAGTTGTAGGATTGGTATTGGAAGCTTTCAAATTTTTAAGATAGAAATAGTTTGAAAAATGCATGCCATCTCTAGAGGGGTAGGATAATTGTGTTTGAACAAAAGCCATTAGAAATTGGGACCAGTGGCTCTCAAGGTCTGTCAACTTGAAGTGGTAAGGGAGGCCCAAACATACGTAAGATAATTGAATCAACATTTCAGTCAGAGCATTTTGTAAAACAAAAAGGAACACTCTTAATGGGAACCCTACTGTTAGCACTGCACAACTCTTAGCATAAAAATATATCCTATCAATAGTGAAAAATGGTGCATACCCACTTGCAAATTCTAGGTTGTATGTGTTAAGAAGGTGGGTAATTTCTTCTAAGAGGCCAAAATGTTTCACTTACCTGCAACCCTGTAGAGAATAGCCAAAATGGATAAAAACATTAAAAAACTAAAAAATGAGGCTATGTGCTTGTACCAATTACACATTCTGTCATGATTTCAATGCTTGTCTCTCATCCTACAAATTTAAGAGATTTGAATTGTAAACAATGCTTGATTCATGATTTTCTCCATGTTGTGTTTATCTGCTACAAGCAAAGTGACATGGAAAATCTTGTTGGGAAGCCTTATTGTAAGTGAGAATTGATTTTATTATGTATAATGATTTTTGAGTTATATGGTAAAAGAGTTGCTACTGTCCCTAGATGGTTTTTGTTGTAATTAACCTGTGTTGCTTGGTTGTGGTCATTGTATCCATGCTTGAAATATTATTGAGGAAAGAAATCATGGAGAAACTATTAGATATAATGATATGTATGAAAAAGATTTAAGAAAATATTTTAAACTCAAAGGGCACAATTTGTGAATAACTTCCACCATATAGAAAATCTGACTTAGTGCAATAAAACAACTGTTAGATAAGTTTAATAAGGAAAGAGATGGAGTGGGAACAACTGTTTAACACATTTGGCCAAAAAAAATGTTTTCTTCTCTTTCCAATTTAGTGATAGAAGTATTTAAAGAAAATATGTTTATTATATAAACTTTGGGATCAATACAGTTTGTTTGTTATTTCATGAATTTTTTTTCTTACCAAATTATTCACATTTCAAATTCAATGTTATAGATGTTGTAGAAATAATGCCACAATTTATGGTTTTCTCCTTTTCAATGACTTTTGATTAACTATTTTTTTTGAAAAGATGCAAATGTTGAAATGATGGATGCACAATGTCCCTGAAGCTATAGCCTTCAAGAGGACCTTTCCCAAGAGGAAATTCACCCACACATAAAGTGTTGCAACTAAGGGAATGCAAATGGAGATTATCTGATCGATCTAGAATATGATTACAAATGTACATATGCCCTGATTATATATGCATGGTTGAGATACAAGATGCATTAATATGTTGCCATGTGTCTTGATCTAATATCATGTGACAACATGTAAACCTTAACTACCTACCTAGGGAATGATGAAGTGATAGAGATAAGCTCTAGATGATTTCTATAAGGAATTTTATCTCCTACAAACATGGAAAGGGTAATGACCCCATTATTAATGATTTTCTAATATGCAACCTAGGGCTTAAATAATTAAATAAAAGACCTAAGTTAAACTTATGCTAGTGTAATTAAATAATTAATTACACCAACAATAAGAATATCACATTAAATATTATTTATTTTTTTTCTGGTAAATTCTAGGCATGGATATGAGATTCCCTCTAATGGGATGTGGGGTAAGTTATGGACATTGTAGAGTCTAGACTGTACCCCATTGAACTGGGCTAGATCTTCATGTTTACACCATGTTTATGCATGTTACACCACCTCCTTATCACATTTCTGGGGTTTTGGGGATATTGAACTAGGCTAGATTCTCCTCTTCTTACACTTCTCATTTTCATATTCAATAGTATGCTCTCTTCCAATTCCACTTACACATCCATGAAAAAGTATTTAATTTTTATATGTATTTATTCTTTTTGTTTGAAATTTGTTTGGTTGCTTTGACAAGCTATAATGGTGTATTTTAGCTGATGTTTTCTCTATAATTTTCTTGTTGTATTAGATTTGTAGTGTTTTAGATATCACTACTTTCTTTAGGTGACTACTTAATCTTTATAAATTGAAGTTCTTTCAGCTTGGAATGGAACTATACATTTTGAACAACATATTTTTTTTTTTTCTGAATTATGCTTTTAAAGTGCAACATATAATACATAAATTAATTGCCATGTTTTTCTCATTCATTTACATGCTTACCTTCTTATGTTTTACTTCAAATTATATGTATATTTCATCCACTCATGCCAGGTCATGGCTAAAGATTCAAATTCTCCTCATATCATACAACTTTCTAGTGGTGACATGACCACTATACAACCAAGCCCCTACATTCCAGTGCATCCAACACTGGTAGTATCAGAGTCATTGTCTACTATAAATAAACCTAGCTTTGTTCACTCAAATGTTCAACTTCTCACTGCAACTATATCTAACAATTGCCTTGACATCATTAAAAAATTCAAAGTTGCATGACAGACAACAAGTCCTGTTGAAGAATTGGATGTCTAGATGCTTCAATCCTCATTTTCAACTTTCTAGTCTAGCTGCACAAAACTAGAGGGCTTGTGCAATTTCCTTGGGGAGTTGAAATTTGATCAACACTATAATACTGCTACAACACCCACGATAATTGATGCATTTCAAATTTACCTTGACATCCTATAGTCCATTATAAGTTTTCTTGTATTCCTATATTAAGCCTACTTATGGCTGCAATGTAAAAAAACTGGGCAGTCTTCTATAGTCGTGCTTAATAGACCCTCCCAATATAAGCATTGTACATATTGTCTCGCACAAGGAAATGTTGCACCTTTTTCCTATATTATCTTTTTCTACAAGAGTTTCAATATTAACAATATATTTGTTTATCATGTACATAATGGTGTTTTTTCAATTATCATTCTTTTAAATTAAACTTTATTAATTACTTAAAAGCTTCTTTCCCTATGAAAGTTTTTACTATTTGAAAATATTAGATTCTCAATACATGCTTACATAAGACACCATAAAAAAATCATAACACATATTTGTTGATAAATATTGTTTTGATTTTGATAACTCCAAAAAAAAATTATACTATATACCTTGCATAAAATTTAACTCCTCCACAAACCATTGGTTTGATAAACATGTACATAAACTATATGTTCATATATATTCTAGCCTACACTTCCCTTCTCTACCTTTCATTTGTGATTTTCCCCTTTAACCAACTTCTTACAATTAAGAAGCACCTTTATTTTACTTTATAGAATAGCCAATTCTAACACTCATAACTTTCCTACATGCACAAAAATTTAACTCACTTATAGCTTCTTGATGACAACTCTAACTCCAAATACCATTGAAGAAATTCTTGCAGAAATTTTTGATCTTGACCCTTCATTACATGTTACATCCATAGATGCAATACAATAGTCTCATTCTATAGATGTTAAATATTGGATTCAACTCTTTGATGGTGTCCACACCCATCCAACTTTGTTTCCCAGCGAATTCAACAATCTTGTTGTTGAAGAAGCTATGGCCACTAGGTCTATTGTTCGCCTAATATAATATACATCAAAGGTGTTCGAGAAATACACATATGCCCATCCATACTTTATTTTTGAATATTGCTCTCACTCATTTGTGTGAATT
This sequence comes from Sequoia sempervirens, assembly GCA_007258455.2. Lineage (NCBI taxonomy): Eukaryota > Viridiplantae > Streptophyta > Pinopsida > Cupressales > Cupressaceae > Sequoia > Sequoia sempervirens. The sequence continues at coordinate 645,377,223 of VDFB02281492.1, forward strand.
TCTTAAATCATTTACATTCTTTGACTATAGGGCTATAATTATCACCACTCTAGAAATGGTCTCAAATAAATCACCACTCATTGTTACTCCAACTCCTCTTCTTCAGGCTACAAGTCATTTTCCATCTAGTAGCTGCTAGGGCCCAATTTGTTTACAACAAGATGTAAGCTCTATCTAACAACAAACCATACCCCTTCTTAAATACTTCCCATCAAAAATTTGACCCCATATTATAAGCGTTGGTCAATTGAGGGTATAAAATTAACAAAGAGTCCAATCCATGAGTCTCAAAATGTTGGTTAGGAATGATAAGCTTTTGGTTTTGACCTCATTGATAAAGAAGGCTCTAAAATACATGTCACATGCCTCAATGAACTTGTTGATGAGTTCTACAATGTTGTGCACTCTAATAGTCTGGACATTATTTATAATGGTCACATAAAATTTGCTAATACAAAATATAGTATCTCAACAAACACATTTGAAATTTTCCTACAAAACTCATCAACAATAACTCCTTCAACATGTGTATCCTAGACTCTATAATACCCATGCACAACTTGCATATCAAGAGCATAGATTCCCTACTTTCATTGCCTATTAATTCCCTTGTTGATGTTATTGGAATACTTTTATCTATCTCCCTCACATGGACCATTCGTAAGAGAGATGGAACCAAAATAGTTGAGTGTACTACAACAATCATAAACATGTCATGTTTGACCATTGTTGTTACATTTTGGGGTCGTCATTGCAAATTTGAAGGGAAATAATTATTAGGTTTTCCTCTTCCACCAACCCCTCTAATTATTTTAATCAAATTTGGATGTATAACCTTCTAGCATGGAAAAGCTCTTGATACTTGTTGACGATGATTTCACTCGCAGGAAATTAGGGCACATAATACCTTCATAGACAAGATTGTGAAGGGGACTATTCTTCTTGAAAGATATGAAACAAGACAATCTAAGGGAGATTCTGCTTTAACAAAGAAATATTGACTTTAGTTTAATCCCAAGTCTTTGATAACCAGGTCATGGTTGCACTAGAGTCGCTCTTGAGTTTGATGTGATGATGTTGTTAATCTCAAAGGGACTATGGTAATATTGAATTATATAAGACACTAATTTTTTAATTAGTTCATAAAGACAAATATCATGAAAATCGAAAGATTTGAAATAAAATTTCATGACATTAACAAATTCCTTTGCTATCACTGAAGTAGATTTAGCATTAAGCATTCAACAATTTCATAAAAAAATTAAATATTTTCAATAAAATTACATTCATTCATCTATTTTTTGGAATATTTTCAAGAATTTAAGAATCTACTCTAAAATGAAGCATAAAAATACTAAAAATTAAAAGGTTCTCCCAGTTATTCTCCATGCATGCCCCAAAGAATCAACTAAAACAAAGCAAACCACTTTATACTTCACCAAAAAATTTCACTACATATAAAATGGTGCAAGCTTTTGAAGAGAGGAGGAATTGTTTGGACATTGAGTAGGTTTTTTATGCACCCTTAAACAATGCAATATATAGTCTTGTTTGGCTGAACTAACAAAACTAGCTACAAAAGATACTGAGATAAGTAGCTTTCTAATAAGCTCTGATATTAATCAATGTTTACGTGCATACAAATTTTTATGCCAGAATGATCCAGTAAAAAGGAAAAAAGAACAAAACTTAGAAAAGTTTATGCTCTTCTAGAATCCACAAATTCTAAACTTAAAATGAAAAAAGGTATCCTCTGGCCTTTTATAGAACACAAGGCTCATACAGGATAAGACAAATACATGAGAGGAAATCCAAGGGACCAATTACATCAAGGCACATGGAATATTGTGAGCTATAGGAGAATTGCAATTAAATTCAACGAAGGTCAACTCCAATTACACATTGAAGCTCTTCCTGAGGTTTTACTATATTGTTACCACCAGGATAATAATTTGAATTAGGATAGTATGTAGGGACTTTCCATACATTTAGAATGATGGAGTTAATTTTTTCCCCCACAGTTCATTAGGATCTGGTTCTGACTCTTTCAAGAATTGGCAATCCCAAAGATTGGCATTTGTCTCCACCGTATGTGAAATACTGGGATCTCCAGTGTTTTGGTGGATCCAAAGCCATCTACATTATAACCTCCTGAGATAAGCACACTAGTTCGAATGTAATTCTATCCGTGATTCAAATTTTCCTAACCATCCATACCCGAACTTTGCATCACAATCTACTTCTCCTATAATCACAAATTCCACACATTAAATCCCCTTTAAAAAAAATATTTATAACATCTTATGTAAATAAAACCATTATTCAAGTGTTAATACAAAAATATCATAATTAACACACTTTCTAGAATATTATAAAATCCACACACACACACACACACACACACATATACTGGACTATCAGAATATCAAAATCATTAGATAATCTCAAAACTTTTAAAATTTTACTTTACTTTGCAACCCGGTACCTAGTGTACCCGATATTTAGCTTTACCCATGAATTTTCCTGGAACTCAGTTTCTTACTGGACCTCCATTTTATTGGATTCGGTCTTACTGGACCTCCATTTTATCAGAACTCTAACATCGAACCAGAGCCTTCCATTCAAACTCACATTACCTTCTGCCTCCTTAGATTTTTTTGGTTTCCGAGATCTGGTACCCAAAACACTTCCTTTATGAAGTACTCTTTGATCAAGATTTCCCTTTTTCTTTTCGCTTTTGGTGATCTTTCAACTTGCTAGATTTTACCATAAGAGTTGTATATATTATTTTTTGACTTGGGCCCCCAAGTCTTTCAATCTTGGGGTGTGTTGTGAGACCACACAACAATACTATATTTGTAACTACACTTGTAATAAATCCAAATTTGTTAAAAGCCTCAACATTGCATGACTGGTATTCGATTGTAGGAAATGAAAATCCTTTCCTTTCCCTCTCGATAAATCATCTTTCTCCCAACAAGTTTGGAAATCTGACATTGCATCAATCAATAATACAACCTCTCCTAAAAAGAGAAATGCTTGTGTAAAAGCAAGCATATCAAAAGTCCACTTGGAAAACTTTTATTGCCTCTCTTGTCCTCTAATGGTGGGCAATAAGAAAATTAAGAAAAAGGTTGTACAATAGAACCTCAATAGCTTTCACCACCCAAAGTGTTCTCTTGATCTCCCTAGATGTGATTTTAGCTACATGGTTAAAGTGGATTTGGACAATGGAATAGGTGCTCTTCTTAATGTCACTACATTTGAAGGACCCGCAAATACCATGTTTGGTGTATCTGCTAAAAAATTTCAACTACTATTGGCTAAACCTAATGTTGCTAAACACGTGATGGATCAAGTTGTTGGGTGCCAATTTTTCTTTGATTTGGCCATCACAATGAATTCATTTACTAGGAAAGAAATACAAAGCTTTGTAATTACAACAATAAAACCTATTTAAAGTTTGCAAGTACCTCTTACTGTCCACAATACTATATAGTCTTTGCATAATTTTTATAGCTTCTACTACTATCAATACCATCATCTATAAACATGTGTGTCTACAATTATAAAAAATGCAATACATAGTATTTTTTGATACCACAATGTTATCTTTTGCACTTGTTTGAAAATATGATTTCTTGTTTTTTCAAGCTATGTATTCCAATTAAATTTGAATCAATACAAGGAATTGTTACTTCAAGCATTATAGTAATTAAAATTATATGAAAGACACTATATTATGTACAAAAAATTCTACACACAACAACACAATGCTTAGACACAACCAAACTCCAACACACATATTATTTTTAAAAGTCTATTGTTGTTTCTCTATGGGATAAGCTAATTTCAAACACCTAAGTTATCTCCTGCAAATTCTTGTATATAGTTGTGCATGTTCTTTCTAGTTTTTCTTGAACCACTACAAATTAATATTGCATTACTTTGTTCCTCAACAACCCTTATAATGGAAAACGAAGATGAAACTATGGAAGCAAAACATTCACGTCATAATCAAATGCAATGATTATGATACCATGTAAAAAATGATTCTATTAATAGAGGGAGATGAGAAAATCATCATCACCTCCTTGCAAGATCTTCCACATTCCCACCCTCTTGTTCCAATAACCCCTCCCCATTACAATCACTTGCACCTAAAATGTAGTCTGCATTAAACCCCAGTTCACCCTTCCAAAACCACAATCGTCCACTATTTCCTACAAACTATTACAATGCTAGGAATTACTTTCATTCAAATTTGCATAGCCTATCAAACATTTCAACATGATAAGTATGCATGGAACAATATCCAAGAATAAAAACTAGGCAATTAAATGGTAGTAGTGCTTGTTCAAGATGCATTTCCTAAAATAATGGAAATCACTTCTCAAAGTGGAACAACATGGACCCTGGTGAGTAGCCTACTTATTTGCAATGCATATCTCAAATAAAGGAAATGTTTATAGCAAGAGTTAGCTCTATGCTCCAAGTTACTTATGCAAGAGGGGGCCAACTACAATATAGTCGCCACACTATTTTTTTTACTCAGGATATTACAATAACTACAACTTGCTTGCCATGTCATATACATGACCTAGATATACTCATAGTTAACAAAAAAATGTTGATTCTCAACAATATTGTTTCTATGTTTATAGAGCACATGTTCACAAGGCCTTACAATATAATATTTGTAATGATCCTTACTACAAATATGTAAAATTAGATGAGGTATTTCTCTTATGCTTTCCTATTGCCTCCACCGACATCTCTGACCTTATAAATGCAACAACCTCAAATTCAAATCCCCCAGATGTAAGTTTCATGGAAACAAATAATATTGACGAAGAAAAAATGCAAGAGAATGTCCAAGAAACTACATCGTTTGTGGCAAAACTGCCCCCTACATGTATAAAAGTGCAAGAACTATGAGCCTTGTCCTAGTTAGGGGAAGGACACCTAACACCAACTATTGATTGGCCACCAATTTATCTGATGCCCATGAATGAATACACCAATGAAGGATTGTTTGTTATGGCATTTCCCACTTTTTTTCTAAAGAACACAACTAAATTCAAGAAAAAAAATATGAAAGAGGTCAAGCTACATGAATATACTCTCCATCTTCTGAGATACCATGATAATAGGTTTGACCAACACCCATGATTTAGATACTTCATACTTAATATTCTTATGTGCTACCAAAGCTAGGCCAAAACTTCTATTTTTGTTCAGAAACACTTGGAATGTAGTATGCCAACAACGATACTTTCCCTGCAGCAAAGATTAAAGGACCTTCCCGATGAAAAGCTTGCAGACCAGGTTATGCAATTTAGCTCAACTATATGTGGCACACACCCCTTTTGGAGTCACCGTAGTGGGGAGCTATTTGACATTGTTATCTAGGTTGGGTGTTTGAATCTATTCTTTACCCTAAGTGCAACATATACTAAATGGCCAAACATACACAATTTCATGTCGCATATTACACCAACAAATCCTATGGTTGCATCTCAGTGGAGGATCCAAAATATAATGCAAAACCCACACCTCTCTGCACTTTACATGCATCACAAATTTACTACTTTTCGTGAAGATGTTTTGAAAAAGATTCTCTACACAACTAACTACTGGTATATGTAAACATTTCTCACATTAGGTTTTTTGTTTTGTACACCAACTGCTTACTAAGAGATCCACTCTCTAGGTGTGAATGGCAACATCATGGTTCTGCACATGTCTATGTGGCTTCCTTTGGCTCAATGAAGCACCTGATATTGCCAAACTATAATGGAATAATCTTGCATTAGTACAAAATGCAATAGACTACATTAACAAATATGTCTCTACATGGAACCCATGCCCCCATCCAAACTCTAATGAAAGGGTTCCGCAATATACCTTTGACAACCCCTACTTAATGGAAATAAGAATAATTATGTTATCCAACTCTTCACATGACTTCAATGAACTTCTCAACTGCATTCAATTCCATACACGTTGTACCTTGAACACATGCTTATGAAAAATAGGATTCACCCTTGAATGCTACTACAAAGCCCTTTGGCCCATGCAAGACACTTTGAGCCTTTCAAATGGAAGTGGCCAACCAAAGCACACCCCTACTCATAATGATGACTATTTGAATCTTCACAACCCCACTATCCTCTCTATTTGGAAAGAAAATATAGATTTCCAACCCATTCTCTCAATAGATACAATGCTCAAATATATAGCAAAATATGTAGCAAAAGCATAAATGAAATCTAAAACATATCATGCAATGCTTTCTCGTATTTCGACTAGTTTGATCCTGATAAGATAGCACCAATAGATTTTAGAAAAAATCTGTTGACAACCTTTTGGACCATGATATTAGTTCCCAAGATAGTTGTCAACTTTTATTAAAACTACCACTATGATTTTCTAGTAGGATGTTTGTTTCATTAAATGTAAACCAAAAAAAATATCAACTCATTTCAATCTCACCATACTCACATCAACAACCATAGATTACATTGACGCATACATGGCCCAACCTATTTGTCTTGAGACAATGGCATTGATTGATGTCACTAAAAAATAGAGCTTCAAATAATCTCGTAAAATAAACCAATGGAAAGAGTGTGCCACAAAATCAATTGTTCAAGTATCCCCATGCTTCACACTTGCATTCCTACAAAGGATGACCCAAGATTTCACAAGTTCTGTTGGAGTGAATTGCTTCTCTAAAAACCATTTCGTAACATTGCATATGACTATGGGTCATCCACCCCTCAAATTGTGGTGACTTAGGAGAGGTTGGAATGCACTTACCATTCATGGCATGTGTGACGCACTAAACTAGAAACATCCACCGATCTAACTCTTGACACTCCTTTGAACGATGTAGAACAACCACAATAATGCAACCAATTTGAATGACAAGTGTTGTCTAGTGTACACCTAGGCCATCCACTCCAACTAGATGGACTTGACATGTTGGGTAATCATGAAATAGACCTTAACCATGACTAGGAGAGTAAATCCATAAATCCACTACAACACAAGTTATGGCTACCAATTTCATAGACTCAAATCACACAACATTTCAAGTCCCCCTTCCGCCCATTGTAAATACCCAAAATGACCTTTCATTGGAACAAAAAAAACATTGGATTTAGTGTTGTCACACCTATCATCCACTACTTACTAGCCACCACTAAAAATAATTGTTCAAGGAACTACAAGAATCAAAAAGTCACAACTAATAAAAAATATTAGGTCTACATTCAATGGTTCAACTCCAAATGGTCAAACATCGCTACTGCTTCCTGCACCTCCAGGTGTTGCAACATTCAACATTTGAGCATCAACAATTCATTCTGCACTTCACATACCCATCAAAGACCTTGCAAGGCCAAACACTAGCAAGCTTCTAAGAGAAAGTGTACTCATTTGCTACATTCTGATAGAAGAAATGAGCATCATCATTCCAAAGCTGCTAGAATGCATTGACATTCATTTGCATGAAGCCTTCCCTAGAAATAACCAAAGCCTATTTGGAGGATGTGTAATGGGCTACTTTTTGGAGACCTAGGCCAACTACCGCCAGTCAAAGACATTCTTATGTACTCTTCTTCTTCCTATGGTGGGCCACCATGGTAGAGCTTCCAATCAATTATTGTACTTAACAAAATCTTTTATTAAAGTAGAGAGGATCCCACTCAAATTCTATTTCATGAACTCTTACATGCAATTTAAGGAAGGATGAACCTACAATTGCAGATTGGAAACTACTAATGTCATGGTCAAGCTCGATACTAACATGCACAAAACAAATTACTTTCTTATTGTTCATACATCTTTTTGCAACCAATGAACTAGTCTTACTCCATAATAAGTGCATGTTGTTTTCTTTAGTGTAGCTTGTTGCCTTAGCAACTACAAAGAAACTATGGAGCTCATACACTTAAATCCAAACGATGAACAACTCCAATCTAAGATCTTGTTGTGTAAACCAAAAGGTTATGCTATGTTGTAATCTTTGGATTGATACAATCCTTTTTAATGGTTCTCTTGGACAAGTCAAACAAATTGTGTACAAGGAGAGTGAAAAACCACCACAATGTGTGGTATGTGGTGACTGATCATGCTATACTATACACCTTGGCATGTATCCTTTCCGAGGTCTAGGGTCAGACCGGGTCCTGGGTGAAGGTTCGAGGGCGGCAGCCCTTGAGAAAAAATTTCCTCCTACTTTTTCGCTTCATCACCGAAAAAGGGAAAAAAACAACTTTGTAGAACCCTAATCTACAAGCTTCTAAGCTTGTTAAAAGGGGGTTCATATGGGTGTTATAGTATGATGAAAAATGCAATTATTTGCAAGATTGTAATAGGTTTTTGCACTAGATAATAAAATCATTGGATGGCTGCGGTTTGGTCGACGTAGCCTGGATTGGGTGAACCACATTAATATCTCTGTGTTATAATTTATTTTGTGTGTTTTATTTTTTCTGTTTAATTAAATTTGCATTTAATTGTTAGATATCTTCCTTTCTAACCCTAACAAGTGGTATTAGATCAGGTTGTGTTTCGATTATCGTCTATAGGAAGGTCTCACGGTTGAGTGGGAGTAATGGAAGACAAGGGTAAGAAGGTTGAGAATTTTAATGGGCAAAACTATTAGTTATGGAAGATGTAGATGGAGGACTAACTCTATCAGAAGGATTTATTGTGGCCATTGGAAGGGAAAACCAATAAACCCGTAGTAATTTCTGATGAGGACTGAGATATTTTGGATAGAAAGGCTCTTGGCAGTGTTCATTTATGCCTGGCACAATCGGTGGCATTCAATATTACAACAACAAAGAAAACTCAATAGTTGATGGAAACCCTGGTGAAGTTATATGAAAAGCCTTCCACTTCAAATAAGGTATTTCTTATGAAGCATTTATTTAATATGAAAATGGTAGAAGGTGGGTCAGTTACTAATCATTTAAATGAGTTTAATACAGTCACTAGTCAATTAAATTCTATAAAAGAAAAATTTGATGATGAAGTTAGGGCTCTTTTGATTTTGTGTTCTTTGCTTGAAAGTTGGAATAGCTTGGTAATGGCTATTAGCAATTTTGTTTCTGGTTCGAATACATTGAAATTTGATGGTGTTGTTGGTGTTATTTTGAGCGAGGAAACTCATAGGAAAAGCTCAAGTGGGACATCCACATCAAGCACTGTTTTGAATGTAGAAAGTAAGGGAAAAACAAAGGAGAGAGGAAACAATTCTGGAAATCGTGAGAAGTCACAAGGAAAATCAAAGGACAAAAGGTCCCAATCTAGAGACAAGAGGGATTGTTGGTACTGTGGTAAGTCAGGTCATTTGAAGAAAGATTGTTGGTCTCAGAAAAATAAAGGAGACAAAAAGAAAGGAAGTAAAGAGGAGGAAAATTTGGTAAGTAATAAATCTGATGAGGATGCTTTGATGTTTTCCCTTGATAATGTTGATGATTCTTGGGTGTTGGATTTAGGGGCTTCATTTCATGCTACCCCCCATAGAATTTATTTTCTTGAGTATGTTCAAGGGGATTTTGGGCTGGTTTATTTAGGAGATAATGAACCCTATCAGGTTGTTGGAAAGGGAAGAATCAAGATTAAGTTGTAGAATGGGAATCATTGGCTACTACATGAAGTAAGGCATATTCCAAAGTTAAGCAGAAATTTAATTTCAATAGGGCAACTAGATGATGAAGGTTGTGTTGTTACATTTAGTGATAAAAATTGGAAGGTCACAAAGGGTGCCTTAGTGGTAGCAAAATGTGTGAAAGTAGGCACCTTATATCTTTGTACAATTCATACTATTCCTTCTACTTTAATTATTACATAAAAAGGTCAATGTTTAGGAACAGTTGTTGCAGTTCAGCGAGTAGAAGATCATGCAGTTGTTGTGGACTCTGAATTAGTATTGTGGCATAATAGACTTGGGCATATGAATGCAAAAGGTATGAAAGTACTTCATTCAAATAATGTTTTAATAGGTCTAAAATGTGTTAATATGGATTTCTATGAAAGTTGTGTGTATGGAAAACAAAAGAGAGTAAGTTTTCTCAAGGATGAGAAGCAAAAGAAAGATGAGAAATTGGAGCTTGTGCATACAGATGTATGGGGACCCACTTAGGTATCTTCTCTCGGTGGCTCTCAATATTATGTTATATTCATTGATGATGCAACTAGGAAGGTATGGATTTATTTTCTTAGGTAGGAATCTAATGTATTTGAAACTTTTAAAAAATGGAGAAGCTTGGTTGAAAATGAGATGGGTAAAAAGCTAAAATATCTCAGATTTGATAATGGTGGTGAGTATTGCAGCAAAGAGTTTGAAGATTATTGTTCCTTTAATGGTATTTGTAGGAAAAAAATGGTTCCAAGGACTCCATAAGAAAATGAAGTGGTTGAGCACATGAATAGAACAATAATGGAGCGTGTACAAACTATGAGATTGCATGTTGGGCTACCTTTAAAAATGTGGGTAGAGACTATAAACACTATTGTTTATTTAATTAATAGAGGTCCCTCTAATCCTTTAGGTTGTGGTATTCCAGAGGAAGCATGGAAAGGTAAGAAGGTGAGTTATTCTTTTCTTAAAACCTTTGGTTGTGAAGCATTTGCACATGTAGATTATGAAAATAGAACCAAGCTTGATGCAAAATCAAAGAAATGTATATTTGTTGGATATGGCATTGATGAATTTGGTTATAGGCTTTAGGATTTTGAAAATTAAAAAATTGTGAGAAGCAAGGATGTCATATTCAATGAGAAAGTGTTATACAAAGATATGTTGTTGCAGCATGAGAAGAAATAAAATGATTATGCAATGTTGGATGATATTCCAAACAATGAAGTTTTAGTGGTTCCTCATGCTTCACAACAACAACAAATACCACAAACTCCTGTGAATGTTAGACGATCTTCAAGGATAAGTAGACCTCCAGAAATATTCTCTCCCTCTTTGTATACTATTTTGTTAACTGATGCTAGTGAACCGAAATATTATGATGAAGCTATGTAGGTGGATACCAAGGTTCAGTGGGAGCATGGAATGGAATAAGAAATGGACTCCTTGCTGAAAAATTAGACTTGGGAATTATGCAAGTTGCTTGCAGGCAAAAAGGTTTTACCAAACAAATGGGTTTATAGGCTGAAAATGGAGGATGGAGGTAAGAAGAGATTTAAAGCTAGATTAGTTGTAAAGGGATTTGCACAAAAAAATGGTATTGATTTTGATGAGATTGTTTCTCCAGTTGTTAAAATGACTTCTATTCATATTGTTTTAAGTATTCTGGTTGCTAAAGATTTGCATTTAGAACAACTTGATGTTAAAACAGCCTTTCTCCATGGTGATTTGGAAGAGGAAATATATATGGAACAACCACAAAGATTTCAGGTCAAAGGTAAGGAGAAACTAGTGTGTAGATTGAATTTTTTTTTATATGGCTTGAAGCAAGCATCTTGACAATAGTACTTGAAATTTGATAGTTTTATGGCTGAGCAAAGCTACAACAGGTGTAATTCTGACCATTGTGTTTATTTTAAGATGTTGGATAATGAAAGCTACATTATTTTATGTTTATATGTTGATGACATGCTTGTAGCAAGGTCTAACATGGATCACATAAGTGAGCTAAAACAACAGCTAGCAAAATCTTTTGCTATGAAGGATTTGGGGGCAGCAAAACAAATCCTTGGTATGAAAATTTGTAGAGATATGAAAAACAAAAAAATGTTTTTATCTCAGGCTAATTATGTTAAAAAGGTTTGGCAGAGATTTCATATGGAGAATGCAAAAGATGTTAGCACACCTTTTCCTAGTCATGTTAGCAGTTTAATGTACACCATGGTATGCACAAGACCAGATATTGCACATGTCGTAGGAGTTTTTAGTAGGTATTTGAGTCATCTCAGAGTTGAGCATTGGAATGCAGTAAAATGGATTCTCAGGTACTTGACAGGTATATCCAATAATTGTTTATATTTTAGGGCTCTAATACTGATTTAAAAGGCTATGTTGTCTCAGATTTGGCAAGGGATATAGATACCAAGCGGAGTACCACAGGTTATGTATTTATAGTTGGTGAGACAACAGTGAATTGGATTTCTTGATTGCAAAAGGTGGTTGCTTTATCCACCATAGAGGTAGAGTATGTTGTTGCAACAAAGGCAACAAAGGAGATGATATGGCTGCAACTTTTCATGGACGAGTTGGGAAAATAACAAGCTGGAAATTACTTGTTTATAGATAGTCAGAGTGCTATACATCTTGTAAAGAATTATTCCTTGCATTCTAAAACAAAACACATACAGTTGAGATATCATTTCATTCAGTCAGTGTTGGAGGATGGATAGGTCAAGTTGGACAAGGTACATACAGATGCCAATCCAGCGGATATGTTTATGAAGGCGGTGACAAGGGAGAAGTTGAGCTCCTCTTCAGCTTTGGTTGGCCTTCAAAGTTGAATTCAAGTATAATAGAGTAGTAGGGTCCAAGGTACTTATTTCTAGTGGGAGTTGTAAGTGCAACAATGTCGTCCAGGATCAGTCTCCAAGTGGGAGATTGTTGGTATGTGACAATTGGTCATGCTATACTGTACATGCCAACATGTATCCTTGTTGGGGTCTAGAGCCGGGCTAGGCCTTGGGCGGGCATTCGGGGGTGGTAGCCCCCAAAAAGTGAGGGTTCGAGGGTGACAACCCTCAAGAAAAATTTTCCTCCTACTTTTTTACGTTGTCACCAAAAAAGGGAAAATCAACGAAAAAGGGAAAAAACTAACTTTGTAGAACCCTAATCTAGAAGCTTCTAAGCTTGTTAAAAGGGGGTTTAGATAGGTGTTACAGTATGATGAAAAACACAATTATTCACAAGATTGTAATAGGTTTTTGCACTATATAATAAATCATTTGATGGTTGTGGTTTGGTGGATATAGCCCAGATTAGGTGAACCACGTTAAATTCTTTGTGTTATAATATATTTTGTGTGTTTTAGTTTCTCTGTTTAGATAAGATTTGTGTTTTTTTCATTTAAATTAAGTAATGTACTTATTTTCCATATAATTTTAGAACATGATTGTAGGGATTGAAGGATGAGTTTGTATATTTTTAAGAACATAGTTGTAGACATTCAAGGATGAAATTATCTATCTCTTTTCAATCTTTTAATAAATATTGTTTGATATTGTAATGTACCAAGACACTTGAGGTTTATAAAGTGTTTTAATAGTAACGTTGGTTGCTTTATATCCAATTTTATATGCACTTGCTCTTGGAAAGAATGTGTGCAAGTAGTTCTAACCCCTCTTTCTCATTCTTTGTAGGTTTGACTATTGATGACTTGTAATTTACCATGGAAGTGCATGTTTCAACAAGCCCTTTAATATCTAAATATGCTACTTTGTTTTAAGGATATTCTTAAAATTTTGGTGCAAGGATTTTCTTTGACTTATTACATGTGAAGTTGCCTGGATCTATGAGACAACTTCATAGTAATTCTAGAACAAACATTTATCAAGTATTCATTTTGAACATGTGTTTACACATTTTTAGCCCTGCGAGGTTTCATGGGGCAAAATGTTTTATCTTTAATGAATATAATTTATTTATATTCGATCAAAGCTCATAAGATTCTAATTTATTTATCATTGATCAAAGCTCATTTTTTTGGGAAACTATTTAATTAATTGTAGAAAACATTTGGAACTTTCTCAAGCCTTTCATCTTAGATCTTTGAATGATGTAATTGAGAGGGTTAACATGTTTATGTAGTTGTTATTTGTTTTAAACAAGACACGCTTAAAGGTGGACTTCTTAGTAATAATCTACAAATTTTAGTATTGGATATACATATATAATCAATATTTTCCCATGATGTGAGCATGTAAACTGAATTGGGGACCTATCTTAAATCTATTTTGTTTGGCTGGAAAAACCATTTGGTATAATGAATAGTGACAAGCCTTCACAGTAAGTGATAATTAGAGTTTGAGGAACAATGACAAGTCTTTAGAAGAAATTAATTAAGGGACTTTAGAGGAATAGTGACAAGTCTTAACAATTAGCAATTTTTTCCATATTGGAATTTTAAGCTAACAACTAAAATTTCATTTACAAACTAAATTCAGATTATAATTGTAATAGTATTTTTAATAACTAAAATAGATGATAAGTATGAAGACTTGAATGTTAAGCTGTATGAAAAAAAAAACCACCTTCAAAATAGATATAAACATTCTACCTACCTTTAAAATATGTTAAACACTTTTCTTGTCATGTGTGCACAAATCTTAAGCACACTCTTAAAAGTTGTTAGTTTCAATGTTGCATATATTGGTTGTTATTATACAAAAAAGTCTCAAAGAAGAATTACGAAATCCTAGTGGTAATGTATGTTCCCAAAGTCCTAATTCTTGGGAGTTAATGGCTATAGGAGACATCTTTCACATTTCTTATGGACATGTTATAGGTAAAAGTTAAGTGATCATCTATGGAACATGTTATAGAGGTGAAATAATTGGCATTCATTTCTAGCATAAAAATTGTTTTGTTTATAAATAGATTGTAGTTTTGTCTAAGCTAAAACCTTCCATATGTCTTTGACATACCCATTGCACACAAAGGTGTGATTGCTAGTAATATGCCACTTTGAGGGGCATACCTCCAGTGGTCATCAATAAGAACACAATATTTCAATTGGTGATAATAACTATCCACCAGCTCTTGTATATACCTAATTATGTATTGGTTTCCATCCAACTAACTTAGATACTATAACCCCTAGAATGACATAATTTTATATAATTAAACAATAAGGGTTATAAAACTTATTTAAGAGTTGAGATAGCCAGAAGCCAACTACTCATAATTCAATACACATTATAGGGTTAGGGGCATAACAGATTTATTTATCCCATTGGCACCAATATAACATATTGTGTATCTTCTGCTTGTGTTCCTTACTTGCCTCGAGTTATTCATTCTAATTTTATGTTCATATGTTGCATTCATTCATTTTATGTCCATAGTGAATAATTTTGACAATTAGGTATTCTAGTATATCTAAAATATCGATTAATGTTTTACATTAATACGAATTATAATAATTTTATTCCAAGTACAATTATGTTGATTCTAATTACAAATAATAAAATATTTTACAAGTAACATATAAACTATTTGAAACATTTTATTTAAAATATATAGTTATTTTTAAATATAAATATGTGATCAAACAAATACTAATGATTTAATATCAAGACTAAATTCATTATACATCATCTACAATAAAAAAAATGGTTTAACATATTTAAACATCTCTAATCTTTTAATTAAAAATAAGTACTATATTCTTTAATAGTACAAACTCTTATTTATCCACATCTTATAAATGTTATTTTATTTATTATTTATTAAGGTTGAATAAATTTTATAAAAGATGTATTTTTTCTAAAAACTCAATATATATAAAATTAACAAAACTTATTGCAAAATTGTATAAAATTTAAAATATTTAATTATATTAAATTTTAATAATATTTAAAAATATATATATATTTTTCATTCTATATAATCATATAAAATGTAAATCAAAGATCAATTAAATAATTTTTTATTATTATTTCTATTTAAAAGTTGAATCTTAAACCATTATATTTTCAATTTCATTTCACCTCGACCACATTGCATGAAAAGAACAAAAGTAATATTTTTTAACATTTTTCCAACAGAACTTTACATAAACAATAATTACTCCCAATGTATTACAATTAACTCCTTTCCACCTATAAATAAAATATAATAATATTACCTCCAAAGGCTTTGTACAAGTGGCAGTAATGCCTCTACTAGTCTTCGCTTTTCCCCTCTCACAGCCAAACCTCTCTCCACTCCTTCTGAGTGGACACTTAGTTCGAAGCGACGTTGTCCATGCCATTTGGAATGTTGTGTAAAGACAACTATCAATGCCCATTTACCCTCCCCATTCTCCGACTCCAAGCAAGAACTTTCATAACCAGGTTCTTTACCCGACAAAACTAAACAAAAATTCTTGGTAGAGAGGGAGTCAACGACAAAACAGAGCATAATGGCACTGCCATTGGGGGAATGCAATTCCGGTTCGGAGATAATCTCATTGTTAGAGGAGTCAACGACAAACAGTTCCGGAGGCAGCCCATGTTTGAAGGAGTCTACAAGTGAGGACGCATCAGGGACCGTCTGCGCACATATTATTATTTCATCTGGCCAATTCTGCAAATTCCGTGCACAACATTCAGTCAATGCACGATTAGATGAAGATAATTAAAATATTTTTATTCCTAGAAACTATTATTACCTTTATTGATTGAATGCAACTTTCAATAGCTGATCCCTTGTTTGCTCCCAGTTTCACCTTCCTCAATTTCCCCATCTGCTCCAAACTTTCTATGCCCGGCACCTCCCAGCAGGTCTGTAGATTCAACTCTTCCAGGCTTGTGCAATCTTGTAAACCTTCAACTTTCTCAATTCGGTAGCAACCTTCTACTTCAAATTTTCTGAGAGAAGTAAATCGTGCAAAGCTCGGAAGCTTGTCCAACTTTGGACACCCATATATATCCAGACATGCAAGGTTTACTGGCAGTGCTTCGATCTCCATTAAATGTTTATTAGAATAAAGCTTCAGACTCTCAAGGCGTTGATAACGGCCTTCAGAAATTGAAATCCTGCACACTTCTGTGTCCACTAGCGTCATCTCCTTCAGGTTGCTCAATGCAGAAGATAAAGACCCCGCCTCAAAATCTACTTGGCTGATTGGGCAGCCGGATATAATCAAACGCTCTAAGAGATTAAGACGCCCAAAAGAGATCGGCAAAGATTTCAGCTCGCGACAACTTTCGAAAGAAAGATGAGTCAAGGAGGACAAATTTTCAAGAGAGGTCGGTAAACTTGTAATCAAGGGACACTCTATCTCCAGGTTTTGCAGCCTGCTTAGTTGACCAATATTAATTGGTATCTCCCTTATCGTATCCACACCAAATAAACGGAGCTCTCTCAAGGATGCCTGATTTGTGATGTGACGAGGCAACTCTTTCAATTTCCTGCACCAGGCAAGTTCCAAAACCTCCAGCTTTGTAATGTTTTGAAAATCATCTGACGTAAGTGTGAGCTCTCCACAATTCCTTAAATCAAGATATTGCAGGGAAATCAAATTCTTAAAAGTAACTGGTAACCTTCTCAAGTTTCTGCAATAGAACAAATTTAGATACCGCAAATTTGTCAAATTGCCGAAATTGCTGGGCAGTGATGATAGCTTTTCACAATGCGTTAGGTCGAGGTGCTCCAACATTTGTAGCTGGCAAAATACTTCTGGCAGAATCCTAAGAATCGTCCCAGACCCGAATCCCCCCCTGAATACTATCTTTTTCAATTCCTTGAGACACCCTATTGAGTTTGGAAGTCTTTGGAATTTGTGCGAATAAGAAATAACCAACTCTCTTAACTGCACGGGAGCCTGCAACACATTTCCAACGACAACCGTAAAACATACTACAATAATTAAATAAATTGAAATATGGATTTAATAAAGCAGAAATTGGAGACTACTTACGTCGCTCTCAGCCGCCCACAACTCTTCTAAGTGTTCTCCAGATAGTTCTAAAACCCTCAATTTTTTCAATGAAATCTGTGCCGGAAGATTTCTCTGCCCAATATTGGACCAGCTAAGCCAGACCAACTCTCTTGATACTTGACCCATTATTTGATACCAATAATCTCCAGTAGTCTCCAAAAGCTTTAGTCGACGTAGACTAGTTGTCAGTGCCTCCTGCAAGCAGCAACCACTAAACTCAACAAACTAACCAGTTAATCAATCTCTTTCCTACATTATTCGTAATGGGTTTGAGTGCTGAATACGAAAAATATGAAATATTCGAGAAAACTATATAATGCAAAAAACTTATACAAAAACTTTTAAATTAGTAGCAGTAGGTGTAGAAACAGAAAACACGGACAAACATACTATATATGATGACCACTCTTCTATTTCAGATGAGGCAGCCGTAATTCCTCTAATGCCATTTCTTTTCTGAAAATAAAAATAAAAAATTCAGAATCCTATAAAAGTCGAAAGAACTTCACGGGTTGTTCAAAAACATATAAAGTAAATAGGTAAGATGCTAATCCAATTTGATTGCAGAAAAAAGCTAGCGAGACCATCTCTTGAAAAACTATTTAACGCGTAAGATCAATAATCTTCCTAGACACAAACATACGGTACAAAATTTGTTATCCTTTTCATTGTTTACGCAAACAATAAAAGAAATTATTAACCTCACCTGTATTTGTTGGGCAGAATTAATAATCTGCTGAGATGACCAAAGTCGGGAGGGTGAATGTTGACTTGCAATTTCCCTTCCCAAGTCTCTTAAGTGATCATGCATTCTTATGTAATTTTTATGGTCAATTTCAACCAAACACTTACTTTGAAGCCTTTCCCAAGTGTACAAACCGCTCCAATCTGATCCATCCCAAACTTCAATCGCTAAACTTTTTCTTTCTCCAATAAAGAAACAAGCAATATCAAGAAATGCTTCTTTCTCTTCATCATCGAGGGCATCGTAACTTACTTTGAGTTTTTCTTTAATATCATTAGGCAATATTCTTGAGACCTTATGAAACACAGATTCCCAATATTGTTTTTCTAACTTCCCATGTAGCTGTCCTCCAAATACCTTGAGAGACAGGGGCAATCCATGACAAGCCTTTACAAACTTTTTAACAAGTTCCTCAAATCCATTAAGGGGGGAGGATTGTAAAAAGGCATGCCAACAAAAAAGTTGCTCAGCATGATATGAATTTAGTTCTGTCATTTTATATACAGAAGATATGCCACAACTTGTAAGAACTTCACGTTCCCGTGTTGTAATAATGATTAGACTACCCTTTGCTAGGTTCTCTTTTTTAGGTAAGAGTGCATCCAGTTGATCCACATGATCCACATCATCCATAACAACAAGCACTTTAACAGGTTTCAAATTTGCCAAAATTGCCTTACCTTGCTCTACATTGTGAATTGTTTTATTCACACCAAGGCCTTCGAGGAGTTCACTCTGCTTCCTCTGCAACATCCCTTTGGCTTCTCTAATATCAAGAATAAGACAAGACCTCTCCATAGAAGATGATCTTTTGTTGTATATTTCTTTGGCAAGGGTGGTCTTGCCCAAACCACCCATGCCCCAAATACCTAAAATTTGTACACCATGATCATCTCGGTCAGGTTGGAGTGTGTTCTCAAAGTCTTCTACTACTTCATTGAGACCCACTGGATGCTTTGCAACTACTAGTGGCACATTGCTTATTTCTTTCAGTACAGTATTCACAAGATTCTTCAACAGCCTCATCTCGTCACTGAACAAGTGGTAACATTAAAATATGAAACTATTAACAAGAGTTTATACCAAAGTAAAATTACATTGATATAAAAAGTAACGCAATTTTGTTAAGATAGAGAGGTCGAATGTGTAGTACTTACTCATTATTTTTTATGATTTCGCCGGTGGAAAGTGAGACCTTCTTAAGTGCATCTTTCCACTCCTGAAGCTTTTCTGGGCTATATCTACCCTTATTTTCATGCTTCTTAAAGGCAGCAGCGTACTTTCCTTTCCTTTGAGCTACATATCTGAGATCAGTAGGCTCTACATGGTAGAAAACGGGAATAATTTTGGCGCCACTTTTAATCATTAACGACAATTCCTCCAAACACCAGGCTGATTCTGCATAGCGCTCTGAAAAAATTGCTATATGGAGAGTAGCATCGCCGATTGCTCTTTCTAATGTTGTAGGCAAGAAATCGCCATATTCCAACTCCTCAGAATCTAAAAAAGCTGTCACCTTCAAGTCATCAAGGATTTCATGGATTCTTTTAGCTAGCCCTTTTTTGACATCTGGTCCACGATGATTAATGAATACATCGTAAGAGGGCTTTTGGATGGGAATTGAGGATGCACACGAAGTAGATGCATTTGGTGCCATTTCATGAAAAGCACCCAAAACCTTATTCTCTGGGATACAGCCAGTGGTACCTGAAGTAGATGCCATGGATTTGGATTCCATTGAACGCCATGAAAGAAAGACAGAAACCCAACCAAAGCACCATGAAAGAAAGACAGAAACCCAATCAAAGCACCATGAAAACAAGCTTCGAGATGATGATGGAGAAAAAGATGGAGATGGCGCCATTCCTTGAGACGTGTTTGCAGGCTCACTCTCTGTTCGACCAGAGGTGGTGGAAGTAGAAGCCATGGGCTTAGATTTAATCGAACACAGAGAAGCAACGAGAGAAAATCAACGAAGACAGGCTGGAAAGATGAAATGTTTTCAGGGAGAGTAAAAACTGTGTGTAAGGGAAGACGAAGCAGGGAATGTAAAAAAGGGACGGATAAGTGGAGTGAGTCGGTGTGATTTGTGTACTTCGTGGAAGAAACGTGGAATTCTGAGATATGGGGACTCTTTTCATAGAGGAAAGCAAGTGGAAGACAGCGGATTCATTGTGGAAGAAACGCGGAATTCTCCAGGAAAGCAAGTGGGGGAGTGGAAGAAACGCGGAATCGTAGAAAACATGTGGAAGATGGCATTGCCTTTTCGTACAAGGAAAGAATGTAGAAGAGAGTCGGTGATGATAAAAAGAAGAAAATGCAGAATGATGTGACAAGTGGAGACATTTGACAGCAAGAAGTATGTCATCAATAAAAAGTCATATACTGCCATCAATAATAGAGCCATTTGACAGCAAGAAGCATGTGGGAGATAAAAAGTCATTTACTGCATCAATAAAAGGCCATATACCGCCAACAATAATGGAGTGTATAATGGTGCAGTGGGATCACGATAATAAAGAACTGTATAAAGAGTGTGACAGTGGGACCAGCATAATATCACCAAAAAAGGGTAGAATTTTGTGTGGAGTGGAGTGGAGAGTGGGACCATTACCTAGTAAAATTGTTTAAAGAGGGGAGTGGAGAGTGGAATAATGCTGTATTACGGTGGAAAATCATTATATTAGAATAATAAATTTAAGGGGTGTAAAGAATAGAGTGGAAAATGTGCATCGTAGATAGCATAAATAATTACGTCGAAGGCGTATCATATTTGGAGATAGCCAACCCAATTCTCACTATCAACGGTTAGCATATATTGGCAATACAGTTAAACGAATCTCAGCCGTTCATCGTTTTTCGCAATTTTTTTGCCGCTTTTCCGTGATTTCGCCGTTGAAAAAGACAAAACTAAAAATGTCGATCATTTTTCGCCATATTTTCGGCTGTTTTCCGTTGCTTTTTCGCTGCTTTCCCCCAGCTTAAGGTTTTCACGAGGGTTTTTTCGCTGGTTACCCCGCAACTTAAGGTTTTGCACGTATAAAACCGGCGACAGCCAAAAACTCTGCCCTTCTGTAATGGTAGCACTCTGTTTCATGAAATCTTTATGTGCGTGACAGGGGATTGAAGTGACAGGGATTTATTTCAATTCATGTGTGAGAAAGCTGAAATGACAGGGATTTATTTTCGAGGAAGCGAGTTGACGTTGGTTTGGGACATCATTCGCGTAAAGAGATTTTGTTTTATTCGAGAAATAGGTATAGCCCAATAAATTCCCGCCATATCCCAGGGTCTCCAGCTCTCCGATTTCTACAGAAAATATAATATTTGCATGCGCTTGGGAAAATGGAGAATAAACTAGCAATAATAATTTATGCATGTCCATAGGGATTTGCAAGGTAAGTTTATGAGTATTCTATTGCTGGGAAGAAATAAACGTATGCAATAATTACCTTCTTTGTGCCGTTTTTTTTTACTTTTGTCGTGTAGTCGTTGCCGTTTTCCCTCCTTTTACCGTCAATTTAATTTTACCGTCAAGTTAATGTCCCCTCTTTTTTGGTTGAGATATTGCCCTGAAATTCGGTACTCGTTGACGGATTAATATAATGGTTGAAGTTTTTAAGATTTAATAATTTGTATTTGGTCATTACATTTCTTTTAGATATAAGATTTAATATTTTATATTTTTTAATAAACTGTTTAACTTCATCAATTATTTTATTATATATTTAGTTTTTTATTCAATTTTTTAATATAATAGAAAATAATATAAATACTATAATTAATAATAATATAAATTATAATATTTTTTAAATTATAATAAAAATTAAATAATTATAAATATAATATGATATAAGATAAATAAAATTAAAAATAATATATAATATAATATAATTATAATTATAGATTTATGATTTTTTTTGATTCGTTATAGATTTATAATAATTATAATGACATAATTATTATAGTAATAAGTTAATAAAAAAAATTAATCATTAAAAAAACTTAATATATATACAAAATAATGTTATATAATTAACGAAGATAGTAGTAATATATATATATTTTTAATAAGGCATATTCACTTTTATCAATTTTTGTTTTTAACATCATTCTTATTTTACTTGTTATTTTTATTTTTTATTATTTTAATATTTATTTAAAATAATAGAATTCGTTGTTTTGTGTAGTAGAATAGAAGTCTGATATATTATTTATCTTACTTATGCTTCTAAAAAGTATCATTCTTTTAAGTTATAAGCGTATGTCTTTATAATGATGGGAATGTTTAAATTAAAAATTATTATATGAAATGTGGATTATATTTTAAAATAAAACTATTAATTACATAAAATGATTAAAGTAGTTTTATATATTTTATAAATAATATTATATTGAAAAATATTAGCAAATAGATTTAACATGTTAAAATATATTTTTATTTTTATATTAATATGTTCTATCTTAATTAGTATTGAAAGGCAAAAAATAAAATCAACAAATAATTTGCATTATGTTATTATGTTTACTTTTACAGTTATCATGGGGTGAATTTTTTTTGTTATTTTTTCATGAAATTTTAAGTAATAATTGCATATTTATGTGTACTTTAAAATATAATATTTTCTAATTTAAGTATCTAAAATTATGATTACATTTATTATTAGATATTTTATTTTATACTATATAAATCTAATATGAAATTTAGCTTTAATTATAATACATCTTACATTATATATATTATAATTACATTTTTAATTATATATACATTATATTATTTATTTATTTTGTTATTACAAGGGTCTCCACCATGTCCGTAATTGCAAATAATTTGCAATATTTTATTATGTTTATTTTTATAGTTATCATGAGGGGAATTTTTTTGTTGTTATTTTTTCATGAAATTTTAAGTAATAATTGCATATTTATGCGTACTTTAAAATACAATATTTTCTAACTTAAATATCTAAAATTATGATTATGTTTATTATTACATATTTTCTTTTATATTATATAAATCTAATATAATATTTAATTAATATAATTATTTTAATTTTAACAGTAATAAACCATATCTCATAGTTTAATTGATTTTTGGATAGAATAGGAGAAAAAAACTAAATGTAAGTTAATATGTTAGAGAGTATGTCATGAATATAATAATTAATACATAAAATAAAATAATAATATATAATAATATTATTATATAATAAAAATATAAAATAAAATTAATACTATAATAATAGTAATAATAATTATAATAATATATAAACAATATCATTTTTAAAACAGCCTATCAATTGACCTATGTTCTACACAAATGTATGAAAAAAATAAATCAATTTTTTCCTAATTCATCTTACACACCTCTTCGGCGTACCCATTGCACACCAAGGTGCGATTGCTAGTTACAATAATTTTGGATATCTATTTTAAATTTTCAGTATTTTTTTCTTTTATATTTTATTAAATAACAAAAACAAGTTATAAAATAAAATATGTATGTGTTTAAAATGTAATATTATAATATAGTATTGTAAGGGTTTTATTATATTTTAATTAGATTTTTTAAGATGGATGATAACTATAAATATTGAAGTAGTAGTTAATTTAGTTAATAGAGTTAGTGTTGATTGATGCTATAAATACAAGTAAAAACAAATATTAAATTGTCTCAAATTAACCTTTCTAATTCAAAAATTTCATTGTCTATAGCAATGGTTTAAATCCGTTTCTATGAAATTGATCTACACATATGCACAAGTAATATTTTATGTTAAAGTGACCTCATACTTTACAAGAACAATTGAGCAATTCATAGACTATTGTAACTCACTTGCTCGATCTTGAATATATGAGTGCTTGAAATAAACTAACAATATTCACACATTTGGAAATTCAAAATATTTTTCAAACATTCAAAGGATATCTAGTCTATGTAAAGTAATGGACCACTTTTAAAAGTTCATATCTTTTGCAGTCCACTGAAACCGACAAAAATATAAAGAAACATATAATGAGCAACATCCATCACACAATTTGAGATAAATATGAATTAAAACTTACTTGAGTGGGAGCTATCTCCAAATAAAAGACTAAAAGAAAGAAAAGAGGGTAAGAGATTATATCTTTATAGAAAGTGAAACAAGGAACTATGTAGAATGAAAATCTAGGATTGTCTATGCGGATTGCACCTTTGACTGTATTTATTAATTAATTGAAAATAAAAAGTGAACACACTTTTTATTTTCAATTAATTAATTTTGACTGTATTTATTAATTAATTGAAAATAAAAAGTGAACGCACTTTTTATTTTCAATTAATTAATAAATATAGTCAAATGTGCAATCAGTTGCCTGCATAGACATTGTCGAAAATCTAACTCTATGAATGGCTCAATGAGAGCACTCTACTTAGACATGTGGACAAAGGAGTGAGTTGACTAGATGGAGAAGGACTCCATGTAAATGCAAAAAAGACGTCAAAAGGTCAATTCATTTTAATACAAACTAGACCTAACTATGTACATAGCATGGCAAAAAGATTATTTTTTAGTATTGTAATAAACCTCTATCTAGTACAAGAAGTTACCATAATTATCATGGTTGTTGTAAGATAAGAAATTGTCTCCTTTGTAACTCCATCTTTTTTTGCACTTATTCTAGTGCTCATACCCTTTATATATTTAGGACCAATTTTATTGATTTTGACATCCTCATTTATCACAAAAGAATGCCATAAGAGCACTAAACTTAGGAAAGCATGCCCAAACTCCCTAAGAAAGTTTCAAGATCAAATGTACCACAAGAATCCTAGCACCCTTGAGCACTCTAGCCCTCAATATGTAATGGCCCTTAGTGTTAGGACACCCATTAAAATTTGTGAAAGGATACTTCTCCCCCTCTTTTTTTGTCCTAATTAGATCAATTTTCTAATGGTTATCACAAATATCAGTATTGTGTAAGTGCACCAAGCTGTGACACAAAAATGGCTCTTAAGATGCCACTTTTTTTTTACATCAACAAAATTTGATGTGCATGAGAAAATGAAGATAATTACGCTCTAAATTTGAAGATGCAGCAAGAACAAGAGTTGCAGTGATCCAAAGTCTAATTTCTAAGTTACTATTTTTTTTTTAAATAAGATTAAGGGTTTCAAAAAGGGAGGGGGAAAAAACATGTCCTATTTTTATCAAAAAAATATCATAGCATCTAAGGGCCCCCCTTTTTCATTAACTTTTTTTAGAATTTCAAAAATCTAAATAGTGAGAAATTAGCTAACACCAGGTAGTTTATCTTCATTCTTTTGGCTAATTTTTTTAATGAATACATAATATTTTATGAATTTTCAAAGTGGACACATTTTGAAAAGCTAAAATTTGAGCATGCTCCCCCTTAATTTTTTTGAAAACTAATCAAAAATTGATTCTTTTTTTTATCACATGTATAATGGAGTCTAGTTTTAAAAAATGTAGTTTGTTTCAAGATTCAATGAACGAGTAAAAATCTATCCTAAAACTAGCACATGTTGGGTTTTGACAAAAAATGGAGGCAATAACAAAAGAACTTATGGATGAAAACCTCAACATAATCAAATATAAAAAAAAAGTAAATTTAGATAGCTAAGAGAGAGCCTAATGTCATCACAGTTTTTTAATACTTGCATTGAAAAACGTGCAAACGAGACAGTTAGCACAACCAAAAATATGTATAAATTTGGTATCCTCCTAATAAAATCGTGTCCATAAGTAGCTCATTTGACGATCGTCAAATTTGGTGCTCTCCAAGTGTCACGTCCCATGTGCCATTTGGAGAGCACCAAATTTGGTGCTCGCCAAATGAGCTACATTAACAAAAAACTATCTTGATTTTCTCTTTGTGTCTCTCTCCACCACTTTGATAACGCTTAGAGTTCACAATTTATGATTGTTGATGGATAGTTGAGGTTTTACCTTTCACTCCCTCTTTACCTCCTTCCCTCTTAACTAATGTGTACCCATTATCTATCTCTCAACCCTCTCTAGGTTTCTCCTACACTCTCTACCTTGTCTTCCATCCTTAGGGTTTAAGGTATAGGGTTGAGGGTTTAATGTATAGGATAACTCTCCCTCTCAGGTCTCTTCCTCCCTCTATCCCTCCCACCCACTCTCTCTCAAGTCTCTCCCTCCCTCTATCTCTCCCACCCCCTCTCTCTCAAGTCTCTCCCTCACTCTATCCCTTCCACCTGTTGTCTCTTGGATCTCTCGCACCCCCTCTCCCTCTCTCAAGTCTCTCCCTCCCACCCTAACTAGACAACTCACTCTCCCTCGCTCTATCCCTCCCACCCTTCATGTCTTTGATCTCCCACAACCCCTCTCCCTCTCTCAAGTCTCTTCATCCCACCCTAACTAGACAAATCTCTCTCCCTCACAAATCTCTCTCTCTCAGGTCTCTATTGCTCCCTCTTTCTCTCCCTCTCAAGTCTTTCTCTTGCAGGTGTCTCCCACACCCTCTCTCTCCCTCTCTTTTAGTTTTCTCCTTTAAAATATCCCTCCCAACCCCTCTCCCTCTCTCAAGTCTCTCCCCCCACCCTAACTAGATAACTCTCTCTTCCTCTCAAGTATCTCTCTCAGGTCTCACTCCCTCCCATCCTACTTAGACAACTCTCTCTCACTCTAACCCCCTCCCTCACACTCCCTCTCTCTTAAATATCTCCCTCAAAATATCCTTCCCAAACCCTCTCCCCCTATCTGGTCTCTCCCCCCCACCCTAACTAGATAACTCTCTCTCTCCCTCTCAAATCTCTCTCTCTTAAAGGTCCCACTCCCTCTCACCCTGCCTAGACTAGTCTCTCTCACTCCAACCCCCTTTCTCACACTCCCTCTCTCTCAGTTCTCTCCCTCAAAATATCCCTTCCACCCCCTCTCCCTCTCTCAAGTCTCTCCATCCCATCCTAACTAGATAACTCTCTTTCTCCGACAATAGTCTCTCCCTCTCAAGTCTCACTCCCTCCCACCCTACCTAGACAAATCTCTTACTCCAACCCGCTCTCTCACACTCCCTCTCTCTCTCCCTCTCAAGTATTTCTCAATCTCTCTCAGTCCAATTCCCTCTCTCAAGTCTTTATCTTTATCTCTCTCTCTCATCTATCTCTCTCTTAGCTATCTCTTTCTCAGGTGTCTTCTAGTCCCTCTCTCTCAAGTCTCTCCCTAAAAATATCCCTCCCAACCCCTATCCCTCTCTCAGGTCTCTCCCCCCACCCTAAATAGATAACTCTCTCCCCCCCTCTGAAGACTCTCTCTTAGGTCTCACTCCCTCCCACCTTATGTAGACAACTCTCTCTCACTCCAACTACCTCTCTCACACTCCCTTGTCTCTCCCTCTTAGGTTTTCTCTCTCTCACTCCAAATCCCTCTCTCAGGTCTTTATCTTTCTCTCACCATCTCATCTCTCTCTTTCTCTCTCTCAGGTGTCTCCCTCTCTCTCTCTTAGGTCTCTCCCTCAAAACATCCCTCCCAATCCCTCTCCCTCTCTCAGGTCTCCCACACTAATTAGATAACTCTCTCTCTCCCTCTCAAGTCTCTATCTCTCTCTCAGGTCTCACTCCCTCCCACCCTACCTAGATTACTCTCGCTCACTCCAACCCCCTCTCTCAAACTCCCTCTCTCTTAAGTCTCTCCCTCAAAATATCCCTCCAACCCCTTCTCTCTCTCAGGTCTCTCCCTCCCATCATAACTAGATAACTCTCTTTCTCTGATGTAGTAGTCTCTCTCTTAGGTCTCACTCCCTCCCACCCTACCTAGATAAATATCTCTCAATCCAACCCCCTCTCTCACTCTCTCTCCCTCTTAGGACTTTCTCTCTATTTCTCTCACTCCATCTCCCTCTCTCAAGTCTTTATCTTTCTCTCTCCCTCTCGTCTCTCTCTCTTAGGTGTCTCCCTCAAAATATCCCTCCCAACCCCTCTCCCTCCATCGAGTTTTTCCCCCTAGCTAGATAACTCTCCCTCTCCCTCTCAAGTCTCACTCCCTCCCACCCTACCTAGACTACTCTCTCCCACTCCAACCCCCTCTCTCACACTCCCTCTCTCTCTCACTCCAATTCCCTCTCTCAAGTATTTATCTTTCTCTCTGCTTCTCATCTCTCTCTCTTTTAGGTATCTCTCTCTCAGGTCTATCTCTCAAGTGTCTCCCATTCCCTCTCTCTTAGGTCTCTCCCTCAAAATATCCCTCCCAACCCATCTCCTCTCTTAGGTCTCTCCCCCATGCTAACTAGATAACTCTCTCTCCCTCTCAAGTCTCTATCTCTCTCATGTCTCACTCCCTCCCACCCTACCTTGACTATTCTTTCTCACTCCAACACCCTCTCTCACACTCCCTCTCTCTCAAGTCTCTCCCTTAAAATATCCCTCCCACCCCTTCTCCCTCTCTTAGGTCTCTCCCTCCCATCCTAACTAGATTACGCTCTTTCTCTGATGTAGTAGTCTCTCTCTTAGGTCTCACTCCCTCCCACCCTACATAGAAAAATATCTCTCACTCCAACCCTCTCAAAATCCCTCTCTCTCAACCTCTCAGGTCTTTTTCTCTCTCTCACTTCATCTCTCTCTCTTAGGTCTTTATCTTTTTGTCTCCCTCTCATCTCTATCTTTGGTATCTCTCTCAGGTCTCTCTCTCAATTGTATCTCTTAAAATATCCCTCCCAACACATCTCTCTCAAGTCTCTCCCCCCACCCTAACTAGATAACTCTCTCTCTCTCTCTCTACCTCCCTCCCTCCCACCCTACCAAGACAAATCTCTCACTGCAACCCCCCTCTCTCTCTCTCAGTTATCTCCCTCAAAATATCCCTCCCACCCCTTCTCCCTCTCTTAGGTCTCTCCCTCCCATCCTAACTAGATAACTCTCTTTCCTCGATGTAGTAGTCTCTCTCTCTCAAGTATCACTCACTCCCACCCTACCTAGACAAATCTCTCTCACTCCAATCCCCTCTCTCACCCTCTCTCTCTTTCTCACTCACTCCATCTCCCTCTCTTAGGTCTTTATCTTTCTCTCCCCCTCTCATCTCTCTCTCAAGTCTCTCCCTCAAAATATCCCTCCCAACCCCTTTCGCCCTCTCAGGTCTTTCCCCCCACCCTAACTAGATAACTCTATCTCTCCCTCTCAAGTATCTCTCTCTCAAGTCTCACTCCCTCCTAATATACCTAGACTACTGTCTCTCACTCCAACCCCCTTTCTCACACTCCCTCTCTCTCCCTCTCAGTTCTTTCTCTCTCTCACTCACTCCAACTCCCTCTCTTAGGTATTTATCTTTCTCTCTCCCTCTCATCAAGCTCTCTCGCAAGTTCCTCCCACTCCCTCTCTCTTAGGTCCCTCCCTCAAAATATCCCTCCCAATCCCTCTCCCTCTCTCAAGTCTCTCTCCCCACACTAACTAGATAGCTTTCTCTCTCCCTCTAAATTCTCTCACTCACTCTCTCTCTGGTCTCATTCCCTCCCACCCTACCTAGACTACTCTCTTTCACTCCAATCCCCTCTCTCACACTCCCTCTCTCTCTCTCTCATGTCTCTCCATCAAAATATCCCTCCCACCCCTTCTCCCTCTCTGAAGTCTCTCTCTTAGGTCTCTCCCTCAAAATATACCTCCCAACCCCTCTCCCTCTCTTAGGTTTCCCCCCCACCCTAATTACTAGATAGCTCTCTCTCTCCCTCTCAAGTCTCTCTATCTCTCAGGTCTAACTCCCTCCCACCCTACCTAGACTACTCTCTCTCACTCTAACCCCCTCTCTCTCAAGTCACTCCCTCAAAATATCCCTCTATTGGTGTTTTTTCCAGTAGAACCCCAAAATCCTCTAAGGGGTAGCCATACCTTATGTTCAAGATATTCCTAGGATAGTCACCAACACAACAAGCAAATAATTCAACAATATTTGCTCCTACACTTTAGGCTTTGTGAGACCTAGGAGGGTATTCCCTATTGTGTTCATTTTGATCTTATTTGATGGAGAACACTTCTATGCATGGATATGTTCCTATTACCTGAAAATAAACACAAATCACTAAAGATTTGGCTAATCTTTAAGTAAATAATCATCTATTTGACAGGAACAAGGAAGTATTTCAAATTCATGCTTCATATTTGTAAGATTTAATATGAATTGTTTTTCTATTTTGAATCCATGGTCAAGTGAATCATAAACTCATCCAATTGCAAATTCCCTAACAAACAGACCAGTGTTTTATCAATTGGGCAATGGAGTCAAATATGCAATACCCAGTAATACACAAATTATTTAACTTTGATAATGATGGACTATCTTCATAATGACTTGCAATTTGGAGACTCATATTGTCTAGAACGTAACTTCTTACCAAATCATTTGCAAACTTTCACAAATTTATGACCCTCTTCAAGCATTTAATTAACTCTTTGAGGGTGATCCCACAATACTAGTTTACAATTTTTGGCCAAACTAGGCACTGAAATATTTTTTTCTAACTAAATCTTCACTTTCAGACACCTATAGCGGCTAAACCGTGAGGAATTTGAAGATGATGCAAACCAGTGATTTGTGACATTTTGTTTGTAGATTCGAAATATATTTTTTTCAAAATTTTTGGAATCAGATTGCACTTCTTTTTCCATCTCCTTCGAAAACTAGTTTTTTTTAGTAAACAACATTTTTAAGGAGTGACACCCACCGTATAATGAATAAAATATTTTCCATGAAGGATAAAATTCTTATTCTTTCGAATTTAGATTTGTAACTACAATATCAAGTGCTTCCAATTGGTTTCATAGTGTTTTATTGAATATTTTTTCCTTAATCATGTTTCTCAGTCAAACCAATTACAATTCAGACATGGGTGGACCGTATAATGTGTAACTCTTTTTGTATGTATTGAAAATCATTTTTTTTTTGTTGGATAAAGGACTTCAATATCTGGTGCACTCATATTTTTCAATTTTTTTTTGATAATCTACTATTTTCCACCTGTGCAAAATAGAGAGCTTTATTTTTGGTGAAAACCCTATGTTTTATAAAACTACAAAAAACAAATACATATTAAAACCAAAACATATTAAAATTATATTCATTGGATAGATCGTTCTGAGGACTATCATCATCCAGTTAGGTCTATGAAGTCTCCTCATTTTCATCCTCAACCTGAGCTTCGAAGTGCAAAATTCTAGAGTTTTTTGGTGCCAAAGGGTGAGAAGGTGGGAAAAGGGGGGTTCGGGCGAACCATGGGGGGTTCGAGTGAACCCCCTTTCAAAAAAGGTTTTCTTTGTTTTTTTGGTAGGAATAGTGGGGCCTTGCATTAAATGGGTTCACCCAAACCTGGGTTCTAGCGAACCTTCTTTTGGTTCGTTCAAACCCCAAAAATGAAAACTTTTGGCATGGGGTCATTTTTTTCAACTTTTCCTTCCTCACTCAAATTGTAAACCACTTTTGTGGGTTTACCCTTGAGTTAAAGTGAAATGAAAGACATATATTCAATTGATCCATTGAAGATAAATGAAAATACCCTTGATATTTCATTTATAATTTGCAAAAATATACAAAAGAAGAGAAAGTGTTCTAGAGATAAGATTTGTTTTGATATCAGTAATTTGCATAAAACTACTTTTAAGATTATTACATAGAAGCCTCAATCCCAAGATAACCCTACTATTCTATTAATAGAATTTACAGTATACCCTTTCTGTACTAACTTCTACTTGGATCATGTACTAGACTCAAAATTTCAAAACCCTTTGCAATGAGCCATGAAAACCCTTTTATAGCACAAGGGAGCAACAAGCAACTGACTCAAAATGCAATTACATTTCAAGAATATTTCAATTTAGCTCAAATTCAATTTAATTTCAAAATTTCTCGAATAGTTGTATGTAATCATTTACTGAGCATGGGAAAACACAATTTGTAACTATCACCAAAAGAAAATGCCAATGCCGCCATAAATTTCCTTTAACCGCTAGCTAGGCACTGCATTCCATATCCACGTCGATCAAAAGTCTTCATAGTATTAATCTCGGGCATCCGTAATTAACATGAAGACAAAAAACAAGCAACATATGCAGAGAGCGGAAGAAAACCACCACAACAATTTTATCATCATCACAAAAATTAAACATCCAATCACCATTTTCATTCTGTGACCCATAACAAGCATTAACACCAAAGCCATGGTACACACGTCCACCGTGCGTCCTTGTAGGAGGCGGGGAAGAGACTTCCGATCCTTCCTCATCTTTATCGTTAATAGGCATAGAACCATTACACCTGCTCGGAATCTTTACTGATGTCGGTGGGACCGATATTACTTCCACCCTTGAGGCTGCCAGTTGATTAAGTATCATAAGATACCTTTGATAGCCTGAGTTTGTTTCAGTCATACTATCTTAAGGGCTATCAGTGATGGCAATTGGGGAGTTTTGTCTTCCATAAGAAGCTCTGTCATACCTTATTTTCCTTTGCACTCCTTGTACGAACCCTGTAGGATCTTTACCTTTGTCTTTTTCCATATCTATACTTGGCTTCTCAACCTTCAACTACATCTAGCAGGAACTAGTGTGGATTTCTCACTAAGGGCCTTCTCCTTGCCCTTCTCCTTCAGAGTTAGAATCTGTTCAAGTAAATTCTACTCATGTTTTGGGGCATCGCCATGAGGATTTTACATGCTGAACCTCAAAGACCTTCTCACTGGCAACACAAAAGCAGCAGGCTTGCTCATCTTCTTTGTTATGCCACTTTGCAGACTCACACCAAAACACTCTTCACTCTCTGCACATCCTAAGAAAATTGTAGCACTTGATTTCAATGGTGAGAATGACAACAATTCAGTCCATATTTATCAAGAAAAATTGATGGTAGTTGTTCATCAATTTTTACATCACACGCATGAGCAAGCAATTAATCACTAGCATTTATTTCATCACCATTAGCTACCCAGGTACTTGGAAATTTGTGTATCATTCTCAATGATAACAAAAAATTAATTCTTTGCATGCACCAAGACCCAATTGATCAATCCTGAAGATCATATGCCATTAATTCTCACTGTTTGTAGTGCAAAATGACTATCACATGCACATTTCTAATTGTTTGAATGTTGGCCTTCGATCCCATGATGAGGTGGCGAATCGAATGATTCACAATGATTCAACTAGGTTTGAATTTAGTGAATCCATTGCTCACCAATCCTTGGCCAATTAGATTCATCCAAGTTGGGAGCCACATCATTTGTTTGCAGGCTCCACCGCTTGGGCAGGTGGAAAAAGCTACATGTCATGAGCTTGCAAACCATGTGGTTTATAATGATTCATCACCTTTTCCTTGTGAGTGAGTGGGGAATGGTTGGGATTATTCCCAATGCTCGATCACCGTTGTCAAATCAAGCCATCATACAACAAGCTCAATAGCGGAAGGCAGGCCCCATCATCTATATTAGGACATGTGTCCTTATCTCGTAGACCTCACAACTTTTATCGAGTGAGCAACTTAAACCAGTGAGCCAGCAGGGAATAGCTCAAATCAATTCTTGAGATCTATTAGTTCCTTAACCTACACATGAAATAATGTTAGTTTTAAAAGTAGGGCCATTGCTAGGCCGACGATGATTGGACCCTCGGGTAAAGACTTAATTTGTCTTTGGAAATGAAATATTTCACCAGACTTTAGGGAAATATGAAGTTGGAAAGGGTGTGGGGTGTTTGACATTCCTTGAGAAAAGGGTTTGGTATTAACATGTATTCAAGGGCTTGAAAGGTGATTTAAGCTACCGGTGACTGAGTGTAGCAATTCAACATAAAAATAAAATGCTCAAAGGGTTTTAAGATAAATTGTCATACAAAGAGGGTTCACAAACCAAAACCCTGACCAAGTTAGCCTTGAACACAAAGCTCACAATCATGGTCAAACTAGGAGGTGCTAAAAAGTTTTACAAAATTTTGGAGGCTCTATTAGTGGCGCATGCTCGGGGATGTATACCCCCAATGGGTATAGTGAGAATCTAGAATCTTCGGGTGAAGCAGGCCAAGGAAGAAGCACAATGAAGCTAGGAGCCTGCCTGGACAAGGCAAGAAGACACAACTAAAAGAAAACACACCAGACCAAACCAAAATACATTATTCACAAAGTTGTACAATGCAACATGTGTTCCCTTTGAAGCCCTTTTCATACGATTGGCTTCAATCCTCAAAATGGAGGCCCATGGCCCCAAAAATCCTAGGACTAATTCTTTCCTTTATCAAACACTTTTCCCTATTCTATAGGTAATGGATCAACATGTGTGTTAAGCATTTCTGAGCAACTGGCATCATCATTATTGACACCATCAATCCCACTCACTATAATGATGTCCCTTTCACTAACTTGTTCCACCATAGGATCATCAAGTTGGATTGGAAAGAAAAAAACATTCATATTTCATTTGAACATTAATTTTTACATTGCATTCACTTTGCACATCAAATTGGAATCCTTCATCGACACTCTACTGCATACTAGGCCAAATTCTTGAATTATCAGGGAGAAAAAATACATAATCAAGAATACCTTCACTTTGCTTGACATGAGTGTTATCCTCATTAGGTGGAAACAAATCCATAATAAGGTCCAAAATATGAGGGGCATCTACAAAGAATTCAAGTGCACATTCATACTAGTTAACATCATACCTCATGCTATTTGCACCTCTAAGTTGTTCTTCACCTAGATCAAAAAATCCTACAATATCAACACAATCTGAAAATTCATCAAATTGTTTCTCCTCATCAACATGAAATACTACTTCTTTAGGACCAATGTACCCATCCGAGTGCAAAACTTGATCATTCAAGAATAGGCCCCTCCCTTTATCCATGCATATGTCATCTTTATTATCATGCATGGCTGACAATTTAGCCACTATTTCAAGTACACAACCATGTAGCATAGGAAAATGGGTATGCTCATCAACATCTCCCTCAATACGAGCACTATATTTAAGATTGTCACCATGAACAATAACATCCTTATCTTCAAGCTCTTCACCCCATGAGCAACTATCATGTTGAATGAACAACAAACTTGAATTACATTCCTAGTTATCATCAAATATAGTTTGCTCATTCACTTGTGGAAAAATGACTTCACCAATACTTGTACCACTTCCTTCATATTCACAAGTAGTACTTGCTAAGAACTCATTAGGATTTTTAACAAAGAATGGATTATTCCTACACCAATAAGGATCATCATTTATCATCTCACATGATGGTGAGGATTCATCATATAGGGGATTTTTCCACACCTTCATTATTGTCACACATATTCCCATTTTCTCAAAATGAGAATCCTGATTCCTAGAATCATCATTGCACTCAAAGTCATCATAGTGACTTGAAGAATAGTGAGAGATGCTTTCAACATTATCTTCATCATTTGCATTCAAGATTATTGATCCACATTCTTCAAGCTCCTCACATGAAGAAAATTGTTCACTCTCAAGCAAGTGTACCCTGTCAAGGCTATCAATATGTCCTTTACTTGAAGCAAGATATTCCATCTCCAATTCATGAGAAGAATTATAATCAACAGAGGACCAACCAAGCTCAATTTCATCACCTTGGGCCCTGATTTGTGCCTCATCATCACTGATCAAATTAGGAAATGGGACTCCCCCCTACTCCCCTTGTATTTTCTCATAATCTAGAACATCCCAAGGGCGAAAATCATGCACCATTTCCTTGTCCTCATATTGTGTATCTTCATCCTCATCATTGCTATATGGATCTACATATATGTTGTGAAATGACAAAAATCATTAACCAGTTGCTCCCATTTTGTTACATCCTTTTTGTTTGCTTGCAGTATTTCCTACCCTTCGTTATCATGGCAATTTGATATGCTTGACACAATGTGGTAGACTCTTTATCCCTTAACAGGTAACCCATCTTGCTATCAAATGCACCAAGGTACATAACCAAACATTCAACATCATTTGGTCTCATATTTTTAGTGATATCCCTTATAACCTTTGCAAACCTAAGATTAAAAGCAGGAATAAGCTCATCTCCACTTCTATGGATTTTCATGAAAATTTTCCTTACTACATTTGGATTTACTCTTTCACAAAATTGTTCCATGAACATCATTTTAAACTCAACCCAAGAATGTATAGAAGATGTTGAGAGAAAAGAAAACTAGTCCCTCGCATCTCCTTTCAAAGACTGAACAAACAACTTCACAACCACATCTTCAAAGTCCAATTTATAATCTCCCATCATATCAACAAACTCTTGCAAATGTTTGCTTGCTGACTCAAACTTTTCTCCTCTGAATTTTGGTATCTTATCTTTGATTTTAGGTGATACAACATTTGGGTAACCACGTATGTTATTGAAACCAATGGCTTTGTACCTCTCAATACTAAAATTCCCTTGATGTGACAAAGAATGCTCATCATGTGTCATTGCATCCAAGTCCACACCCAAATGTACAAATTGACTAGAAATTTTGTACTACCTTTGCAAGCCTTATTAGATTTAACAAAAGGCAATTCAAATTCCCTTTACAATCATGATCTTAAGCCTTTACAACACAAACCTCCTTTGTATTTTACTTAAAATATCTACAATATAACATGTTTCTTTATTATAATACATGAATCTCAGATAATACTTTAGAAACATGTAAAGTCACCATTAATATTCCCTCATTTAGTGTTATCTCACCTAATTGGGAATTATTTACATCTTAAGTCCTAAATGTTTCTCACAATTTACTAGCAGATATAACAATGTCCTTTTAGATTTATGAGAATACCTAGAAATTGGTGATAGCTATTGAAATTTCTTCTCTGACTGCAAATTTGCAAGATCTGGAATGTTCCTATATTTCTTTATTAGGTTCATTAGATAGAGTCACCGCCTCTTATGGAGAGGACAAAAATTCAAACAATATGAAGTTTATTCAACAGTAAATCTTGCTCTGGGTCTTCTCATCCAATAGAGTCACACTCAAATTTTGTGAGCTTCACGACAATCAAGACATTTCTAGGTCCAGGGACTTCTCAACATTTGAACCTCAGTTCAAATTCACCAACTATTTGACTCTATGATACAACAATCTACGACTAGATAATGACAATCTTGTCCCCAATAGAGTTTCCAATTTTGTTGATTTTTTTTCTAGCAGAACCCCAAAATCCTCTAAAGGGTAGCCAACCCTTATGTTCAAGAGATTCATAGGCTAGTGGCCAACACAACAAGCAAAGAATTTAGAAATATTTACTCCTACACTTTAGGCTATGTGGGACCTAGGAGGGTGTTCCCTATTGTGTTCATTTTGATGTTGTTTGATGGAGAACACTTCTATGCACATATTTGTTCGTATTACTTGCAAATAAACACAATCCACTAAAGATTTGGCTGATCTTTAAGTAAATAGTCATGTATTTGACATGAACAAGGAAGTATTTCAAATTCATGCTTCATATTTGTAATATTTAATGTGAATTGTGTTTCTATTTTGAATCCGTGGTGAGGTGAGTCATAAACTCATCCAATTGCAAATTCCCTAACAAATAGACCGGCATTTTATCAATTGGGCAATGGAATCAAATATGCAATACCCAATAATACACAAATTATTTAACTTTGATAATTATGGACTATCTTCATAATGCCTTGCAATTTGGAGACTCATAGTGTCTAAAATGTAACTTCTTACCAAATCATTTGCAAACTTTCACAAATTTATGACCCTGTTCAAGCATTTAATTAACTCTTTGAGTTAAACTAAAAGAAAGACATACATTCAATTGAGCCATTGAATATAAACAAAAATACCCTTGATATTTCATTTATAATTTGTAGATTCAATCTACAAAAGGAGAGAAAGTGTTCTAGAGATAAGATTTGTTTCGATATCAATAATTTGCATAAAACTGATTTAAGATTATTACATATAAGCCTCAATCCCAAGATAACCCTAATGTTTTATTCATTAGCATTTATAGTATACCCTTTCTATACTAACTTCTACTTGGACCATGTATTGGATTCAAAATTTCATAACCCTTTGCAATGAGCCATGAAATCCCTTTTATAGCACAAGGGAGCAACAAACAACTGACTCAAAATGCAATTACATTAAAGAATATTTCAATTTAGCCCAAATTCAATTTTATTTCAAAATTTCCCAAATAGTTGTATGTAATCATTTACTAAGCATGGGGAAACAAAATTTGTAACTATCACCAAAAGAAAATGCCAATGTCACCAAAAATTTCCTTTAACCACCAACTAGGCACTGCATTCCATATCCACGTCAAACAAAATTCTTCATAGTATTAACCTCAGACATCCATAATCAACATTAAGACAAAAAAAGCAACATATGCAAAGAGCAAAAAAAACCACCACAACAATTTCATCATCATCACAAAAATTAAAAACCCAATCACCATTTTCATTACCTAGATCTAGAACAAGCACCAACACCAGAGCCATGGTACACACATCCACTGTGCATCCTTGCAAGAGGTGGGGAAGTGACTTCCACTCCTTCCTCATCTTTATCATTACCAGACACAAAGCCATCATTCCCACTTGACTTGTCTTTACTGATATTGGTGGGACTAATATTACTTCCACCCCCGGGGCTTCCAGTTGATTAAGTATCATAAGATACCTTTGATAGCCCGAGTCCATTTCAGTTGCATTGTACGAAGGGTTGTCAGTGATGGAAATTGGGGAGTTTTGTCTTCCATAAGAAGCTCTGCCATACCTTATTTTCCTTCACACTCCTCATATGAACCCTACGGGCTCTTTACCTTTGTGTTTTGCCATTTCTACAGTCGTGACTTGGCTTCTCAACCTTCAGCTACATCTAGTAGGAACTAGTGTGGATTTCTCACTAAGGGCCTTCTCCTTGCCCTTCTCCTTCAGATTCAAAATCTATTCAGGTACATTTTGCTCATGTTCTAGGACATCGCATGAGGTTTTTCAATGCCAAACCTCAGAGACCTTCTCACTAGAAACACAAAAGTAGCTAGCTTGCTCATCTTCTCTACTAGGATGCTTTGCAAACTCACACTAGAACACTCTTCAATCTTTGCACAAACTAAGAAAATTGTAGCACTTGATTGCAATGGTGAGAATGACAACAATTCATCTTTTATTTATCAAGAAAAATTGATGGTAGTTGTTCTTCAATTTTGAAATCACATGTGTGAGCAAGCAATTAATCACTAGCATCCATTTCATCACCGTTAACTACCTAGGTACTTGGAAATTTGTGTATCATTCTCAATGATAGCAAATAATTTATTCTTTGCATGCACTAGGACCCAATTAATCAATCTTGAAGAGCATACATCATTAATGCTCATTGTTTGTAGTGCAAAATGACTATCACATGCACATTTCTAATTGTTTGAATGTTGACCATCAATCCCCTAATGAGGTGGTGAATCGAACAATTCACAAAAAGTCAACCAAGTTTGAATTTAGTGAAGCCATCACTCACCAATCCTTGGCCAATGAGATTCATCCAAGATGGGAGCCACATCATTCATTTGTGGGCCCCACCTCTTGCTTTGGGTGGGTGGACAAAGCCATGTGTCACAAGCTTGCAGACCACATAGTTTATAATTAGTTGTCACCTTTTCCTTACGAGTGAGCGAGGAATGACTGAGATTATTCACAGTGCTTAGTCACTGCCATCAAATCAAGCCATCATACAAAAAGCTCAATAGTGGAAGTCAGGCCCCATCATCCATATTAGGACATGCGTCCTTATCTCGTAGACCTCACAGCTTTTATCGAGCAAGAAACTTAAGCCAATGAGCCATTAGGGAGCAACTTGGATCAATTCTCGAGATCTAGTGGTTCCTTAACCTGCACGTGAAACAATGTTAGTTTTAAAAGCTGGGCCATTGCTAGGCCGACGATGATTGGACCCTCGGGTAAAGACTTAATTTGTCTTTGGCAATGAAATATTTCACTGGATTTAGGGAAATATGAAGTTGGAAAGGGCACGGGGTGACTGACATTCCTTGACAAAATGGGTCAGTATTGGCATGTATTCAAGGGCTCAAAAGGTGACTTAAGCTATCGGTGACTAGGCATAGCAAGTTAACTTAAAATTAAAATGCTCAAAGGGTTTTAAGATAAATTGTCATACAAAGAGGGTTCACAAACCAAAGCCTTGACCTAAACCTTGAAAACAAAGCTCACAATCATGGTCAAACTAGGAGGTTTTAAAAAATTCTGTAAAATTTTGGAGGGTCTATAACCCTCTCTCAGGTCTCTCCCTCCCATCCTAACTAAATAACTCTCTTTATCCAATGTACTCATCTCTCTCTCAAGTCTCACTCCCTCCCACCCTACCTAGACAAATATCTCTCACTCCAACCCCCCTCTCTCACACTTCCTCTCCCTCTCTTAGGTCTCTCCCCCCATGCTAACTAATAACTTTCTCTCTCCCTCTCAAGTCTCTCTCTCTTAGGTCTCACTCCCTCCCACCCTACCTAGACTACTCTCTATCACTCCAACCCCCTCTCTCACACCCCCTCTCTCTCAAGTCTCTCCCTCAAAATATCCCTCCCACCCTTTATCCCTCTCTCGAGTCTCTCCCTCCCATTCTATCTAGATAACTCTCTTTCTCTTATGTAGTAGTCCCTCTCTCTCTCTCAAGTCTCACTCCCTCCCACCCTACCTAGACTACTCTCTATTAGGGTTAAGGGTTTAATGTGTAGTGTAGAGGGTTGAGGGTTTAGGGTTTAAGGTATAGGGTTGATGGATTAGTGTCAATGGTTTCAAGTTTAGGGTTTAAGGGATAGTGTTGATGGATTAGGGTTGAGGGTCTAATGTGTAGGGTAGAGGTTTTAGGGTTGAGGGTTTAAGGTATAAGGTTGATGGATTAGGGTCAAGGTTTCAGGATTCAGGGATTAAGATTGAGCAAGTAGGGTTGAGGGTTTAATTGATAGGGTAGAGGGTTGAGGGTTGAGATATTAGGGTTTAAGGGTTGAGATATTTATAATTGTAATCGTTCTAAATATTCAAGTCCTAACAATGTATCACCTTTACTTATACTCAAGTGTAGTTAATTGGTTTGTTCTTTATTTTTCTTGTTCTAGATATTGAATTCTTAATAATGTATCATATTTTCCATCACATTTGGTGCTTGCCAAATTTGGTGCTCTCCAAATTTGGGGAGTGCCAAATTTGGGGAGCACCAAATGTTCCCTTTCCAAAAATAGTAAAAAAGGAGTTGTCCCCATGATTTAGGCCCACAATTCTCTGCATTTGTCTGGTTCTACATTTTATTCGACTCAAAAATTCCTTTTATGCAGTTGACTTGTACCAAATTATGCTTGATCAGTCACCTTTTTAGCACCAACTTGCATGCTAGACAACGTAGAAGAAAACAATTTGGATTTTCGACATCATTTTTCATTATCTCAAGTAATATATTCATTTTGGTACAATTAAAATGTTTATATTTAGTTTTGACAATTATAAACCATTCCTTTCATGATTTTATTAATCATAATAGTTTTACATACAATTTGACATTGAATTAGATGGAAGTTGCATAAAAAATCAATTTTAGGAGTTTGAAGAAAAAAATGGAAAACATGACATATTTTAGATTAATTCACGTAAACTTATATAGAGGATATCAAATTAACACAAACATGGTTATGAATTCCATTTTCATTGCTTATAGTAGTCCATTTCCATCATGGCTAGTGGAATTCACTCCTTTTCATTTTAGCTAGATGTTTATATTGAGTTTTTTTGTTTTGTTTTGACAATAGAGACCATTCATTTGATGATTTTATTAATCTTCATTGTTATACATTGAATTAGATGGAAGTTGTATATAAAATTTTAGTTTTTAGGAGTTTGAGGATAAAAATTGAAAAACATGACATAATAGATGAATTCATGTAAACTTATATAGAGGATTTGAAAAAATGCCTCAAGGAAATACCTCAAACCAATGTGGTCTCATGGAGTGCAATGAAAAGAAAATGCAATTGGTAGTTGCTCCTAGTTATTAGTTATGCAATGTGAAGTAATTGCATTTAAGAGTTGCACATAGGTTGACATTCAAAAATATTAGATTGTAATTGAAATTTTGTCATCTATAAACATCTAGTTACATTAGTTATGCAATGTGAAGTAATGATTTGGGTTTTAAAGATGTGCAATGCTTGATGTAATCACTATCCTTGAAATAGATTGAAGTCACTATCATTTATGCCTTCTTATGTTTGCACAACTAAAACCAAAGAATATTGTCATTATAATCATGATTGTCAAAGTTTTCAAACTCCAAACTCTGCCCTACTACAACCATAACAACTTTGCATTTTGTCTTAACACTTTGTTATCAAAGATTGCCCTTTAGAGTTGACTGTTGTTTTGTATTTGATTAGACTATATCCTTCCTTTGTGGCATTGTTTCATATGTACTAAAATGAAGACTATGAGACCACATTTCTTTGAGGCATTTTTTCAAACAACTCATTTCCAAGTTGTCTATGTTATTGCTTACTATTATGCTTTGATAGATTTTTTCCAAGCATCCCTATTTTGTTCGAAAGCACCTATTTTAGTCTTTTAGCCATAAAAGAAAGGAAGCAAATTGTTTGATAAGATGCTTTGGTAGACATGTATGGAAAATGTGGTAGCATAGAAAAGGCAATGAGTTGTTTGAAAAAATGACTCAATGAAATGTGGTCTCATAGTGATGGACATCACCATGAGACCCATTTCTTTGAGGAATTTTTTCAAATAGCTCACTGCCTTGTTTCATAAAATGCTTTGGTAGACATGTATGAAAAATGCTTTGGTATACATGTATAAAAAATGTTTTGGTATACATGT
The DNA here is from genome assembly GCA_007258455.2 of Sequoia sempervirens. Classification (NCBI taxonomy): domain Eukaryota; kingdom Viridiplantae; phylum Streptophyta; class Pinopsida; order Cupressales; family Cupressaceae; genus Sequoia; species Sequoia sempervirens. The sequence goes on from VDFB02281492.1 coordinate 645,420,463, forward strand.
ATAAAAAATATTTTGGTAGACATGTATGAAATATTCTCTGGTATCTACACGTATGAAAAATGTAGTAGCATAGATATGTTTGATAAAATGATTTGGTAAATGTGTATGGAAAATGTGGTACCATAGAAAAGGCAATGATTTGTTTGAAAAAATGTCTCAAATAAATGTGGTCTGATGGTGATGTCCATAACCATGAGATCACATTTCTTTGAGGCATTTTTTCAAATAGCTCATTGCCTCGTTTCATAAAATGCTTTGGTAGACATGTATGAAAAATGTGGTAGCATAGACATGTTTGATAAAATGATTTGGTAGACTTGTATGGAAAATGTGGTAGCATAGAAAAGGCAGTGAGTTGTTTGAAAAAATTCCCCAAAGAAATGTGGTCTCATGGTGATGTCCATCACAAATATGAGACCATATTTATTTGAGGCATTTTTTCAAACAACTCACTTCCTTGTTTCATAAAACACTTTGGTAGACATGTATGAAAAATGCTTTGGTAGAAATGTATGAAAAATGTGGTAGCATAGACATGTTTGATAAAATGATTTGGTAGACATGTATGGAAAATGTGGTAGCATAGAAAAGGTAATGAGTTGTTTGAAAGAATGCCTTAAATAAATGTGGTCTCATGGTGATGTCCATCAACCACATTTCTTTGAGGCATTTTTTCAAACAACTCATTGCCTTGTTTCATAAAATTCTTTGGTAGACATGTATGAAAAATGATTTGGTAGACATGTATGAAAAATGTGGTAGCATAGACATGTTTGATAAAATGTTTTGGTAGACATGTATGGAAAATGTGGTAGCATAGAAAAGGTAGTGAGTTGTTTGAAAAAATTCCTCAAAAATATGTGGTCTCATGGTGATGCATGAGAAGCAAATGCAAAAAAGTGGTAGTGTAGACAAGGAAATTATTTGATTGCAATTGAAATTTTGTCATAGATAGATCAACATCTAGTTATTAGTTATGCAACATGAAGTAATGCTTTGAGTTTGAAATATATGCAATGCAATGTAATAAAAAATATGAATATGTTTCATAAAATGCTTTGTGTGTTTCATAAAATGCAATGCAATCAGTGATATGTTCATATGTTTCATAAATTCTTTGTGTGTTTCATAAAATCCGATGTAATCACCAATATGTTCATATGTTTCATAAAATGCATTACTTACTTTTGTTCTTTGTGTGTTTGTGAACATGTAGCATTCAATGTCATGCCAAGGAACAAACAAAGCCTCTAACACTAGATGAATGTGAAGCTAAAAATGCAAGGAGAAGAGAAACAACAAGGAAAGTTCACGAAGAAAAGAAATTGTAGCCCATAGAGGAAGAAATTCTTGTGCAATCTTAGACAGATGTTAAATTGACAACACAAAGGGAACGAATGCAAAAACTTCATGAAAGGAGAGAAATAAATCCAAAAGTTGGGGGAACATCATCAACCATAAGTGAAGTTCAATGCACACCATCTACAATATCTCATTTTCAAAGTACATCAACAATCACATCTCTAGTTGAAGAGACACCATCAACAACATGTGGTTTTGAAAGTATATCAGCAAACACATCTCTACAAGTGAAGACACTCCACATACCACATCTCAAGTTGGAGATATAACATCGTTTACATGTCAATCTCAAGGTACACCATCACTTTCACCTCTGATTGAAGGTATGCCATCTATCCCCAATTTTGTTGGCATTCCTAATGTTGACACAACTTTACCTTTGAGAAATCCTAAAGTTTTGCATAGAAAACCTAAATATTTGATTGATATTGATGCCAATTTTTTGAAACCAATCGCTGATAAGATTCCAAAACGTACATGTCAAAGATATCCAAATAGGATATGGAGTTTATTTTTTGAGAAGCTAAGTGAGGATGGAAGATGTCAACTATTTTTTAAAATGATGAAGCAACTCAATGTTAGGTGCACCATGAAGATTCTTGGAATAAGAACATCAAAAGACTCAAGTGAGAGGTCCATTGTAAAGAATTTGATGAGTGCATACAAGAGTGTGGGTTCTACCTCATGCATGAAAGATAGTTGTGACACATGACGTGTGATGACAACAACATTGTTAAGTAGTCAAGCCATGAATAAGATGAACCTTACGAAGATGAGTAAATCTTTGAAAATAAGTAGATCATCTATAATGAGAACCAAAAGAAGGCATGAAAGAGTGAATGATCCAAATAGCAATGAGTTATGGGCATTCTCGGGTAGAACACCATAGAAAGATAAATAAATTACTCAAGCCTTGAGATCTCTAATACAAGATTTTTGGAAGGATAACACAAGGGTCCCTCCAATCAAAGAGATGTTGTAAGAAGGAGAATTGGTAGTCAAATCTGTGAGCCACATCCAAGCATTTTTTGGATACTACTCAAACCTATTTTTTTGCTATTTTTGTAGAGAGGTTTCCTCAAGTTAAAACATTTCAAAGGTTTTTTGAAATAATAAATCCTTTTTATGTCAAAAGAAATCACGCACATGCACTACGTTTTGTTGTAGAGTACATATTGAGTTTTCTAACCATTATGATTTTTATCAACGTATATGTGTAGATATGCATACTAACATTGTTTTACAAGAATGTAACATAAGACCTCCACCTAAATCTTCAAGGGATTTCTTATCTAAAAATTTATGTTTAGAAAGAGTGGATGGCCAATTTTTTTACAAGAAATCATGTTTCGATGGCACTAGTTACCAATATAATTTTCATCACTATCTTTACACATAGATAATCCCTACAAAATGTTGCTAATAGTAGCATTGATTATATTTATTTTTAGAAAAAATACTATAACTCTAATCTCTAATAGCATTAAAATATATTTCCACTTTCATTAAAAGTCTCCAAAAACCATCATTAATTAAAGAAAACTCGTAACCATTAGCATCTCTTAGGGATTGGCCATTGAAAATATTTTTTGATATGCTCTCTTGCCCCTTATATGGTACAATACATCCACCACTTTAAGCATAAGACAACTTTTTCATAAACTCTACTATCATACCATTCTAATTCAACTCACCTAAGTTTTGTGTCATTTCCCCCCTTTGGGAGTAGTTTACGGAAATAGGTCCACAAGCTTTGACTCATTTCATTTTTAACTACTTATAGTCATTAAAAAGACTCAATTTTAGCACTATCAAATGGTATAATATTTTTTTATCATAAGAAACTTCTATTCTATGTGATTTTCTAGTATATTTATGAAAACCTTTGACCAAATTATGATTATCTTTAGCTAATTCATTCTCATTAAAAATGTTTGTCTTGTCATGTACTTTTCAAGTGTACTCATATGAGCTCATTATTTTTTCTTCTATATATCTATGCTATATGTTGTCATTAACATCTCTTAAAATTATCTTTGCATTTACTCTTGGGGTTTCCATATTGGTTTTTGTTTATGATCATTACCCTTCTTTAAGATTCTATGAGCTTTGACCTACTCTAGGAATTATTATTTCAAACCACAAGCTTTAAAGTTGCCATAATTCCTTTAGATGGAATCTATACTAATTTTATTATAATTAATAATCTTTGATATGGAATTGGGTCCCCTTTTATATCCATTAAAATGTTTTTTTATTATTCTTCTAGGTACACTTTTGATAGTTGTTTATATTCAAATATTCGACTTATTGTTGAAAATCATTTTAGGTTTAGTATTTACCCAAGTGTCTCGCTCTATTTGTTGTTGGAGGTGTTTTTATCTTATTGTGGGAGATAAACATGGATTAGATCATATTTTCATAGACTATGGTATTTGTTTCTCCTCCACTTCACACTATAAAAAGATTTGAAGAATACTATTTTAGCCATACGAGCACCATAATGGCTCCAAATTATGTTTTTTATGTTGTTATGCTAGATCAACTCTAGGTCCAGTGGAAATTTCAACACTAATTGTACACTAGTAGTTTGATCTCTTTAAATACCTTAGAGGTCAATGCATCTACTATTGGGAGGAATAGTAAGGATTCATAACATGGTGTGAACCCCAATTCCAAACTTGCATGAACAAAGCAAACAATCACACTATTAGATCAAAATGCAAGGTTAGAATAAGAATTCCCCATAAAATCCCTTCGCATTGTTAAAGAACAAGGAAAAAGATGAAATAATTGAGCAAATACAAACAAAGGTAACTATTCCTATTCTAAACCAAAGCAAACACTTGATCTTATGGGGGGATTGGTGCTACTTTGATGTGAAAAGTAGCCCTTTCCCAACCCATTTTGATAAGCTCAATGATGATGGATGAACAAGATCTCAAATGATGAAGATTGTGCATCAAGTTGTGGAGGATTGTGGAGGAGTAATACGATAGAGAAAATCTCTATTTATAGAATAGAAAAATAGAAGAATGCAAAACATGGAGGATGTGGAACTAAAGATCAACTAATGACAAGATGCCACTTGTCAACATGTGAGAGGTTGAGGAATGAACACATTTTGGTCAATGTGCCAAAGAGGGGGAGATCTAAAATTTGAACTTGATGAAAAGATGAGTTAAATGCTAAGTTTGACTTGTGCAAGAGACATATAAGAGCTCTTATATGCCTTGTTGGATGTACATGTCAATTTGGAGGGAGATTTCAAACTTGGAGAATATTCCACAAAGATGCCAAGTTGAAAATAAATAAAGATTTTAATAAATCATTTAAATGCATTTTCATGTGCAAGTGGCAAAATCTAGAGAATACAAGTGATTAGGATTAAATTAATCAGGATTTGATTTATTTAATAGGAGATTAGGTGATTTTGACTTTTGACTCAGATTTTAGGATTTAAATAAATCAAAGTTGAGAGGAGAATGATTTTAGATTTAATTAAATAAAGATTTGATTTATTTAATCAAAGAGAATGATGTTAGTGCTAAATCAAATAAAGATGGATTTATTTAATTTAAATGGATGACCTTAGGAGATTAATCAATTAAACTTGATTTATTTAATTGATCAGGCGAATATGATTTAATTAAATATGAGGAATGTATGATGTCAATTTCGCATGTCTACATTTTTCCCCTCCTTGAAGCAATGCACTTGCTACGTGGGTTCAAGGAATAAACCTACCATGATCATAATTCAAAAATTTTCTGATTTTTTTGGATGCCCTAGTGGGAAGAAGTATATTGGTACATTGCCCCCTCAAGAAATCGAGCGAAAGATTCAATTTGAGGGTTGATCTCGCGACAAAGAGGTTCAAGATGGACGTATGGATGATTATGATGATGATGCAAATGAGATGGTTTTAAGATGACGAGAATAAAAAATATATATCATCCTAAACATCTTAACTGATTATGCAATCAATGTGAGATGGATGATGTGATCTACTACTATTATGAGATGTATGCATACTAATGGTTTGTGGATGCAAGATGGATGCATTGGTGATGTTATGTTAGCACGAAGAGAAGAAAGAAGAAATGAGATGATGACAAGAGGATCCAACAAGTCCATAATCTGACGAGACTTTATTAGAGATGATACTGATAGATGATGTTTCGCTTATCAAGGATTGGGATTTTAAAAGGGATACTTACCTTATGTTTGATAACACACCTAGATACAATGCATCAAGGTATAAAGAACCAGGATGGCATTGTAACCAATGAGATGGACTTTGACTCAACAAACAGATAGGAGTATTCTTGTTCACACGTGACATATAGAAACCTTGCTAGGATGCACCTAACAAAGCAAGTATTCGCCAAGTTATATTATAAGAAAATCCAACAAGCACAACAAACACAAGATAATGATCATTGCCCCATTCCTATCTCTCTAAATCCTTCGTTTGGACATCATTGAGAGGTCCTTGGGATGAGTGCAATAAGATAAATAAAAAAGAAAAGATCAAGCACACAAACAAGTCAATGTTCTTCATACCTCTAGCCAAAGGGATGTGTTTTGTTTAGGATAAGTATCCAAAGTGTTTATCCAAAATGATGCCCATTCTCAGAACGATATATCCTAGGACATGCATTGTATAAGATGATGATGGGTTGATAAGTTGTTTGATAGGATTTTGATATAAGGTTGACTAACATGTTTGAAAATGATCAAGAGTTTTATTTTTGCATTTAAAGGTTTGTTGCTTCGATTTTGATTTTGCATTTGAAGTTTGCTTTTGTTGATTGTTGTGGTTGTTTCTGTTTTTTTTTTTCCAAAGGGTGAGTGTGATGACTAATTTATTATGGATGATTGATTATTGCGGGTGAAAGCAAAATGGGACAAATATATTTTTTCAAATATTTGGATGTTTTTGATGTTTAGAAATGTTTTGAGGCTATTTTTAAGTTTTTTTTAAAAGATTTTACAAATGTTTTTGGACTTTGTGTCTTGGGGGATCATCAAAGATTATCCTTTCCTATGTTTAAACTCAGAGATGATGTAGTTCGGATAACATGTTTTTGAAATGTTTTGAATGTTTTGGAATTTTTTTGATTTTTTGATATTTTTAGATTTTTTGATTTCTAAATGTTTTTGGATTTTTGCATGATTTTGACGATTTGGATATGGATATGCATGATGATATCAGTGCTTTGTTTTGGGATTTTGTTGGAAACCAAGCTAAGGTTGATTGATTAGATCAATGGATTGATGATGATAACATTGTTGAGGATGCACAACAATGCAAGGATAGTGTTATGCAACAGAAGGATTAAGATGGATATCCCAAGATGATGATAACATTGTTGAGGATACACAACAACACAAGGATTTGATTGATCAGGTTTGATGATGATAACATTGTTGAGGATACACAACAATGCAAGGATAGTATTAAGGAACACGAGGATTGAGATGATGATGAATTGATTGGATCTATTAGAAACCAAGATCAGATTTGCAAACTAGAATAGACCTTCCACATAAGAGAAAAACAAAAAACAAAGATTTGCAAGAAGATGTACAAATATTTATTATTCAAGAATTGATTAATTACAAGATAATGATTTTCTTTATAAAAGAAAAGATGCATAACCCCAATCTTATCTTGAGCAACAAGATAGCTCAACAAGATAAGGATGACAACTACTTAACCTAGGAATTAAAAAATTACCTAAGTAAACTTAGGTAAAGTGTAATTAAATATTAATTACACCAACACCCCCCCATAAGTGCAACTTAGGGAGAAGCAAAATTATTATGCAAAGATGAGTCCCGACAACAGGGCTTGATCAGGTACCGATTTACAAATGCAATGATGAGGTAGAGAAGGAAAACCCAGTGGGACAAAACCCCCCTACAATGAGATGACTACTGCAAAGAAGCACTGGAAGAACACTGTGGAGTAACACTAGAACCGCAATCCAAAAAGCAAGGAAAGATACCTTTGTCTACAAGAAACCAAAACCAAAATCATAATAATGTGACAGCAGACCCGATGCCACAGAACACTGGAAAAATCACAAACTGGAACAACCTTGAATATGTGAAGCAACAGTAGATGAAATGATGATAGAATCTGGAAGTCGTGTATCTCAATGCTGATTCCAAACTGTGACTGAAACTCTTCCATGGGAAGGAGTACCAAAAAAAGACTCTGGAACATTAACCATAAAAACATGGCCCTCAAACTAAGAAGAATATGAACCAATGCAGATCAAGAAACATAATCTCTCAACTGAAGTGTGAACCAATGAATCTAATATGTGTCAAGCTATAGCAAAAATGTGGCCAAAATAAACTAGGAAACCAGATAACCCATGCGAGCTATCATCAAATCAAAATGGATATGGAGATCAAAGTGCATGCACACTCTAATCAAATTTATTATGTAAGAAACCCCCTTGATGGAACTTTATCTCAGTTCATTTATTACAATAACCCAATGATTGTAAAAGAAGAGAATACTAAATGTGCATAAACAAAAAATAAGATGATGTGGTACTGAAATGAAGTGAAAATATTCAAATTTCACCTTTCCAACTGCCAAAACATCCAAGTAATCTCCAAAAGACCCATTACGAAAAATATGGAATAATGATAAACTTGGGATAGATACAAAAAAAAGTGCATGGACAACAAGATAGAGCTCCTTAATGCCTTTCCAATGCCGCAAAGAAGATGAAAATTGGATATCGTGGCAAAAAGTTATGAGCTCGGAAGCCCAAAATGAACATTTGACTTCAAAAAGAAATAAATGCAGATAAATAGAAAAATTCTGAAAAATAACCTACACCATTGGAAATTTCTTGGAACCAGCTTTTCGGCGATATCTCGTTTTCTCGATTTCGATACCATATGCCCAAGTTATGACCAAAAGAAAAAAATTGCTCCTTTAGGGCAAATCAAGGCTAGGAGGGGCAAAGAGCTCGTACGACTGATGAAATCATGCTGACGTCAGCACTTCACTGTATTAAATTTGATGGCCATTTGGCCGTCAGAGCAAAAAATTGCCCCCCCTGCCAAAAAAAAATTTTTGGCTGCCGGAATATGCCTCACTGTCGGAATCTTTTGACAAAATATTCCCAATCCGCTGCTTATTCTAAATCTGCTGGAAAAAATTGTAGGTGCCAGTATATACTCAGTAATGCCAGAATATTCTAACACTAGTTGTCAGTTGGGGTTCGGGTCGCTGGGCTCTCGGTCCATCATTAGACTGCCGGCCTATTGGATGGGCCTAGCGGGGGCTGAGTGGAGACCAGCGAAGGAGGGCTGTGGCAGTGGTGAGTTGGCAGAGGAGGGCCGCAGCGGTGGTAAGTTGGTGACCACCGGGCGGTGCAAACATTTGAACTGGCAGTGCCAACATGGAAACCGAGAAAGCCCTTTTTTTGATTTTTTTTGTTATTCGTGCTTCGGGAAGCGAGCTAGGGAGGCCATACAACCTCCCTAGAATTTTTTTTCCTTAGAAACAACTTTCTCCAAAATCGACAAAATGAAAGGCGATTTTAGGGTTTTTGGCTGCTGTGAATGTGACGGTGACCTCTGTTTGTTCCCAAACTACTCCAAAAATTTGGCTACCCCCAGAGCTTGCAAAAAAAATCCAAGCTTGAAACCCTCACAAATTTGGCAAATGATGGTCAAAATCTACAAAACAAAAGTCAATCTTGACTTTTTCTAGCGCTCTGAATCCAATGGTGAAGCCTGATCTGATCCAAAACACCACATAGATAAACTCAAGGCATGATACCCTTGAGGAATCCTGAACAAACCCTGCAATGATTTTATCAAAAATCTGAGAAGGGGTTGCAAATCAAGGCTCTGATACCATGTTAGAAACCAAGATCAGATTTGCAAACCAGAATAGACCTTCCACAAAAAAGAAAAACAAAAAAGTAGAGATTTGCAAGAAGATGTGCAAATAATTATTATTCGAGAATTGATTAATTACAAGATAATGATTTGCTTTATAAAAGTAAAGATGCATAACCCTAATCTTATCTTGAGCAACAAGATAGCTCAACAAGATAAGGATGATAACTAATTAACCTAGGAATTAAATAATTACCTAAGTAAACTTATGTAAAGTGTAATTAAATATTAATTACACCAACAGGATTAGGATTTTGAAGCTTGGTTTTGGAACAAAATTATCTTAAATGATTTGATGTGATGTTGAAGCACAAATTAGATGTGACTGATATTGACTGTTTGGATTGATGTTTGATGAAAGATGAAGTTTGATAAGGAACATCTTCTCATCAAAATATGCCATGGGCTAGTGATTTGGATTCTTTCTTACAAGTGGTTTGACCAATTTGATTTCATGTTTGCCAATGTTTGGATAACCACATAAGTTGGAGGATATACATCAAGATTTATTCCTAAAGCAAGATGTTAATATCTACCCCCAGTGTTTAGCAATGTATGGAATCCCATGGGTGGATGCTTGGATAGGTGTATGGATGGATGGATATGGATTATCTTATGCCAAGATAAGGTGTTCAAATGAAGGAATGCTTTATTGGATAGTGCTTCATGGCTCAGGTAATGTTGGGATAGGATGAAAATGACTCATGTCAAGATGTTTACCATAAGCCAGCGTAAAGTGTGCACCAAAATTTTTCAAGATCAAGATAACTTGGACTATGGATGCAGATGGATTGGATAAATGGTTCATGGATGAATGGATTTATTATGGTTGAGATGGATAGAATTTTGGCTTTATTATGGATGGGATAAGATGCTTCCTCTTGAACTGGCGTACACAGATGCTCAATTCTACACATGATGCTTGTTTTCTAGGTTTTCATCATGGTACTTGTCCAAAGCGCCACCGTAGTGGTTTTCACTAGAAGACAATTTTTCTCTTTACTATTTTTTATCTTTTTTCTATTTTTTTTGGATTTTTATTATTTTTTTGATTTTTAGAGTTTTTCTGAAATATTTTAAGCTAGTGCTGAACCACCTGGTGCTATTGATGTAGATGCTTCTATCATAATGTGCCATCGATATCCTACCTGAAGAAGCTTTTTTGCTAAGATACGTGTACTTGAATGCAACTTTTGAGATGCTTGATTTTCTTTGTCAATACCAAAGTTAACTTTGTCTTTGTGCACACATCACAATAGAGTGCCTTTTGAATCCTTATAATGAAGGGTCGCTACCAATACATGGTCAATGTGAGAATTGGATATCATTCGTGGAGGCATGGATGGAGTGTGTGGATATGAAAGTGTGCATGGAATTAGGACCAATTGTTTGATACACTTTGTACATCACTTGAGAAGCCTACTTTTTCCTTTGTGGACATCTTTGATGGATACTTTCCCCTCTTTTATTTTTCCCCATAGTTTCTTTGATTGATGGAGTTTGATAGGGATAATCTTTCTTTGTATTTTTTGGTATCCATGTGTATTTGATTTGTCCATTATGCGTCTTTGCTTCTTTTTCTTTGATGATGTTCTTGCTTTGATTCACATCCTTCTTTTGATGTTGGTCCCAATTCATGGATGGGGTGATGGGTGGATGAAGATTCATGATGTGGATGGTTATAGTATTGGCATCAATTTCATCATAAGGATTCTTCGTGCTCCCTATGTTGATGTTTGATTGAGACATACCCAGTATGGTGGTAGTAGCATCTTTGTTCTTTGATTCTCCCTGTTTTGAGAGCACTTATTTAGAATGCATTCTTTGATAAATGACCACTATAAATGACGTTATTTCAATTTACTGCTCTACTAACTCTAGAATATCCCACTCTATCTGAACTATTTCCTTGAGTGGATAATGCTGGATATCCTCATACATGATGTCCTCAGTCTGAATTTGGGATATATCTGATCTTGATGTTGACAACTCAGTTTGACTGTAGGAATCAATAATCTGCTCCTTTTGTGTCATAATGTTAGGAGTAAAGGAATCCTATTCTTTATGAAGATCATCTACATGTATATCCACAGAAAGCACCTCATGGGTAGATGGAGGAGTAAGTGCTATGTGGATATTATCATCTTGTATAGATAGGAGAGTATCCATTAGATCATTGTAGTATCTTGGAGATATGAATTCTTGATCTTGATTAATTTTGGGATTGTTTTTTACATGCTTTGGATCAAGTTCTTGACATGGGTTAATTTCAAAGGATGGATTGCTTACAAAGGTTTCTTGGACATCATCATTAGTCATGGTAAGTGGTTAAATATCCTCTTGATCTTTGAGTGGACTTAGATCAAGTGTCGAGTTGAGGATTCCTTCATTATCTGTAATCATGAGGTTAAAGGGGGTCGACATGTCTTGGAAAGGACCATTGCTAGACCTTCATGAAATATTTTGATCATGTTTTGGAATAAATTATTGAGATATGTTCTCTAACTCATTAGGTGATGTAGAGACATTTTCAATATGATCATTGGTTGATGGATCGTGGATTATGTCAATAGGATCAAATAACTCTAACACTCCTTGAATTAGATCACTAAAAAGTGGCTCTTGATGTATGGAAAGTTGGTCATCGAATGGGGTAGAAACATATTCAATGTGCTCATTAATGGAGAGATCTTGAACATTATTTTCAACAATTGTGGCAGAGAGATTGTCAATGTCCTCAACCATAGGGTCAAATGATGTTGAAATTTCTTGAATTGGTTCATTGTTGGGTATTGTTGGTGGATTTTGATCATGATTGAAAAGTGACTCTTGATAGGTGTTGATTTGATATTCGGATGAGGTGGAAACATCTTCAAGGTGTTCATTGATGGATAAATCTTGATCATGGGTGAAGCCACAATAGTGGTTTACAATTGAAGTGAGGAAGGAAAACTCATAGAAAATGAATACATGGAAAAAATATTGATTTTATGGTTTCGTACGAACATACTGGTTCGACCGAACCCATTAGGGGTTCGCTAGAACCTAGGTTCGGGCGAACCCTTTTAATGCTTTCCCACCAAAAATGAAAACAAAAGCCCTTATAAAAGGGGGGTTTGAATGAACCAGGGTTCAAATGAACCCTGGTTCAAGCGAACCCCTATTCGAACCCTGGTTCGAGTGAAGCCCTAGGGGTTCGCTCAAACCCCTGGGGGTTCATTCGAACCCCCTTATTCCTCATCCCTCCTCTGAGACACCAAAAAACCCTAAATTTTTGCACTTCGGAGCTCGAGTTGATGATGAAAATAGAGGAATCTTCACAAACCCAATTGGAATCAGGTAGTCCTCAAAAAAAGCTATCCAATGAATATAATCTTAATATGTTTTGGTTTTATTATGTATTTGTTTTTTTAGTTTTATTAAACATAGGTTTTTCATCGAAAATGAAGGTCTATGTTCTGCACTTGGAAAATTAGCAGATTATCAAAAAAAAAATTTGAAAAATATGAGTGCACCAGATATTGAAGTCCTTGATCCAACCAAAAAAAATTTGAATATCGATATACACAAAAAAAGTTGTGTTATACGGTCGCGCTATGTCTGAATTGTAATTGGTTTAACTTCAAAACTTGATTAAAGAAAAAAATTCAATAAAAATTGTCTAACCAAGTGGAAGCACTAGATATCGGAGTTATGAATCTAAATTCGAAAGAATTAGAATTTTATCCTTCATGGAAAAAAAGTTATGCGTTATACGATCTGCGTCACTTTTTAAAAATGTTGTTTTTTGAAAAAATCCAGTTTTCGTGAGAGATGGAAAAAGAAGTGTAAAATGATTCCAAAAATTGAAAAATATATTTTTAGAATCTACAAAAAAAATGTGATGAGACTCTAGTTTGCATTATCTTCAAATTTTTCACGGTTTAGCCACTATAGCTGCCCGAATGTGAAGATTTAGTTAAAAATAATAATTTCAGTGTCCAGTTTGGCCAAAAATTGTAAACCACTATTGTGGGATCACTCTCATTGTCCCCAATAGTGATTATCTTTTGATCAATAAGGTATTGGATGAGATTTTTGAGTTGAACACAATCTGATGTTGTGTGTCCCTTTATTCTGTGATAATCACAAAGGTGCTTCTAATTATACCACCACAGTTTCACGTCTAGTTCTTGATAGTTCTCATAGATGGGTATTTTAATGAGATTTTCTTGCACCAACTGTTGCATGACCGATTCGATGGGTCCCCCAAGTGGTGTGTATTTTTTTTTGTTACCTTGTGAGACTTGTCCTTTAAATTGACCTTGTGGTGATTGATTTTGGAGATGTGGTGATTTATCTTTGAGATGTGGTGATTGATATTCGAGATGTGGGGGTTGGATTTTTTGATGTGGCTGATCTTGATATCTAACTTCTTGATACTGGAGATATTGTTCTTGATGTGGTTGCGGACACAACTCAACATTTTGATGACATGGTTCAACTAAAGGAAGAGTGTATTGATTTTGGAGTGAAGATGTGTCTTGGCGAAATGAGTCAATTATTTTGGAAAGTGAAGCAATTTGATCTTGATTTTTATTTTGACTCCCTTGATATAGTTTATTCTTCTGTTCAAGTAAATTTGGAATGTGTACTTGTGGTGTTTGTATGGGATCATGGACAAATTGATTTTGGACAATGTTATGATTTGGGATGATGTTTAGATTGGCATTATAAGTTGAAATTGAACATTGTTGTGGTTGGGAATCACATTGCCTTGATTTAGGTAACTTTGATTTTACATGATGTTACCTTGATTTGGATCAATACATGGAGTTGTTAACATATTGCTTGGACTTTGAACAACATTAGTCTGATTCACAAATGTATCTATCCCAAAGTTTACCAAGTGTGGATTCAAAATGTTCATGTTTGGTAAAGTTGTACTTGGTACATTCACATTTGGCATATAGGGATTTGGTGGGATGATGTCGTTTTGTGGAAGACTCGTGCATTGAGTGTTTGGTTGATAGATTTGTAGGTTTGGACTTGAATTTCAATCTACCATCAGTAAAGATGTTCCAAACTTCAATTGACTGGGTATACTCACATTTGTTGCACCATTGAGGATTGTAGGAGATAATGATCCCATATATGGATTTTATTAATATGAGTTTTGATAATCAATCGGCATTGTAAGGCTTTGAAAGTTTAGTTGGTTTAGATTACTCATGATGTATGGAGCAAGTTTATATTCCATCTTTTTCTTGTGTTGAGGTCTAGTTTGGACCTTAAAATAAGGATCAATTTTCAAGAATGTGGGAGGTGAACCTCTAATTATTTGGGTTGATCCAAACTCTAAGTATAAAAAAGAAAGTCTAACATTTTAAGGATCAAAAGGATGGTGATGAGATATGAAAGATGGATGATTGGTGAATGATTGGAACTCTAGGAAACCTTGAAGAGGATACTAAACTTTAGGACTTGGATTGATGTTTTGATTTGATTTGGGATTGGTTTGATTTGATTTGGATACTGAACTCATAAACTCTAAGAGGTTGGATGTTGTCCTAGAGTAGATTTATCCACAAGATGCTAATTTGACTAAATGTGTAAAGAAGGATTCATCTAGACATGCCTAACCAAACAAGCTATTTTTGATTTGATTTGATTTTGGATTTTGGATGGTGAACTCATAAATCACAAGATGTTGGATGTCATCAAGGGATAGAATTGTTCACAAGGATCAATAATTTGACTAAACATGTGGACAAGGATTCATCTACACACATCTAATCAAACGAAATGATTTTGATTTGGTTCAAATGATTTTCCCAAAGTTTAGCATGAGGGATTTTTTTCAAGATTTCCAAGAATTGTTTGTGAGGTGATTTTGATTTTGATATTTGGGAGATGGATGAAAGTTTTGATTTTGATCCTAAGAGACTTAGAGAGACTTTGTTTACTTAGACCAAGATATTGAAGAACATGGTTTTGTCTAAGACTAGTTCAAACCAAAAGACCAATGTTTGCATGGAAAACCATATGACCAAAAGACACTAAGCACATGTGTGGGGTTCAATTTGAGTTAATCTTGGTTAATGAATTGCTTTTACCACAAACACACTTCTTGTTTATCCTTTCAAACTAAATGTCTATGTCTCAATTTCTTTTCATCCCACAAAGTGCTATGTGGAAGTTCCAAGAAATCAAGACAAGGGTTGCCTAATGTTGAACTTTAGTAAGCAAATTGAGATATAAATCCAAGTTTCTAGAAACCTCTAAGGATAGAATCCCAAGGGAAAGCAATAACACTTGTATTTTGTCAAAGATATTTTCTTCCTCAAGGGTTTGAAGTTTGATGATAATGTTGAATATATTTTTTTCAAATGTTTACGAACAAGAAAAGTGTTTTGTTTCCAAGAACATGTACAACCCTATGGATATTTGAGACAATATTTGTTGATTCCCCACTTGGACAAGTCTAGCTATGCTTAGTTTTATCAAATTTTTAGATGCTTGACCCCACTGGCTCCCCTCCATGACACTCACTTCTCGGGGAAACCAAGCATCAGTACCCATGAAACTCCCATGGCATACTTTCCATTCTACTAAAAATTGTAAAAGTGTGGGGTGGCTTCAAAACGACCATTCTTGCACCAACAAATAGATAGGGATTTTGGCCTTTCTACAACAAGGGTTTTAATTCGTACTTTCCATTCGTAGGAGTTGACCCAATGTGGTGAGAGACCATTGCTGCCCTTCTCATCGAAGCCAACCATGTGATATTGGCCTTTGTTCCAGTACCCACTTTTATATCCCAGCTAGAAATACTCTTGGCTTTAGAGTGTTACCGGTTGAGTCGTTCCCTTGGGTGAGTACTTTTTCCCCAAGGCAGGCCCTCTAAGATAAAAAAAAAGTGAGTAAACATATTCATAGTTTGATCAACCTTCGTTTAGAAACAAAGGGAGACCACATGCAATAAGTTCCACTCACACTTGCAAAGTTTGTTCAATTTTAAACCCAAATCAAAATGTGGAGGTAATTAATTTATCCTAACCTAAGACCACCAAATATCCTTTTGATTCTCAAGATTTTGTGAGGTGTGAGAGAAGCGCATATGTCTTTTCAATGGTGTTAGTTTAAGTAAGCAATCACAAAACAAAGTAGCACATGTTCTTTTTAATCCCACAAAGCAATAATGACTTCTTTTTAAGCACCAAAGGAAATGTGAAGATTGTTTTGTTCAATTTTTAACCTCAAACAAAATCTAGTCAATTTTCCTAAGGTTCATTTTAACCTTTTGCAATGAAAATTGAAAGCTTTTATAAGGTTTGTTTTAGAGCCCAAAAAGAAGTGAGTTAGTCTAAAATAGAAAATTAAAGCATAGAATGGAAGCTCTAATCATTAAAAAATTCTTTATCAACTCCAAATTTGATGCTCAATTTCTCTTTAACTCCAAGATTCTTCAAAGATCATTTCTTATGCTTCAATTTTTTTTTGCAAGTCCTTTGCATGAACGAAATCCCTTTCTCATGTGATAAGCCTGGATGTTTGGCTGGCTGCCTGGAATTGATCTAGCATTAAAGGCATCCATATTCCCATTCTCCCATTGCCCTCTTCCTGACTATGAGGCCTTTGATATGGATTGAGATGAAAATAGTAGTGCAGATGAATTGTGGATGTCTAATATAAATTTTCTATTAAAGGCTCGCCCACTGCTTCAAAGGGAAAGCTTCAAGAAACAAATCAACACAAGCTAGCTCATAAATGATAACGATTGCAAGATTTGCGCATAAAATATTTGTTGGAAAAGGCGTAAGAAACTTTTGAGCCAATGCTATTAGCAGGCGTAAATCAAATTCTCAAACTTTTTCCAACATCCGTGTTGCTCGCGCTAGTAATGGAATCTACGCATATGAATCTATTTAAAAAGCTTTGAGTGGTTGGTTTGATTAGAATCACCTCATAAAGCTTCTGCTCATTGGCAATAGTGGTGTTGGAATTTTTTTTGTCTCCTTCTCAAGTTTTTGGATGACTTCTTTACCACAAGTTTTATAACCTTCTATTGGTATTGACTTCAAAATTAGAATCGTTGAACTACATGGGAAGCGCATTAATTTCTAGAAAAGGCAAGGGCAATTATTTAACACTGGGTTGGTGGAAAATGACCACTAAAAAAAAAGCTATTCATTGGCAGTGATCAATTGTTGCCCCAAGACTGGCCCGCTCATGTTACAATAGTAAATGTGATGTTCAATCAAAGGCGAGGAAGCCGTAGTAAATTAGATGATCATACATGCACATTTTTCTTTCGTAGGAATGGCCCACAAGGAATGTTTGAATTCTTTGCATTGAGTGGATGGCGTGTCTTTACTACCTCAACTATGCACCCAACAATGGTAGCCAAGTATATCACGAATATTGTGAGAACAACACATCCCTTCAATAGATCGTTCACCTTCAGAAATTCTTCCACAATGAAAGAAATCTTTACGTTTTAAGCACATGGTACACACTTCTCTGCAAGTTGTCTCAGCAAAAACATAAATTATTTTCAAGAAACTTTTATTTTGATATCCAGAAAGTTATGTATAATAGATGCAGAAAAAAGAAAAAAACAAAGATGGCATGCAAAAGCAGCTCAAGTACAAGCTGGACATGTGTTCAGAATGTGCTATTCTATTGCATTAATTACAATAAATATTAGATGACAACCTCTCCTATAAGATAATAAAGGTGAAATCCAAGAATTCCCACCACAAAATTTCATAGATTCAAAAGATTGTGAGTTTTAAAACAAATTCTTATGCAAAAGTATAAAGAGCGATTCCTACTCGAGTTTAGTAAAACAAAACAAAAGCTACTTTCGTCTGAGAAATTACTGATTCCAACCTCTAAGACAAATTTCTCTCAAAATTATTAGCTACCGAGTTACATTTTTCTGAAACTTTGAATGCCTCTGTCGCGTAAAGGCTGGAGACAGTTTCTATAGTTCAAACAAGAAAAACAAAAACAATCACACTTTTGTTATATCAATCACAAAAATTAAACTACGTATGTCTTCAGTTGATTTGGAGAGCCCTTGTTCTAGTGCCACAATGTGAACCCCAATTCCAAACTTGCATGAACAAAGCAAACAATCACATTATTAGATCAAAATGCAAGGTTAGAATAAGAATTCCCCATAAAACCCCTTTGCATTGTTAAATAACAAGGAAAAAGATGAAATAATTGAGCAAATACAAACAAAGATAACTATTCCTATTCTAAACCAAAGCAAACACTTGATCTTATGGGGGGATTGGTGCTACTTTGATGAAAAAGTAGCCCTTTCCCAACCCCTTTTGATAAGCTCAATGATGATGGATAAACAAGATGTCAAATGATGAAGATTGTGCATCAAGTTGTGGAGGATTGTGGAGGAGTAATACAATAGAGAAACTCTCTATTTATAAAATAGAAAAATAGAAGAATGCAAAACATGGAGGATGTGGGAATAAAGATCGACCAATGACAAGAGATCACTTGTCAACATATGAGAGGTTGAGGAATGAGCACATTTTGGTCAATGTGCCAAAGAGGGGGAGATTTGAAATTTGAATTTGATGAAAAGATGAGTTAAATGCTAAGTTTGACTTGTGCAAGAGACATGTAAGAGCTCTTAAATGCCTTGTTGGATGTACATGTCAATTTGGGGGGAGATTTCAAATTTGGAGAATATTCCTCAAAGATGCCAATTTGAAAATAAATAAAGATTTTAATAAATCATTTAAATGCATTTTCATGTGCAAGTGGCAAAATCTAGATAATACAAGTGATTAGGATTAAATTAATCAGGATTTGATTAATTTAATAAGAGATTAGGTGATTTTGACTTTTGGCTTAGATTTTAGGATTTAAATAAATCAAAGTTGAGAGGAGAATGATTTTAGTATAAAGATTTGATTTATTTAATCAAAGAGAATGATGTTAGTGTTAAATCAAATAAAGATGGATTTATTTAATTTAAATGGATGACCTTAGGAGATTAATCAATTAAACTTGATTTATTTAATTGATCAGGCAAATATGATTTAATTAAATATGAGGAATGCATGATGTCAATTTCGCATGCTTACACATGGTACTTAGGATAATTACACCATTTTGTCTCATGCAATTATAAAAGAAATTACAATCTTGCATATTCCACCTTAGTTTGTATATATTCTATAATATAATAATTTTCATGGTTAGATGACATTCATGAGCATTTTTAAGCTTAGCTCCATATGTTTTAAAAAATTAGTTGATTTTTGAACTTCACGGTAGTAATTAGTAAGGCAATTTTTTTCTCCTATATATTTTAATGCAAACATAATTCTACTAAATTGGTATTTGTTTTAAGTCATAATTCTCTTCTCTAGAATGTTGGTATCAATATTTTATTTTTTAATAGAAATTTCATATCACACAACATATCATATAACTTTTCTTCACTACATTCTACTTGAGTCCCATATCATCAGTGTTTTTAATTATTATGAAAATAAAAAATAGATATAACTTAGGGTTAATGAATTTATACACTTCAATCATTAAATAAAATATTATCATATTAGGTGTGAAAGATTCAAAGTTGTGGAATGACAAGAGGAAGATACATATTAATATAAAAAATATTATACTAGATCATTTAAGATAACCACACATAATTGTGTTTATAAGAAAGTGGACATCAAATAGTTATAAAATACATAGTCCAGGTTAAAGATATTAGGAATCAATTTATATGATTGTTGAATTCTTCTACAAAACTAAATCATTCACATTGAAATTGAAATCATCAAAGAGACATTTTCCTTCTAAATTTCTATTTACATTTATTAGTCTCAATTCATGTGATTATTTAGGTCACACACTTAAAATAATTTGTTTTATTTTATCAGGACCTAAGATTATCTCTATAATTAATAGGATGAATTATTTTCCATACAACATTGGGTAAATATACATCTTATATGAAAACTTTAGGCTAATTAAATAATATGATTAGCTATACAAACAATTAGCCCAAACAATCAAGCTAATGAATGGAAATAATAAATGAAATGAAATAAAATTGCATGTGATACTTAGATAAATTTAAGAGATGAGAAAATTATGTTTAATACACAAGAAATGGATTCACAAAATAACAATAATAATTTTAGGCCTTGATAATAGCAAGTAGCTTAGAGTTTAAAAATAAATGATGTTTTAGGTCAAGGTATTAAAATCTACAATTATAGAACTAGTCTTCAATATTATTAAAATGATTTTGAATATAGAGATGAACTTGTACTATTGGAAATTCGAAGGTTCTCATTGATGTCAACAATGGAATTTGGATGATTGTCAATGTTATACACTACCTGTTACTTGCTTTGGTAATGGAAGTTTGTTGATTCAATATTTTGGTTTGGATTATCTTAATTTGTAAGATTCTTTCAAAAGTTGAAATTTTGGTCTATCTTGACATATTTTTCATCCACTAACAATATTCCAGTTGAATAGACTATATGGTTGGAAAGATATTGTCACCAGTAGTTTTGAAAATAATGTTATGCTTATATACTAGTTCAGTATGTCAATTTTTTGGTTCAAATTTCACCTCAAAGAAAGATGTCTCTATAGGAATTTGTACATAGGCTTGTGACTACAAGATGCATCTTACACTGAAGTTTTGTGATGATATGTGAATGCATGTACAAAAGATATGAATAACAGTGTTATGCTCTGAAGACTACAGTGACTTTCTGTACAGTGCATTGTTGCGGGAGATTCCGCATTTTCTCAAGATTTTTTTTTGTTGTGTTGAAGATATGTTACTCAGAGTTGTCAAAAGAATAATTTGATGTATTAACAAGTTTTTGTGTTACACGTTTGATGAATTGCATATATGTTTGATGTTTTGATGTTTTAGGTCTAACTCTGGCCGACCTAATTTTAAATTGGTGTTAATAAGATTAAGAATGTGTTGTGAATGTTAGATGGATCTATCATAGGTCTATGCTGAATAATATCATGCGAAGATGAATGTGTTTTTGAGGTTAAGGCCGACAAACTTGGTTTTGATTTGAAATGGGGTTACTCCAATTAGATCGAACTAATTGATGTACTTGATTATATATAGTATATATATGCAAACTCTTTTGACATCGAGATGAGGAAGGAGTGTAGATGGTGTGTATGAGCGAATGAAATGGAAAATGTTAGAGTGATCAAGAATTGCTAAATGTTGTAAAAGTGTGAAGTTGTATGAATAAGTAGATAGATGTATTGTATACACTTGCAGAGAAGTGTTTCATATATCATGTGCTTCATTGAAATTGAACTCCAACACAAGGAAGGTGCATTCTATCTCAGTTCATCCCTTGGCAGTGAGCCATACTCTATTTTGTTAACTATTTCAGGGTATGAGCCTTTAAGGATAGTGTATCCTGGCAGGAAGCCCTTGTAATGTTTTATATACAAATATATTATATTGTGAGCTAATCCTCAACACAGTTTTTCCCTTTTTGGGTTTTCCATGTAAAAATCTGGTGTTGATGTGTCTTATGGTGTCATGCTCTTTTCAATGTCTTCAATCTTGTTTACAATTAAATATGCATTAATACTTGGGTGGTTTATAGCTAAATTGTTTAATGGAATACTGATTCACCCCCCCTCAATATTTTGTGTATTCAACAATTGGTATTAGAGCTTGGTTCCTCTTAAGAAGTCTAATAGCTTGAGAAGGGTCCTGAAACTTGAATACATGGAAGATAAGAAATTTCTTATTCCTCCAGAAGAGATCCCTACTGAACATACAAAAGAAAATAAAGATTTGAAAGATAGCCTGAAGGAATCAAATGAGTGCATTAAGAAGTTGAAGGAAAGATATAGAGAAGTCAGTGATCAATTAAAGAAAGCAAATGAGGACATCACCGGACTAAAAGAACAACTGGAAAAAAAAAAGAGAAAAATTGAAGACTAGGAAGCTGAAATAAAAAGGAAGATGGATGAATACATGTGCAAAGCTTGAACAAGTAGTAATTCTAAAATTAGATCTAGAAAAGGCAAGAAAACAAGAGGATAAGTTTTTGAAAAGTTCTACAATGCTGGATGAATTGATTGCAGGACAAAAACCCTCTAGGGAAAAAAGTGATTTTTGGAATTTGAAGAAGGACAAAGTTCAAAATCAAGTCAATCCCCCGACATGAAGACTCAAAGAAATGATAGACAATTCAAGAATCTAAGGAGAAATATCGAAACGATTCCTATTAGACAACTTAATTCTCAAAGGTACTTATCTTTAATGGTGTTTATTATTCTTGCAATAGGTTTGGAAATAGCGAAAATATTGTGAAAGTAAAATGAAACAAAATAACATAATGAATCAAAATACGTTATCATTCTTCAGTCAATGCTTTTGCAAGAGGATTGGACATAAAACTATGGAATACATAAGTCATAAGTTAAACAAGATAATTTATCCATTCAATGGCTATTGTTATCACTGCAATTTATTTGGACAAAAGACTAACCAGTGAAAATATAAATTGAGTAAAGGACAATTTGGATGGAAGAATGTTGTTTGTTATAATTGCAGCAAATCGGGACACCTTGCCAGAGATTGCAGAAGTAGAAATATGAAAAGTGACTATCTAGAAAAGAGATATGAACCAATCATTAAGATTGATTTGGAAGATGTTAAGAAGGAAATGGAAAGGATTTGGAGAAAGGAAGGAGAATTTGAAAAGCAAGGAAAATCATCAATTTTATTTGTACCATCCCTCGGTGCAGAAAATCCTATCAAAAATTAAATCCAAGAAGTGGTTGAGGGGGAGCAATAATAAAAAAAATTAATATCCCCTTTTTTGATGAAATAAATGCATTTATTAAGTTAACAAATTCAAATTTCATGTGAAAGGAATTTTCAAGCCCACGTATGTGAAGAATTAATTTTGTAGAGCTTGAAAAAATGGAAGTATACACAAATCTACTTGCGTTTTGAAGCATTTATTGTTGAAGCAAATGAGATCAAAGAAATAAATTTAATTATTTTAAAGAAAAATCATTCGATGAAAGGAATTTGTGGAAGAAAAGAAGCATGCAAAGAAAGTTTGAAGAAACTAGAGTGTTTCCATACCAAAAAAATTTGAAGTTTGGCATTGGTGTGCAGGCAAGAGGTAAGTCATTGTTGCTATATATTATTTCCTCTAAATTGTTCATTGAATTTTCTTGAAAGTGATGGATATATTTGAGTGTAGACAATTTAGTGAAACTAGAATCACAACTTAAAATGTATCCTGTTAAAACCCTAGAAGTTGATCCCTTGGGTGCATTCTCAAAATTTCCCCTTAGTGTTATTCCAATTGTAGACATTGGGATATATATTCATAGAAAATTGGAAGAACCTACCTATTGAAAAGCTCACAAATTATGGTTTGAAGAATTAAGTGGAGAAGACTTTACCCTAAAACCGAAATACAATGTACTTACATAGATAAATTTGGATGTGTGGGATTGTTTTCTAGACTTTAGTAATGAAGAGAGATGTATTAGATTGGAAGTTAGTAGATTTCATGATCAATTTGTGTGGCTTGAAAATTTGCATATGATATCCAGAGAAGCAATTAGAAATGTTACTGGGTTATTATCCACCGACCTACTCTTGAACATAATCTTGACAAAGGAAAGGGATTAATGGGCTAATGCAAGAAGTTGGGTCCACAAAAAGCTCAAAAAGTGGAAGTGTTTTTTCTGCTTTTTCAAAATTTGTCACACTTGAATTGAAAATTTGAGGCACTTACACAATGAATCTTAAAAAATTCAGTAATATGAAATTTATAATTTTGAATCTAGTTTCCAAACATGTAATTTATTCAAATACCCAAATGATAGAAATTAAATTTTGATAGGGATGTATAAAAACCACTTTTTAAAAGTCATTTTTTTTACCATACCATGCACGTGTACAGACACCACTTTTTGACCCAAATAAAATTACTTTGCTAATTCCTTTTGGGTAAAGGGAGTTAACAACATGAATATTGATGAGGAAATTTTTTTTCTAATTTTTTTTTAATACATATTTTTTTATTGATTTTTTATTGGTCTTAATTGTTGTTTTTAAAAATCAATGTGTATAGACAACATAACTAGACCTAAACTAAACATTTTTTAAATATATATTTTTCATTGTGTAGAGAATTGTCTGAAGATTGATGCCATATAATTTGTTTTACAAGAAACTTAACCAAAAAAAGTTATTAAAAAAAAAAAAGCCTAATATTTTAAGTTTAAGGACTAGTTTGCTTAGAAATTAATTAAAAAATAACAAATATAATCCAATATTAATAAAAATTATATATTTGGAAACTAGAAATCGTGTTCTCTAATGGGTTTTAATTTCATAGATTGATTCAGAAAAAAAAAGTCCATCAGCCATATTGCCAAAGTTGGACATTCTTCTTCAATTTGCCTTAGTTTTTAGTTGCAGGTCAAAGGCTAAGGGTCAGGTTACCATGCCTTTTCTGAGGCTAAATCCAAATTAAAAACATCTCTTGTTAGTTTCAAACCTTTTGGAACAAGTGCCCACTTCAAAATGGGTACCTATTTTAAAAAATGAATGGGTATTTGTTTTAAAGCTGAAAAAATGACACTTCCCCTAAATGTGGACCCAACTTCTTGCACTTACCCTAATAAAGAACACATGTACTAGAACTACTAATCTGGTTGTCTAGTATGCAAGTTTGATTATTTCACACCTGATTTTTAGTGATAATGATGTATCTACCTCCTCAATTGATTTAGCAGTAGAAATGGTTGAGAAGACAAAATATGATCTTTGTGAGTTGCTCCAACAACAAATATTAGAGAATCTCAATGATATTAAGAAAAAGAAATATACTTTTAGATATGGAATGTTGATATTATGCCTAAATTGCTTCTTTATGTATGAATTTTATGGAATAGGAGAAGTTGTTTGGTTAAATACCAAATCGGTTGCTTGTCATATTAGAGATCTAATGAGAAATATTGGTGAAATTTGGATGTAGAAGGAGATGCTCTTGCTACATTCTTTTGAAAGTTTTAGAGAAGAGTGAACGAAAGAAGGAGAGTTCCAAGAGAATTAGTTACAAAGTATAAGGATGATATAACATTTCTGGTATCCACTAATAGATGCATTATTAGGGTAGTTGAACCAAGAAGCTCATGGATTCCTGAGTGGGGTATGAAATTGAAAAATATTATGCTTATGGCCATATTGAAATGTTAATCAACAACTCTTGAGATCCCAACAAACCTAGATTTGGAACCTACACTAAAATAGCTTGAGAAATTCTTGAAAGATCTGAGTTAGTCTTCGGTAGATCGATGATTTCCTTTGGAGAGAAGATAGAAGTCATTGAGGTTCATGCCTTAGTTGCTCAGGCTGATCCAACTGCAAGAAGACCTAAGCAACTAGCTAGGACAAAGGTACATATTTAGATTGTTCCTAGAACAACCACCAGTTCTTCTCAGTCCATTGTAGAAAGCACAAATTCATTGACTGATAAATTCAAGAAATTGAAGAGTCATGCAATAAGTGATACAGTCACTTGGGTTGAAGATAAAGGATTGTTATAAATTGTAGATACATGCAAATTTACACACTGCACTACACTTGACAAACATAAAGAGGTTCAAGAGTGTGAGAAAGAGGCCAAAATTCTACTCTCATTTTTTTAGACATGGCTTGATGCGATTCAAAGATTCAAGGTTGCTGAGGACACCATTGATACTCAAATAAAATATGCTTCCAGAACCTTTAATCTAGCTCTTGATCTGGATAATCAAACTTGGTACGAATTAAAAAAATCTACATGAAGAATATATTGCATCACATAAGGAGAAAGGATATATGATTGAATAGTATGGGATGCTCAGAGATCTAATCAAGATAAAGTGTACAGCCATCTATTATGCTCTCTCTTTGGTTGACAGGATTCTAAACTCAAATGTTACTCTCGGGACTTTGGTTGAAGGAAAGGACATCTTTGTTGATCTTAATTATCTATGTAGAGCATTATCAAAAGCAAAGAAGCTTTGGGATGAAGGAAAATCCTCTTGGATAGATACTCTTAGCAAACATCAAGGGAAAACTGCCTCTAGTTGATTACTCTCAGATGTTGTCTTGGATGTACTCCTCAGGAGGAGTATTTAGGTATGTAAAGGAAACTGTCAAAAAATTCAATATATTTTTACCCTTTGCCATTGATGTCAAAGGGGAGAGGAGGATGTGAAAAGAGGAGGATAAAATAGGAGGATGTGAAAAGTTTTGTGAAAAGTTTTTAGGGAGAGAAGCGCAAAAGTTGAGAAATAATTTTTTATGGTTTTCACATCATGTGTTGCCATCAATGAAAAAGGGGGAGATTGTTGGAAATTGGACGGTTGTCATTGATGTCAATAATAGAATTTGGATGATTGTTAGTGTTATACATTACTTGTTACTTGCTTTGGTAATAGAAGTTTGTTTCAATCCGGTATTTTGGTCTAGATTATCTTAATTTGTAAGATTCTTTCAAAAGTTAACATTTTGGTCTATCTTGACATATTTTGCATCCACTGACAAGATTTCAATTGACTAGGATTTACAGTTGGAAAGATATTGTCACCAGTATTTTTGAAAATAATGTTTTAATGAAAGTATCTTTCATATATTATTGAAATAGTGTTTGTGGAAATTTGTTAGAAAATTTTGATGAAATTGAATTTTGTGCATTGTTTTTCATGCCACATTCCTTGGAGGGTGGGACGATCTTAGGGTATAGGTATTAGAGAGGGTTATGGGAGTGGCCCCCAACATAAACCTAAAATAAAGTGACACATAGGAAATCATGATGTGGGATTTTTGGTTAACAAGTGAAAAGTAATGAAACACGGGTAAGTAATTAACCATGATAATGGATATCCCTCTCATGCCTTGACTACTTGTATAAGATAAGAATGATCGTGGCAGACAAGTTGCTCATAGAGTGTAAGAATTGTAATATAAAGCACCCTTGTCTATATGAGAGAATACTCAGCGCCTCACTAAGCCCCACATAAGTGTCTATGAGGACATTCCCTCTCCTGCTCTCTAATATCCAATCCTAGTGTAGTTTGAGTAGCACCTAAAATATGGTCATTCCTTCCATGTGCACATGTTGTTGGTTATGCCATTGGTGAGTTTCCCGATAAGAATTTTTGTATTATGCCATTGGTGAGTTTCCCATTGAGGATTTTTGTGTTATGCAATTGATGAGTTTGCCCAACAAAGATTCTTGTGTTCTGACATCGGTGAATTTTCCCAATGTGGAAATGTGATATACCATTTTATCCATTTTAGATGAGTTTTTAATATGATGTATATTTTTATTGTGTCTGAAACTTCTGAAAGAAACGTGGAATCCGGTGATAGGTGGACCCATTTCATAGAGGAAAGCGTGTGGAATACAACGTGATCATGTGGAAGAAACGCAGAATTGTCCAGGAAAGGAAGTGGAAGGCGGAATCGTCAGTAAAGAGAGTGGAAGAAACGCGGAATGGTAGAGGAGAAAACATGTGGACGGCTTTACTCTTTTGTACAAGGAAGGAATATGGAAAAGAGGAGGAAGTCGGCGATGAAAGAAGTCACATTTAGAGAAGAAAGTCTGAATGATGTGACAAGTTGAGCCACTGGGCAGTAAGGAAGAAGCTTAATGGGACAGTGAGACCATAATGGGACACTCGAAGATAAAAGAGTCAGACACAGTGGCATCAGTAATGGAGTGCATAAAAATAAGTAGAGTGGTGCTATTTGCGTCTGAAACTTCGACTAGAAGAAACATGGAATCCGCTAATAGGTGGACCCATTTCATAGAGGAAAGCATGTGGAATAGAGCGGGATGATGTGGAAGAAACGCGGAATTGTCCAGGAAAGGGGGTGGAAGAAACGGGGAATCGTAGAGTAAAGCATGTGGAAGACGGCTTTACCCTTTTGTACAAGGAAGGAATGTGGAAAAGAGGAGGAAGTCAGTGATGAAAGAGTCACACTCAGAGAAGAAAGTCAGAATGGTGTGACAAGTGGAGCCACTGGGCAGTAAGGAAGAAGCATAATGGGACACTGGAAGATAAAAGAGTCAACACAGTGGCATCAATAATGGAGTGCATAATTGGACAGAGGGATCATAACAATAAAGTGTAAAATGTAGAGTGGAGAGTGGGGTCATTAGAATAATGATATACATCAAAGATTGATATAAATAATTATAGTAAATTTAGATCATAACATCAAATTAAATTGGTGCAAAGAATAGAGTGGAGGGTGTACAATATAGATAGTATAAACAATTACAATAATTTATGTTTAAAATTTAATGTTATTGTTCTATAGTATTGTAAGGGTTTTATTATATTTTAATTAATTTTATTCAAATTAATTAATAATTATAAATTTTGAAGTAACAATTAATCTAATTAATAGAGATAGGGTTGATTGATATTACAATTATAATAAATATAAATTAAATTGAAAATAATATTTTATTGAATTTGAGTGATGAAAATGTGTTGTTGTAGATGTCAAAAATAATTTGTCGATTTTTTGTATCTTTGGATGACACAAACAAGGCTTTTTAATTAATTTTTCTTTTTTAATAGTTATGATTTAGATCCACTTCTAAGTAATTGACCTCTATAGATGCAAAAACAATATTTGAAAGTGAATGTGGCTTTATACTCCACAAGAACAATTGAGCACTTCGTAGACTATTGTAACTCACTTGCTCTGGTCTCTAATTTTTAAGTGCTTGAAATTACTAACAATATTTACAAACAGCTTTGTTTTTTACAAAATTTACAAACAACTTTGATTTTTCAAAATATTTTTCCAACACCCAAAGGATATCTATCCATGTTAAGTAATGAAGCACTTTTAATTTTTCTTATCTTTGACACTCCATTGAAACCCACAAAGTATAAAGAAACATAAAATGACTGGCATCCACCACAAAATTTGAGATAAATATGAATTAAAATCTACTTGAGTAGGAGTTATCTCCAAAGAAAAAGAAGTAAAATAAAGAGAGCATAGTTAGAGATTCCACCTATTATAGAAAGTGACACAAGGAACTAACTATGTAGAATGGAAATCTAATTGTGTGGATGGCTAAATGAGAGTGCTCTGCCTAGATGTGGAAAAATGTAAAAAGTGCTAAAAATAGATAGACATACGGAAAGGAGTGGATTGACTATGTGGAAAAGGACTCCATCTAAATGAAAATGAGATGCCAAAAGGTCAAGTCATTTTAATACAAACTAGTTCTAAATCTATAGATAGTATGATAAAATAAGTTTATCTTAGCATCGTAATAATGCTCTATATGGTACCAAAAAATGATCATAAAAATCATGGTTGTTGTAAGATAATAAATTACCTCCTTTGCAACTTCATCTTATGTTTTTGCACTCATTCTAGTGTGCATACCATTTCTATGTTAAAGGGAATTTTTTACTAATTTTGAAATGGTCAATGAGGAAAGGACCCCATAAGATCCCTAAACATAGGAAATCATCATCAAAATCCCTAATAAATTTCAAGATAAAAATATATCACAAGGACCCGAGCACCCTTGGGCACACTAGCCATCAACATGTAGCATTTGCTAGTGTTAGGACCATATTAAATATTGTAAAAGGACACTTCTCCCTCTCTTTTGTGCCCTAATTTGATTGAGTTTCTAATGGTCATTTCCCTAAAAAAATATTTTAAATTCACATAAATTTTTGTATTCTTTCCTCTAAAATGCATTAGATTCCTTGTCAATGCAAGAATATAAAACATAGTATTTGTCTCTTCTCTCCATACACAAGCATTCACAAAAGTATAATTGAAAAGTGAAGAAGCTAATATCAAAGATCTAAATCATAAAATATTAGGGGCATTATCAGCATCCTTCTATAATGAATCTCTTCTATTTCTCCTTTTCTTGATCATCTCTTATTTATTTTTTCTCTCTTCCCATTATTGAAATTTATAGGACCCTAGTTTCCTTCTCCCATTATCTAAAATCCTTTTTGTAGCCTCATACTTCAAATCTAAACCTTCTGCTTCATTTTCCTCTTGTCTAAATAATTCTTATGATCCTTCTTTCATCTTATTTGACCAAGGGAACGATCCCTATAGCCACATATGGGATTAAAAAATCAAAGAGTTTAATATGCTCCATAAAGATACCTACAACAAGAATCAAAGTGACCACCATATCAAGCATGAATGCTCACATCTTCCATCATCCCAATGCACAAAGATAAGAAACCATTCAAAGAGATCCCACACTATCTTTCACAGAGAAGCATAAGTCCTATGCCCAACTAATCTATCCAGAAAAAAAACACACAATCCAAAGCTAACAAGTATGTATCAGTAGCTATCAAGATATAAACACCATAGCTGAAAAAACACCCATAATAAAATTGTAACACATCCTTTTATCCATACCTCAAAGATATACAAATCATAACAAGTGAACCTCATTACATCAACATATACAACTCATAACATGCAATCCCAAGATCTAAGTGCCAAACTTGTCAATGAAAAACATACACAATTAGAAACTCCCACTGAGTAGGTAATGTCAAATCTAAAAATTATCAAGGAATCCAAAAATCCACCATTATCATCACCTAGAGAGTGTAATCAATATCATGTAGTACCAAGGAACGTCCACAATGATATACAAATCCTAGAAACAAATATGTTCTAATACTGTAACTCTCACCACAAGTCTCCATAGTTCTCCCAAGATCTTGACACTCAAAAAAGGAAAGAGTTAATAAAACCTCCATGTTGTCACCAAAGAATAATGAAAATTACATGACCACAGCATAGTGATCACCATAGCTCTACACAAGACATCAAAACCAATGTGATGTGAATATATAAGCATCCAATAAAAAGAACAAGACCAAAGAGAGAATCATGAAAATAAAAACCTATAGTGTGTTTGTAAACAAAGATTTTGGCACCTGAGTGTCTTTCTAGACCTTCTATGGCTTTTCACCTAAAAGGGGAGAGAATGCACCAAAAGGGTATGTGCAAGATCATCATGGAAAATATAGATCCTTAAGTGGCAAAAAAATTCAAAAAAATTAGAGTTAGGCAACTTGACGTAAAAAAATGAATAAGTTATCTATATTATTTCAAGAATATGTAAGAATAGAATTTGTAGAAAATCGAATGTAGTTTTTGAACTACTAGGATTTTTTTTTTTAAATCTATTTGGTGAAAATTTGAAATTTCAATGCAATAGTACTTAAATTTCAATTAAAAAATAAGTAGGAGTTTATCTAACCACCCTAACCACAATAAAATGATAATACTTTTTTATAATATTTTAGATAAAAGTAGAGGACTCATGTCCAGATGTGATGCTTATTATTTTGTAATTTTTTTCCAAGTAAATAATTAATTATGATTTTTTTATTACAACTTTTAAAAAATATAAAACCTTGTGTGTCTAACCACCTTAACTTGGTCAAAACTTCATGAAATTCAAATTTTCTATTTTTAATCCTATAGTATGCAAAGCATACAATGTGACACATGTTTTGAATTCAAAACCTGTGATACCATTTGAAAGCTATAGATATTTTTCAATTAGCCTATCAATTAGGACTTTAGTCATAATTCAAATAGAAAATGAATAATAATTATTTATTAAATTCAAAGTAAATCATAATTTATATTGGTGGAAAGATGAGAATATCCTTTAAAAACCCCTTTTGTTTCATCATTTTTAGCTAAAAAAAGTCGTCAGCCACATACCCTACACATACCCATCATATCACCACTTTTTGGTCCATCATGATCTTGCACATACCAAAAATGCAATGAATGCATTCAAGGATTATTGTGATGTGGGTGGAATATGCCTAAATAAGATGAAATAAATGCAAAAAACTAATGAAATGGACCGATTATTGAATGTAAACTAGGAAATATGAAATGTTTGAAAACATAGTGTTGTATGCACACATGAACTAGAAGCATGCACAAATGAAAACAAAATTGAATGAGATTGAATGGGGTACACTTGGAAACGGAAAGTAGATCTGGGAGGGTTCTTCAATGGTGCAGAATTCAATGTTGATGCCAACTTGGACTCATTTGCCATAGATGATGAATCGGTCCTACTTCTGGTAAAATCTACTAGAATAGGTTTTCGGATGCTGGGAACCTTAGAACTATAGAAAACTCTTTTTCTATCCTAACAATGGGACTCATTCACCATAGATGGTGAATTAGTACACCTACAAATATCTAAAAAGTCAAAGGTCAACTCAATGGGTCCTAGTTTGCACTTTTCTAATTGTCGGGTTACCATCCATATGAATCTACAGAAAATAGGCTGAAAAGGGGTCTCCAAGCTCCAATTAGGGTTATGTTGACATTGATGACTTAGATGACTTATATGAATTTGCAACACCTTTTTGACATCTTTCTCCTTGAAAAATATACATACAAGACCTACAAACACACATGAAAAGAGGGGAAAAAGGGTTAAGGGTTAGAGTATAGGGGGTTGCCTTGGTCAAACCCCACTTTGGTAATCAAACCCTTAATAATGAAATCAAATGAGAAAGGAATGATAAAAAAATAACATGCAAATGTCATGGACTCACCAAACCCTTATTATTGAAGTTTGAAGATATGTCAATGGTTGCTCCAAGATGCTTGATAATTGCTTGATTGAATGATGCTATGATGCTTGAGTGAATGCTTAGATGGATTGAATGCAAGAATGAATACTTGAATGAATGGGGGTTAAAATGAATAGATAATCATTTATTTATACACAATTATTCCCTAATTTCCTAAAAATACAACATCATCGACCAACCTTAGGTCTTTAGGAATAAAAACTTGTCAGTAATTTGAATTTATTTTGAATTTTGTACCAAGAGGGACTCATTCGCCACCTTGGGAGAATGTGTCCCACTCAAGGCATATGAGTGAGTGTTAGCAATTAAGTTCTATTAAATTATGTTTGTCAGGTTTCTATTAAAAAATACACTTAATTAAGGTCTACAAGTGCATAAAGGGGCCAAATAAAGCATAATAAAGGTGTATTTGTTGATGACAAGTCTGGAAATGCATGAAAGTTTGTTACAAGAATTTACAAAACTTTAAAATAAGACTTGGTAAGTGATAAAAAATGTTATATAGGTGAATTATAATAAGAAGAGTCTAGAAAAGTGTGAAAATGTCTTACAACACTTCACAACACCTTTACAAGACATGATAAAGTCTTAATTCTTCATAAAGATTCAAGACTTAATGTGAATATGTGGGCCATATTACAACATTAAATCAAGGAAAAATAAATCAAAATAAGCACAAGGAGGGACAAAACCAGAAAAAGTAAAAGGGTTACTTTTTTCGTGTCCACAGTTAGCCCCCAATTTAGTGAGAGGATGATCCTGCTTGAAAATCACACTAAAGTAAAGCAATGTATCTCAGGAGGGGTCTGAATGTACTAATGCTTGGTGAGATGGGACAACAATGATCAAGATGGATGATCAAGTCCCCAAGAGGAAGATCCCATGGAAAATCAATCATAAGCAGAAAGGAACACACATGAAAGTGATGAAAAAGAATGAAGCTTTGATCATCTTTCCAACTCGTTGTGGATTAGATTTAGGTTGTTTGTTTGGAACAAGAAATGTGTACTCACTATGGGGTAACAAAAATCATGGTTGGTCATCAGGTGAGAAAGCTTGAATATACTCACTTTGGGACCACGAAACTTCTAGTTGTCCACGAGGTGAGAAATCCACATGGTGGCTATGGGGAAAAGTCATGCCTCATAATGGGCTTTCCTGCTCAGCCATACTAAAGAACTATACCTCCTGAATTATGGGTGATCCCACAATAATGGGTTACAATTTTTGGCCAAACTTGACATTAAAATCAAGATTTTTCACCAGACATTCACTTTCTTACACCTATAGTAGCTAAACCATTAAGGTTTTGAAAATGAATCAAACTAGTTATTTGTTAGATATTTTGTGTAGATTCTAATTATATATATTTTTTTAAATTAAAAAATAAATTGTGAATCATTTTATGTAATTTTTAATAACTTATTTTTCCTACTAATCAGCATTTTTAAAAAGTGATGTTTACTTCGGCCCACATTACTTTTTTTTATAGATAGGATACAATTTTGATTTTTAAAATACAAAATTTTCACACCAATATCTAGGGGATGGATATTTTTTCATAATTTTTTGTTACATATTCTTTTTAATTAATTTTCCAAGTCAGCGTAATTATAATTTGGACAGAGGTGTACTTCGGCCCGCATAACTTTTTTTGTATTCATTTGAATTAACTTATTCCTTTTTGTTGGAATAAGAACATCAATACCTAGGGCACATGTATTTTTTAGAATTTTTTTCTCTATTTTTCTATTTTTTCGTATGTGTGAAATAAAGAATTTGATGGTCATTGAAAATCCTACATTCACAAGAAATAAAAAATAAATATAATAATCAAATTAAACATATTTAAAATTATACTTTTTAGGAAGCTTATAATAAGGGCTACAGACTTACAAACCATAAATTTTAAATGAATTCATTTGATCACCCAAAAGGTAGATCAAAAGTGGTTTTTTATCAACATTTTGATAGGTGTAGAGGAGACTCAATTATAGGTATGGTTTAAATATAACAAGGTTCTATCCAAGGGGGTTTGATCAATCCCTCTTTAATTAAAATAATTTAAATGGAACCTTTAAAGTCATAAATTATTGTATTTTCTAAAAATATGCGATTTCAGGAAAAAATCAGGATGTCCCAAAAAGTGTAACCCATTATTGTAGCAGCACCTGATAACTTTAATAAGGCACCACAAAGGACAATTTTGTTTCGTGCTTCATGAGACAAGCAAAGATTTGTATGCTTAGAAATCATGAACAAATGCAATGGCACCACATGCATGCAAGCTATGTTATACAAGGTGGCCATGTAAATGCAATATGCAACATGCAAAAGAAATGTTCAAATGAGTCTTGCTAAGTTCATGTGAGGTCTTAACTTAGGCAATATTGCACGTCTGATGTCTCCAAGATAGGAACAATCAAAGAATATAATATTTGCGACTTAGGGGATGTAATACATCACATCAGGCCATTAAGAAGAATGTAATATGCTAAGATAGATCATGCTTATGAAGGAAATCACACCCAATGCCATCCACAAAGTGACGAACACATCATATAAAATAACAAGGCTACACTAAGAACCAAGAAAAAGGAAAGATGCAATTGAATAATGCCAATGTATGCCCCCACTTTAAAGGAATTACTACACACTATTCTATGAGAAATTTCTTTAAAGTAGCAAAATGCATAAACAAAACATGAGAGCTAACTTGAAAATCCCTTATGCCAAGTCATACATTTCTAAGTAAGGATTTTTCATTCAAAGGAAAAGGAACAAAAGAAAGAGGGGTTTCCCCAAAAAAGGAGCACACCAAACACATAAGGTGTCTATGGATTTGGGGTCAGTATGTTTGTTGCTGCAATGTTTTTATTAAAGAGCTCAAAACTATCATCATTCCGCAAATACACATAGAACTGGATGAATGACACAAAGAGAGTGAAAAGAAAGGAAAAATAAAGTCTGTTTTGGGTCAACATGGAAGAGACATGGGATATCTCGACGCTTTGCATTGTCCCCAAATGGAAAACACAAGCGAAAAGAAAATGAAAAGAAGAAAAAAAATGAAAAGCTTTTGGGTCAATATGAGAGAGACATTGTGGTCTCAATGACTTGTGTCATCCCCAAAAGGAGAACACAAAACAAAAGAAAAAAAGGAAAGTAAAAGGGACTGATTGGGTCAACATGCAAGAGACATAGGACATCTGAACACTTTTCATCATCCACAAAAAAAAGAAAAAAAAAGAAATGTATGACATATAGAAGAATGGAGGTACAAATAGAGGAATTGAAAAAAGAGAGACAAAATATCAAACATCACATTATAGAGGAACACAATACACACATGCAAAAAGAAAAGAAAATGCAAAAGACTAGTAAGGCAGATCCAGGCCATCCAATGAGCAAGTCATCCACCTCTCAATCATGTTTAGTGTATTATGAGGCCGATTAACTATATAAAGGGGCAATTGCAAGTGCAAACTAGGGGAATTACCAGGTTCTACACTTGTCGTAGGAGATTTGTCATTTAATATCATGGAGGAGGAAAATAATATAAATATTTTTCTTAGATTGGTTCTTATGAGGGATAATGTCTATCGCTCATACCAGATCATCCATAAGATGAATAGAAGTGGTATGTGGGATAGGATCAAGATGTTCAATAGTTTTATGAAGAGTCATCACATCATTATTTTGAGTTTCAGTGGCTTTGACGAATGACATGGTATGTTTGGGCATCAGATTTGTAAAAAATTTCAAATTTTGATTTGGTCCCAGGGCAACAAACAG
This sequence comes from Sequoia sempervirens, assembly GCA_007258455.2. Taxonomy (NCBI): domain Eukaryota; kingdom Viridiplantae; phylum Streptophyta; class Pinopsida; order Cupressales; family Cupressaceae; genus Sequoia; species Sequoia sempervirens. The sequence goes on from VDFB02281492.1 coordinate 645,457,273, forward strand.
ATTGCCTTTAACATTAATATTTGAAAAGGATAGATAGCTAGAATCAATGACATCTTAAACTATGTGTCTAAGATGCTTACACTATTCTGTGTCATGTCCATTTTTTCTATGATAATGGCAATAAGCATTGGGTTGAAAGTTTGGAGGAAAAGGTTTTGTTGGATCTAATGGTTTAACAGTAGGTAAAGTAATCATCTATTGTTGCAATAGTTGGGTCATGGTGTTATGAAGAGTGTCTAGTAAAGGTGTAAATGGTTGCTTTGGATCTCCATAGGTAAAAGGTACCGTAACTTTGATAACTATGAATTGGTTGTTTATGGGTTGAGGTGGTTGTTGAGGAGGGGGGTTGAATTGTAAGAAGCCTTTGTTTGGTTTTTGAAATGGTTGTGAATTATTGGAAGTGTTAGGTTCAGATTTTTTAGGCCATTTAGTAGTGGACTTGGCATCATGACTACTAATTGAATTGTGATAGTCACAAAGGGTTGTACATAAATGCATGAAAGAGGGAAATTTCATCATGGTCAATTTATCTTGTATGTGAGTTCATAAATTTTCAATAAACATCTTTTGGATATGTGGATTAAGAACCTTGACATCAATTTGGGCATATAATGACTGATAGCTACGTGAGATGAAACTAGTGAATTTTTCATCCACATTTTGTTTACATCTCATTAAATCAACCAATGTCTTTGGGAGTCATGTGCACTTGAAAACGATTTATGAAAGCATTAACTAGCTGATTGAATGAAAAAATTGAATTGTTTGTAAGTTTGAAAACCACTCCAAGGTAGTGTCCTTTAAGGTTCTAGGAAATAGTTTGGCCAATAGTTTATCGTCAAGAACAAATTCGCTGCATAAGGTTGTGTAAGCATTACCATGATTAGTAGGATCACCCTTTCCTCTATACTTCTCAAATATAGGTATCTCAATTCCTTGTGGAATTAGCTTTCTTAATATTTCTAAGGATAATGGGCTACTATGGACATAATAGGTGGGTGGAGCATTTTGACTTTGGCTTATGATGGATATTTTTTGTTGCATGGAGGAAATGGTTTGGAAAAGTTCCATGATGAGAGGGTTGGTGCAAGTGGCATGAGGTGGGAGAGATAGTGGTGATGGATTGTATGTAGTGGAAGGGAAAGTGAATGGAATGCTAATAGGTGATATGGTGGAAGAGTAGAAAACATTTGATGCCATAGAAGAATTAGGAACACTGGCAGGAATAGTCAAGCAAGGAATTACATTACTGACTTGTTGCATTGTGGTTGTAACTTGGGGAGTGTCATATGTAGGTATGGATGATATAGTTGAAGGGGGAATAATGTAAAGACTTCCATGGCTAACTACAATATTTTCTGGTTGAGATGTACTAGAGGTAGAAGGAATGTTCTTATGATATATCTCAAAAAAAAAATTCATAAAATCTAACCCTTCATTACATTCAAGTAAATGATGGATTTTTCCTATAGCAAGAATTGTGGTAGTTGAGATGTTTTCAAGACACATGTTTTGTTGCAAATGTGCTAGATCATCATGAATGTTAATGATTTTTTCTTGTAGAACGTGATCATTTTGTGTGTCAACTTGCATGTTATTGGAAGGAAAAGTAATGCTAAAGGTGGGATCCATGCTTAATGCACTAGTTTCAACACCAATAGTAGTAGCTCAAGACAACCCAATGTCTACAATGAGTGTGTTATTGTAGGATTCCATGAGCTAGGAACTTCTCACTAAAGTATTATCAATAGGGCACCAAACACTATACAAGGGCTTCTAAAGATAGGGTGAATTCAAGTGAAATGCAAATGAGAAGTAATAAATTAATAATAACATAAATTGTAGAAACTATAATAGAGATATAATAACATAAGATATAAATGTAGAAAATGCCCAGAAAATCCCATAAAATGTAGTTCAGAATGTGCAACTGGATTGATTCGCCCAGGGTGGCGAATGAGTCCAGGGATGATTTTTTTTTTAGTTTTTTAATAAATTTGAAATGCAATTTGATATTTTACAGATGCACAGATGCAACTATAATATGAAAATGTAGAATTTTAGTGTGTTTAAATGATTTGAAATAAAAAAATGAAAGCTATATGATGTTTTAACTAATGCAATTTTTAAAAACCCTAAAATACTAAACAATGCAAAAACTAATTCAATGTTGATGTAACCTAACCCTAAGATGCAAATGAACTTAGAATTAGAAGTAAAACTACTCTAAAGTCAATTTCACCAAAATGTAAACAAAGATTTTGGCACCTGAAGGTCTTTCTAGCCCTTCTAGGGTTTCTCACCTAAAAGGGGAAAGAATGGGCCAAAATGCAATGTATACATTCAAGGATTGATGTGATGTGGGTGAAATATGTCTAAATAAGATAAACTAAACACAAAAAGCTAATGAAATGGATCAATTATTGAATGCAAACTAGGAAATATGAAATGTTTGAAAACACATTATTTTATGCAAACATGAACTAGAAATATTCACAAATGAAAACATAATTGAATGAGATAGAATGGGGTGCACCTAGAAACTAAAAGTAGATATGGGAAGGTTCTATAATGCTACATAACTCAATGTTGATGCTTAATGGGACTCATTCACCACAGATGGTGAATCAGTCTTGCTTTTGGTAAAATCTATCAGAATAAGTTTAAGGATGTCGGGAAACCAAAACTATAGAAAAAAAAAATTCTATCCTAGAAGTGGGACTCATTTTCCATGGATGGAAAATAATTCCACCTACAAAAATCTAAAAATTCAAAGGTCAACTCTGTGGGTCCTAGTCTACACTTTTTTGCTTGTCGAGTTGTCAGATCTGAATCTACAAAAAATGGGCTTAAAAGGGATCTTCAAGCTCTAATTAGGGTTATGCTGACTTTGATGACTTTACAACATCTTTTTGACAACTTTCTCCATGACAAATATTTCTACAAGACCTGTAAACACACATGCAAAGAAGGGAAAAAGGGTTAAGGGTTAGAGTATAGGGGTTTTCCTTGGTCAAACCCCACTTGGTAATCAAACCCTTAATAATGAAATAAAATGAGAAAGGAATGATGAAAAAATAACATGCAAATGTCATGGACTTACCAAACCCTTGTTGTTGATGTCTGAAGATATGTCAATGGGTGCTCCAAGATGCTTGATAATGGCTTGATTGAATAATGCTACAATGCTTGAGTGAATACTTAGATGGATTGAATGCAAGAATGAATACTTGACTGAATGGGGGTAAAAATGAATAGAAAATCATGTATTTATACACAATTATGCCCTAATTTCTCAAAAATACATCACAGACCGACCTTGAGTCTTTAGGAATAAAAACCCATCAATAATTTGAATTTATTTTGAATTTTGTTCCAAGAGGGACTCATTCACCACCCTAGGCAAATGGGTCCCACTCAAGGCATATGAGTGGGTTTTGGGAATTAATTTTTCTTAAATGATGTTTGTTGGGTTTGTATTCAAAAATACACTTAATTAAGGCCTGTAAGTGCATAAAGGGGCCAAATAAGGCATAATAAAGGTGTATTTGTTGATGACAAGTCTAGAAAAGCATGAAAGTTTGTTACAAGACTTTGCAACACTTAAAATACAACTTGGTAAGTTATAAAAGAGGGTATATAGGTGAATTATAATAAGAAAAGTCTAGAAAAGTGTTAAAATTTCTTACAACACTTCACAACACCTTTAAAAGACATGATAAAGTCTTAATGCTTCATAAAGATTCAAGACCTGATGTGAATATGTGGTCCATATTAAAACATTAAATCAAGGAAAAATAAAGACAAATAAGCAGAAGGAGGGAAAAAACTAGAAAAATTAAAAGGGTTACTTTTTTCGTGTCTGCAGTGTCCTACACATGCACAATTTTTTGCTAATTTGTGTTAAGTATGATCTACTACATAAAACACAAAATATAATAACACTATCCACATCTAACCATGACCAAGATGTTGTTGGAAATAGGAAGCCATTTAATTGCATTCCTAAACATTATTTATTTCATGTATCCCCTAAGTCCTTGGAATGTATTCATCAACACTAGGATTAGGAAGAGATTAATATTTGATCAAATAATCATGTTAATCGACATATGTAATTAATCCTAAATGTTAGGAGCATGTGAGGGTTCCAATTATGAGTTCTTAAATAATAGGGGCACATGGGGTGCCAACATGGTAGGTGACACTCACCTTGAGTTCAGTTAACTATTCAGAGTAAAAGATAACACTTCTTAATGCATGTAAGGATCCTAGGAGTTAGGGTTTGATGTTTGCATGCATGAAGTTTAGTTTAGATCAGTTCAGTTTAGTTTAGTTTAGTTCAGGTTCAATTCAGTATAGTTCAGTTCAGTTCAATTCAATTTTGTTCATTTTAGTTCAGTTATGGTTCATTTAAATCTTTAGTTAGTTTTAGTTGAATTCTAGTTGACTTTAGTTAACTTGGAATGCATGGATAATGACTTGAGTTGCATGAAAGATAATAGGGACTACCTCTAGTTAATAGGGGATGACCATTCATGCATGAATGGTGTTGAGAAATGTTTCAGTTAACTAGAAATGACTTGAACTGAACTTGGGCACCCAAGTTGGATTTTTGGAATTAACTCCTTTGCATGTTGAGATATTTTAGAAGGCTAAGTTAAGTGGGACCTCTTTTGGGCACCTACTTTGAGGATGAATCATTGAAGATATTTACAAAATAGAGGTTGAGTTGCTACTTCAGTTTGGGATGTCCAAATGCATGAATATGAGGATTTGAACTTTTAGGGATAGGGCTTGAGCATAATTGTAACTCTATTAGAGTTTACAAAGTTAATCAAATCCTATTTATCTCAAGAAAGTTGAAGATAGTTATTATCATTTTTATTGTAAGTTGTGAAGAAGTTTTGGTGAAGGAAAAAGAGGCATTCTCAAGCAAGAATTGCAGCTATTGTAATCTACTTCAAATATTGAATAATAGATTAATTCTTGGTGAATTTTTTTCCTGAAAGGGTTTCTCCATGATACATGCTTGTGTAATATTTCTAATATCCTGTCTACTTCTATCAACTTCTGTCTACATTCTACAAATAGCAAAATGGATTAATGAGATAAACACAATCTATAACAGAGGAAAAAACATATTTAGTCCAACAATATTAAAGTTAGTATAAAGCTAAGAAAACACATCAATTTTCAACATTTGGTATCAGAGCTGAGGTTGGGTAGAGTATTGGGATGCTTTTCTCTTAAAAGATTGGAGGTTTTTTGCTTAGTGGGAACTTTTATTATTTTTGTTATTTTTTGGAAAGTAAGTTTGTTACAATGAGTTTGAATTCTTGTTTAGATATTGAAAGGTTCAATGGATGTAATTATGAGATGTGGAAACTAAAAATGGGGGATCTTCTTGAAGAAACACATTAGTGGTTAGTGATTAATAATTAGACAAAGACACCTACAACTATTTTAGATGAAGATTGGGCCAAGTTAGATAAAAAGGAAAGAGCAACAATTAGATTATTTCTTGTTAATGTTTTTCTCTTGAATGTTTCAGAAGAAAATACTGCATATAAATTATGGAAGAGAATAGGGGATATTTATCAAACTAAGAGTCTCACCAATAAGTTGTATTTGAAAAGGTAGTTGTATTCATTAAAAATAACAGATGGTGAATTTGTTGTACAAAATTTAAATTATTTCAATTTAATTCTCAATTAGTTAGCATCTGTAGATGTAAATCTAGAAGATGAGGATAAATGCATTTTGTTACTTTATTCTTTATTAGATTCTTGGGAAAATCTAATAGTTGCTATTAGTGGTAGTGGTGTAGATCCTAAGATGGAAAATATAATTCCTACTCTCCTATCAAAGGAGATGAGGAGGAAGTCTAAAGAGGAAATCCAAGATGCCTTGTTTCTAAAAGGTAGGCCTAAGAAAAAGGAACTTAAGGGAGACAATGAAGGAAAGGGAAAGTCTAAGGGATGGTCTAAAACCCTTGGTAAGAGTACTTGGTAATTTTTTGGAACTATGGAAAACTAGGACATGCAAAGAAGGATTGTAAGAACAAGAAAGAAAGTTTTGATTCTTCTACAGAGGAGTCCTCAGATGATAGTAATGATGCATTGGTTATTTCAGCTAATATTATTTGTGATAACTCTTTGTTTCATGTTTCAGAGTGATCTTCATGGAGAGGATGGTAGTCACAATGCCATGTGTAACTCGGTACCACGGTTTAGTGGGAATTGTTGGTAGTGACATGGATGCATCATTGGTGAGGTTATCTTCATGTGATTGGGTATATGGTTTTTTATTAGTATAGAGTCATTGATATTATGTCATGGTTTACTCTTGATATGCATCTAGAGTTTGGCATAGTACATGTTCTCTTGAGACCAAGATGTATGTTATGGTGCATGTGATCTCCTAAGAAGGAGATGGTTAGATCATGGATGTAATTTTTATGTTCAAGATTGGAGATTTGACATTGATCTTGTGTAGTTCTCTTTTGTATTTGGTACATTAATCATTTTCTTTATTACTTCATGATAGTGCTATTTTGCATTTGGAGTTTGGCAGGGATTGGTTGGTTACAGGTTCTCATGGATACTTGGAGAAATAGGTGAGCCTTGAGTTCTCTTATGGTTAGAGACATATGTTGGAATGGATACAAGCAAGAAAATATGTTTTAATAGAAAATACCGAGGAGCCTACACCTTGGTTGAATGTGAGTTCAACACAATCAGTGGTTACACATGCCTTCTAAAAGGTAGTTTGGTTATAAAGACTTGGGAAAGGTATTGGTTTTAATTACAAGTAAGTTAAACTTGAATGTGATAGTTAGAGTGCTATGTGTTTAGCCAAAAATCCTATGTATCATGCTCATACTAAGCATGTTGATATCAAGTATCACTTTGTGTGAGAAATGGTTAAGAGTGGGAAGGAATTAATTGAGAAAAGTTGACACTTTAATTAATGTTGCAGATTATCTTATGAATCTAGTTCCTATAGATAAGTTCTTTTGGTTTTAATCATTTTCTTGGAGCTTCATGATTATGTAGGTTGCATTTTAAGTTAGCATGGATTAATTAGTTGGTGCAGAAAGGCCATTGTCCTTGAGTTCTTTACTTGTTTTAAAATTATTATTCCTTGATAATTGCAATGTATAATGTCAAGTGGGAGAATGTTGGAAATAGGATGCCATTTAATTGAAATCCTAAACATTATTTATTTCATGTATCTCCTAAGTCCTTGGAATGTGTTCATCAACACTAGGATTAGGAAGAGATTAATAGTTGATGAAATAATAATGTTAATTGGAATTTGTAATTAATTATAAATGTTAGGAGCATGTGAGTTCATCCATTATGAGTTCCTAAATAATGGGGGAACATGGGGTGCCCACATGGTAGGTGACACTCACCTTGAGTTCAATTAACTATTCAAAGTAAGAGATGACATCTCTGAATGCATGTAAAGATCCTAGGAGTTAGGGTTTGATTTTTACATGCATGAAGTTCAGTTTAGTTTAGATCAGATTAGTTAAGTTAAGTTTAGTTTAGTTTAGTTTAGTTATGGTTCAGTTATCTTTACTTAGTTTTAGTTGAATGCTAGTTGACTTTAGTTAACTTGGAATGCATGGCTAATGACTTACGTTGCATGATAGATAATAGGGACTACCTCTAGTTAATAGGTGATGACCATTCTTGCATGAATGGTGTTGAGAAATGTTTCAATTATCAAGAAATGAATTGGACCCAACTTGGGCGCCCAAGTTGGCTTCTTGGAATAAACTCCTTTGCATTTTGAGATATTTTAGAAGGCTAAATTAAGTGGGCCTTCTTTTGGGTGCCTACTTTGAGGATGAAGCCTTGAAGATATTTACAAAATAGAGGTCGATTTTCTACTTTAGTTTGGAACACCCAAATACATGAAGATGAGGATTTGACATTGTTCTTCATGGCATAACTCTATTTTCATGAGATAGTTATACCTATTAAGGATAGGGTGTGAGCATTGTAATTGTAACTCAATTGGATTTTACAAAGATAATCAAAGCCTATTTATCTCAAGAAAGTTGAAGAGAGTTATTATCAGTTTTATTGCAAGTTGTGAAGAAGTTTTGGTGAAGGAAAAAGAGGCATTCTCAAACAAGAATTGGAGCTATTGTAATCTACTTCAGAGATTGAATAATAGATTAGTTCTTGGTGGAATTTTTTTCCCAAAAGGGTTTCTCCATGGTACATGCTTGTGTAATCTTTCTAATATCCTGTCTACTTCTTCTATCAACTTTTGTCTACATTATACAAATAATAAAATTTATTAATTAGATAATCACCCACAAAGAATCTATAAAAAAGGAAAAAAAATATTTAGATTAGCAATATTAAAGTTTTACAAAGTATTAAGCTAATAAAACACATCAATTTTCAACAGATGTATACATCTGAAACCAAAGGAAGATCAAACCAAATTCATTCCAAAACTAAGGAAATAATCCAAATAATATCTCCTAAAATCAACATTAATGATTAATCTCATAATTCATAAGGAGATAAACATGACAAAATCCCTCAAATGAACCCTCTAGAAATAATAAACTATAGCTCAAGATCTATATGCATGAGGAGACAATTCATAAAACATAATACATCTTAAAATGAGAATGTTCCTCCAAGATATTGAATTCATCATGACTTATCTAAGAAAAATCTCCTATATAGATCCATGTTGAACTCACATCTAACCAAGCTATAAGCTCCTGAAACTTCTAGCTAAAACCTTATCAATGAGTAATTATCTCAACTAATGTCTAATCATAAGAGATCTCTTTGCCTCATCTATGTCTCCAAGTATCCATGAGCACCTATAACTGATCAATCCATGAAAAAATCCAAATGAAACAAGGCCCATCATGAATCTCTCAATAAAATGACCAATGTACTCAATAACAAGAGAACCAACCAAGAAAAAAGTCAAATCCCAACCTTGATAATCAGGAACAAATCATAACATAATGATCTCACATATCTTCAAAAATAGATCATATGTTGTACTAAACATATCATGTACATGTATCATGCCGACACTCTAATGTGTAATCAAGAGTACACCATAATATAATAACAAAACCATCTTGTCAAAACATGGATCACTTGTCAAATGAAAAATCATGACATCTCACCAAAGACTAAATATTCTTGTATGGCTTACCAGGATGTCAACATCTCCAAACCAAAAAATAACCTCCTATTAATGAAACCAAAGATGTCAAATAGTCCTCACCATATAGAAGAAACAAAATCCAAGATTCCATCCATGATACCAACAAACACTATAGAAGATCATTCATCACCAACTAATGAATCCACATCATTGCCAAAAGATCCCACTAAACTATGATACCAATCTTTGTACAGTAACATCCTGGCATTTGTAGCTTATAGTTGTGACATCGATGGTTCAAATTTATTATTTCCTCGTGATTTTTGCAATGATTGTATTATGGACCTGAATGGTGCGTATGAATCACTTCATGTTCAAAATGAGGTTCCTTAACATGTTAGTGGTTGTAATTTTGTACATTTATATGCTTGGTTTATCATTATGCTTTAATTTAGTGATGTGTATATTATATATGATGTTCAATTAAATGTGATCCTTATTAATGATGTTTGAAAGAGATGATTTGTATGATAGAAGTACATGGATGTTATTTTATATGCTTTATAATATTGGACCATTTTGGCTGATTATGTTGTGCTTTGACTATATATACATTGAGAAGGTATGCTTGATGTGCATTGAATGGTTACAAGAACAATATTTTTCTCCACCTAGCTACATAGGTCTAAGTTATTCCCCAATGTTGGTTAAACCATAGATGTCACATTAGGCCTCTCTACCTACTCCTCGATCATACTCAAATCAAGTATAGTATGTGTCATGTTTGGACCTATGTGAACCTAGGTCTGAGTTAGGAGTTATTCTAGAATCCCTATGTGTTGTGAAATGTGAGTGTATGCTTGATTTAAATCATTTCCTAATTGAACATGCTTTTTTGTAAATTTTTTTAATTAATTACATATTTTCTTGATTAATTATATGTTAATTATGGAATTAGATTAAGGTAAATATTCAAATGATAGTTTACATCATTTTTTTGATAGAAAAATAATGATGAGTTGAAAGATTGTTTTATGTCTAAGGGTTATTTCCATAAAAAAATAGGAAAATATAATAAGTTGATTAAATTCAAAAACTCTTGGGGTGGGAATGTGTATTTATATTTGATTTAATCATATTGTTAAATAATTGCAAATGAATAAAGGTAAGCTTTTTTTTTAATGAAATTTTTTGGAATTTAAAAAAAAGGAAATTAGAAAAATAATGGGAAAACAAATGGGTTAAAAGGAAAAATGAATTAAGATTTTAAATTTATTCTTTTTTTGGAGGGATAATTGGGATCTCAAACTCTCTTCCAAGAAAAAATTGAAATTGAAATTGTGGAAGAAAATGGGAATGGAATTGGATAAGGTTCAAAGCACTGGGATAAGAAATGGAGTGTGAATGATTGGGTGTGACTTCTCCCTCGCTCTTTTGGAAAATTGCAAGTTCTTCCATATTTTTTTGTCTTCAAAATGAAGGTAATATTCTCATAAATACCCCCCCTTTGTTTATGTTTTTGAATTTGAGTGTCACACTCACCATTAGGGGATCCTAGGAATTCCTGAATAACATTTGAATTTTTTAATTAGAGTAGGATTTAGTTAATTTTCAATATGTTGAAAAATGCCCATTTTGAGCCATGGTCATGGATTTTTGTTTTTACAAAATTTAGGAAGCATGAATTTTATGTGAAAAGTGTGTTGTCTAGAATATTTAGAGCTAAAGGGTATTTTTAGAAAATTTATATTGAAAATTTAAAATTTGAATCTTTTCATCAATGGAGATTTTGGGGAAATTATGGTTTTCCAATGCAAAGTAAAATGATAAAATTAAAATGTCTAATATGTTTTATGATTAATTTTAATGTGAGGAAAGAAGTCACCCTATTTATTTTCAATTTAGAAAAAAAGGGTACTTTCAAAAATTTGAAATTGGATTTAAATAAAATTTGAAGAAATTTTAATGGGGTTTTAGGAAAATTTCCTAGTTTTTAGTGTATTGGAAAATGATAAAATTTGAATTTTATAAATGAAATGTGATGAATTTTAATTTTTTAATGAGAGTGTCTTTCATGAATTATTGAAATAGTGGTTGAGGAAACTTGTTAAAAAAAATTGATCAAATTGAATTTTATACATTTTTTTCATGCCACATTTGTTGGAGGGTGGGATAACCTTAAGGCATGGGTATTAGAGATGGTTATGGGAGTGAACCCCATCATGAACCCAAACTAAAGTTTCACATAGGAAATCATGATGTGGGATTTTTGGTTAACAAGTGAAAACTGATGAAGCATGTGTAATTAATTAACTGGAAGATAATGGATATCCATCTCATGCCTTGAGTTCTTGTATAAGATAAGGATGATTGAGGAAGACAAGGTGCTCATTGAGTGTAAAAATTGTAATATAAAGTACCCTTGTCCATATGAAGGTATACTTAGTTCCAAACTAAGCCCCACATGAGTGTCTATGAGGACATTCCCTCTCTCGCTCTCTAATATCTAATCTTAGTGTAGTTTGAGAAGCACCTAAAATATGACCATTCCTTCTATGTGTATGTTGTTGGCTATTCCCTTGGTGATTTTTCGAATGAGAATTTTTGTATTTTACCATTGGCAAGTTTCCCAATGAGAATTTTTTGTGTTATACAATTGATGAGTTTTCTCAACAAGGATTCTTGTGTTGTGACATTGGAGACTTTTCCCAATGTGGAAATGTGATATACCCTTTGATCCATCTTGTGTTTTAGATGAGTTTTTAATATGATGCATATTTTTATTGTATGGTTTGTGTGTAAGCCATCTCTCAAAGTGTGTGGTGTGAGCATTATGATTATGGCTAATGTACTATCTCCTAGCACAGTGGGAGTGGATCTTTTGATTCCATGAGGTTGGGTGGTGTAGTAACCATCATTGGGGTTTGAACCTAATAAATAAGGTTGAAACAAAAATGGTTTACATTAGAAAGGATTAAAACCATCACAAAGAGGAATGATAGAAGAAATAATATTCAAAAAATATATTGCATAGTGATATAATGAATTAAAAAGAATAGGGAAGACCTCCTCCAACATACAATTCCTTTGTAGTCATATAAATCTCATTTTCTAGACACATCGACCTATTAATCCAACCCTCGCCCTATAATACAAAAGTAATTGATCAAACTAAAAGAAAGGAGTGTCATCAAACTAATCAAGCACTCATAATGTGTGTGAAATGAAGTTTGTGTTTTGAATTTAGAAACATGAATGTTGAATATTCTAAATACAACTAACCTCTCCTAAGAATGGATCACTTGTTATAAAAGGTGACTAAATCAAAAGTGATGCAAATTATGGATGAATTCTTTTGGAATAATAATGTTATGGTCAATGAGTCCAAATTACACAAGACAACATTTAAAACTCCTTGAGGCACATATTTCTATGTAACAATACTATTTGGACTCAATAATGTATCTTTGTCCAATTTATAGTGTTCCATGGATGTTGCATTTGGAGGCCTAATAGATGAAATAATGGTTGTGTTCCAAGATGAATTAACAACATAATCAAAGGATCGAAGAGACAACTATAAGTACTTATAAAAATATTTAGAAGATTCTTAGAATATGCATTTCCTTTAATCCTAGACAGTGTGTATCAGGTATGGAAGAAGGAAAATTACTAGGGAACACCATGTGAAATTATTATTTAAGAATGGATCCAAAAATATTTAAGATAATTTAAATAATTCCAAAGTCTAAAAATTAAAAGGGATTTAATAATTTTTTGGGTAGATACATTTCATGATCTAATATTTGTGAAAATTTGTATTTAGAAAAGTAAGCCAATTTCGAATATGTTAAACAAGGGTTGGTCAGTTGCTTGGAGAAATGAATTATCTAAGGTGTTTGTTAAAATCAAACAAGAGACTAAGGAAATGCCTATTATAGTAAGCCTAAACTATTTTTAAACATTTATATTTTTATCCATCACTTTATTTCACACCATTATGAATGTTGTGTCATTACAAAATAATGTAGTGTGGAAAATTATACTCCTTTTTAAGAGAAAGTATAATTTCACACTTAATTTGGACCTATTTCAGTGACCTTTCATTTATGAATTGTTAAACCTCATTTTTGGGCCTGTAATACCCTTTATTATGTATTCCAATGCCTATTTTCTTTATTTCTCGACACCATCTCCCGTATTAAATAAATGCTACTAATAAAAAATAATGTCCCAACATTTATGAGGTCCTAATTTTTTAGGTTAGGAACCATTCACCAATGGGTGAATGGGTCCTCATTAAGTGTCTAAACTCAACTTAAAACATTTTTTTGGAAAAATTTCATTTCAAATTCAAATTTCAAGTGTCAGCTTTTGAGATTTAATTTATAGTAAATTAGAAAGGAAGCCTATAAAAGTAAGTATTTTAATCATTATCAGTATACAAGAAGAGAGATTCACATTAGATCACAAGTTTTCATACTCAAGGGAAAGGAGAAGTTAATCAAGCATTCAAAAGTGAAGTATTGGAGCAGAATTTTAGTTGCTTTTCTAGGTATTCAAGCACATTTTGATATTAGGATCAAGCATTTCCAAAGATTGATGATATGCTATGGAGGATCATGATGGATTCTAGGTTTTGGGTGGTGTAATAAGAAATTGAACCAAACCTAATGATTTGTTTCCTAAGTGGTTCCATCTTCTATTATCATTCTAATTTCTACCTAAAGGAAGGTATATTCAATTTTGTGACTAGGTATGTGCAGGATCATGATGGGCCAAAAATTGGCAATATGATGGGTATTTGTAGGGTATGTGGCTGACGAATTTTTTATAACCCAAAATTGATGAAATGAAAAGGGTTTTTAAAGGAGATTCTCAACTTTCCACCAATATAAATTATTCTTTACTTTGAATTTAATAAATAATTATTATTTATTTTCTATTTGAAGTATGACTAAAGTCCTGTTGATAGGTTGACTGAAAAACATCTATAGCTTTCAAACGATATCACATTTTTGGAATCCAAAACATGCATCACATTCTATGCTTCGCATGCTATAAGATTAAAAAAACAAAAATTGAATTTCATGAAGTTTTGACCAAGTTAAGGTGGTCAGACACACATGTTTTTATATTTTTAAAAAATTACAATAAAAAATTCATAATTAATTATTTACTTGGAAAAAAATTACAAAAAAATATGCATCACATTTGAACAAGAGTCCTCTACTTATGTCTAAAATCTTATAAAAAATTATTATCATTTTATACTAGTTAGGGTGGTCAGACAGATGCCTACCTCTTATTTTTTCCCTGAAATTTAAGTACTACTGCATTGAAATTTCAAATTTTCACCATATAGATTTATTTTTAAACTAAATAAACCTAGTAGTTTAGAACCTACGTCAAGTTGCCTAACTCTGATTTTTCTGAATTTTTTGCCACTTAAGGGATTTTTTTTCCATGATGATCCTGCACATACCTAACTCATTTGGGTGATTCGAGATCTCCCAAATTAGCTCTTAATCATTGTTCATGTTCATTTAGGAATTCTATTCTAACACACTTGGATAGGGTTTCTTTGCATTTTGGCTCTCTTAATATTAAACACACTTAAGGTTAGATATTGCATGCAGATTTTTATGTTTTAGATCTATATTTTTCATCACTTAGGTTTAATTACAAAACTTGGAGTTTGATTGAGGAAAATCCCTATCCACCATCAAACAATAATATTGTTTTGTAGATTTTTCATAGACCCAGATCTGAAAGCAAAGGTTCAAAGTTACAGGGAAAAAGTGTAGGTTTCAAAATTAATTCTCTGATCCAAAATTTTCTAGAAAAGGCTACCTAGACCCATTTTTCCTTGGGTGAATGAGTCCCTATCAGGGTTGTAGAAACAACATTTTGTGATGGGTGAGCAATGTTATTCCTTCTCAAATCTTCTAGAAAAATTGTTGGTTCCTTTATTTTTATGCTTAATCTACTAAATCCAAGTGATAAATTGTATTTTGGAGTTGATTTGTTATTTTTAGTTTTTCCAAGTGCTATTTGACGTAGACCCCCATCCTTCAGTCATAAGGAAATCTGAAGATTCTTGCCCTAAATTGATTCACCTAAGGGTTCTTAGTCAATTTGAGGTGGAGATCTCATTTCCTAATGAATTGAGGAAGATAGGGTCTATTTCTTTCTTTTGGAATCACTTTTCCATTTTGGGAAATCATGTTTTTTCTTTATTTCATTTTGATGAACAAGTGCATAATGAGTTGTATTCATTATTTTCATCGTCTATAAACTTAAATGATGATCCTGCTAATAAGAGTGTTGAACTTGGTGCTTGTCCTAGTTTGGAAACTAATATATTGTCCATTTCATTAATTGTCTTCCTTCTACATATAATGAACAAGATTGGGATGTGGATTCATACCTACTATAGGTTGACTAACATGTTCCTTACTAGTCTTGTCTTTATTTTCTTTTTCATGTTCTTTGTGTGATTACATGTGTGTAATGTGATCTCCCCATATTGTTCTTTTTGATGTCTCTTCATGTGCATTCCTCCATTTTTACCTGCATTCTTCCATATGTCTTTGCAATGAAAGAAAAATGTGTTAGGAGTGTTTTCTTATGGTCTGGGACATAGAGCACACCCACTTTCCAATTTCATTCAAGGATAACCCTATAGATCTAAATGCAAAGGAGAAAGAGATCTTGCAATAGGGTTGTCCTAAGGGATGAATATAAACTAATGAGGGGTTCACTACCAAGTTAAGACTTGGAAATAAAAATCCAATACAAGATGTAACACTAAACCCTAATTCAATGCAAGCTTTAACTAAATGACCTAGAAATATAAATAAATTAGAATAACAAACTATAGGATTCAAATTGTGAACACTTGGGAGTCTGAAGATGACTGGAAGGAGGCCTAAAATACAATAAATTTTTACTTTAATGTTTATTGGGACTCATTCGCCAAGTTGGGGAAATCAGTCCAAAATATGGGTTTTTGTGCAATAACAAGAATTTGGAAAATGGGTATCTAAATCTAAAAAATTCAAACTTTGACCAAAATTGGGACTCATAAACTAGACAGGGTGAATGAGTCCAATTAGAGTTTTCTAAAACTTCAAGATCTGAATTTTCTCTTATCAGTCTACTTAACCCGTTTCTTCAAGTTTTTGGATTCAAATATTTGTAAATCAACTTGTAGGTGTTCTCCAATGCTTAGTGACAATTTTGACAACTTTTAGGCACTTTGACAACTTTCTCCAAACTTTCTCCTTAATGTTTCTTCAACCTAAACCTAAAAACCACACACTAAAGAGGGAAAAATGTTTTGTTAGTGGATAGGGGTTTTCCTTGGTCAAACCTGTTTTGGTAATCAAACCTTGAAATAGAATGAACTATGAATGGTGAATGATGAAGGAACAAAATATGATATTGCAACTCACCAAACCCTATAAATAAGAGGCTACAAACATGTATGAGATGGCTCCAATGGATATAGATCTTGAATCTTTCTTGAAGGTGATATATCTTGAATGAAATACTAGCTTGAATCATAAAACCCTACATCACAATTGTTACCTCCAAAACAAACATGATGCATGAAGTCTTTGACATGATCCTTGATGCTTGAATGATGCTATAAAATGCTTGATAATCTACCCTTGAAGACTCTTGAATGCTCTTGTAAACACTTGAATGCTCTTGTGAACTCACATTTTCTATAAGTATGCTCATTCAACTTGATATAAGAATGCACATTCAACTTGATATAGGTGTAAAATGAGAGAAAGAACCCTTTTTTTATAATTAATTATGCAAGAATTCTCAAAATTGTAACAGTACAAGTGAACATTAGATCTAGGAGGATAAAATCCCACCAAAAATTTGAATTAATTTTATTTTGGGCAACATGGGACTCATTCAACCAAGGTGGCCAGTGAGTCCCATTAGGCCTAATTTATCAGACAAAATTCAAACATTCTTAGAAAGGTGTGAAACCAGGTTTGAGACCAAAAAATATAGATGGGACTCATTCACCCAAGGTGGCGAATGAGTCCTAAATCACTAAATATAGGCCATTCAAGCTGAAAACACCTAAATTATGATTGGATGTTGATTTGTGTCAGGATTTTCCTCAAAAAGATGCATTAAATGAGGCTTGTGGATGTAAAATAAGGCCAATTAAAGCATAAAGAAGCCTAATTATTAATAAAACCCTAGAAAAGTGTGAAATTATGTTACAAAACTTTACCAACACTCTAAATAAGGCATCAATAAGCTCATTTAGTTTGAAAGGGCCCAAGGCCTAATGCGAATATGTTAGACATATAACACTAAATCAAGGCCAAGTTAGGGGGAACCTTTTTCCATCATTATAGTCTTAAACCTTTATCATTTATTTTATCTTGTTTTTTCCATTTTGGGATGAAAAAAGGTGTCAAGACATGTAGGTATCTTCCATGTTGACCCAAAATATTTTTCTTTGTTTTCACTCTCTATGTTTCATTCTTCATGTTTTGTGAGTATTTTGGGAATGATGTTGTTTTTGATCTCTATAACAAAATTGTAGCAAAGATATATCGACAAAGGGATTTCATTTTTGGGGGAAACCCCTTCCTATCTTTTCATGATGTAGCTTCATTTGGAAACACATGACTTGACATAGTGCTTTTTGAGTAAGCTCTCATGTCTTCTTTATTTTTTAGCATTGATTATTTTCTACTTTAAAGTAAATTTCTTACAACGACGGTGTTAGCAATTTATTCAAAGTGGGGGCATACATTAGCATTATTTCTTTTGTAAATTTTAGCATTTCTTAAGTCTCATTGTGCAATTTTCTTTCTTCTTGTGGGTATGTGCAAGATCATGATGGGCCAAAAAGTGGCAATATGATGGGTATGTGGCTGATGACCTTTTTTTTACCCAAAATTGATGAAATGAAAAGGGTTTTTAAAGGAGATTCTTAGCTTTCCAATAATATAAATTATGCTTTACTTTGAGTTTAATAAGTAATTATTATCCATTTTCTATTCAAATTATGACTAAAGTCCTAATTGTTAGACTGATTGAAAATATTTATAGCTTTCAAATGGTATCACATTTTTTTAATCCAAAACATGTGTCACATTCTATGCTTCACATACTATAAGATTAATAAAACACCTGAATTATGATTGGATATTGATTTTTTTTAGGATAATCCTCAAAATGGTGCATTAAATGAGTCTTGTTGATGCAAAATAGTGCCAATTAAAGCACAAAGAATCCCAATTATTTAATAAAAACCTAAAAAAGTGTGAAAGTGTGTTACAACACTTTAAAAGACTCTAAATAAGGCATCAATAAGCTCATTTAGTTCACAAGGGCCTAGGATCTAATGCAAATATGTTAGACATACTACAACATTAAATCAAGGCTAAGATAGGGGGTACCTTTTTCCATCATTACATCTAGCCCCCACTTTAGTGATAGGAGGAACTTGCTTCCAACTCACACTAAAGTAGACCAAATGCACTAACAAGAGTAAGATATGAAGACCATGATCAAGAGGGGTTCAAATGTATCAATGTTAGCAAGATAGGATGGCTATGATCAAGAGGGTTGTGTGAGACCCCAAGACCAAGGTCCTATGGAAAACCAACATGGGCACAACAGGATGCCATTTAATTACAATCCTAAATATATTTCATGTATCTCCTAAGTCCTTGGAAATTGTTCCCCAAAACTAGGATTAGAAAGAGATTAAATTTGAATGAAATGAACATGTAAATTGACATTTGTAATTATTTCTAAATGATAGGAACATGTCGGGATTCCCAAGAAGTCCTCTTACAAAATAGGAGTACATGGGGCACCCACATGGGAGGTGGAACCCACCTTGAGTTCAGTTAACTTTTTGGAGAAAAGATAACACTTCAATAATGCATGTAAAGATCCTAGAAGTTAGGAATTGATATTTACATGAGTGGAGTTTAGTTCAGTTCAACTCAATTTAGGTCAATTCAGTTCAGTTCAGTTCAATTATGGTTAAGTTATCTTTAGTTGCATGTTAGTTCACTTCAGTTGACTTGATCTGCATAATAGATAATAGGTGGCTACATTCAGTTAAGTGGGGATGATCAATCATGCATCATGTTTGCATGAATTGATGGAGAGATATGTTTTTATTAACAAAGATTGACTTGGACCCACCTTTGGTGTCCAAGTTGGAATCTTGGAGTTAACACCTTTTGCATGAGAAGATATTTACAAGGATGAGTTAAGTGGGCTCATTCTTGGGTGCCAAATTTGAGGAGAATCTTGGAAGATATTTTATTGACCAATGATCAGTTATGAGTTTAGTTTGGGGAACCTAAATTGAGGAGACATTGGATTTTAGTTCATGTTACATGTTGAAACTTTACTTGCAAAAAATAGGCATAGGTTTTTGAGAGAAGCTTTGTGTTTTGTAATTAGCAACTCTTTGGAGTTTTCAAGGGTCATTGTTTTCTATTAATTTCAGGAAGTTGAAGAGAGTTTTATCAACATTTATTGTAGGTTGTGAAGAAGAATTGTTGATGGAAAAAAAAGGATATCAAGCAAGGATTGATATAGAATTATTGTAATCTTATTCTAAGGTTAAATAATGCAATCACTAATGATTTTGGTGGTGTAGTTTTTTCCCAAAAGGGTTTCTTCATGTATATGTTGTGTCACTTCTATCTTCTTGTCTCATTCTTCTACAATCTTTTTTCTACTACAATTGGTAAAATTGATCTAAACAGATAATCATACACAAAGAACACTTAATTATATCTACAGTCTCATAATTTTCTAAGTTTTAAGCTACACAATTACCTCCATTTTTCAACATTTGATATTAGAGCTAACGATTGGGGTAGAGTTTGGGATGACTTTCTCTTGAAATTTTGAAGGTTTTTTGGCTATAGTGGGAGCTTTTACTATTGTGTTATTGCTGATTTTGTAAAATAAGTATGTTACAATGAGTTCTAATTCTCATTTAAATATTGAAAGATTCAATGGATCTAATTATGAGATGTGGAAACTAAAAATGGAGGATCTCCATGAAGAAAGAGATCAGTGGTTAGCTGTTGGTAATGAGACAGAGTCACCTACAATGATGTCAGATGAGGATTGGGATAACTTGATAAGAAGTCAATAGAAACCATAATATTATGTCTTGTTGATTTTGTTCTCTTGAATGTTTAAGATGAAACTACCACATATAAACAGTGGAAGAGGATAGGTGATATCTATCAAACCAAAAGTCTTACTAATAATTTGTATCTGAAAAGACAATTGTATTCTTTAAAGATGAAAGATGGTGATTGTATTGCACATAATTTAAATGTTTCTAATTTGATTATAAGTTAGTTAGCATCTATAGATGTAAAGCTAGAAGATGAAGATAAATGCATTTTGTTACTTTGTTCTTTACCAAAATCTTGGAAAAATTTAATTGTTGTTATCAGTGGTAGTGGTGCAGATCTTAAGATGGAAAATATAATTCCTACTCTCCTGTTAGAGGAGATGAGGAGGAAGTCTAAAAATGGTTACCAAGATGTTTTTTTTGTAAGAGGTGTGCCTAAGGAAAATGAACCTTAGGAAGACAAGAAAGGAAAGGGTAAGTCCAAAGGACGGTCTAAAATCGCTGGTAAGAGTAAGGAAAAGTGTTGGAATTGTGGAAAACTTGGACATGTAAAGAAGGATTGTAAGAGAAAGAAAAAGAGTTTTGATGCTTCTACAGAGAAATCCTCAGATGAAAATAATGATGCATTGGTCATTTCATCTAATATTGTTGTTGATAACTCTTGGCTTATTTATTCAAGTTGCTCCTATCATATGCCTCCTAACAAGGAGTGGTTCATTAAGTATACTGCATATGATGGAGGGAATGTCTTCTATGGAGATAATAGCACAAAAAGGTTGTGGGAAAAGGAGAGGTAAATTTGTGTTTTAGTGATGGTAGGGTTAAGACCGTCAATGGTGTTTAACATATTACAGGTCTTACTAGAAATCTACTTTTTGTATCTAAGTTGAATGATTCTAGAATGCATGTGACATTTGAAAAAGGTGGTTGTAGATTGGTGAAAGGGAATATGGTGGTTGCTAAAGGATATCATATTGGGACTTTGTTTAAGTTTAATACCTCCAATTTGAATAAATTAGCCAATTTAACTAAAGTTGAAAATAAATGTATGTTGTGGCACCATAGATTTGGCCACATTGGTGAAAAAGGTCTTAGGACCATTCTTAATAAGAAATTGGTTGGCGATATTCTTGATTATACAATTGGAAAAAATGATTTTTGTGAGCATTGTGTGTTTGGAAAGCAATCTATATCTTCATTTCCTAGTGGAACAAATAAAGCTAAAAGATTATTAGAGATTATTCATTTAGATGTAATGGGCCTTATAGATATTGACTGTATTGGAAAATCTAGATATTATGTCACATTTATTGATGATGTCTCAAGATACTCTTGGATCTATTTTATGCACAACAAATCTGATGTGTTTAATAAGTTTAAATAATTTAAGGCTTTGGTTGAGAAATAATCATATCATAAGATAAAAGTGTTGAGATCAAATAATGGTGGTGAATTATATTGTTCTAGGGAATTTGATTATTATTGTAAGCACACAGGAATTGTGAGATAGAAAACTACTCCATATACACCTTAACAAAATTGAGTAGTAGAAAGGATGAACTGGACCTTAATGGAAAGAGCTAGGAGTATGTTAAGTAGTGATAAGCTGTATTAGTACCTTTGGGCCAAGGCTATAAGTAATTCTTTTTATTTAATCAATAGATCCCGTAGTTCATCTATTGAAGATAAAAGTCCTTATGAAATATTGTTAGGTAGGAAACCTAGTGTTTCACATTTAAGGACCTTTGGTTGTGGGGATTTTGTTCATGTTCCTAATAAAAAGCAATCTAAGTTGGATCCAAAACAACAAAAATGCATATTCATATGTTATGGTGAAAATGTAAAAGGTTACAAGATTTGTAATCCTCTAACCTAGAAAATTTCTTTATCTAGAGATGTGATTTTCAAGGAATTTAGAGCTTATTCAGGAGAAGAACAACCAACTTAGGAGAAGGATACTTCTCGAACAGTGCATTTTGAGATAAATATTGAGAAGCAAGAAAATGCACATGTTGAAGAACAATTGGATGGATTGGATGAGGAGAGTTCACGGAGTTCTTCTAAGATAGATGCTCATAATGAGCATATTGAGGAACAAGGATAAACCCCTTTGAGAAGATCCACAAGACAACAAAATTCTATTGATACATATATCCCACCTAATTTATGTTGTATATTTCCTTTGATGAGTACTAATAATGAACCTAGATCTTATAGGGAAGTTGTGTCTTCAGATGAGAACAAGCTTTGGTCACAAGTTATGCCTGGGGAAATGGAATCCTTCGATACTTGTGACACATGGGATTTTGATAGTTTCCCAAAGGAAGAAAGGCCATTGCTTGGAAATGGATCTTTAAAAAGAAAATTGGAGCAGATGGTATTCTTGAAAGGTACAAGGCTAGATTAGTAGCCAAGGGCTACTCCTAGAGAGAGGAGTTGACTTTAATGAAATCTTCTCTCCTGTCGCTAAATTAGCTTCTTCTATTATATTATTGTTATCTATTGATGTTGCTTATGATTTTGAGATATAGCAAATGGATGTGTAAACTACTTTTTTGCATATGAATCTTGATGAGGAGATTTATATGGGGCAACCTCATGGTTTTGTTGTAAAAGGAAAAGAAGAATTGGTTTGTAGGTTAAAGAGATCTTTATATGGATTGAAACAATCACCCAGAATTTGGTACCAAAAGTTTGATTCCTTTGCATTGAAAATTGGTTATGTTAGGAGTGAGGAAGATCATTGTGTTTACATAAAATTTATTGATGATCAACTTTTAATTATTATCTTGTACATTGATGACATGTTTTTTATTGGTAACAACAAGGTAATGATCAAAGAATTAAAAGAAGAACTCTCAAGCACATTTGAGATGAAAGATCTAGGGGCTAAAAAATATATCCTTGGTATGGAGACCAATAGAGATAGAGGTAAAAAAATATTTTCTTAAGTCAAAGCAACTATGTTGATACTATTTTGAAATGGTTTAACATGTAGGAGAGTAAACCAATTAATTTTCCTTTACCAGTTGGCATGAAGTTAAGTTTAGACATGAGTCCTAAATCTGATTTTTATTATGAGGAAATATCTAAAATTCCATATGATAGTTGAGTTGGTAGTTTAATGCATGCAATGGTCTATACGAGACTAGATATAGCCCAAGCAGTGGGAGTTCTAAGTAGGTTTATGTCTAACCTTGATAAAGAACATTGAACTTATGTTAAGAGGGTGTTTAGATATTTACAAGGTACTTCTTATTACTGTTTGGCTTATCATGGTGCTAATGATATTGATATTATGTACAAATTTCATTGGACATGCAAGGTTTTGTTGATTCAGATTGGGTAGGAGACCTGGATTGTCAGAGGTTGACAAGTGGTTGTGTGTTTACTTTGTTTGGAACTTTAGTTTATTGGATGAGTGAAAAGCAGCCCATGGTTCCTTTTCCCACCATAGAAGTAGAGTACATGTCTGCTACACATGCATCTAAAGAGGAAGTTTGGTTATAGAGACTTGGGAAAGGTATTGGTTTTAATTGCAAGCAAATTAAACTTGAATGTGATAGTTAGAGTGCTATTTGTTTAGCAAAAAATCCTATGTATCATCCTCATACTAAGAATGTTGATTTTTAGTATCACTTTGTGCAAGAAATGGTTGAGAGTTGGAAGGTATTGATTGATAAAGTTGACACTTTGATCAATGTTGCAGATTATCATATGAAACCAATTCCTACAAATAAGTTCTCATGGTGCAAGAAGGCCATTGGCCTTGAGTCCTGTACTTGATTTATAATAATGATTCCTTTTTTATAATAATTGCAATGCTTAATTTCAAGTGGGAGAATTTTGGGAATAGGATGCCATTTAATTGCAATCCTAAACATATTTCATGTATCTCCTAAGCCCTTGGAAAGTGCTTCCCAACACTAGGATTAGAAAGAGTTTAAATTCGAATGAAATGAACATGTAAATTGACATTTGTAATTATTTCTAAATGATAGGAACATGTGGGGACACCCAAGAAGAGCTCCTAAAAAATAGGAGCACATGGGATAACCACATGGAAGGTGGAACCCACCTTGAGTTCAATTAACTTTTTTGAGAAAAGATAACACTTCATTAATGTACATAAAGATCCCAAGAGTTAGGAATTGATATTTACATCAGTGGAGTTTAGTTCAGTTTAGTTATAGTTCATTGATCTTCAATTGCATGTAGTTAGTTTGAGTTGCATGTTAGTTGACTTGAGTAGACTTGAGTTTCATGACAGATAATACGTGGCTACATTTAGTTATGTGGGGATGATCAGTCATGCATCATGTTTACATGAATTGATGAAGACATTTGTTTCTATTAACAAAGATTGACTTGGACCCATCTTGGACACCCAATTTGGAATCTTGGTGTTAACATCTTTTGCATGAGAATATATTTACAAGGCTGAGTTAAGTGGGCCCATTCATGGGTGCCAACTTTGAGGAGGAGCTTGGAAGATATTTTCTTGACCAACGATCAGTTAGGAGTTTAGTTTGGGGTGCCTAAACTAAGGAGACATTGGATTTGAGTTCATGTTACATGTTGAAACTCTACTTGCACAAAATAGGTATAGGTTTTTGAGAGAAGCTTTCTGCTTTGTAATTGACAACTCTTTGGAGTTTTCAAGGCTCATTATTGTCTATTAATTGCAACAATTTTAAGAGAGTTTTGTTAGAGTTTATCGTAGGTTGTGAAGAAGAATTGTTGAAGGAAAAAGAAGCATATCAAGCAAGGATTGATACATAATTATTTTAATCTTATTCTAAGGTTAAATAGTACAAGCACTATTGATTCTGGTAGTGGATTTTTTTCTTGAAAGGGTTTATCCATGTATGTGTTGTGTCATTTCTATCTTGTCTCATTCTTCTACAATCTTCTGTCTACTTCTACAATTGGTAAAATTGATCTAAACAAATAATCATACACAAAGAATTTGTAACAAAAAAGATTTAATTAGATCTACAATCTCATAGTTTTACAAGTTTTAAGCTACATAATTATCTCCATTTTTCAACAAGAACACACATGAAAATGATATAAAGAGAAAAAATGAAGCACAAGCATACACTATCAAGGATACACAGAGGAGAAAAATTAAAAGAATGGGTGGATCAAGCTTTGACTATTTGTCCAACATGATGTGGATCAGATCTAGGTTGTTTGTCTAAAAGAATGCACAGTCACTTTGAGGCAACATAACTCTAGGTTGTTCACTAGGTGAGAAGTCCAAGAAGGTGAGACACATACACACACAAATAGTATGTTCTAACACACACGCGAGTGGCTAAGGGAAATTCATGCCATTTTTTGACTTCTTGTCAAAACCATACCAAAGTTATACCTCCTAATAACTTTAATAAGGCTTTAGGAAACAAATGGTTTTGAGCTTCATGAAGAAAGTGAAGCTTCATATTCTTGGAACCCATGTACTAACAAGATGGATCTACAGGCATGTAAGGTGTGTTATGCAAGGTGGCCATATAACTGAAAATGCAAAGTGCAAAATGTAAAGAACATTCAAAGGAGTCTTGATTAGTTCATGCAAAGTCTTAACTTAGGGAACATTGTGCCTAATGTCTCCAAGAGAGGACCAATCAAAGAATACGAGATTCACAACTTAAGGGATGCAATGTGTCACATCAAGCCACTAAAATAAATGTAATATGCTAAGATAGATCACACTCTTGAAGCACATCACATCCAATGTCATCCACAAAGAAAAAAATGTACTGCATAAAGTAAAAAGACCAAACCATGAACCATGAAAAATAAAAAATGCAAAAGAATAATGCCAATGTATGCCCCCACTTTAAGGAAATTTCTAAACACCATGTTGTGAGTAATTACTTTAAAGTAGCAAATAAAAAATGCAAACAAGAAAGAGGACATGAGATCCAACTTGGAAATCCCTATGCCAAGTCCTATGTTTCCAAATAAAGCTATGTCATGTAGGGAGAAAAGGGAGGGGTTTCCCCCAAAAATGAAAATCCAATCACATAAGGGATATATGGATTTGGGGTTAGTATGTTCTTGCTACAATGTTGTTAAGAGAGCTTAAAACTGTCATCATTCTCTAAATACACATAGAACTAGAAGAATGACACAAAGAGATCTAGAGGAAACAAAGAACAACCTTTTAGGTCAACATGGAAGAGACATGAATTTTGTAATGCCTTGTGGCATACCAAAAAGGAAAATATAAGACAAATGAAAAAGATAAAGAAAAGGCTTTTGGGTAAACATAGAAGAGACATGAATGTCTCAACGCCTTGCATCCTCCCAAAAAGGAAAACACAAGAAAAATGAAAACATAAAAGATAAAAGATTTACAACATAGAGAAGAATGAAGGAAAAAATAGAGGAATGTCACAAAGAGAGAGAGAGATACATCAAACATAACATCATGGGGGATAACAATACACACATGCAATCACACAAAAGAAGAAAAATAACTAATGCAAAATACTAGTAAGGAACATGTGATTCAACTAAAGTAGGTCATTTGCATCCCAATCATGTCCATTATATAATGAAGGTGAACAACTAGCCAAAGGGACAATGGAAAGTTTTGAACTATGGCCATGATCAAGTTCAACACTCTTCTTAGGAGAATTATCATTTAATCTCGTGGAAGAGGAAAACAATATGTTCAATTCATTATGCACCTCTTCGTCAATTTTAGCAACTTCCTCATCATCATCTAAGTTAATCATGACAAGAGGTTGAATGATAATTCCTAAAGAAGGTTTTGGATCTTGTTGTGGTTGCATTATAGGATATTTTTGTTTCAAGGAGGGGGTAGACTCATCATGCCTTGCTTCATTCAAATTTTTATTTTGATTTTCTTTGTTTATTTTATGTAACCTGTGAGCAAGGGCATGACATCTATGTCTACGCTCTCTAGCACCTATATTTATTTTAGTCCAATTTTCAAGTTGCATTTGTGTACGAGTAGGTTGATCAACCATAGTTTTCTTTTCTTCCCTAAGGGGAGGAATGGAAGGAACCAAAAGAGATTGTTCAACCACTTTCTCTTTGACTTTATAAACTTGTTTTATTCTAGGAGGCGTGACAAGGTTGTTTTCATTGTCTTTTGGTATTTTGTAGGAAGGAGGTGAAGGTTATATCTTAGGTTGGTCTTTGTTGTTTAGAATTTATTTAGGTTCAAGAATGGTTTTTTCAAGGATGGTAGGTTCAGTAGTAGGTTAAGGCATGTTTTTAAGGGATAATTTTGCTATTTTCTTTGCCTTGAACTTTTGATAGGATAGGAAAAATAATTATTCTTGTGGTTTAATAGGTTCTATAGGCTCAAGACAAAATAAATCTAAGGAAAAATTTCCATGAGGAAAAAGGGTTAAAGCCATTATGATGGATAGTGAAGATTTCATTGTCAAATGGAAACTTTAAACATTATGTACAAACAAAGGGACTACATTCATGGAATGAAGCCATGGATAGCATAGCTTCACACGAAATTGGTTTGACTGTGGGATGATGGAGAATGAGATATGTAATGTTTTTAGTCCTATTTGTAAAGGAAGGGTGATCGATCCCATCACAGGGTAAGAAAAACTATTGTGTGTCTTGATCCATGCTTTTAGCTTAGCGAAGCCATGGATAGCCTAGCTTCACACAAAATTGGTCTGACTGTGGGATGATGGTGAATGAGATATCTAATGTTTTCGGTCCTATTTGTAAAGGAAGGCTGATTGATCCCATCATAGGGAAAGTGAAAACATTGTGCATCTTGATCCATGCTTTCGGTTTATTGTATATGTCTTGATAGAGTTCATGCAAAAGTAAGAATTCTTTGGTGATCACATTCTTTCCATAGGTGGGATCTATTAATATCCCATGTTACTAGTATTATCATAGATATAGTTGGCTAGGTAAAGAGGACCATTAGGTGCCCATTAGACTTATTTCCTTGATCATTACTAAGACCTATAATGGAAAGATGTTATGATTAGGCCAAAATCAATGAGGTCTTGCACAAGATGTTTAAGATTCTTACAATGTTCCATGTCATGTCCATTTTTTTGGTGATAATGGGAAAATAATTTGGTCTATGGTTTACAAGAAATGGTTTATTAGGATTGGGTTGTTTAATAGGAGGAAAGGTAATAATTTGTTGTTCTAAAATTTGTGCCATTGTGTTATGAAGGGTATCAGGTAAGGGAGTGAATTGTCTTTTTGAGTCTCCATAGCTAAAGGGTATTATGGATTTAATAGCAGCTACTTGGTTATTGGTATTTTGATTTGTTTGTGGAGGGAGATTGAATTGAAGGAAACCTTTATTGTATTTTCTAAAAGGTTGGGAATTGTTTGGATTTGTGGACTTAGACTTCTCAGTTCAACTAGAAGTGGATTTTGTATCTCGACTACTAATTGAATTTTGATAATCATGAAGGGCAATACATAAGTGCATGAAGGAGGGAAATTTCATCATGGTAAGCTTGTCTTGTATCTTTTAAAATTTTCTATGAACATATTTTGAAGGTGAGGTTTGGGGACCTTGACATTAATTTGGGAATAAAAGGATTTATAGCATGAGATAAAGTTGGTAATCTTTTCTTCTTCTTTTTGCTTACATCTCATCAAATCAGCCAAGGTCATATTAGGAGTCATATGCATTTGGAAATGGTTGAAGAATTCCTCAACAAGTCCATTGAATGAATGAATTAAGTTATTCGGTAAAGAAGAGAACCATTCCAAGGTAGCATCTTTCAAGGAACTAGGGAAAATCTTAGCAAAGAGTTTACCATCAAGGAAAAATTCACTACATAAAGGAATATAAGCATTAACATGGTTACAAGGATCTACCTTTCCTGTATATTTCTCAAATATAGGCATCTCTACACCTTGTGGCATCAGTGTTTGCAATATCTCCAAGGACAAGGGGCTACTTTTTACATAATATGTAGGTGGTCCTTTTTTATTTTGGTTGATGGAGGAGATTTATTTTTGAAGGGTTGAAATGGTATAAAAGATTTGGTTTATGAGAGGGTCGTTGATTGTATTATGAGATAGAGGTGAAAATGGTGAAGGGTGTATGTGTTCGAAGGATAAGTGAATGGAATTCTTATAGGGATTAATGTAGTAGGAGATATGATGTGCAATTCCATAAAGGTACTAGGGATGCTAGCGGAAATACCTGAGGAAGGGATCACATTACTAGTTGGTTGCATTTTTGTTGTGACTTGAGGTTTGGTATAGGTAGGAATTGAGGAAATTGTTGTGGGAGGAGGAATTTGAATTCTTCCTTGGCTTGCAACATTGCTTGTAGGTAAAGGAAAACTAGTGGTTGAGGTGATTTGTTTCCAAAAGATTTGAACTACATTTTCCACAAGGTAAATTCCATCTTCACTTTCAGGCATGCGAGAATGTTATCTATAGTAGGGATTGTGGTAGTTGAAATGTTGTCATTTTGCACTTGGTGTTGTAGGTTTTCTAAATCTTCATGAATTTGAATTATGTTATCTTGTGGAACACTAGCAACCATTTTTTTAACATGCATCACACTACTTGAAGGTAAGGAGTTGTTAAGGGTATGGTCCATACCTAGTGTACTAGTGTAAATACTAGGAGTGAAATAGCTAGCCAATCTAAGATCCACAATTATTGTGCTATCATGAGATGGCATGAATATTGAACTTTGTCTCACTACAGTATTAGCAATAGGAAACCAAATACTCGTATAAGGGCTACTAAATGAAAGATGAGTGAAAATGCAATATAAGCTAAGAACAATAAAATGATTACAACAAAAATTCTCTAAATTTGGACAAAAAACTATAAATAGAAAATAAAAGCTTAAAAATAGTGCTTTGAATGCTAGAAAATGCAATGCAAAATCTACACTAGGTTTGATTCACCCAAGGTGGCAAATGAGTCCCAATGGGAATTTATTTCAAAATTTTCAAAAAAATTTAATTGATTTATATGATTTTTATGTTGTATGATCTATACCCTAAGTGAAAATGTAGATTTTGTTTGATTTTTTAGTGAAATGAGATGCAAAAGAATACAAGTTATATGAACTTTCACTAATGCAAAATTTGAAAATCCTAGAATGTCAATTAACTAATGCAAATCCTAATGCAATGCTAATGAAAGCAAGATCTAGGATGATGATGCACTCCAAATCAGAATTATAACATGTTCTAAATGCAGGTTCACTGAAATGAAATGAAAGAAAAATGTGTTAGGAATGCTTTCGTATGGTTTAGCACATAAACTACACCTAGTTTCCAATTTCATTCAAGGATAAACCTAGAGACCTCAATGCAAAGGAGAAAGAGATCTTACAATAGGTTTGTCATAGGGGTTGAATATAAACTAATGAGGGGTTCACCAATAATTTAAGACTTGGATAGAAAAATGTAATGCGAGATGTAACACTAAACCTTAATTTAATGCAAGCTTGAATTAAATGACCTAGAAATGCAAATAAAACAAAATAAAAAAAATGTAGGATGAATTGTGTGCACTTGGGAATCTAAAGATGACTAGAAGGAGGCTTGAAATGTTGAAAATTTTGACTTTAATTTTTACTGGGACTCATTCACCAAGATGGGTGAATTAGTACACAATCTAGGTTTCTCTATAGGAACAAGAATCTGGTAAATGGGTATCCAAATCTACAAAATTCTATTTTTTTACCAAAACTAGAACTCATTCGCTAGAAGTGGTGAATCAATCCAGTTAGGGTTTTCTGAAACTTCAGGACCTCAAACTTCTCTTCTTAATCTACTCAACCTATTTCTTTAGGTTTATTGATTTGAATATTTGTAAATCAACCTATAGGTGTTCTCCAATATTCTCCAATGCTTACTTGCAACTTTAAAAACTTTTAGGAACTTTGACAACTTTCTCCAAACTTTCTCCTCAATGTGTCTTCAACCTAAACATGTAAATCACACACTAGAGAGATATTTTTTTTGTTTTGTTAGTGGATAGGGGTTTCCCTTGGTCAAACCCCATTTTGGTAATCAAACCTTGAAATAGAATGAAATGTGAATAGAGAATGATGAATGAACAAAATATGAAGTTGCAACTCACCAAACCCCAGCAATAATAGGTTACAAACATGTATGAGATGGCTCCAATGGATGCAGATCTTGAATCTTTCTTGAAGGTGATTGATCTTGATTGATATGATAGATTGAATCATAAAATCCTACATTACAATTATTAGCTCCAAAACAAATATGATTGATGAAGTCTTTTACATGATGCTTTATCTTGAATGATGCTCTAAAATTCTTGATAATCTACCCTAAAAGACTCTTGAATGCTCTTGTAAACACTTGAATGCTCTTTTGAACTCAAATTTTCTATAAGAATGCTCATTCAACTTGCTAGGTGCAAAATGAGAGAAAGAACCTTGTATTTATACTTAAGTATGCAAAAAATTCTTGAAATTACAACACTACAAGATAACATCAGATCTAGGAGGATAAAATATTACCAAAAAGTTGAATTAATTTTGATTTTGGGCCACACAGGAATCATTCACCCAAGGTGGCAAATGAGTCCCATTAGGCCTAATTTATGGGACCAAATTCAAAATTGCCTAGAAAGGTATGAGACCAGGTTCGAGAACCAAAAATCTAAGTGGGACTCATTCACCCAAGGTGGTGAATGAGTCCTAAATCACTAAATATAGGCCATTCAAGCTGAAAACACCTAAATTATGATTGGATGTTGATTTGTGTCAGGATTTTCCTCAAAAAGATGCATTAAATGAGGCTTGTGGATGCAAAATAAGGCCAATTAAAGCATAAAGAAGCCTAATTATTTAATAAAACCCTAGAAAAGTGTGAAATTGTGTTACAAAACTTTACAACACTCTAAATAGGGCATCAATAAGCTCATTTAGTTCACAAGGGCCCAAGGCCTAATGCCAATATGTTAGACATATAACACTAAATCAAGGCCAAGTTAGGGGGGAACCCTTTTCCATCATTATAGTCTTAAAAATTTATCATTTATTTTATCTTGTGGTTTCCTTTTGGGGATGAAAAAATGTGTCAAGACATGTAGGTCTCTTCCATGTTGACCCAAAATATTTTTCTTTATTTGCACTCTATGTTTCATTCTTCATGTTTTTTGAGTATTTTGGGAATGATGTTGTTTTTGATCTCTATAACAACAGTGTAGCAAAGATATATCGACAGAGGGATTTCATTTTTGGGGGAAACCCCTTCCTATCTTTTCATGATGTAGCTTCATTTGGAAACACATGACTTGACATAGTGCTTTTTGAGTAAGCTCTCATGTCTTCTTTATTTTTTAGCATTGATTATTTGCTACTTTAAAGTAAATTTCTTACAACAATGGTGTTAGCAATTTATTCTAAGTGGGGGCATACATTGGCATTATTTTGTAAATTTTAGCATTTCTTAAGTCTCACGCAATTTTTTATTTTGTGGGTATGTGCAAGACATGGGCCAAAAAAGTGGCAATATAATGGATATGTGGCTGACAACTTTTTTTTACACAAAATTGATTAAACGAAAAGGGTTTTTAAAGGAGATTATCAGCTTTCCACCAATATAAATTATGCTTTACTTTGAATTTAATAAGTAATTATTATACATTTTCTATTCAAATTATGACTAAAGTCCTGATCAATAGACTAATTGAAAAACATCTATAGCTTTAAAAAAAATCACATTTTTTCAATCCAAAACATGTGTCACTTATAGGATTAGAAAAGGAAAATTGAATTTCATGTTTGACCAAGGTGGCTGACATAAAGAGTTTTTATATTTTTAAATTTGTAATAAAAAAATTCATAATTAATTATTTACTTGGAAAAAATTACAAAAAATATGCACTGCTATTGGGACATGATTCTTCATTTATATCTAAAATTTATAAAATTACTGGTTTAATTGTGGTTAGATGTCTACGTAAACCTACTTATTTTTTCCCTGAATGGCATTGTTGCATTGAAATTTCAAATTTTAAATCCAAATATATTTTAATGGTTTTAAATAAACTTAGTATTTTAGAAAACTACATTCAATTTTCTACAGGTTCTATTGTTACATATTTCTTAAATAATATAGACAAATTATTCAAATTTTTAAGTCAAGTTGCCTAACTCTAATTTTTTTGAATTTTTTGCCACTTAAGGGCTTTTTTTTTTCCATGATGATCTTGCACATACCCTTGTGATGTGTGTTTTTCTTCGTGGTGTCATTGGGTTTGATGTCCTCCAAGAGTGTAATATTTCTTGGTATACAACTTTTCTCTTAGTGTTGATGCTATGCATTGCATTCCCTAAGTTGTGAATCTTTTATCCTTGTCTTCTCTTGTCCAAATATTAGGCACAATGTTCCCTAAGAGGATATCTTGCATGAACTAAGCAAAATCCCTTTGAAAAAATAATATTTTTATTTTCTTCATAATTGTTTACAATAACACAACTTGTTAACCTTATGAAGCTCAAATTTCATATTTTTGTGGTGCCTTATCAGAGTTATTAGACATATATATTTGGTATGGTTAGTATGATGAGAGCCTGTAGACCTGGCATGAC
This sequence comes from Sequoia sempervirens, assembly GCA_007258455.2. Lineage (NCBI taxonomy): Eukaryota > Viridiplantae > Streptophyta > Pinopsida > Cupressales > Cupressaceae > Sequoia > Sequoia sempervirens. The sequence continues at coordinate 645,491,184 of VDFB02281492.1, forward strand.
TTTCTAATTGTACATTGAAAGCCTATAGAACTAACATGCCTTTTCTCACTTAGCCACTTTTGGGGGGTTCACCTAGTGGATAGCCTAAGGTTTCATTAGCTCATGTGATCATGTGTTATTGTTTATATCATGTTCCACTCGTGAACATTTTTGAACAAATAACTGAGGCTTGATCAACATTGCATTAGACAAGCAATCGAGTTTAGATCCACATTTTTTTTTTCTTAAACTTATTTCTAGTCTTTGATGTTCTATTATATAGACATTTTTGAATTTTTTTTGAGTTCTTTTTAGTCCTTTTTTTGCATTTATACTACTATTTTTTGTTCTGAGAATTGGTTCTCTAATTTTTTTTTTTGTGCATTCAAAGTATTGATCATTTAGTTAGACTTTGTAACATTGTAAAAAACAATTTTTTCATATTTCAATTAAATATATTCTTATATTTATGTACTTCTCTTTTTTTTTTAGCATCATTGCATCATTAGATAGATTAATTTACATTTTGAAATAACTAGAAAACAAAAAACAAAACAAAAAACATCAAAAGAAACAAACAACACTTGATTAAATCCTTGGAGAAAGCATAGTTATTTGACCATGTAAAATGTCCTTTTCTAGGTTAACTCATCCTTCAAGCCCTTTAGTAGTGATGACTTTGATATTTTAGATGAAGCCCTTGAGGGTTTTATCTCACAAGGTTCATCCACTAAGGTTTTTCATGACAAACCAAAACAAATAGATGTTAACATAATCACACCTCAACGTATCCTTTACCCACCCTTAAACCAACATCAAGTTCAAAACAAACCTGTGCTCATCATAGAACCACCTAAAAAGAAACCATTAAAACTAGGAGATATCTTGAACTTTACAAGGCAAGTTGATAGTAACAATGTTTTGCAGCAATTGGGTTACAATATCATTGCTCACACATATAATACAAGGAAAATTAGGCAACAAAAAACTACTCTTGTTTCGTTACCATTACCTCAACCTGTCTTGCCTAGTGCTCCTCGATTTCATTTACATAGTGGAAAGGAGTATGATCTTATTAAAAACTTAAGAATACTCCTGCTAAGATATCCTTATGGGATCTTATTCAAGCCTCACCTAATTACCATAGTATGCTTCAAAAAACCTTGCAGCAAGTTGTGCTTCCTCCTAGTCAAAATTAAAATGATGTGGCAGCTCTAATTCAATGAATGAATGTGGTTAATATAGACATTATTTTTCACCAAAGAGAGTCACCCTCTTTACAAGTTAAAAAACAACATGAAGCTTTCATGATCATATCCATTATTAATAGGAAAGGAATAAAGAGAACCATTGTTGGTAATGGCTTAGCCCTTAATGTGTGTAGTGTGGAAATTTTGGATAAGATTGGAATTATTAAGAGCAATATTGTACTTGATTCTTTGTCCATTCATGGATTTTATAACATAGGAAAATAATTTCTTTGCATGATCATATTACCTATTATAGTTGGAGAGGACACATTGCAAAATACTATCCATGTTATGCCTCACAATATCTCATATAATATTCTTTTAGGTAGACCATGGATTCATGAAATGCATGTGGTTCCTTCTACTGTTCATAATTTAATGAACTATGTTTACAATAAAGTTTACACAATCAAGGCCAACCCTAAACATGAAAGTTACTTGCACAATGAGAAATATAAGAAAAGTCCTTTTAAAACACTAATACCAACTTCAAAATTCAAAATCATGCAAGAACAAGGAAAATAAAAGAATATTTAAGAAGTCATGAAGTTATTAGAAGATGATTGGGGTTTCTTATATTTCACACCAACATTCATGGGAGAATATAAGATCACAACAAAAGAACTTAAAAAGGGAAAAGAACTGATGGTAATGTCAACACTAAACTAAAAATAATCCTCACAAGAATCTACTTCATTCACTAGAGAAGAAGACACAACTTATACAACAAATTTTGATGAAGTGAACTATGAACAACCATCAAATATGAAAGAAATGGAAAAGCCTTATGGGAGAGGTTATGAGATCTTGAAACAATTTTTTTATAGTAGAAAAGGATGTGGTAGAAAATAAAAAAGGCATCTATGTTCCCATAGAGCCTAACACACAAGAAACAAAAAATGGTCTTGGATATTTTCCCTGGGTATGTGCAGGATCATCATGGAAAAAATTAGCCCTTAAGTGGCAAAAAAATTAGAAAAATCAGAGTTAGGAAACTTGACGTAAAAATTTGAATAAGTTATCTATATTATTTCAAAAATATGTAAGAATAGAATCTATAGAAAATTGAATGTAGTTTCTAAACTACTAGGTTTTTATTTTTTTTAAATATCTATTTGGTGAAAATTGAAATTTCAATGCAGTAGTACTTAAATTTCAAGGAAAAAGATAAGGTGTCTATCTAACCACCCTAACCACAATAAAATGATAATATTTTTTATAATATTTTAGAAATAAGTAGACTCATGTCCAAATGTGATGCATATTTTTTGTAATTTTTCCCAAGTAAATAATTAATTATGATTTTTATTACAAATTTTAAAAATATAAAAACTCATATGTCGGCCACTTGAACTTGGTCAAAACTTAATGAAATTCAATTTTTATTTTTTAATCCTCTAGTATGTGAAGCATAGAATGTGATGCATGTTTTGGATTCCAAAATATGATACTATTTGAAAGCTATAGATTTTTTAATCAACCTATCAATCGGGACTTTAGTCATAATTCAAATAGAAAATGAATAATAATTATTTATTAAATTCAAAGTAAAGAATAATTTATATTGGTGGAAAGTTGATAATATCCTTTAAAAACCCTTTTCATTTCATCAATTTTGGGTTAAAAAAAGGTTGTTAGCCACATACCCTACAAATACCCATCATATCGCCATTTTTTGGCCCTCGTGATCCTGCACATACCCCCCTCTAAGATAATAAAAGAAAAAAAATATACCTTCACTCAACATGAACACCATTATGTTTAGTTCCTCTAGCATAACTCTCACTTTGAAGCATCCTGAATTGATTGATACAACATGTGATGAATCATGGGAATACTTTAAAGATTATGAAGCATTGAAAGAAATGTTAGGAGTTTATGATGTCATTTACCCCCCCAAGAAACAAGGAATCACTTGTGTTATGGTTAGTGCTAAAAAAAAGGATGAATAAAAGGAAGTCAATGATGCTGACGATGATAAAGAACACAATTCTAAAATTTTGAGACAAAATGCACTTCCTATGGGAGATACAATCAACATAATGATGGATACATCTAATGAATAAATAGTGATTCAAATAGGAAAGTTTCTTGATGAGGCTGAACAAGAAGATCATTCAAGATTATTACATTAATTTCATGAACTCTTTTCTTTTAATTATTTGGACATGTTGAGGATTAATGCTAAGATAGTGACACATAACATAGTCCTTGAACAAGATGCTAAACCGATAAGACAAAAGATACACAAGATGAATCCTAAGATGGATTTATTAACTAAAGTTGATATTGAAAAACTCTTTGAAGCTAGATTTATTCGACCTAGTGACTATTCTCCATGGATCTCAAAAATTGTCATAGTTACAAAACTTGATAACCATATTAAGATGTGTATGGATTTTCAAGACCTAAATAGAGCATATTTAAAAGGCGACTTTCCTCTTCCTAATATTGACATGATAGTAGATTCAATTGTAGGCCATGCTTTTATCATTCATCGATGGATTGTTGGGACATAATGAAATATTTATCAACCCTCAAGATCAATATAACACAACATTTACTATAGCTTTGGGAACATTTTGTTGGGTGGTTATTCCTTTTGGATTAAAAAACTACAAGAACAACATATCAAAGAACTATGAAATTGATATTTCATGATTACATACATAAGATTTTAGAATATTATGTTGATGATATTCAATCCAAATATTCAACTCAACGAGACAGTGTGAATATCCTTTGAAAATATTTTAATGAACACATAAGTATAACATGAGATTGAATCTGAAAAAGTGTGTCTTTGGTGTTGATATTTGAAAGCTTTTAGGTTTTATAGTATCTCATAGAGGCATTGAGGTGGAAAAAAAGAAAATGGATGCTACCATTAATATGCCACCCCTAGAAAACATCTCTCAATTACATATGTTACAAGGAATGATATAGTCTATCCGAAATTTTGTAGCATCCTTGGTGGATAATAGCCTCCCCTTTATAAAAATCCTTAAGAAATATAGTTCACAATTTAATTGGAATGAGGATCGTAAGAAAGTATTTGAAAATTTAAAGGAATACTTAACTTCTCCTCCTATTTTATATCTTGCAATGCAAGAAAGAACATTTATCCTTTATATAGTAGCCTCAACCCATGCTCTAGTAGCATTGTTGGCTCAACAAGATGATAATTGTAATGAAAATCCTATTTATTACATTAGCCAAACTCTAATTGACTATGAGACATGATATACAATGATAGAAAAATAATGTTTGGATCTTGTATTTGCTACTAGTAAATTGTGACACTACTTATTAAATGCAGAAGTTCATGTGATGGAAAATTCTGATCCTTTCAAACACCTTTTTGTTAAAATTGATTTATTAGGATTTTTAGCTAAATGGGTTATGTTGTTAACTGGACATTTAGCTAACGCTCCTTCTCCTTTATAATTAGCTAATACAAACTCATTTCCTAATTTAAAAATTGTTGACTATAGAAAAATAAACATGAGAATTGTACTTTGATGGATCTAAGTGTAGAACTAGCTCTAGAGCAGGGGTTATAATAATTATTCCTTTTGGAAAGCCTATTCCCTTATCCTATCAATTAAACTTCCTATGTACAAATAACACTACTGAGTATGAAGCTTTAATTGTAGGATTACATGTAGCTTTAACCCTTAGTGTTCAAGACATTAAGATATTTGGTGATTCTCAATTAATTGTTAAATAAATAAGTGGTCCATATAAAGAGAAACATGACAAGTTATCTAAGTATAAAAACCCTACAATGATGCTATTAGAATGCTTTGAATCATATACCATTGAAAGCATACCATGAATTTAGGATAATTAACATGCATATGCAATGGTAATTGTTGCTTCACTTGTATCTCTTGAAGATCCTTTTTTATTTTATTTCAGATTTACAATCCAAATCCTAAAACCATCCATAGATGAAAAATTTAAAGAAGTGTTAGTAATTGATGTCGAAAACTCTAGTGAATGGTACACAACGATATTTAACTACTTAAATGAAGATACCTTTCCTGAGTCTACAACTAAAAAACACTAGAGTTCATCTTCAAAAACTCACATCTTAAATAAAATAATCCTTGTAGATGTCTTATATAGATGATCATTTGATAATATCTTACTTAGATGTCTTAAACAATTAGAAATCCCCATTGCACTTGAACAAGCTTATGTAGGTGCTTGTGGAGGAAATTTTGGAGGAAGATCATTAGTGTAAAAGTTAATCTTTATAGGATATTATTGGAGACATATGGGACAAGATTTTTTTTCTCGCATTAAGAAATGTCATAAATTTCAAAAACACAATAATTTGATTCATGCTCCTACTTCTAAGCTTTGAGCCCAAGTTCCTATTTGGCCATTCTTGGTGTGGGGTCTAGATCTTATTGAAAAACTTTCATCTCCCTCTTCTGCTAGACATAAATTTATAATTATTGCAATGGATTATTTTACTAAGTGGGTAGAGGCTATCCCCCTTCGTTCCATAATAGTTGATGCAATATGTTGTTTCATACTTGAACACATTATTGATCACTTTGGTCTTCCTTTTGCATTAGTTTCAGATAGTGGAACTCCATTTAAGAACAATGATGTGAAGCCATTCTTAGAAACATTTCATATTCGACATCATTTTTTGATACCATATTACCCACAATCAAATGGTCAAGTGGATTCGACTAACAAAACTATTAAAAAAATCTTAAGGAAAAAAGTAAGCATAATAAAGATTGACACACTCAATTAACTTATTTGTTGTGCGATTATTGTACAAGTATTAGGAAACCTAGAGGAAACACTCCATACAACCTTATTTATGGTGTCAAGGAAATAATTCCTTTAGAGTTAGAAATTCCTTCATTGATAATTTCTCTCAAGGGCCTTATTGATGACAATACCAATAAAGAGCAATGATTGCATAACACCACTTTTTGAATAGTGTGTATGTTAAAGAAATGTTGATTAGATTTAAGTAGGTAATATTCTATTTTTATCTCACATTTCTTCATTCTTTGACAAATGATCTTGGTGTGTCTTAGAGTCTAGAGTGATTATTCAAGTTAGTTTGAATTATTACTTTAGTTTTCATACTATTCAAAATACATATTGTGTGTTGTGTTAGATTAGATCCTTGTATGCATTTAGTGTTCTAGAAGTTAGATCATAAGTGCATTCAATTTAACATAACATACTCAATCACAATTTGTTGTATCTATTGTAAACTCAAGTGTTTTAATTAAGATCACATAAACATTAGATCATGGGGTATGTGCAGGATCATCATGGAAAAAAAAGGGCCTTAAGTGGCAAAAAATTTAGAAAAATAAGTTAGGAAACTTGACGTAAAAATTTGAATAAGTTATCTATATTATTTCAAAAATATGTAAGAATAGAATATGTGGAAAATTGAATGTGGTTTCTAATCTACTAGGTTTATTTAAAACAAAAATCTATTTGGTGAAAATTTGAAATTTCCAAGTAGTAGTACTTAAATTTCAAGGAAAAATAAAGTAGGTGTTTGTTTGACCACCCTAACCGCAATAAAAATATTTTTTATAATATTTTAGATATAAGTAGAAGACTCATGTCCATGTGATGCATATTTTTTTGTAATTTTTTTCCAAGCAAAATAATTAATTATGAATTTTATATTACAAAATTTTAAAAAATATAAAAGTGTGTCGACCACCTTAACTTGGTCAAAACTTCATGAAATTCTTTTTTAATCCTATATTATGCAAAGCATATAATATGATGCTTGTTTTGGATTCAAAAAATGTGATACTATTTGAAAGCTATAGATGTTTTTCAATCAGCCTATCAATCAAGACTTTAGTCAAAATTCAAATGGAAAATTAATAATAATTAAATTTATTAAATTCAAAGTAAAGCATAATTTATATTGGTGGAAATATGAGAATCTCCTTTAAAAACCCTTTTCTTTTCATCAATTTTGGGTTAAAAAAATCTCGTCAACCACATACCCTACACATATCCATGATATTGCCACTTTTTGGCCCATCATGATCCTACACATACCCCATGGAGACATTTAATAAAGCACATTGAAATATAATCCAACATAAGCTCATAAAAATAAAATATAAATGCTCATATATAATGCATAAATATTTTAAGTACATATAATAAAAAATACAATGCTAGTAGGGCCTATGACTACTAGATCCCTTGAGACCTAGTGATTACATGAATCGAGATATAGTAGAATGATATCAGGATCTACTCATGGATACCCATAGGCCCCACACCTCTCCAAGCACTAAAACTTCCCATATAAGTGCCTCAATGGGCTCTTGCTCTATGTGGTCTCTATCTTCCTTCACCCTAGTAAGCTCCTACTATAGCCTTGAGATGTTTGCTCATAGGATGATCTATGTACCATTTTTAGTCAAAGCTCGAGATGATCAAAGATTTTCATATGTTGTATTTAGTGCTAAAATTTGTGCTAGAGCTCAATCAACATGTTTGGTGGCACTCACAAATGCAACCCTCAATCTTGCAATTGGATCGAAAAAGATTTGCATGTTGCCCCGCGGAAGGTGGAGGTATGAACTCTAAAGCTATATCATCATCCATGGTAAATGGAGGCACCATCTCCATGGCCACTCAATGGTACAACTCACACCACTCTCATGTGGACCTTGAAAGATGGAAATTATTAAAGATATCAATACACATCATGATATATATAGAGCATATACATAAGTATGAAAGCATAATGAAAGTAAAAACAAGCACATCATCACTTGGATCTCCAACCTGCTAGTCAGGATATAGCCATGTAAAAATGGATCCCTATTATGGAGGAAGTGTGGATGGCCTACTATTGCTGGCCTCCCCATGCTCATGACTTATGATGCTAGTTGTGGCAATTGCATGTGCTCACATGACTCAGGTAGGAGGTGATTCTCTCCTCTCAATGGCAACTAGGGCCTCATCTAGATCATCACTCATGAACTAGATATCCTCCTCCTCATTTAGAAATATATTCGGTACTATATCCTCATCATCTGAATATTCATCGATCCCCTCCTCCTCCCTATCATCTTAGTGACTTGGAAGAGGTCTGACATGTTCTATGGGATGATGTGTAGGAAAGACATGTGTTGGTCATGATCTAGCCCACCACTACTTGTAGGCTATTGTGGTGCCTACATAATCAATATTAGAGATTAGAAGCATGTCATGGTCCTCATTCTTTGAGTCACTAATATAGAAATCATCAATAGTAAAGTGTCAAGTATCTCTAGACCTAGGGGAACTCCATGTTGATCATTGATACATAGGTCATTGCTATAGTTGAACCTGAATTTATCCAAATTGGTTCATCACATGATCATAGTAGAAGTTTATTACTACATAATCATGTCATCCTAGTACAAATCGATCCTGCTATAGTTTGACTAGCTCGTGTTTCTGATCTGCCCACCAGGGTATTGTGAGATATGGTCTCCATGCTATATCATCCTAATCCAAGTGGTCAAATCTAACCTTCTAGTGTAAATATTATCACTCAATATTACACCCTTGCTAAGTTACAAAACTTATCTTACTAGTGAAACATGGGATCATTTCTAGGTTTTTGGGTTACCTATTGAACTATAGATTTTTAGTGGTTAGGGTGCTATGACTCTCTTGCTCAATTAGGGATTTTCACCTAAAGGAAAAGAGATAGATCCCACAAAAAATCTAGGTGGCTCACTCAAAATAATACAAGTACAATGAAATTATCCCTAAATGCAATGGCTTGATAATATAGATTGATTATTTATGCAAAACCTGAGAAATATGAAGTGTTTGAAAACATAGTGTTGTATGCAAACATGAATTAGAAACATGCACAAATGAAAATAGAACTTAATGAGACTAAATGGAGTGTACCTGGAGATGGAATGTCACATAAATCACTATTAATGGCCATTGGGACTCATTCACCACTGATGGAAAATTAGTCCAAGTGTTGATAAATTTTGTTGAAACTCGTTTTAGAGTTGGCAACTAAAATATGAATAAAACACCTTTTCCTACTTGGAAGTGGGATCCATTCACCATTGATGGAAAATTAGTCCACCTATATAAATATGCAAATTCTAAAGTCAACTTTGTGGGTCTAGATCTATAGAAAATAGGATGAACGATGACTCCAAGCTTGAATTAGGTCTTTGTTGACTTGAATAGCTTTGATGACTTGTTGACCACTTTTCAACACCTATTTCTTTGAAAAATCTACATCTGAAAACACACATACAAAGAGGGGGAAAATGGTTAATGGTTAGAGTATATGGATTTTCCTTGGTCAAATCCACTTTGGTAATCAAACCCTTGATAATGCTCAAATGAAATAACAAATGAATGATGAACAAATAACATTGCAATGCTATGAACTCACCAAACCCTTCTTGCCGAAGTATGAAGATATGCCAATGGTTGCTCCAAGATGCTTGATAGTTGCTTGATTGAATGATTAAGGATGCTAGAATACTTGAATGCTATGATGGATTGAATGCACAAATGAATGAGGGTAAAAATAAATAGAAAACCACTTATTTAAGCACACTTGTGCCCTAATTTCCTGAAAATACAACATCGTAGGCCGACCTAAGGTCTTAATTAATAAAAACATGAAATAAATTTGAATTTATTTTGAATTTTCTTCCAAGAGGGACTCATTCACCACCCATGGCGAATGGGTCCCACTCAAGGCATGCAAGTGGGCTTCAAGATTTAAGTTTCATTTAATGATGTTTGTCAGGTTTACATTCAAAAACACACTAAATTAAGGCCTATAAGTGCATAAAGGGGCCAAATAAAGCATAAGAAAGGTATATTTGGTGGTGACAAGCCTAGAAAAGTGTGAAAGTTTTTTACAAGAATTTACAACACTTCAAAATAAGACTTCGTAAGGGATAAAAAGGGAATATTTAGATGAATTATAATAAAAAGAGTTTAGAAAAGTGTAGAAATGTGTTACAAAATTTCATAACACCTTCACAAGACATCATAAAGTCTTAATAATTTGAATATACAAGACCCAATGTGAATGTATAAGTCACATTGCAACATTAAATCTAAGTAGAATAGGTCAAGCATCATGGGAAAAGGACCTAAATGACAATGAAAATGTCCAAAGATCAAATTTTCTATGGTATATTTAGCCCCCAATTTAGTGAGAGGATGAACTTTCTTTAAACTCACACTAAAGTAGCCATGCATATCGAGAGGGATCCAAATGCGCTTATGCTAGAAATATGAGATAACAATGATCAAGAGGGATGATCAAGCCCCTAGGATGAAGATCCCATGGAAAAATAAATAGAAGAACAAAGGAACACACATATGAAAGAGAAAGAAAAGGAAGAGGAAAAGGAAAAATTTAGATCAAGCTTTGATTGCTTGTCTAGCTAGTTGTGGATTAGACCTAGGTTGTTTTCTGAAAAGAAAATGCATACTCACTCCTGGGCAATGGAACTCATGGTAGTCCACTGGGTGAGAAGCCCTAATAGGTGAGAAACATATGCTTGGCTGGTATCCACTCACAAACACATAGGTGGCTATGGGGAAATCCATGCCTCAGAATGGGCTTCCCACTCAACCATATCAAAGTTATACCTCCTGATAACTTTAATAAAGTGCCACAAAGGAAAATGTCAGTTCGTGCTTCATGAGACAAGCAAAGTCTTGCATACTTAGAACTTGTGATCAAGCAAGATGGAACCATAGGCAGGAAAGCCATGTTATGCAAGGTGGCCATATGAATGTAAAAAATGTCAAAATGTAAAATGGAAAGGGTGTTCAAAGGATTCTTATTTAGTTCATGTGAGGTCTATTAATTAGGGAACATTGTGTCTAATGTCTCCAAGAGAGGACTAATCAAAGAATAGAATATTCACAACTTAGGGGATGTGGTGTTCACATCATTCCACCAAGAGGAATGTAATATACAAAGATAGATCATGCTTATGAAATACATCACACCCAATGTCATCCACAAAGTGACACAAACATCATATGAAGTAACAAGGCTACACTAAGAACTAAGAAAAATGCAAAATTAATAATGCCAATGTATTCCCCCACTTTAAAGGAATTGATACACACAGTTCTATGAGTAATTACTTTAAAGTAGCAAAGGAAAAATGCAAAAAATAAAAAGACATGAGAGCCAACTTGGAAAGCCCTTATGCCAAGTCATACATTTCTAAGTAAGGTTGCATCATGCAAATAAAAAGGAACAAAAGAAAGAGGGGTTTCCCCCAAAAATGAACACACCAAACACAGAAGGGATCTATGGATCTGGGGTCAGTATGTTTTTTGCTACCATGTTTTGATTAAAGAACTCAGATAGTCATCATTCCCAAAATACATAGAACTAGAAGAATGACACAAAGAGAGTGAAAATAAAAGAAAAATAAAGTCTATTTTGGGTCAACATGGAAGAGACATTGCAGTTTCAATTCCTTTGTGTCATCCCCAAAAGGAAAACAAAAAGGTTAAATAAAAGAAAAAAGCTTTTGGGTTAGCATGAAGGAAACATTTCCGTCTCAATGCCTTGTGTCATCCCCAAAAGGAAAAATACAAAACAAAGGTGAAAAAGAAAGTAAAAGGACCTTTTGCATCAACATGTAAGAGACATAGGATGTATTGACACTTTTCATCATCCCCGCAAGGAAAACACAAAACAAACACAAAAAGGGAAGAACAAAATAAATGTATGACATATAGAAGAATAGAGGTACAAATAGAGGAAGTGCACAAAGAGAGAGAACATTAAACACACATTATAGGTGATGACAATACGCACATTGAAGGGAAAAATAAAAACATAGAATATAACAAGGAAAATGCAAGTCAACCATCTAACAAGTCATCCGCCTCCCAATCATGCTCAATGTATTGTTAGGGTGGTTGACTGTCCAAAGGGAGAATTGCAAGTGTCGAACTAGGGGAAGTACAAGGTTCTTCACTTGGTGTAGGAGATTTGTCATTTAAGCTCATGGAATAGTAAAATAAAGAATTTAGATCATTATGCACCTCTTCATCCATTTTAGAGATCTCCTCATCATCATCATCTAGATTAATCACGATGGGAGGATGAATGGCAATTTACAATGAACGTTGTATCAAGAGTTGCAGTTACTGTATCAGATTGTTTTGTTGTGATGGTTGTATCATACTATCTTATGGTGGGTTAGGAGGATGAGGGTGGTCAGGTATTACTTCTTTCAAAGGTGAAGGTTGATTTTCTTTGTTTTCTTTATCTTGTAATTGACAAGAAAGGAGATGACATTGATGCCTACACTCCCTAGCACCGCAGTTTCATTTGATTCTATTTTGAATTTGTGTAGTGAAAGAGAAATTTGACCTACCATAGGCTTCTTTTCTTCCCAAGGAGGAGGAACAGAAGGAACCAAAGGAGGTCCAAGTCAATCACTTTATCTTTTTCTTTATTAACGTGTTTAATGCAAGGCATCATGGTAGGGTTGGTTTCATTATCTCTTGGGAATTTAGATGATGAAGGTGAAGTGTTTATTGTTGGTTGCTCATGAGGTTGCACTATGTGTTCATGTTTAAATTTAGGTGTAAGAATTGTCTCATCTAGGATAGGAGTAGCGGAATTGGACAGGGACATGTGGTGAAGAGACAATTTGGCTATTCATTTGGCTTTGAAATTTTGATACGCAATGGAAAAGAAGTCTTTGCTATGGGTGATGGGTTCCATAGGATCATGCTAGAAGGCTTCTAAGGAAAAATTACCTTTATAAGACAATGTATTAAAGCCACTATGGTGTGCAGTAAATATCTCATTGTGAAGTAGAAACTTCAAACATTTGTGAACGACTAAAGGGACAACTTTCATCAAGTGACGCAAGGATGAGCTAGCCATAGATGAAACTGATTTGATTATGGAATAATATAGAATGTTACATCCAATGTTTTATGTCCTATCTCTAATGGGATTACAATCAATATAATAATAGGGAATATAAAAATTTTATGTTTTTTAATCCATGATGTTGGTTTGCCATAATATTCTTGATAAAGATCATATAATACTAAAATTTCTTTAGTGATCACATTCTTGCCATAGGTAAGATCTATTAATATCCCATTGGTGGGATTATCATGGATGTGATTGGCTATGTAAAGAGGACCATGAAGAAATTTTTGAAGTATATCGTGAGAGGAAAAAGTAATATCAAGAGATTTGTGAGTGGGCCCCTTATGAGGGATAGTGCCTATCGTACCCACCAATTCATCCATAGGATTAACATGGGTAACATTTGGAGTAAGATTAGATTTTTTAGTATTTGTATCAACATTCATCACATCAATGTTTGTAGGTTCACTACCTTTGGCAAAGGATATATTTTCTTTGGGCATGGGGTTGGTAAAAATTGGAAAATTCTAACTAGGGGGGAAATAAATATATTATCTATAACATTAATATTTGAAATGGATAGACAAATGGAATCAATGAGGTCTAGCACTATGTGTTTGAGATGCTTACATTGTTCTGTGTCATGTCTATTTTGGCGATGAAAATGAAAATAAGCGGTTAGTTTAAATGTGGGGGGTAAAGGCTTGGTAGGATCAAGTGATTTGACTGTACGAAAAGTGATCATCTATTATTGTAGCAATTGATGCATTGTGTTATGGAGGGTATCAAGTAAAGGGATAAAATGTCTCTTCAAGTCCCCATAAGTAAAAGGTATGGTGGCTTTAACAGTTGTTACTTGGTTGTTGATAGGATGAGGTGGCTGTGGAGAAGGGGGATTGAAGTGTAAGAATCCTTTGTTTCATTTTCAAAATTTTTGTGAGTTTTTTTGGTTGCTTTGTTTAGGCTTCTCAACTTGGCTAGAGGTGGATTTTGCAAGTCGACTAGTAACCGAGTTGTGATAGTCACAAAGGGCTATGCATGAATGCATGAAAGAAGGAAATAACATCATGGTCAATTTTGTTAAACATGTGTATGACAATTGAGAGGGGGGTGAATCAATTGTCACACAAATTTAAACTTAAAACTTTATTGATTATCAAACCTTCAACCACACTATTTTTTTATGATCTATGAGCATGAAAAACAAATAACAGAAAGTAAATCAACACAATGAACACTAGATTTTTATGTGGAAAACCCAATAAGGAAAAAAATATGGTGAGGGTTAACTCACAATCTAAAGATTACAAAACTGAATAGAGAGGCTCACGACCAAGGGCTCACTACCCAAAAGAGGAATCATTGTCCAAGTATGAAGGCTCACTTCCAAAAAAGGACTCACTCTCCAACAAAGAACCTCACTACCTATAGATACAAAGGAGAACAAAAGATCTACCACTGCAATTCAAGCACATTAGTAGGATTACATAAACCTTCAGTTCACTTCCTTTAGCACACTAAAAATATACTATCACAACTCACTCACACACACTTCTTCTCTTATGATTTGTGGAACACTTTCATCACTTTGCATCACAATATCTTCTGACTCTTCACAATTCAACTCACTTTTATAATATTCTCAACCTTAGAGACATTTACCAAAGTCAGCGACAAAACATCATTTCATAAATTCAAATTAGGCTGGAAACTCAAAATTCTCGTGGTGGAAAGGAATAAGAGTGGACCAGTAAAAATAATTATGTACAAGAATGCATCTCATAACTTTCTAGATACATTCATAGGAAAAACAAGCTTCAATCACTAAATTTCTTTCACTAGACTATTTGGACTATGCAAACTCATACTGAAATACTAAAACATGACTTCTTGATTACCAAACTTCAAACTTCTTCACTAGAGCATAAGAAGGACCTTCACAAGACATATCCCAAATCCACATGATCTAAATCAAAACAACGGAGGACTATGAAGCAAAAATATTTCTCCTAGTCCATAGAAGATCAAACTTGCTAGACAGTTCACATACCGGTGAACATAACTTCTATGTACCATCAGACCAGAAGCTAAAACTTAGGAGTTATCATCATGAGAATACCATCAACATGCCTTTAGATCTGCACAAGAATAGGATCAACATAGGAGAAATGTGGAGCACATACCAGAGAACATTCTAAATAATTTCATTGCTCTGACTTCTTTTCTTTATTAATTTTCTCAAAATCACTTGGAAACTCATCAAACCAACATATTTGCAACACCATAAAGATATTTCCATGTACTCACAACATCTCAACATGTATCAACCATACATGTACAGTATATAGCATATTGAATTGTGTTGACATCAATGACAAAACTATCAAACTAGATCATACTTGCAACAATCTCCCTCTTTTTCATTGATGGAACACATAGAATTTCCCCCCCCCTTTGAAATCAATGGAAAAGAAAAACTACTATGAGTACTTTCCCTTAGGATTACACTCATACTACAACAATGGAAAAATTTTCTACTCCCCCTGTGGAGTAGACCCATCTATCATTCCAAATAAATGAAGAATTTGTGAATTCACTGGACTAATGCACCTTAATGTGCACCTAGTTAGGAGGGCCAATGAACCCCAACCTCTGCCTAAGATTCTCAAAAGTATCCTTCGGAAGGGCCTTAGTAAAGATGTCTACAATTTGTTCCTTTGTAGTCACATACTCCAATCTAACTTCATTATCCAACACTTTTTCTCTCAAGAAATGATATTTGATGGATATGTGCTTCATTATTGAATGCATAACTTTGAAATGTATATTTCACTTATATTGTGACAAAAAATAGGAATAGGCTCATCACATGTCACACCAATGTCTTTCAGAGTTTGCTTCATCCACAAAACTTGTGTGCAATAGGATGCTACAACAATAAATTATACTTCTGCAATGGATAAAGAAACCAAGTCTTTCTTTTTACTCAACCATGAAACTAGTCTTCTGCTAAGAAAGAAAGCACCACCACTAGTACTCTTCCGGTCATCTACATATCCAACCCAATCAACATCTGTATAAGCAATCATGGTGAAATCATTACTCTTAGGGTACCATAGTCCATAATCTAGTGTGCCTTTAAGATATCTAAATATCCTTTTTACAACCATAAGATGTGCTTCTCTAGGATCTTCCTGAAATCTAGCAAAAAAATTTCCAAGATTTTCATCGTCTCTTTTAATATAGCATTTGCTTCCAAATACCTTAAAATATTTCATAGTACGAGTATTACCAGTCCATAACTCAAAAGGTGTCTTTGTGTTGTGCCTGATTTGAACTCTATTAAGAACATAAACAATAGTATGTATCGCTTCTCTCCAATATACATCTAGTACATTAGACTCTTTCATCATAGTTCTAGTAGCTTCCTGAATTTTCCTATTTTTCCTTTCAACTACTCCATTCTGTTGTGGGGTTCTTGGAGTAGAAAACTATCTTTTTATATTCCATTCTCACATAATGCTTTAAATTCACTTGAAGTGAATTCACCGCCTCTATCAGATCTCAAACACTTGATTTGTATATTTACTTCGTTATCTACTCTTATTTTGAATACCTTAAACCTATCTAGGGCCTGATTCTTTTCTCTGAGAAAAGAAACCCATGTCATTCAACTGTAATCATCAATAAGCAACATGAAATATTTGTCACCATTTAGGCTTCCAGTCTTACTTGGACCAAAAAGATCAGTATGTACTAACTTCAACATTGTAGTAGTAGAATGTCCTTTTCCTTTAAAGCTACATCTTGTATGTTTTACCAATTGACAACTTCTATAGATGGCATTAGCAAGTCTTCTGATTCTAGGTAGTCCTCAAAAAATCTCCTTTGCATTGATCATGACCAGGTTATCAAAGTTCACGTGTCCCATTATCTGGTGTCATAGCCAACTTTCATTGATTTGAGATAGAAGACAATGTCCATCAACTCCCTTCAGCTGATAGATGTTTCCATGAGTTCTCCGTCCATCAACAATCATATCTCCATTTTCAGATCCTTTTTTAATTTCATAGGTATTGTTCTAAAACACAAGTTTAAATCCATTCCTACACATCTGACCAACACTTAAAAGGTTATGTCTCAAATCCTTCACATAATATATGTATCATCAGTATTATGCACTCCATCAAAACTAATTGAACCTTTACCATAGATCTTAGCTCCTAAATCATCACTGAACATAACTAAACCACCATCATATTTTTCAAGTTTAGTGAACTTACTCTTATCTCCGGTCATGTGATTAGAACATCCACTATCACTTACCCAATACTCTTCATCCTATCTTGCATTAAAAGTGGTAACCAAGGTACCTTTCCTCATATTCTTCTTAACCTCTAGAGCCTTCTTACTTACACATTTTCCAAGGTTAGTGGATACAAATTTATTTTCCAAAGCTAGAATAAGCATTCACTATCATCAACCTCATTTTTAGATTCATCATTAGAAATAACTACCTCTTCCTTAACATAGTACAACTTCTTATACTTCTTATCCTTCATATCCTTATCTTTATAATCCTTGATCTTCTTATGTGTAGCCCTATCCAGACATCTCAAGGCATAATGACCAATGTTACCACAACTAAAGCATTTAAAGGGTAACATATCTTTATACTTTCTAGTGTCTTTCTTCAATTTCCTGGTGAAGTTTGCTTCCAACTCTTCATCATCACTATCTAGTTCTTCAATCTTCAAAGCCTTAAATGTTGTTTTTTTCTTCTCTTCTATCTTTTCATCTATTTGGAAAATTCTTATCTCAAATTCTTGCAAGGTGTCAAACAAATTTTCTATAGTGTACTTCTTAGGATCATACATTTCTTCAATAATAGAGATCTTGTTGGTGTAACAATCCGGTAAAGTGATTAGGATCTTCTCGACTATATCTTCATCTGCTAGTTTTCCACCTTGATTTCTAACTTCATTTGCTACCAGTTCAACTCTCTAAAAAAAACTTGTAAATTCTTCACCATCTTCCATCTTCAAGTTCACAAATCTACACTTTGCTACCAAGATTTTTGTCAATTTCACCTTTTCATTTCCTTCATACATGTCTTCCAACTTCTTCCAGACTTCATATACAGTATCTAGAGAATTAACCTTGACCCACTCATTTTTAGATAAACCACTACAAATTGTACACTTCACCTTCTCATTTTCTTCATAAGCAGAGATCTCATCTACAAAATTAATCCCACTGAAAGGTAGTGTATACTTATTCTCAATAGGCTTCCAAGTCTTGAAACCAAGAGAGATAATGTATCCTCCCATTTTTCCCTTCTAATCATTGCAGTTAGTTCCATTGAACATAGGGATTGCCAATTTTTGTGCCATCCAAACTTCCTTAAGTGGTTAAGATCTACACAAGGAATGACACACTCTGATACCAATTGATAAGCAAGCACAAGACAACTAAGAGGGGGGTGAATCATTTTTCGTACAAATTCAAACTTAAAACTTTATCACTTATCAAACCTTTAACCACACTATTTTGTTATGAAATATGAGCATGAAACAAAAATAATCAAAAGTAAATCAACATAATGAACACCATATTTTTACATGGAAAACCAAATAAGGGAAAAAACACGGTGAGGGTTAACTCACAATATAAAGAATATAAAAATGAATATAGAGGCTCACTGCCAAGGGCTCACTGTACAAACAAGGACTCACTATCCAAGTACAAAGGCTCACTACCTACAAAGGACTCATTGTCCAACAAAGAGGCTCACTACCTATAGATACAAAAAAAAAAACAAAAGATCCACAACTGCAATTAAATCACATTCATAGGATTATAGAAACCTTCAATTCACTACCTTTAGTACATTGAAAAACTGTTATCACAACTCACTCACACACACTTCTGCTCTCATGATTTATGGCACACTTTTGTCACTTTGCATCACTCTCTCTTGTAACTCTTCACAATTCAACTTTCTTGTATACTATTCTCAACCCTAGAGACATTTACCAAGGTTAGCCACAAAACATCATTTCATAAATTCAAATCAGGCTAGAAACTCAAAATTCCTACAGTGGAAAGGAATAAGGGTGGACCAATAAAATTATTTTCTTGAATCTTCTACACACTTCCTCAATTAAATTTTATTCTTCAAATGAAGTGTGAACACTAGGTCAGCCAAACCTAATGAAAACACATATAAACATTGATGCACAAACTTCCCAACTAGAAGATGACATGCAGACACCACAACATGCTTCATTATGCATGAGAATACATCTCATAACTTTCTAGATACATCCATAGTAAAAACAATAGGCTTCAATCACTGAATTTCTTTCACTAGACTATCCAAATTGTGCAAACTCATATTGAAATACTAAAACATGACTTCTTGATTACCAAACTCCAAACCTCTTTGCTAGAGCATAAGAAAGACACTCTTAAGACATATCCCAGATCCACATGATCTAAATCAAAACATCAAAGGACTATGGAGTGGACACATTTCTCCCAATCCATAGAAGATTAAACTTGCTAGAAATTTCACATACCAGTGAACACAACTTCTACATGTACCATCAAACTAGAAGCTAAAACTTAGGAGCTATCATCATGAGAATACCATCAACACACCTTTATATCCAAACAAGCATAGGATCAACATAGATTCAGAGCACATTCTGAACATTTTCATCACTCTAAGTTTTATTTATTAATTTTCTCAAAAGCACTTGGAAACTTATCAAAACAACATATTTGCAACACCATAAAGATAGCTCCATGTACTCACAACATCTAAACAGTGTCTCAACCATACATGCACAATCTATAACATACTAAATTGTGTGGACATCAATCACAACACCACCAAGCCAGCTCATACTTGATAAAAATTTGTCCTGAAAGTGAGTTTGCAAGTTTTCAATAAAAATATTTTGGAGATCTGAATTAGGAACTTTGATATGTAATTTAGTATACAATGACTAATAGCATGCAATGAAATCAATTAATTTTTCATCCACATTTTTTTTATGTTTACACCTCATTTAATAAGACATTGTCTTTTTGGGAGTCATATGGACTTAGAAATGACTTATAAATGCATAAACAAGCACAATAAATGATTGAATTGAATGATTGGGTAAAGAGGAAAACCACTCCAAGACAGTATCCTTTAAAGTCCCAGGAAACAGTTTAGCTATTAATTTATCATCAAGGAAAAAATCACTGCATAAGGTTGTATAGGCATTGAAATGATTAGTAGGGTCTCCTTTACCTCTGTACTTCTCAAACCTAGCCATCTCAATTCCTTGTGGCATCGAGGTTCTTAATATTTCTAAAGATAATGGGCTACTACATACATAATATGTAGGTGGTGTGTTTTGGTTTTGGTTTATGGTGGATATATTTTTTTGCATGGAAGACAAATTTTGAAAGAGTTGTGTGATGAGAGGGTTAGTGTAAGTGGTATGAGGTGGAAGAGAGAATGGTGATGGAATTAATGTAATGTTGGGACAAGTGAAGGGGACACTAATAGGGGTGAAGGTGGCGGATGAAGGAACATTCAATGCCACAAATGCTAGTTGGAACAAAAAAGGGAGTGACATGACTAACCTATTGCATGGTTGTTGTAACTTGAGGAGTGGTATAGCTGGGTATGGATGCTACGGTTGAAGGAGGAGGAATGTGAGATCCTCCTTGGCTAACCATGGTGTTTATTGGTTGAGATGTGTTAGAGATGGAAGAAGCTTTTTTTAAATATATCTTAACAATTTTTTTAATAACATCTAAGCCCTCATCACTTTCAAGCATTTGATGGATGTTGTCTATAGTAGGAATTGTAGTGGTTGAAGTGTTTTCAAGGCACAAGTTTTGTTAAAAATGTGCTACATTCTCATGAATGTTAATGACTTTGTCTTGTGAAAGGGAATTAATTTGTGTGTCAACATGCATTATATGTGAAGGTAAATATGTACTAGTGGTCGTATCCATGCCTAATGCACCATTTTCCATACCAAAAGTAGTATATAGAGACAACCCAACGTCCATGAAAAGTGTGTTATCATGGGATGCCATGAGTTGGGAACTTCTTCTCAATAAAGTAAATTATCAATAGGGCACCAAAAACTCATACAAATACCACAAGAGGTGGGGTGGATGCAAATGAAATGCAATATAGGAAAATAAAATGAAAATAACATAAATTTTGTAAACTAAAATAGGAAGGCAATAACAGAAAATAGAAATGCAAAGATTTCTATGAAAATGACATAAATTGCCGTGTAGAAAGTGCAACTGGACTGATTCACTTAGGGTGGAAAATGAGTCGAGGGATGACTAATTTTGTGATTTTTCAAAAAATTAAAGTGATTTTGATGCTTTTTTTGATGCATAACTAAGATACAAATGCAAAATTTGTGTTTTTGTAATATTTTGAAGTGCAAAAATCAAATCTATATGAGATATTCACTAATGCAATTCTATAAACCCTAGGATGCAAAAAAATGAAAAATCTAATGTAATTGAGTCCTAAGATGTAAATGAAAATGAAAATAAGAAAGATGATGTTCAATATGTAGGTTCACAAAAATGAACCATAGATTTTTAGTGGTTTAGGATGCTATGACTCTCTTGCACAATTAGTGTTTTTCACCTAAAGGAAAAGAGTAGATCCCACACAAAATCTAGCTGGTTCACTCAAAATAATGCAATTACAATGAAAATATGCATAAATGCAATGGAATAATAAAATAGATTGATTATTTATCCAAAACATAAGAAATATGAAGTGTTTGAAAACACAGTATTGTATGCAAACATGAACTAGAAACATGCACAAATGAAAACAAAACTTAATGAGACTGAATGGAGTGAACCTAGAGATGGAATGATGATGCTAGAAGGTTTTGGAATATTGAAAAAATCATTGTTAATGGCCCCTAGGAATCATTCAACACTAAAGGAAAATCAGTCCAAATTTTGATAAATTTTGTTGAAACTAGTTTCAAAGCATTAGGAACTAAAATCTAAAGAATACACTTTTTCTAGCCTGGAAATGGGACTCATTCACCACTGATGGAAAATCATTCCACCTACAGAAATATTCAAATTTTGAAGTCAACTCTATGGGTCTAGATCTGTACTTGTCTTCTTGTTTAGTTGACAAATCCAAATCTACAGAAAATGGACTAAATGATGTCTCCAAGCTCAAATTAGGTCTTTGTTGACTTGAATAGATTTGATGACTTGTTGAACACTTTTCAACACCTATTTCTTTGATAAATCTTCCTAAAACACCTACAAACACAAATGCAAAGAAGGGAGAAATGGTTAAGGGTTAGAATATAGGGATTTTCCTTGGTCAAATCCCACTTTGGTAATCAAACCCTTGATAATGAAATGAAATAAGAAAGGAATGATGAAAAAATAACATGATTGACATCATGAACTCACCAAACCCTTGTTGTTGAAGTCTAAAGATATGTAAATGGATGCTCCAAGATGCTTGATAGTTGCTTGATTGAATGATTAAGGATTCTAGAATATTGGAATGCTATGATGGATTCAATGCATGAATGAATGGGGTAAAAATGGACAGAAAATAACTTATTTATACAAACTTGTGCACTAATTTCTTGAAAATAACTCACAGGCCAACCTAAGGTCTTAATGAATAAAAACCCAAAAGAAATTTGAATTTATTTTGAATTTTGTGCCAAGAGGGACTCATTCACCACCCATGCCAAATGGGTCGCACTCAAGGCATGTAAGTCAGTTTCGGGAATTAAGTTGCATTTAAAGATATTTGTTGGGTTTACATTCAAAAACACACTTAATTATGGCCTATAAGTGCATAAAGGGGACAAATAAAGCATAAGAAAGGTGTATTTGGTGGTGACAAGCCTAGAAAAGCATGAAAGTTTGTTACAAAAATTTACAACACTTCAAAATAAGACTTGGTAAGGCATGAAAAGGGAATATTTAGATGAATTATAATAAGAAGAGTCTAGAAATTTTTAGAAATGTGTTACAACACTTCACAACATATTCACAAGACATCATAAAGTCTTAATAATTTGAATATTCAAGACTCAATGTGAATGTATAAGTCAAATTACAACATTAAATCCAAGCATAATAGGTCAAGCATCATAAGAAATAAACCTAAATGACCATGAAAATGTCCAAAGATCCATTTTTCTATGGTACACCTATGATGAAAAAGAACCTCTAGAGAGGGTTGGTTCCCTTGATACCTCACCTAAAATGAAACTAACTATTGCTTACTAAGAAAAAGGATAGAAGGAATGAGTTTGAAAATGAAACCTAAGCTCTTGTTGAGGTGATGTACCAAAAATCATTTTTTCTTTAACATTGGATTGCTATTTTGACATACAAATAATTAATGTTTCAGTTTTTTATGCACAACATAAATGTTTGGGATACCTATGTATAAGTATTTTTTAAAAAGGTTTGTGTTTCCAACAATTTTAGAAGGAAAAAGTATGTTTTTCTTCACAAACTAACACCTATTTGTACTGTGACACAAATAATAACCTATATAAATATATCTCATTTCCTTTGAAGTGATAGAAATAAGGCATTCATTTGAGGTTTTCAATATGAAAATCATAGACAATGACATCAATTACCTCATACACATAACAAAAATAGAACTTTGAAGGCCAAAATACTCCTTTTATTCATAGAAGATGTATATACAACAATACATAATCTAAAAAAAACATGTGTCTCTTTCTTGATAAACTATTACAAAGTGCTTATTTTTAGTTTGAAAACTAAAAATATGAGTTTACAATACACCAAAGAGGGAGAAAAAAGTTTTTTAGCTTACAAGACAACTCTAAGAAGTGAAATAACTAACTACAAAATGAGTTAAGCTTCCCTTTCATCTACCCTACGCTAGAGATAATGTAGGAGAATTATTAAAGATTTATTAGATGCCCCTTTCCTCTTTGTTGACTATTTATTTGAACCTTGGGCACTTGAATATGCCTTCTTCATGTTGAATTCCTTAAAAAAATCCTTGGTGGCATTGGTAAGAAAATTTGTTACCTTTTCAGTTGCCTTTTGTCTCATATGGCTATCAGCAAGATTCCTATATGTTCTTAATTTCTCCTATATCCCCTCAAGCTAACCACTAAATATCTAGAACTTCCCTTAAATCCAACAAAATTCCCATAAGTACTCCCCTAAAAGCTTACATGTTGTCCATTTTGCTTATAAAGATCATTAAGTTGTATAACCTTTCACTAAATTCCAAAATTCCCTTTGCAAGATAATAGAACATACTTTTTTGAATGAGTCTTGACGAGAAATAGGACTCCTTAAGGAATAGAGAAATGAATTTTATTAATTTGGGACTTTACGTCATCATTTGAAGTCATCTCCTTTCCCTTTTATATACTTGTGCACCATACTTTATAAGTGCCCTCACATTCTACCATAGATACAAGCTTTAAAAAAAGGATTGCCATCTTTATGTTCATGTGTAGGATGGTAAGAAGATGATATCATAACTACCTCATCTTATGCAATATCTTTTTTCACCTTATGTATTTTCTTCACTACTCATGATTGTCCCAAGAATCTTACCATTGTAGTTCAAAATCACACTATCACCTCTATAGATATCCTATCTCATGTAGCTAAATTTCTCTAGTTCATAAGCTACCATTGTACTCTATACTATCACTATACTATGCTTTTTCCATGTTGTGACTACATTTAGGACTATTATCACCTATTTTCCTTAACAATAGCCCTTGGAATTAACCCTTCATAGAGAATTCTTGGTCTTTATTTAGATACCAAGCTATTGTCTCAAACTGAACATTACCCTAGAGTCTCAGACTGCTTCTAATGGACTATCTCTATGCTTATGCAAATTTCCCTCTTGTGTTGTCCTTTGTTTAAGTCATTACCTACAAGTATGTAAGCATTTCTCAGGGTTCTCAATGTAAGAAGTTCTCAGGCTTCTCATGGGTGTTGGGACAACAAAACTATTGGTTCCTTAACATTTTACTTATGACTATACACTACCCTTGATGCTAGCTCTTAGCCATTTTATTATGAAGGGCAGGACAAACTAATGGCTTTTCACTCTAGGACCTTCATATCAATCATGCTTTTGTTCATTACTCTTCCTATGGTATTAACATAACAACCTACTTATCATATTGTGTCCTTTGTAATGACTTTTCCTTCATGGTGAATACTCCTTGCTATGGTGACTATCCCTTTTCCATGGCATTGTCTTTTATGCTTCTTAGACTATTACCTTCAAATTATTCCCATAGTCACTAGACTACCTCCCACTAGAGACTAGAAAACTGGCCTTTCTCATGCATTTTTCACTGTCCTACATTTATAACTATTAGAAAGTCTATCATGATAGGTCTAACCCTTGGTTTGTGATTCTCTCAACTACACTTTGCAATCATTTTCCATTAAATATATACATTACTTTGAATTTGTTCAAGACATAGCTTCAACAAGTTTATTTTTTTGTCTTCCTTTGATTGATCCATGTCCATCTCCTTCACACTATGTAATGACTCACATATTCCTTTTATAGAATCAAAATCCTCTAAAACCCTTGAAGATGCATTAATAGCATAAACTAATGTATTCCATTGGGATTTAAATATTTTCTCTTCATTCCCATCAAACCAAAAGTCTTGAGAATATGATGGGAATACAATTTATGAACCCAAAAGAGAATTACATCAAATGTAGAGTTATTCACTTACCTTTCTATTCATTAATTTTAATTCTATAGATTGTCTTCATGGAGTATTGACTTCAAAGATACAAGTTGTCAAACTTCTTTTGGATTGTGATTCTAAAATATTCATACTATCCTCACATCATCTTTATTATGTGCTTCACTACCTTTGGAAACTACTAAATGCCTACCTCTTGAAGGGTTATCATACAACACCCATTGACAACACCATTACAATGGACCTATTAATCTCATTCCTCACTAAATATGGCCCCTCAAAATAATATCCCTATAGGCTACACTTTACACAAGGATTTCCACTTGTCATTGGTTATTGTCATCATTCTTCAAGCATTTCTATTTGGTAAAGATAAATATTCTACCATCTCCATGTAACTTAACATAGGGAACACATTCAATTTATAGATGAAATTTCCCTTTACTCTGTCATAAGGAAGTCTTCCACTTCTACTTCACTAGCTTCTTATCATTGTGACTACTCTTTACCATAGTCGCTATCAATAATTTTATTCATCACATTCATTGAGACTATCATAATGTCTTCCAACAATGTCTTTTTATGATAGTCATCAAGTTTGGAAAGATTTCATAGTTTCTTAAGAAATATTTCATAGTCAAGGACTATAATGAGGTCATTATCCTTTGATACATTTGTAACACAACTTTTTCTTCCATCTTCCTAGTCTTTGGTTGCTTAGTTAATGCAAATTTATTTAAATTTAACTTCATCATGGATATCAAATATATACAGGTTTGATTCCATTGACTACCCATACCACCACTAATCCATCCACAAACCTCATCTAGACAAAGAGAATACATCCTATCATTTTCATAGAAAGGTTATTTTGTTGATTATCTCCATCTTTTATCTACTATCATTAAGATTTCGTAAAACTCTCCATGCATGCTTATTGATGCACCATTCTATTCGTAGTGAAACATAGAATAGAGGATAATATACTCATTCTCTATTTCAACAAACCCCCTTTCAAGTAAAGAAAAATTCTACCTCTATGTTGGTGCAACAAACTCTCCTCATGGTGATTACAATGACTCCATTTATTAACCCTAAATGAGATTACCCATTGATTCCTTTTGTCAAACCTCATTGTCATCTTGATATTGTTCTTGATATGGTCTTTGTCCTCCATAAAAGAGCATAAGAGGAAATTTTTTTGATTCCAATCTCATAGTGACAATAGATTGCAAGTCACAATTTTCATATTTCATTGATTTTATGACTAATAATTTGGATGATTTGTCCTTTTGACAACTTATCACTTGAGAAGTCTAGACATGGTTGAAGATATAGATCATACTTTTCCAGTGGCTTCCCTAACATCATTTCTTCCTCTTCAGAAAGAGGTCGTTCTTGTCAAAATATGCTCCTAGCATTTCAAATGTACTTTATCCTATAGTGTGAGATGGTGCTTCATCTTCCTTTACTTTACTCTATCTCTCTAGATATACATGTCTACTATACAAGGTCTCTTGATTTCTCACAACATGCCTCTTACATATATTTCTTGTTAGCTCTTGCTTTATTTGAAAAGCAAAGGGATATGTATCAAGTTTTTTGAGAGTTTTGAAAGAGCATAAGGGTTGTAATAGACTACCTTTTGTTGGTTAAATAGTACCTTATTCACTATGTTTAAGATTTCTAGAAAACTTTACAACTAAGCATAACAATATCAACAACTCATAACTAGAGACAAGGCTTATGGAAGAAATGAAAAAAAGTAAAATTTACAAATCACATGGACTTAGAAAATGCATGAAAGACCCTAACCATAGTCTCATAAAAACCCTATAGCCGTGTCCAATTTTCACATAATCAATGGCATTCCAGATCCCAAATTTACAATACACATTCCCAATCCTCTATATATCTACTTCACACCCTATATTTCTCATGATACATAGGTTTTATCCTCTCAAAACTTTACCAAATAGACTTCTACAGATAACTCAACATACACATGAATTTGAGTAGAGTTGTAAGCTAAAATATGAGTATCATGAGACCCATTTGGTGTACCTTTCAAGGTGTGAAGACAAAATGAAGAAACTTGCTATGTGCCACGTATCCTTCCTTTGATAACATGTCACATATTCTTAGCAACATGGATCCTTCTTTGGAGTGTTAGCTGCTAATCTCACATCAAATATCTTAAATGGCCCCAAAATTTCTACAATGTTTTCTTCTAAATGCTAAAACATACCTTCTCAATGCTATGCTACAATAGGACTCCTTCAATGAAATAAATGAAAAACCCCTTAACAATCTATTGCAACATGGGTAAATGAAAAACTAATGGTTGTTTTCTTCTTGGTTCCCAAAGAAAAAGACTTGGTCAAATATTTGAACTTCCCTATTTCACTTAGTTTTACTTGAAAGCCATTACATTGTCTATTTCTCCCTTTTTTCATTTCATTAAACACTTTAATTTTTTTAACATTTTCAATAAAATTCTCAAAAACTAAAATATCAGTAGTAACAAATCACCCTCCCGCCAAGCTCGTCTCAACGTATAGTTGTAGGCCCATGGGTATCCCATGGCCACTATGGTAGGATATCATGTGGGCCTAGTGCATGTGATATGCTCAAAACACCAAACTTGTAAGAGTGTACAATGCACAGATGATATCTAGCTCCTGAAAGAAAAACCACCCTAGATCATAGTAAAGATGTGCCAACATACTACAACCCTAGGTGTAAATGGTTCTATGCTACTCCATGTCTCGAATGATATGGACTAACCCTCCATCTAAGTGTGTGTCATGCCCATTAGGAACCAGTGTGAGTGTTGTGGTAAAATATGTAATGCATTGGAGGAACAAGGACTGTGCGTATAGAAGCCATCAGAGCTCAATGCGAGGTTCGATGCTTTCCTCTTGAATATGACAACCTAAGCAATATTGAATATCATCTCACATCTCCTCAAGTGTTTTTTCATCGATCGAGTAAACAACCTCACCCCAGATGGGTAACCATAGGATGCGGTGTATGTCCTCTAAGGTGATGGTCTTCTCCCTAGAAGGAAGATGAAAGGTACATGTAGCCACATCACATCTCTCTACTAGGCCCATCAACATAGCATCATAATATGTCAGGGGTGGCATGAGGTATACCCACAATAGTTCATTATCCTAAAGAATACTAATCTCCTACTCTAATAGTCATGTCATTAACTCTCAAAAGAAACATAGTTATTTTCCTCCTAGACACTGTCAAGCTTAGGGAGGGACCTAAATAGTAATAAAAGAAGAAAAATAAATTCTACATCTATTCATTAAATAATTAAAAATACAGTAAATTTTCTCTACAAAACTTTGTGACCAACTTGGACATATCAGCCATTTTGGACAGGGGGTCCTAGGCACTTTAGCCATTTATGGACACTTTACAACTAAAAGGGACACTTTGCAACAAAGATGGATGCTTTGCAACAAAGAGGGATGCTTTGTAACAAAGAGGGATTCTTTGTGAAAAAAGGGGTTGCTTTGTGACTTTCTTTTCCAAGCTTGTAAACATTCTAAAAATGTATTAAAAAATACTATAAAGATACAAATGTGAAGATAAAGAAAAGAATAATTAACTCGCCATATGCTAGTGTGCCATGTGCCACCTCATTGTGAAGAGTCTCAAGTCTAGGAAGCCTGTATGCTTTTCTGCTCAACATTTTCAATCACTCTAGACCAAGGTAAATTGTAGAAAGGTAAAGATCAAAATGATAGGTAAAAGTGTCATTTTCATTCATATATACCTAATTTCATTAAAAGAGGCATATTTTATTTTAGTTATATTTAATTCAAATCAACATATTTGGGGTTAGGGAACTCCATTTTCGATGTCACTTGTTGCATTGGATTCATAATTCTACCCAAAATCTAATCCAATGTCTATCACTATGTGTTATTGTACTTGAAATACCCTATGAGAAGACTTAAGCAATTTTATGCGGTCACATGGCTCCCCTGATTCCACCTCCATAAAGCAAGTGGAATCTAAGGGGGCATACATCTACCCTCAAATTTCATTCTTAGTAGAAGGTTGATAGGAGGATTTTTGAATGACTAATGAATCAGTGTTGTATGATGCGGTTCCTAACATTGTGGTTTTGTAGATGACTACATTTGGGGGCTTCATTCTCCCTAATTAATCCATATCAGTATATAATTTTTATAAAGATTATTTATAGAATTCCCTTAGCTTGCATATGCATGTAATGTCATATGGTTGCTAATGTGGGGGCTAAATGTAGTGCAGAAAATTGTACTCCTTTTTTAAGAGTTCAAGTACAATTTCACACTTAATTTGGACCTATTTTAGTGACTTTTCATTTATGCATTTTTAAACCTCATTTTTTGGCCCATAATACACTTTATTATGTATTCCAAGGCCTATTTTATGTATTTCCCAACACCATCTCTCACATTGAATAAATGCTACTAATTAAGTTAATGCCCAAATATTAATGAGGTCCTAATGTTTTAGGTTAGGACCCATTCACCCATGGTTGAATGGGTCCTCCTTAAGTGCCTAAACTCAACTTGAAACATGTTTTTGGTGGAATTTTAAGGTTTCAAATTCAATTTTCAAGTGTTGGCTTTCATGATTTAATAAATTGGAAATTAGAAAGGAAGCCTATAAAACTGAGTCTTTTAATCATTTTTCACTAGAAAAGAAGAGAGATTCACATGAGATGACAAGTGTTCATACTTAAGAGTGAACCATATATTTTTGAGTAGGCCTTATAGGCTACTCTTACACTCTTAGGATGTCTCACCTAAAAGGAGAGAGATAAAACCCACTCAAAAGATCTAGGTGGTTCACTCAAATTAAGATGTGTATAATGTTACTAAGGCTAAAGGAGATGATATAAATGCAAGTAAGCTAATCAATTGATTGATTATGAATGTAAAAACTAAGAAAGAAGTGATATTTAAAAACATTGTGATATGTAAGAATATACTAGAAATGAATACAAACTACAACAGAAATGAATCAAACTAGAAGTGTGCACCTAAGATCTAGAAGGAGGCTAGAAATGACACTTGAAATTCTGTTGATGCTAATTTTCAGGCTTGGAGGGACTCATTTTCCATTCTAGGTGAATCAATCCCAATTCTCCAAAACTATTTTGGAACCCATTTCGAACAAAAGGGTATCTAAAAATGCAGAAAACTCAAAATTGACCCGGAAGTGGGACTCATTTTCCACTTATAGCGAATGAGTCCAGTTTTGAATTTTTGAACATTCAAAGGTTGAATCTGGAGCTCTCAGTTTGCACTTTGATTCTCTATAGGTGTCCACTTCTAAAGCTATAATTTTCAGATCTGAAAAAAAGAGTTTTTGTCAGTATTTTGACTTGTTGAATGAAGAGAATACTCAAAGAAACTTGAAAATTGATTATAAATGATTTCCAAGCTTCCAAGAGTCCTAAATCTGCAAACACACAAGAAGAGAAGAAGAAATGTTGAATGTTAGGGCATGGGGGTTTGCCTTGGCCAAACCCCTTTTAGGTAATTAAACCAAAATGATGAAAGAATGGAATGAAACATGCAATAATGAAGTTTATTACCTTTCCATGATGTTTGACCTTGAATTTTTGTAGCAAAAAATTAAAAAATTGCCCTTAAAGGTCTGAAAATTGCTATCTTAATGACTTGAAATGATAAAACCCAAAGTTCCTTGACTTGAGATGGAAGATTGGTGGTTGAATAATGATAAGACATGTGAATTAGGGTTAAAATACTTATATTTATAGGAATTTCACCTATTTTACCCATTAATACTTCATCACAGGTTGACATGAAGAAATAATAAACTTAAATTTCACTTTTTTCCTACTTAAAGCTTAAAATTCAGCTAAATGGGACTCATTCGCCACCCATGATGAATGGGTCCTACCTAGATGGGACTGATTCACTATGGATTGTGAATGGGTCCCACAGGGGCCATTATGACATCTAAGATGCTAGGAGATAAGGAAATAAGGTTTAAATTTCAATATTGTCTATTATTTGATCAATTTAAGCCTTGGGATGCACACTATGGGTTAACAGGGGCCTATTAATGATTATGTAAATTTCAATTAGGGATTGGGACACATAATTCAATTTGAAAGTGTGATTAAATACACTTTACAACACTAAAATGAGGTCCACATAGCCTAGGAAGGCACAAGAACCAATGTGAATGTGCAAGACACATTACAACACTATTATATCATTAAGTTTAATTAAAAAACCTTCTATATTGATGTAATAATGTTATTAAACAAATTTTATAATGGTGAATTAGGGAGAAATGGGTTCATTAAGTCTAGAAAAGCATGAAAGTATCTTACAACACCTTTACAAGCTATTGATAGAAAACATGTTATTCGATTTGCAAGGGGTCCAAAACCTAGTGTGGAGGCATAAAATGCCTCCCAACACTTTAATCAAGGCCTTATTAAGTCCATTTTATCATGAATTATTCTCATGTTAAGCAACAGGTACTTTTTTCTATGGTGCATTTACCCCCCACTTTAGTGAGATCTGAGTGTATAGATGCAAATGACATTCAAGAGAGATCCGAGTGTGTAGATGCAGATAACAAAGAATGAAAAAGATCAAGAATGAAGTTAAGCCCATAGGATCCAAATATCCTAAGTCAAACCATCAAGATACATAATCATGCAATGGAAAGAAGGAGAAAGATGAAAATGAAAAGGGGTGGATCAAGCTTCAATTATTTCTCCAACTAGTTGTGGATCAAATCTAAGCTATTTGTTTGGGAAAAAAATGTGTACTCACTATGGGGCAATGGAACTCATGGTTGTCTATTGGGTGAGAAATCCCAAAAGATAAAACATACACTAGTTGGTATGTACATAGGTGGCTATGGGGAAATTTGTGCCTCAGAATGGGCTTCTCTCTCAACCATACCAAAGTTATACCTCCTAATAACTTTAATAAGGTGCCACAAAGGAAAATGATTTTTGAGCACTATGACATAACAAAAAATTCATATGCTTGACACTGATAGATATTGTTAATGCAAGATAGTGCAAGGATTGTTCAAAGGTATTTTTCTTAGTTCATGCAATGTCTCATCTTAGGGAACATCATGGTCAATGTCACCAAGAGAGGATAAGTGCAAATGATCTCATCTTGTTATCAAGAGAGGACAAGTGCAAGGTCTCATCCTAAGGAACATTGTACCCAATGCTTCCAAGAGAGGGAATCACAAGAAAAGAAAATCACACAATGAAATGTGAGTGGTGATGTATGCCCCCACTTCAAAGAGGTTGTGAGCACCAGTACTATCAGAAATTACTTTAAAGTAGAAGAAGGAGAACATGGGAGCTCACTTAGAAATCCCTATGCCAAGTCATATGTTTCTGATAAGCTACACCATGAATAAGGGTAGTATGTCACATGCAAGCCAACTTAAGGCACATTGTCCACATCCCAAGCTTGCTCTTATTTGTTCATAAAAGGTTAACGACTAGCCAAAGGAAGCAATTTAAAGTGACATACGAGGACAAGGATACTTAACCCCTTGCCCCCACTTAGTGTAGGACAAGGGTGAGCTGAAATAATTGATGAAATGTAGGCAAGAGTGAAAATCGGTATCAAGTAGAGGAATTAGGTGCCCCCACAAAAGGAGGCAGACCAAACTCCTGAAAAATCTTAGATTTTATGACTCAAATCCTTACATTCAGTTATGAAGTGACCATGAACTCTATGATAGGTGCATAATGAAGTTTTGTCATAGCATTTCTTACAAATTTTTGAAGGGAGGGTGATCATGTGATCTTGGAGAAGTCTCAACAAGATACCATATTGATCTATGGTAGAAGGTGGTCTTGTGGTATGCATCAAATATAAATCTTGCTTAGTAGTAGAAGTCATACTTACACAAGTTTCTCTAGATTGTGATATTTTATTCTCACTCTTATAGGAGGGAAAATCTATTGAATCATTAGTGTCTTGTGAGATGACATTTCCATTAAGCGAAAGTGTAGTTGTTTGTTTCATGTTTTGTAAAGGATGATGTTTAGTAGTGTTGAGGATTTTAGGATGGATGACTATTAAGGATGATTTAGGAATGTGTTGTGTGGGGTTGTTGATGTTGAGTGATGTCTTGGTGATCTTTATCACATGATAATAGCCAAGACCATGAGTTGGTTGTTGTGTGATAGGATCAATAGGGTTACAGATACCTTGTTCTTGAGCATCACATCCTTTTCCACTATACCCAAGTTGTTTCATGAGGTCATAACCTTTTCCATAAATCTTCTTCATTGCTTTTGGATTGAGTGATGGTTTGTTATTTTCTTTATCAAAGGTTGTTGTGTATGTTGTATTTTCTTGTGTAGATGGTTGAGAAAATTGCATGGAATGTTAAGTTGTCATGATTGTTTGTTGTCCTTGTTTCTCATCTTTCTTTTGTGTAATTATGTATTCAACCATAAATGATGGCATGAATTCTAAGGATCCCCAATCATCACCAAATAATTTATATGTCGATTCCTCATCGTTGTGTTAAATTTCAAGAGGATCTAAGTTGGATGTTGGAATTAATGTTTTCAGAGCACTTATACATCCATTTTCAACGTGCAAGAAAATTTGAGGCTCAGGGTCTATTTCAACTTGATAAATGTGATTGTTGTAGACATATTTCATTATACGATGAAGTATTAAAGGCACTACATTCATCTCATAAATCCATGGTCTGCCTAAAAGAATATATTATATGAAAGATCATAAGGCATGACATGAATAGGAGTTTGAAAAGTAGTCACCCCAACTATAATAGGAAAAGTAATTACATCGAGTGGTTTCTTTGTTGTATTATCAAATCCTCGAACAAATACAGAATCAAGTTTTATTTTTGATTTGTCAACACACAATTTATCAAGAATATTCACACTACACACATTAAGGGTAAAACCATTATCAATAAGGGTTTGGTTTATCCCTATCTATTTGTATTGAGCAATGATCCTAACAACATCATTTTGTTTTTGCATTTCCAAAGGAGGAAGCTCACTTTGGTGGAAAAAAATGTCAACATTTATTCCTTGGATCATGGTTGTGATGTTAGTTGGTTGCACATTAGAAGGGAAAGGAACTTGTTTCAAGGATGTTTGGATCATGTTGTGATAGTGAGGGGAGGCTTGAATAAGGTACCATAATGAGATTTTAGCAAGAGTATTCTTTAGTTGTTCAACAAGATCGTACTCCTTTCTAGTAGGAAGACTTGATAACAAAGGTCTAGAGGGGATATGATTAGGAAAATATAAGGGCATTGGGGTTGGTTGTAATGGTTGTGGATTATTGCGATTTTTATATGTATGAGC
Source organism: Sequoia sempervirens (assembly GCA_007258455.2). NCBI lineage: Eukaryota > Viridiplantae > Streptophyta > Pinopsida > Cupressales > Cupressaceae > Sequoia > Sequoia sempervirens. The sequence continues at coordinate 645,526,500 of VDFB02281492.1, forward strand.
TATGGTATTATAACTTAGCTACTACGATACATTATTCTTAGGTGGGTAAAGGAAAATTTTGGGTTTGTTTATAGGAAGAGGTTTATGTGAAGGGGGTAATGGATGAGTTGAGGTTGAATAATGTTAAAATCCCTTAGCAAGTAAGATTCTATATTATTATTGTGGTTCTTGTCTTGCATCACAATATCCTTCCTAGGAGGAGGTTTTTGAGGAGAACTACAAACCAAATTTTCTTGACATTCTAAGGTTGCTTCTTCTAAAAGGACTTCATCACAAGTATGAGGATGATCAATGGGTGAATTGGCTTGATCAAGAAGGTTTAGCTTTGGTGAAATGGGATAAATAATATTCTCATGACTCTCATTGGCTGTGTTTTCTAATATAAAAGTATCTTCCTTAAAACTAGGGGAGATACTAGGAGAAAAACAAGTATGATTATCATGAGCATTTACAATTTCATGCCTTTGTTCTAGAATATATTTGAAAATAGGATAGATGGGAGAATGATCCTAAAGAGGTTTGTGGTAGACCAAGACATTCTCATCATTTATAAGCTTATCTACCTCAAAATTATCCTCACAATAGAAATTAGGTAAGGTGATGTTTAAGAATGTGTCCATGATTTCATTCTCTTGTGCTAAAATATCTTCATGAAGGGGATGAGGAGAAGGATAAACAAGATCCTCGTGATTCTCAATGATTGTATCTTATGTCACCAAGATATTTTCATCACTAAAAGGAGAGGTACTAGGAGAAGTATAATCATGATCATCATGAGTATCTATGTTTGTATGCTCTTCTATCATAGTATCCACACAAATAGGGGAGATAGGAGAGGGTGTGAGGTTAATGTTAACATTTTCATTTCCACTCTCTTGTGTTAAGAGACTCTCATAACTAGCACATGCATTGAATGAGTGATTATCATGCTTAGTGACTAACTTTTTATTTGAAAATTTGGAGAAGATTGAAACTAACATTTTGAAATAACAATCTATGCTAACTCAAAATGGGTATGTGCAGGGTCATCATGGAAAAAACAAACCCTTAAGTGGCAAAAAATTTAGAAAAATTAGAGTTCGGAAACTTGATATAAAAATTTGAATAAATTATCTATATTATTTCAAAAATATGTAAGAATAGAATCTATAGAAAATTGAATGTAGTTTCTAAACTACTTAAGTTTATTTTAAAAAACAAAAATCTATTTGGTGAAAATTTGAAATTTCAATGCAGTAGTACTAAAATTTCAGGGAAAAAATAAGAAATAGTTGTCTATTTGACCACCCTAACCATAATAAAATGATAATATTTTAGGCACAAGTAGAGGACTAATGTTCGAATGTGATGGATATTTTTCTGTAATTTTTTTCCAAGTAAATAATTAATTATGAATTTTTTATTACAAATTTTAAAAAATATAAAAACTTGTATGTTTGACCACCTTAACATGGTCATAAATTCATGAAATTAATTTTTTCCTTTTTTAATCCTATAGTATGCGAAGCATAGAATGTGATGCATGTTTTAGATTCCAAAAATGTGACACTTGTTTGAAAGTTATAGATCTTTTTCAATCGGCCTATCAATCAAGACTTTAGTCATAATTCAAATAGAAAATGAATAATAATTATTTATTAAATTCAAAGTAAAGCATAATTTATATTGGTGGAAAGCTTATAATCTCCTTTAAAAACCCTTTTCATTTCATCAATTTTGGGTTGAAAAAGGTTGGGCAGCCACATACCCTACAAATACCCATCATATTGCCACTTTTTGGCCCATCATGATCCTGTACATACCCAAATGCAATGTAAAAGTTTGAAATGAAATACAATTTTTAGATGATAATTAACTAATTATGATATGTAACAATATGAGAATACAAACTTGAAATTGAAACCATGCATGATATGAGCTAACTTAGGCTAGATTTGATTAAATGTATGTTATAGAAATGCAACCGACTGATATAGCTAGGAAATGGCATTGATGAAAAGTCTAAAAATAGGGCTTTTCAACTTTGTAAAAGGCAATTTTAGGGGTCAAAAGGGGCTGATTCACCCAGGCTGGCGAATGAGTCCCAGTATGGACGTTTTTCAATTTTTTTTGATGGATTGTGATGTTTTTTGAGTGGTATGATGCAAACCTAAGTTAAAAATGCAAAATTTCAAATAAAATAAATGAATTTTGATGCCAAAAATGCAACTTAAATGCACTTTTCTATGAATGCAAAATTTGAAACCTATCATGCAAATGAATTCATGCAAGTCCTAATGCAAGATCAATTCATGTTAGATGTATGACGAAGGACTCCAAATCAGAAAAGAAAGTATCCTAAAAAGGAAACTGACCAAAATGAACCATAGAATTTTGGGTAGGGCTTATAGGCTACTCTTGCACTCTTAGGATGTCTAAGGAGAGAGATAAACCCCACTCAAAAGATCTAGGTGGTTCACTCAAATTAAGATGTGTATAATGTTACTAAGGATAAATGAGATGATCTAAATGCAAGTAAGCTAAGAAATTCATTGATTATGAATACAAAATCTAAGAAACAAGTGATGTTTGAAAACATATTGTGATATGCAGGACTAGACTAGAAATGACTACAAACTACAACAAAAATGAACCAAATTGGAAATATGCACCTAGGATCTAGAAGGAGGATAGAAATGAAACTTGAAATTTTTTTGATGCTAATATTTAGGCCTGTAGGGACTCATTTTCCATTCTAGGAAAATCCATCCCAGTTTTGCAAAACTGTTCTAAAACCCATTTTAGTCAAAAGGGTATTTAAAAATGCAAAAAACTCAAAATTGACTTGGAAGTGGGACTCATTCGCCACTCATGGTGAATGAGTCCACTTTTTTAATTTTTGAATATTCAAAGGTGGAATCTAGAGCTCTTAGTCTGCACTTTGATTCTCTACATGTGTCTGCTTCTAAAACACTAATTTTTGAACCTAAAAATGAGTTTTTGTTGGTATTTTATCTTGATAAATGAAGAGAAGACTTTAAGAACTTTGAAAATTGATTCCTAATTATTCCCAAGCTTCAAAGAGTCCTAAATATGCAAACACACAAGAAGAGAACAAGAAATGTTGAATGTTAGGGCATGGCAGTTTGCCTTGGTCAAACCCCTTTTAGGTAATTAAACCAAAATGATGAAAGAATGGAATGAAACATGCAATAATGGAGTTGATTACCTTTCCATGATGTTTAATCTTAATTTTTTTTAGCAAAACATGAAAAATATACCCTTGAAGGTCTAAAAATTGCTATCTCAATGACTTGAAATGATAAAACCCCAAGTTGCTTGACTTGAGAAGGAAGATTGTTGGATGAATAATGATAAGAGATGTGAATTAGGGTTAAAAGATTTATATTTATAATAATTTCACCTATTTTACCCATTAATAACTCATCACAAGTTGTCATGAAGAAAAAATAAACTTAAATTTCACCTTTTTCCCACTCAAAGGTCAAAATTGGGCCAACTGGGACTCATTCGCCACCCATGGTGAATGGGTCCCACCTAGATGGGACTGATTTTCCATGGATGGTGAATGGGTCTAACAGGGGCCATTCTGACAGCTAATATGCTAGGAGATAAGGAAATAAGGTTTAAATTGAAATTTTGTCAGTTATTTGATCAATTTAAGCCTCAGGATGCACAATATGGGTTAATAGGTGCCTATTAATGATTAAATACAAATGTAAATTAGGGCTTGGGACATAGAATTCAATGTGAAAGTGTGATTAAATACACTTTAGAACACTAAAATGAGGTCCACATAGCCTAGGAAGGCACAAAAAAAAATGTGAATGTGCAAGACACATTACAACACTAGTTTATCATTAAGCTTAATTAAAAAACCTTCTATATTGATGTAATAATGTTATTAAACAAATTTTATAATGGTGAATTAGGGATAAATGGGTTCATTAAGTCTATAAAAGTGTGAAAGTACCTTACAACACCTTTACAAGACATCAATTAAAAAAAATGTTATTCGATTTGTAAGGGTCCAAGACCTAGTGTGGATTCATAAAATTCCTCCCAAAACTTGAATCAATGCCTTAGTAAGTCCATTTTATCATGAATTATTCTCATGTCAAGTGAGAGGTACTTTTTTCTATGGTGAAAAGAGCAAGGAGAAGTTAATCAATAATTTAAATTTGAAGTCTTGGAGTAGCATTTTAGTTGTTTTTGTAGGTCTTCAATCTCATTTTGATATGAAGATCAAAAATTTCCAAAGATTAATGATATTCCTATGGAGGATCATGATGGATTCTAGGTTTTGGGAGGTGCACTAAGACATTCAACCTAGCCTAATGACTTGTTTCCTAATTGTTTCCATCTTCTACTATCATTCTACTTTCTACCTATAGGAAGGTATATTTAGTTTTGTGACTTGTTAGGGTGATTTGTAATATCCCAAAGTAGGTATTCATCAGCATTCATGTTCATTTAGGGATCCTATTCTAACACACTTGGATAGGATTTCTTTTCATTTTAGCTCTATTAATATTAGACACACTTAATGTTAGAGATTGCACACACATTTTATGTTTTAGATCTGTATTTTTCATCAAGGTTTAATTAGAAAACTTGGAGTTTGATCGAGGAAAACACCTATCTACCATCAAACAATAATTTTTTTTGTATATTTTTCATACATTTAGATTTGTGAGCCAAGGTTCAGAGTTACAAGGAAGAAGTGTAGGTTTCAAACATAAATCTCAAATCCAAAATTTTCCAAAAATGACCACCAAGACCCATCCGCCCTTGGGTGAATGAGTCCTTGTCAGGGTTGCTAAAATAACTTTTTTTGATAGGTGCATGGTGTTATTCCCTATCAAATCTACTAGAAACTTTGTTGGTTCCTTTAGTTTTGTACTTAATCTAATAAATTCAAGTGATAAATTACATTTTGTATTTGATTTTCTATTTTTAGTTTTTCTCCCCAAAGTGTTGTTTGACCCAAACCCCTGTCCTCTAGTCATAAGGAAATTTGAAGATTCTAACCCTAAATTGATTCACCTAAGGATTTTTAGTCAATTTGAGGTGGGGATATCATTTCCTAATGAATTGAGCAAGATAGGATCTATTTCCTTCTCTTAGACTCACTTTTCCATTTTGGGAAACCCTTATTTTCTTCATTTCAAATAACAAAGATTGTTTTAAGACTGAAAGAATCAAAATCGAGTACCTTCCCCCTTATACATAAGAGTGCATTTGGTAAAAAAAATTCAAGTGACTAGTGATGCTAGCATAACATACCTTTCAGTACCACAAGGGTGGTGGGGATACTAGACCTCATGACCTCTTGCTTGCAACAAGATGCTTTAGCCAATCGAGCTAGGCCCATTGCCCCACAAAATAACAAAGATGGTTATGAGATACCAATATCATTCTTTTGAAAATCCTTGCAAAGAGAAGAACTAAAATATTTAGTGATGGAAAATCATGTGTATGCCTTGGTTAAAGGTATAAAAAAATTTACTCCATGCATAAATAATGTATAGTTAGTTGCATTTGTTCCACATATGATTGTTAAAGATGTGCTCACTTATAAATAGGATTTAGTGAAAAGGTGCCATTGGATAAGTAAAATTCAATACCATACTATTGAGAGATTAAATTATAGAAATTTTATGGTAAATATAAACCTAGAAGCAATAGAGATAAATAGAAACGGTGATGGTAATGTGCCTATTTTTTATTTTTCAGAAAGATATTATTGGTACAAGGATATTATCTTCTACCTAGTAAATATGAAATGTCCCATTATAATGAATAAACACCAACAGTGAAATTAAAAGATACAATCCCAAAGGAATGTGTTGATTTGTTACTATTCAATGTCAAGGGACCCATTTGAACTACTACTCAAATGCTTGAATCAAGAAGATCCTAGAAAAATGATTGATGGATTTCAATAGGGAAAAATTGTGGAGGTTGCTTCGAAGCCACAATGACTAGACATGAAGTACTTGAGAATTATTTTTAGCAGTCTAACCTATTCAAGGATGTAGCTATGAAAGTGAGAAAATATGATGCGTATCGAATATTTGCTAGTAAACTAAATTTTGTAGGTGCCCTTCCTCTTTTTACCACAAACTATAGATATTTAATTTTAATATTGGAGATTTGATTTCATAAGTCAAATATAGGAGAGACATAGAATTGAGTACAAGTGGATTCATTACTTTACAAGTGGGTTAAGTCAATTCCAAATTGTAATACTACATCTAGGATATTAATTAATTTTTTTCTAAATAAATTTCTAACAATGTATGGTGTACCTATAAAATAATAAAAGGTAATGCCATACATTTTAGATAACATAAAATTTTAAAATTATATAATGAATATGGAATTAACCTTATATTCTTATTTCCCTACTATCCCTAAGGAAATGGATATGGTAAGTCAAACAATAAGAGTTTCATGAAGATTGTCAAGGTGACTTTGGCCTTAAATAATAAAAGGTGGGACAATGAACTATTGTGCTTTGGGAGGATAGGGTAACCTATAAGGTTTCTATTAGAATGAGCCCATTTGATGTTGTTTATGGGATAGATGTAAATATACCAATAAATTTGTTGTAGGTTGTACACTAGTTGTTACAATATATTGGTGACAATGAAGGTGCCATACCATCTCACAATGTGCTAGAATTAGTTTCATTGGTGACAATATAAGCGATACATATCAAATAACTTTGTAAAATAAGAAAATAAAAAAATTAATTTTTAAAAATAAGGAACTTTATAGGGATTTCCAAGTTGGATATTTTTTCCTCATGTGGAATGAAAGATCAAAGTGCAAAGAAAAACAAGTTAAGTTTGATCTTTATGGATAGGGATTTATAAAGTTGTAGACACTCTCTTCCATTGCGAATCAAAGTATTGAGGTGGAGACTCTAGAGTCCATAAGTTCCCTTACATAAACCTTGTTATAGCACACTAGACCTTTAGCACAAGGTGATGAGGGTGAGGCTTCCCGATGTTGATGTTTATCTCACCTTTTCCTAAATTGTGGGTCTATATGTGATTATAGGTTTGAGGATGCTTGGGATGTATATGGCCAACAATAGGATACATCCATATAAGATAAAATGGTTTTCATATATGATCAACTATGTAGAACATTTAACATTAATAGATAGGTAAATTTGAATAAGGCTAAATGAAATTTACTATATTTACTATTAGAATTTAAGATTAACTATATTCATCTATGATAATTGAACATTAATTTAAATTTATTGTAATAAAATTTTAGGGTCAAAGTGTTTATCCTCCATCAGGTAGCCCTTCAAATCTTGATTATGTTTAAGTATGTTGAGTTCATAGGTATCTAATTAGTAAAGAAATAGTAAATATAGTACTACATGCATTTTTTTTTACCTTATATGAATAGTAATATTAAAATTCCTATTTGATGGTGAAGGTTGATGTTGGGCCTTCAACTTTAGGATGTGTTAGTAGGAGTGGTCATACAAGTTTCACTAAGGTAAGCTTCACTATTTTAATGTTTTTTTTAAAATAATAATAGGTATATTTTAGTACAATAATGTTGTTTCATTTTCAGCTGATCACATGAATTCAAAACTCTCTCAATATTCATGGCACAATAAAGGTGGGTGTTGTTGTAGTAGTTATGTCTTTGATACTTTTGATAGAGGTATGAGCAATATTAGTAAATTTTGTATTCTATTCCTTATTTTATCCCATTGTCTATTAGTAAAAATTTGAATGATATTCACCTATAGTTTAATTTGTTTCTTGATTCTTGTCATAGGGAATCCCAACTCTCAATCATGCACCTACCCCTCAGACATATGAAGAGAGCCAATAGTTGATTGAGTGATTAATAGATGATGGTAAGTGATTATTACCTTATATGTCATTATATAATTTATTTATTATGTATTAATGTATATTATTTTATTTTATTAGATGTAGCTAAAAAAAATTAGAGAGGAGGTCAAATTATTAATTTCTAAAGAAAACACCATTGCTTGCATCTCCACCTACTTTATTGATAGTATTTTCAAAATTTTAATGTTTTAAGGCTTGTATTAAGTTATTTAATGTCTTTTGTCTACCCTAAACCCTTTATCTCAACTTGTTACTTTATGTTATATTTGATCAATGATTTTTTCAACCTATCATAAGTTTTAAGATGTTCTCCATGTATTTCTAATCTTTCAATGACTAGCCTCTAATTCCTAGTGACTAGCCCTTAATTCCTAGTTATTAGTTCTATCCTTTTCATCAAATGCATTATTTAATCATTTGATTCACTCTTATGTGCCTAATGAAATGGTCACCACTTAGTATTGTTGGAATACATGTTTCATAATGTAATTGCTGCACATTTTCTCAAAATTTGAACAACTTCAAGTTACACTCATGTGAAATGCAACCATGTGTATTCCATCTTATGCCATTGTTGTGTCTTATGTGCATTAATGTCTTCCCAAGATAATGAAGTGTCATCTTTTAATTAACAGTCTAAATTGTGATATTGCTATCATGAACCATGTTGTTATACTTATCAAACTCATTGACCCATATCTTTCAACACAACTTTTGTGATTCAAGTTTTCCTTTTGTAAAGTTGTATTATCGTGCTCGTTTTCTACTTGTCTTCTCTGGGAATTGGTTTGCTTCTTTGTATAAGAGTCAAGTCAAATATAGATGGCATAATATTATTTGAGTGCATTTCCATAGCTTGGAAAAATGTCATTAAAGGTGAAGAATTTAAAGTTGCACTAGTGTAATATAAGGACACATAGTGTACACTCAGTGTGAGCCCGGTTATGAAAACCAAATGGAGGTGAATAAGGACAAATGTAATTAGACAGAAAGTGGTTGATTCTCATTGCATTGCATATTCCTTGTGTTTCCCAAGTTCTAAAGGAAAATTAACTCTAAATTTATGCGTCTATGCCATGAAGACACATGGAACCATCGTATAAATGTAAGGGTGACCAAGTAGTTCCATTTGAAGAGCCCGATAGTGAAGGTGGGCTAACCCCATGACTTGGAGGCTACTTTATAGGTGGAAAATTCTTCTTTCACCACCCGAAGCCTTCATAGTGCAACTTAGAAAAGGAATTTTTAAAATAAAATTTCACTAAGGAAGCAATGTGTGCTCGCTGTTGATTACGATAGATCCCACCAAAATCAACGGTTGACATTTAAACATGAAAATGGGTATGGAGAATTTGCAGGTTTTATGGATTTCTACCAAATGGATGATATGCATGAATTTATTTCATTTGATTACTCATTCATATGAGCTAAAATTTGTTTGCAATAATAAGTTAAGTTGTTTGAGCTACTAAGAAGCTGTATCTTAAAAAAAAAAAAAAAAGAGTAAGGTTTTTGTAAATTGAAATGAGTAAGTAAAAATTCTTAGTGCTTGTAATTTGTAAATAAGGTTTTTCACATTGTAAGAATGTAATTAGGGTTTTGACAAGAATCTAAGGGATTTTATCGAGGAATTAAATCATAGTTGTAAATCAATCATATATCTTAGTTTTGTCATAAAACTCTAAAATTAGTCGAACACCATCTCAAATTAGTAAAATGAAAGGGGGGTTGGAAGAGGATATAAGTAGTAACTCATAAGTCATCAAAAAATTGAAATCATGTCCAAGGGTTTTAAATTATTTCAAATAGTTTGATTGATAGAATTGAGACTGTTAGAGATGTAGCAAAGCCACTCTCAAATATTTAGAATTTAGATGTTGGCAGGTTAGTAGTGCCCAATGTGTTTGTAAATGTAGACTTGTTAAGGGCTATTTTCAATAAGTATGATGTTGATTCCAAGGAAATTTTGAATTGGAAATGTGGTGTGCTCACTAGACTAGATAGGGATTTCATAGGTGAGGTGTTTAAATTGAATTCAATGGAAAATATTTGAATAAATTTTAACTCATTGTGTAGAGAGTTTTCTAGGGATAAGCATAGTTACATAGTAATGTGGTTACCTCATAATAGGATAAGAGATTGTGACATGAAAATCATGAGTTTTACCAATGATGAAGTTGAACCTTTCAATTATGATATCCTTGAGGACTACTTTATGAATAATTAGTTTTCCTTATGTCAAGTTTTGGGTGTAAGATTCTGAAGTGCAAATTCCTATGTATTTGATGATGAAGCCCCCTACTGCAGGTCGCGATATAGTCGAAGAGAAAGATGTGTTGCATCTAGCATGGATTCTGACTTAGATGCCTTTAGTCATAATCTAACACATGATAACTTTGCACCATTGGCTTTTCAACCAAGCGCGATGACCAAATGTGTGAATCAACGGTTCCTCTCAAACTAAGTTGAATTACTATCACAATACGGATCATCAGTAATCAATCTGGCCTTGACCAAAAACTTCTACATCTTAAACCATGTCTCCCTAGTTGAAGAAACTTGTGCATGTCAAAATCACACCTCCACCAATAAATTTTCATTTGAAGCAAAATATGTAATCACTCTTACAAGTGCTAGTCTTGCTCAACAAGAATCATCTTCCCAACTTGAGCAGCCTCAGGTTCTATGTTTTGAACTACAAGGAGAGATTGAGTAATCTCAATCCTTGCCAATTGCAACTACCCTGAATACCCTACCAATTCCCAAGGATTTGGTCAAAAATGTACGAAAACATTTAATTCTTTTAAATTCTACTAAAACCAATCCATGTATTTCCTTTAACTTGATTATTTCCCTTTTAGCAGCCTTCACTTCTTCTCTAATGTCCATGAATCTATCTAATTATAAGTCATCTTCATCATCTCCTTTCAAAATCACCTCTTCAAATCTACCCCTCCATCTCTCCCTCATCTTATCTAAAGAAATGCCTTCCTTAACTGAGGTATCTAGATTGACTAGAATAGCCAAAATTGCCTCTAATTCTTCAATCTATTGATTCAAATCTTTTGTTACCTTCTGAATCACATTCTTATGCTCCTAAATAGCCTTGGATTTGTAGCCTATTATCCTTATAGTTTTCTCAATGAAATACACATTATCCTCTTCAAGGATTTATTTCTCAAGTAGGGTTGAGCAAGGCCCCTGGCTATTGTCTTTAAGCTTCTTAGCATCTTCTTTATATTCTTCATCTTGCTTATCTATATCTTTGGAATGTTGATCTAAATACCCTACCAACTCAAGTGTTGCCTTATGAATCTTAAAACCATCAACAAGCACATCATCAACCTCTTGATTGAGCTTGTCAAACCATCTCTCCATCATTCCCACCTTGCCCCTCAAAACATGAATATGAATAGAAGTTTTGATTTTGCATCATTTATTGTAGAGGGAATTCATAAAATTTTGATGGAAATAAAGATAGAAAATAGAGTGATATACTTTAAATGATATTCCTTTCTTTTCCAAATTTTGTTGTATAGTGGAAAACCCATATGAACCCCATCTATACAATTAATATTTCAAGATGAAGAGGGATTGTCACTACCAATCCAAGGATGGACATAAATTTGGGACATGCACTATCTAACAAAAAATTATATTATGTTTGAAGATTATTTTGTGCAATTGGTAATGGAAAATCTTGGATTTAAGAGAAACACAAGGTTATCATAAAGGGTAATAAATTTTTTGAGACCCAAGGAAAGAACTTCCAAGGCTAGTATTAGCCATAATTGGGAAGACTAGTTCCTCTCCTCAAACTCAACAGTCGTTAGGGTATATGGAGCCTAGACCTGGAACCTCGCATCATTCATAGGTTTGTGCCTAATCAAGTTGATCTTTTTGAAATAATTTAGTAGTTGAATAAAATTGATAAATTTCACTTAAGAGAAAATAAAAAAGGATCAATGTTAACTTGTACAGTGATGTTTGTCAATTTTATGACCACTATCAAGGAGGGGCTAAAATTGGTTTATCCTTTGCTTCAACCTTATAGGATGAAGGTTGATAAGAAGAGGTACTTTGATCCAAACATTTCACTAACCAAGTTAGGGAGAGAGCTAGAAGAGACCATTGTTAGAGTAATCTTGAATTGAATATTAGGTTGTTTTCTTCTCATCCACTTAAGCTAAGCTTAGGAGTTCTTTTTTCTCTTACTAGAGTGAGATATTATTAGATCATTTTATCTCATCACATAGGATGACAAAAAGTTTCATGATCTAATCCATTTATCATTTAGATTTTTCTCTTTTAAGCATTCTGCTTCACTATATTATCCCTCTTGAGGTTCAAACAATCTTTTCATTTTGTATTTTTTTTAGTTGAGGATGTAGCATATTTTTTTTGTAGATCTCTTGCATGAAAGGTGTTTTTGTGTTGAATACTAAAAATATTGAGAGAGAGGGCTGAATTAGTATTCACTGAAATTCATTAACTTCATCAACTTTAAACATTCATCCAATGCATCACATCAAAGAACACAAGAACACCAGATCTGTGTGGAAAACCCAAAAGGGGAAAACCACATTAAGGATTAGCTCACAATATACTATAACTAGTTGCAATCTCTAATCTACAAATGTGTGGACTCACTATCTAGAAAATAGAATGGCTCACTTCCAAAGGGATCACTACCAATAATAGAAAGAAATAGAAGAACGGGTGGATCATTAGCAATGATGAACTACCAAGAATGCATCTGATATATGTTAAAAGATATAGTTCCACTGAAACTCAAAAAACTGACTTAACATACTTCATACTTCACCATAACTATGGTTCACACTTCTTTGCACTAGATCTCTCTCTCTCTCTCTCACACACACACACACACACACTACACACTATACACTCTATCCACAACATTCACACAATGAATTAACCTTGTATGTTTACTACAATCATCCAAAAAATCAATTAGGTTAGCCTAATTAGATGTACCATACACCACATAACATATCGACCCAAAATATTAACACACATTCCTTGTGAAAAGAACCAAAATGTGTAACATATTAAAATACATTGGCATGACCTATAATCACTCCAATGATACTACTCCATACATAATTTGATTCCATGCAAACCCAAATTACTTAGGTCGATACTAATGGAACCCCTAAAAATGCATTGTGTTTCATCTCAAAATTCTACAAAATTTGGCTATTTTCATGCTTGGGGCTTAGGATTTTTTCCATCATCATGCCTTGGAATTTGTATTGGTAAAACCATTCCTAAAAAACCTTAAGTATATTCCCTTTGCAAACATTATAATTCATTTCTAACCCCTTATATCTAGTCCAAAATCACTAAAGACACATCTTATATCATCAAGTCCATTTTGTTGCTGACCGCTAAGTCCTAATGATCCCAGTCATTGCCCATTGCCTTATAGTAACATGGGTTAAAATTTTCTTCAAAATGTTTTTGTAGGCCTAAAGTTGGGTTTAACATTTCCATTGGTCGCCTATGGTTTGATCATTAATTCTTTATGTACCTAATTGTCATATGCCTAGTAGTGGCCCCTTTTTAGGACTAACATTTTGCACATGCAAGGGTTTGACAATTATGATGATTGTTGGGTTACCAAGGTTGAATCCTTGTTGTTCTATATGCCCTTGTCCTATTCCATTTTTCATTAAAATAATCTAACAGGTTGGTGAGTGAGCGCCACATGCCCTCTACATTGGTGGGCCCAAAGGTTTTGAATAGCCAATTGGCAGTGTTTTAATGAGATCAATGGTGGTTTTTTGGTGACATGTCTTCATCAAGGCCGCTCCTCACCATCTCGTGGGGGACCCACCTCTACATTTTCTTCCTTATTAGGGAAGCAGGTGAGCGCCATGTGGAGTAATCTAAAGGGAAGAATTGACATTAGTAAAGGAAAAAAATTAACAAAATATTACCATAAGTACATGAAGGATAAAATGTGCACTATTATTTAAATAGATTTGTTCTACACACATTTTCAAGATATGATAGAAATCTTCTAATCTTGGTTGTCAATTTTATTAGAGGATGGTACAAGTGGGTAAGTGGTTTTGCATTGAGGCAAGCACAAGTTGATAGTTTGAGATATGATCTTGGTCATTCCCCACCTCCCCATCAATGAAATTTGTGAATGGGTTAACTTGCATGGGCAAGTGGGAAATTTGACAGGATAGGTTTTTCTTTAGCACTAAGTGGATGGTGGAGCTTGCAGACACAGTGGATTCTTATCCACATGGTTTTTTTCTTATTGTACAAAGGTAGTGGATATTGAGGCAAATACAATTAAGATATCATGCAGATGGGCAAAATTAGCTCTCAATTTAAGAGAGTAACTTTGCATTAGTTGTGGATCCTTTGCTAAGCTCAATGATGAGATTGATATGAAGATATTATGAAGATAGGAAAAAATAGCTCTCAATGTGAAGAGAGTAACTTTGCATAAGTTGTGGATGATCTTGTTGAAGAATAATCCCTTTATTTATAGATTTTCAAGTTGGAAGAGAGCTCACAATAGATCAATGTGGGATAATGATTTAGCCAATCAACCGGAGCCACTTGTCAACTTGTCATAGGTTTTGAAATAAATGTTAAAAATATGTTGAGTGGAAGGACATGAAGTAAAGTTGTTACAAATAAATGTTATAAATGTTGAGTGGGAGGACATGAAATAAATTTGTTGCAAATAAATGTTATAAATGTTGAGTGGGAGGACATGAAATAAAGTTGTTGCAAATAAATGTTATAAATGTTGAGTGGAAGGAAATGAAATAAAGTTGTTGCAAATAATGTTATAAATTTTGAGTGGGAGGACATGAAATAAAGTTGTTGCAAATAAATGTTATAAATGTTGAGTGGGGGAAATGAAGTAGGGACAAGTCAACTTGTCTTCATATTCCATTTTTTTATGCCAAGTTGAAAGAAAATGATGAATTTATAAATGAGTTAAAATGATTTATTGGTGCAAGTGGGAAAAACTAGAGGATGTGATGGGTGGTTAGATTAGGATAATTAGGATTAGATTAACTTAGATGATGTTTAGGGGTTTTGACCCATTTGACTTAAATATTTCAATTTATTGAAATCAAAAAGGGATGGAAGGTGTTTTTAGGATTTTAATTAAATAAAGTTTGGTTTATTTAATTAAAGGATGATACAAGATAAATTAATGAAATGTTAGGATTTGATTGATTTATTTAAATGAGGTGATGATGAAGTGGATTCATTTAATTTGAAGAATGAAATGTTAGATTTGATTAAATGAAGGTTATTTGATTAAACTATTGGATTGACATGTATGCATATTTTGTGTGTCTATAGTAAGTTCTCTTTGTATTTGAAAATTCATAAGCCTTAGCCTTATTCTTCCTTAATAATGAGTGAATTTAAGCCTAGTGAGTCTTCCCAACTAGTAGGGAGGTCCAAGAGGATCAATATCCTTGAACCTTCGGATGATACAGTTGAAACTAAGCATGGTACACCAAGAGCTCTTGAAAACCCAAAAGGTGAGAAGAGAGCTCATGATAGGTCTGTGGAGAGTGAAGCCACAAAAACTTACAGCCTGAGAAGTACTATTGTTGTTCATAACTAGAGCAAGCATGGTGTTGTGTCCTTGTATAAATTGATTGCTAAGAGGAAGGAAACTAAGTTAGGGAAATTGGCTAAGTCTAAGGGGAAGAAGAAGAAGAAGAATAAGTACCACGAGGCTTATTTTTCTTATATGGGGAAGACTAACACTACCATGGAGGTGGGGCTAGTTATTTAGATGATATGGAAAACACTAGCCTAGATTAAACCCAGTACCTTCTCACACTTGTAGGTTGAGACGATTCTAATGATGGTGAGATAGATTCTCCAGTTAGCACAAAATCATGAAGGGGACATGGATACTCTAATTCTAAAGATGATGAACCATTGCAAAGGTATTGTCTTGGTTTAGTGTTTTTTTTATGACCAGTGTGAAGGAGAGGTGTTGGAAATCTCTACAATGATGAAGGATTCCTTTTGGAAGGCAGGCTAATCTTCTTTCATGGGTGATATGGGATTTTTCTTTTGCGCTTTCCCTCCATATGAGGATACAAATATAACTGCAAAGGGAATGTATTTTGTAATGGTCCAATTGGATAGTGACATGTGTACTTTCTAGCTTGAAGCTTGTTTTTATCCTTTGTTTCTATAAGAAGGAATTCAAGGCCATAATTGGTTTGTTGTTTTGTAATTGATCACAAAGAGAACATTGTAAAGAATATACTAAGCATTTTATAGTTAAGTCTTAGGTTTGAGTCTGCTAATGCATATGTAATTTTGATAGCAATACTGGCAATATAGTATAGAATGATGGAAATTCAAAGTCATTTTCTCTCCTATGTACTTGTTTTATAAGCTATGAATAATATAATCAAGGGTTATCTTATTTGTCTCTATTGGTTTTTGATGGATGTGTAGTTTTGTTCTTGCTTGTTAATTCAAAGAATTAATGTAAATGCTTGAGTGAAGCTATAGGTTTATGTCCAATTAAGTTTTAGGCGATTGATAAGAAGTGGAGGTCAAGAATATCATGTTGAAATACTGTAATGCAGTATCTTCAAAGCTTAATTAATATCATGTATGAAATTATTATCAGGTTATGTGAGTATTGGAATTGAATTTGTTTCAAGGATGAGGGACTAATCTAAGTGAAGTATTCATGTTGCATTTAGTTGGTTAGTTAAATAACAACAGATCAGTTATTTTAGATCACATTCTTAAAATGGGTTACAACTATGTTGAGTTTTACCATGCTCATGCTACGAATGTAGAAAATTTTTTAAGGAGCCAACTTCTTTGAAACATTATTCTTTTTTTACCCATTATATAAGAATTATCTATTTATTTCAATGTTTATGATAAGATGGCACAAGAGTATCATCTAAAAATTGTTAGGATCACCCTCTTGGGTTTCACAGAGCCTGAAGTGTAAAATTTTAGGCTTGGGAGAGGATAACGAATTTTTTTTTAGAGGAATCTACCATTCTCTTGTCATTGATGTTCTTGGTCATTTCATTTTTTATTTTTTCTTCTAGGCTAGTACAGTATTCCTTAAAATAATCAAGTAGTAGGCTCAATTGTTGTACACTAGATAGAGAATTGTCAACATTTTCTTCAGGGAAGCTATCTTGCAACACTTTTTTTTCTTCATCAATCATTTCAAAACTCTTTTTGTGTGTCTATAATATCTCCTTCCTTGCGAAGGAATGAAATGCATCACCAAGTTTCAGTTTATGCAAGGGAGAGATTTTATCCATAGCCACTTGTTCTTGCTGCATAGAAACTTGTAATAGATATGAAAATACCACTGGTTGGAACTATAATTGCATGCCCAATAGATCTTTCAATAAATCTCTAGAAGCTCTAGAGGATTCACAAACTATTTGATTGATTTCTTCTTCCCTCCTCTCTTTGTTATTAGAGAATTCTTCTATATTCTTTTCCTTTTTGATAGATGGGTATGTGCAGGATCATCATGGAAAAAACAGGCCCTTAAGTGGCAAAAAATTCAAAAAAATTAGAGTTAGCAAACTTCATGTAAAATTTTGAATAAATTGTGCTAATTTAATATTTTATTTACTACATAATAAATGTATCAATCATTTAAAAAAAATGGCGGAACGAGGAGGAAGGCGCACGGGTCAGGGAGGCAATTTGCAGAGGCTTGAAGTGCAAAGATATAGAGGAGATGGCTTGTGGGATAGGCAGGAGGTTAGTGGTGCTCGGAGACAGCAGCGGTGGGGAGATGAAATGGAATTCGTGGAACCCATGGATTCTTTCAGGGAGAAGATTAATAAAGGGTGGAATGCATATGGCGAGCAGGGGTTATGGGGTCAGAATGGCGTTTATAGACCATAGTGGGTGATGGAAAAAGGTAAATGGGTGGATAAATGTTATCCAACTCATAATACCCGTCAGAGGGAGGACTGGTTAAGGTAGAACCATTGGGCAAGAGCCATCTCTAGTTCTAGATGGGTAGCGAATGAAAATGATCATTCAAGAAAGTAGGGGAGACAAGAGCCTTCATGGAGTTACCCAGGATGTTTAGCTTATAACAGGAATAGGTGGGGGGGTATGTGGGGGGGTGAAAATCTACCGTTGTATAGGTTTTCACATGGTAGGAAGGAGGAATGGTTTGGGAAAGTGCCAAGTTCACATAGAACTCAGGCAAGGCAGTGGCATCGAGTGGTGCTAAACGAGGATAGTCAGAGAGAAGATTGGAATCAAGCCAAAGGCAAAAAAATGACGGTAGAGGAAAAGGAGGATTCAAGGTGTGGTGGCACAGAGACTGGTATGCCCTTGCAAGATCCTAATCTTACTGTTTCATTGTTGATCGATTCAGTTAAGGAAACTAGGGTTTTGCTTGAAGATATAGGATTATTCATGAAATGGGGCGAGGGTTATTCAAAAACTCATAAGGATATCAAAAATTAGTGTTTAGAAAAACTGGGACATTAGACTGTAGTCAGGGCTCTACAAGACAACTGCTATCTGGTCACATTTCCAACACAGGAGGAGAAGAATAAGGTCAGAAACTCAGGGCCCTATTTCATGGAAGGCTTAAAAATGCATTTTTTTGATTGGAGTCCTAACTTTGACTCTGGAAAACTGGTAATAGAGGAAAGTTACACTTGGTTACGATTATATAACCTTCCCTCTGAATATTGGGCTGAAAATACACTCAAGGTTATTGGCAGACATTTTGGAAAATTTAAATACTTAGATAAAGTTAAGGAGGATAGCTTGTGTGGCACATATTTTAGGCTTTGTGTTGTAGTCCCGCAGAAAATGGTGCTCCCTACTGTAGTAGAATTAGTTTCGGAGGGAGGAGTCTGGAGGCAGGAAGTTATAAGGGAGGATAAGCTGACAATTTTCCCCAGGTGTAAATCAGCAGATCATGGCAGGGAGAATTGTTCATTTTGGGTTGTTGCCAATGGTATTAATATGTATGAAACTGTAGGTGACGTTCGATCAGCCAAAAATAATGAAGTCCCAATGGGTCTTCCTTTAACTGATATGGAAAAAGAATTAACAGACTCTATATGGCCTCCAGGTAGAGTAAGCAAGGTATATGAGGAGAATGATTGTCACTATTTGAATTTGCCTAATGAGGAGTTACGGGAAAGTTCTCAAATCAGTCAGTGTACCCTAGCAGAGGAGGCAATCACTTCTTCGATTGATAAGGAAAATTTGGAAGGTCTGTCACAGTTGGCAGAATTTCAGGATTCAAATAGGTCAGCAGAAGGGGGTGGGGAGAGGCAATTGGAAACAGTAGCTGCGGAGTGTGGCAGAAACATAGTTTTAGTTGGCAAGGAAGTAGAGGAGGTCAAAGAAGATCAGAGTTGGGGGAGTCAGGAATCTGAATCAGACTTGGATGAGAATTATGTGGACACTCAGATAGGTATAGTGGATGAAAGAGGAATAGAACAAGTACATTCAGATCAAAAAACAAAACCCCTAGAATGAGATCTGCTAAACAAAAAGGTCGTAAATCTAATAAAGAAAAACTGGTTTTGGCGGGGCTTGCCAAAGGGCAAACTAAACTGAACCAAATGATTTTACGAAGCGGGAAGGAACTATTCCTTCCCGAGGAGCCATGAGGGTCTTAAGTTGGAATGCTAGGGGCTTAAATGCCCTTAGCAAGTGGCATCTTTTTAGACGTCAAATGCATACTAGCAAACAAGATTTAGTGTTTGTACAAGAAACAAAGTGGAGTAGAGCAGATCAGGAAAATAGAATGCATTTTTGGAGGGGCTGGGAAGGGGTTTTTGTGGAAGTAGAAGGAGTCTCAGGCGGATTAGGAGTAATTTGGAACCCTGCCAAGGCAGATTGTACTCTTATCTCGTCTGATCGAAATTAGATGCTGGTCTCGGTGAGATACTTTCATAGCAATTTTGAGGTGAAAATGATTAATGTTTATGGGCCAACCGCCACAACATCAAAAAGGAACATTTGGGGGATGTTATCTGCAACTTTAGTACAGCTGAAGGAAGAGCAGGTTCTGTTAGGGGGTGATTTCAATGCCACATTGAACAATTCAGAAAAACAAGGTGGATTAAGAAACCTAACCAGGGTATAGATGGATTTCCAGGACTTTGTGGACAGAAACGAGTTAAGGGAAGTTGAAGCAAAAAATGGTGTCTTCACATGGACCAATAGAAGGCTAGGCTTTTTTGGAATCGCAAAAAAGTTGGACAGATTTTTGTTATTTGGGGACTAGAGTCAAACAAAAAATCTGATTGAAACTTCAATTCTACCCTTCAGTGGGTCAGATCACTTTCTGATTCAGCTGACAATAACACAAGATGACTTCAAAGGTGGCTCTCCTTTTCATTTTGAGAAAATGTGGATCCGTGATCCTATTTTGTATGAGTTGATTTCTCAATGGTGGGGAGAATGTAGGGTGGACAAGCAAATGCATCTATTCACTTTTTATAACAAGCTGTCCTATATCAAAACAAAGTTACGGGTTTGGAACAAGGAACATTTTAAGAATATCTTTGTGGAAAGCGATAGGATAGAGTCGGAGCTTAGGAAACTCAATGAAAGGATAATAGAGAAAGGTATGGGGATAGAAGAATTTACGAAAGAGAAAGAACTGAAAGCTGAGCAGTCAGAAATTTTGGCCAGATTGGAGTGTCATTGGAGAAAAAAATCAAGGGAATTGTGGTTACGTGAAGGCGATAGAAATTCAAAGTACTTTCATAACACAACCTTAGTCAATAGAAGAAAAAATAAGATTGGAGAACTTGAGCGGGAGGATGGATCAGTCATTAGTAATGAGGTTGCGATCAGTCAAGAAGCTGTCAGACATTTCGAAACTCTTTTTACCCAAGAAGATCAACAACATGGGGTTGAGAGGAATGCTTTCTTGGGCAGAATTCCAGGTATCATTTCAGAAGGTGATAATAAGGAGTTGGTAAAGCCAATTAGTCTAGAAGAGGTAAAAAAAGCCACATTTCAGTTGGGATCAGATAAGGCACCAGGGCCAGATGGCTTTCTGGCCCTTTTTTATCAAAAATTATGGGATATAGTTAAGGAAGACTTGCTTAAAGCTGTGGAGGAGTCAAGAAGAAAGAAAACAATTTTGGGGGAAATCAATCATACTTTCATTGCACTAATACCTAAGAAAAAGGAAGTAAAAAATATGGGGGATTATACACCAATTTATGCAATACCCTTTATAAAATCATCACAAAAATAATTGCAAACAGGTTGAAAGCGGTGATTGATAAAATTATTTCTGAGGAGCAGAGTGGCTTTATCCCGGGGAGATCCATTGTGGAAGGTATAATAGTGGCACATGAGACCATTCACACGGCCAGGAAAATCAGAATCCCAAGTATGATTTTAAAACTAGATATCCTTAAAGCTTTTGACCGTGTGGATAGACAGTTTGTGGCTGAGATGCTGACTAGGTTTGGCTTTGATAGGAATTTGGTGGGTTGGATTATGAGCTGCATTGGTTCTCCTAAATTTTTTGTTTTGATCAATGGGGTGGCCCAGGGCTTCTTCAATTCTTCTCGTGGAATCAGACAAGGGGATCCACTATCCCCCTTCTTATTCATCATAATGGCAGAGGCATTAGGTAGGAGTATTTGTCAAGCAAGAATGGATGGCTCTTGGAAAGGGATTGAAGTCACTCCTGGGGTGGAGGCAAGCACCCATCAACAGTTTGTAGACGATACCATTTTGTTTGGGCAAGCTTCAAGAACAGAGGCAAGAAAAATAAGGAATCTTTTGGTTGAGTACAGTAAGGCCTCAGGGCAGGTTATAAACTGGAGAAAATCAGAGGTGTACTTCCTTAATGTGCAGCTGAGTCTGCAAAGGGACCTTTCCAGAATCTTGGGTATAAGAGCTGGAGGTCTTCCTGGGAGGTTTCTTGGTATGCCACTGTTTGTTGGGGCTAATAAGAAGTGTTTTTGGGATAAATTAGTTGACAGTTGTAAGAAAAAGATGGAATTATGGAAAGGGAGGTGGCTTACATCTGCTGGGAGAGTGCTAATGATTAAGGCAGTGCTGGCAGTAATTCCAGTGTATTAAATGGCATGCTTGAAGTTACCAACCGGCATAGATGATCAGCTCAACCAAATTATGTGGAAGTTTTTTTGGAATGGACCGAATGATACTAACAAGGTCCCTTTACTAGAATGGGACAAGATTTGTAGGCCGTATCAGGCGGGTGGGGCAGGCATTAGACAAATGAAAATTATGAACTTAGCAATGGGAGCAAAATTGGTGTGGATGTTGTATAAAGGTAATCAGAAATGGGTTAGAATTTTAAGGAAGAAATATCTAAATTCTGCTGATCCCGTCAGTATTTTGCAAACTATGAACCCGCCAAGAGGATCTGCCATTTGGAATTTTATTTGTGAAAGCAGAAGTATTATAACTATACATATCACATGGGAGGTGCATAACGAGCAGAGGGCTTCTTTTTGGAATGACTCCTGGGATGGACATTTGAAACTGAGTACCAGACCGCAATTGGATGAGTTAAAGGAAGAGACAATCAGAATTTGGGGTTCTAAAGTGTGTGATTATGGTAGTAGAGTTTCTATGAATAGGATGAGTAAGTGGGTTTGGAAAGATCTCAGCGTTATTAATGCCCCAATAGAGCAAAAGAATACTTTATCAACAATCTTAAAGGAGAGGATCATTCCTGATACTGACAGTGAGGATATATTAAGATGGTGTGCATCTGCAGATGGGGAATACAAGGTTAAGATTGGGTATAAATTAAAGGAAAATGTAGAATCTGATCATTGCAGGCCAGTATCTCTCTTTTGGGGGAAGGATGTTTTATTGAAGGCAGGGGTGTTTACGTGGCTTGCAGTATAAAACAAGATTCTAACTCAGGATAAGCTGGAGATGTTGGGTTTCAGGGGTCCTAATAGGTGCATTCTTTGCAAGCAGTAGCTGGAAAACATGGACCATCTTCTGCTCTCTTGTCCTTATTCTACTTATTGTTGGAAATCTAGTATGGGACAACTTGGGTTTCAGACCCCCTTTTCTCAAGGTCTGTTTGACTGGCTAAGTGCCTGGCCGAGAAAGAAAGATAAAGGTGTTTTTAGTAGTATTTGGCAGATTTTGCCATCCACGATTTGTTGGGAATTGTGGAAAGAACGGAACAGAAGAATCTTTAAGGATCAAGCATTGGCCAGGGAGAAGCTGGTGAAGAAAATAGAAGGGTCAATTGTGGAGTTAGTCAATGTGGCTGCTAGAAGGTGTCCATTTTCAAAAAATACCTTTTCTTATCAGGATATAGAATTAATGAATAAGTTTCAGGGTTTGAGTATTCCAATGGTGGCTGGGCCTCAAAATATTGTGCAGAAGGCTGAAGTTAGAATGAAAACAGTCTGGAAAAAACTGGAGGTTGGGTGGATCAAAATAAATTTTGATGGGGCATCTAGTGGCAACCCGGGCTTGGCAGGGGTTGGGTGCGTTGCTAGGAATTCGGAAGGTGAAGTGATTGCTCAGAAAGTAGAATTTATTGGTAAGGCATCAAACAATGAGGCTGAGTTCAGGGCTGCGTTAAGTGGATTGGAGCTGGGGAAGGATATAGGAGCAGATAAAATACATCTTGAGGGTGATTCACTCATCGCAGTTAATGCGATTAGAACTAACTCCACCCCTAACTGGTTGTTGAGGCGATGGTTGGATCCTATTGCAAAGCTTAGTGGGTCCTTCTTGGAGTTCCGGATCAGTCATGTCTACCAGGAAGGTAACTCTATGGCAGATGCGCTAGCTAAACAAGCGGCTGCAGGAAGTATGGTTGGGCTAGATTAGCTCTCAGGTTCAGTAGTTAAGTTAAGTTTTGTGTTGTTCTTATCTAGTCTCTTTTGAAGTGGTAAGATAGGGAATGATGGAATTTTTATAGCTGAGCGTTTTCAAGTTTTCCTCAGTCCTTAAGAGCATTGGCTGGGGTCGTATGGTGGAAAGAATGTTTTCAGATATGGATGTCAAAATATTGGATTAATGTCATTCACAAATTAGTGCGGTGCTCAACTAATTTGGGTCAGTTTACTGGTTTTGTAACAGTGTGAAATCAAACAATTGGGGACAGCTTAAAGGGCTCTTTCCAGATTATATTTAGGTTCTCTCCAGTTTTAAAAGCATGGAGTAGGACATATGGTGATCAGTGTATGTTCTTGTGATCAGTGGTTGATGGTATTTCACTTATGCAAACGTTGGTTTAAACAATCAAGAGCAGGTATATTTTTTTATATTAGTGTGGTCAGATCGGCTGGGTTTGTAATTGCTGTGGCGGTTGTGTTAAGGAAGCAATCAGCAGTAGGCAAGGGGGTCGAACAGGGTTAAGTTTCTGGCTCAATAGTTTCTATCTAATTGTTAAGTTGGCTAGTGATAGTTCGGTTATGGTGAGCTTTCTCAGGCATCCGCGGGGTATAAGCTCAATGGGTTGGTGTTTAGTGGCGTGCTATAGTTGATGATCTCATGGCTTGAAGTGGTGTCCATATTGCTCAAGGATCGAGTTGGGTGGAGAGTTTAGGTCTTTTGAAGTGGCGTTTAAATCACAAACTGGCTTGATATTTCTAAGTTGAATTTGGCGGTGGTCTCATGGCTGGGGTAAAAGCGGTAGAGTTGTAATCTTGATTTTAATGCTGATTTCAATAAAATGGTGTTGGCCTTACCCAACAATTAAATTATCAAAAAAAAAAATTGAATAAATTATCTATATTATTTCAAAAATATGTAATAATAGAATCTGTAGAAGATTGAATGTAGTTTCTAAACTATAAGGTTTGTTTAAAAAAAAAAATCTATTTCCAGTGAAAATTTGAAATTTTAATGCAATGGTACTTAATTTTCAGGGAAAAAATAAGTAGGTGTCTACCTAACCACCCTAACCACAATAAAATGAAAATATTTTTAATAATATTTTATATATAAGTAGATGACTCATGCCCCGATGCGATGCATATAATTTTATAATTTTTTTCCAAGTAAATAATTAATTATAAATATGTTATTACAAATTTTTAAAAAATATAAAAACTCGTATGTTTGACCATCTTAACTTGGTCAAAACTTCTTGAAATTTATTTTTCCTTTTTTTAGCCCTGTAGTATGCATATCATAAAATGTGATGCATGTTTTGGATTCAAAAAATGTGATACCGTTTGAAAGCTATACATGTTTTTCAATCAGCATATCAATTAGGACTTTAGTCGTAATTTGAATAGAAAATTAATAATAACTACTTATTAAATTCAAAGTAAAGCATAATTTATATCAATGGAAAGTTGAGAATCTCCTTTAAAAAACCTTTTTCTTTTCATCAATTTTGGGTAAATAAATAGTCGTCAACCACATACTCATCATATAACCACTTTTTGACCCATCATCATCTTGCACATACCCAAATTTCTCACTAGATGGAGGAGACACACTTTTTTCCTGTTGTACTTTATCCTTCTTTGGGACATCATGTTCAAATTCTTCTCTCTACTCATGATTAGTCTTCTCATCCAGAGGGGGAAATTTTTTCTCATTGTGAGTTTAATTCTTCTTTAGGATCCTCCATCAACAACATTCTCCACATTCAAAGGGTTGTTATCTAATAACACATCTTGCACAATATCATTTATAGAAAAATGGTTAGGTTCTCAATAAGAAGTTCATTCACCTTTGGAATAGATGTGTCATGTTGAAATTTCTCTTTACTATCTTGAGAAATTCCTAATTATTTTTCTAGGTGTCCAACTTTTTACAATGTCTCATTGTTTAGCCTTTTGAACTGGAAAGAAAATAGGGTAGTTGGATATGCCACTAATCTCCTTTGGTCATTCAAGAATGTCCTAGGTTCCCAAATTGGATTGAATATCAACCCAAAGGGTGAGTCAATTCTCAACAAGGAAGACCTAGGAGGGGTTCTTTTAGGCTTTGAAGGGTTCACCACCAAGAAAAATCTTGGGAAAGAAAACTTAACATTCAACTCACAAAACCTAGTAATGCAAGCCAAATGATGAGTGAAAATGATGAAATTATGCAAAAAAACGTTAGGATATGTGTACTTGGGAAGACTAGAAATGTAATGAGGATTCTAGAAATGCAAATAAGTTGTCAAAATATGCTAGGGAGGACTAAGACTCCCTTAGCATTGTCTTAATCTTGTAGCTATTTTTTAAGGGGAAATGCAAAATCTTTGGATGTTAGAATAAAATCTGGAAGAATCTCTACAAAATACCCTTGGGAGGAGTAAGATTCCCTAAGTGGTGACTTAGTTCCATTCTTAGTTTCTGAAATCTCCGAATGTGATCCTCAGGCTCAATATTTTCACTTCCTTCTTCTCAAATCTTTGGTCCTAAAACTTCCAGATCTAGCTTCTAGGTGAGTTTTTGTGACGATGACAACTTTGCAATGCAAATTTGTAACTTTTCCTTCCAAATGATCTTCAAGTATTCAACCTAAATCTACAACACAAACATGCAAGAGATGAAAAACTTGTTGATTGTTAGTAAATGGGGTTTTACCTTTGGTCAAACCCCTTGTTGGTAATTAAACCTTGAAACAGAATGAAATGGAAGGAAATGATGAATGAACAAAATTCTATCTTACAACTCACCAAACCCTTGTTATGATATATGCAAAATTGTGTGAAATGGCTAGCTTGAATGTAGATCTTGAAATGATTGATGTATCTTGACTTATATTGCTTGCTTGAATGAAAACCCTACACCACAAATGTTAGCTCAAAAACACACATTATGCAAGAATATCCTTGATATGATGCTTGAATCTTGATGATGGATCCAAATTCTTGATGAATCTCTCTTGAATGCTCTTGTGAACTCAATTATGCTATATGGAATTCTCTCACAAAAGTCTTGGCTGAAAATGAGTGAAAGAACCATGTATTTACACTTATCTATACTCAATATACCAAAATTACACCACGACAAGCCAACATATGAATACATTAATTAAAGGAAGCTAAAGCCCACCAAGATTTGAAATTAAATCCTAAAAATAACCTAAGGAGGACTAAGATTCCCTAGGTGGCATCTTAGTCTTGAGGCATGAAACTCAGGGCATAGACTCCAAAAGGGGTCCCATTTAAGGTACACTTGAAATCAGGGTCCCAAGACCTTTGGGGGAAAAAGATACCCTAGGTGGCATCTTATTCCTGACCCAAAAATTAGAGACACATGGCCATAATAATTAAATTATCATTTCCCCTTTGATGGTTTTTAGGATTAGCCATAAAAATATATAGTTCGTTAGGCATGTGGATTTTAAATAAGACCAATTAAGACATAAATAGGGATAAGTAAAGCAAGGAGGGCCCAAACAAGTGTGAAAATGCAAGGGTATGCATTTTTCTACACTACATTTAGCCCCAACTTTAGTAAGAGGATGGTCTTGCTTCAAACTCACATTAAAGTAGCCAACCACTCAATCAAGAGGGGTTCAAATCTACAAATTATAGTAAGATAAAATGACAATGACCAAGAGGGTGGCTAAGCCCCTAGGATCGAGATCCTATGGAAGACCAACATAAGCACAAAGGAACACACTTGCAGATGATATATGAAGCCATAACCAAATATCCAACATACACCATCAAAGATAGATAAAGGTAAAAGGAAAAAGAAAAATACAATAGATCACTGGTTATCCAATGTGTTGTGGACCAAGTCTAGGTTGTTTGTCCAAAAAGGTTTGAAAGTGGAACATGTTGTCCAGTATGCAAACAAAACACATTCTCACAAGGGCTAGTGAAGCTAGTTGTCTAGTAGGTGAGCCCCAAGAGGTCCATATCAACATCATAACCCCATGACTATGATAAGGAAAAAAAGAAAATGCATGCTCACAAGGGCTAGTGAAGCTAGTTCTTCACTAGGTGAGCCCCAGGGGACCATATCAAAGCCATACCTACATGACTTTAATAAGGTACAAAATAAAATGCAACACAAAAAGAAAGAGGGATGTTTGAAGGGATTTTTATTAGTTCATGCGAGGTCTCATCTTAGGGAACATTGTGCCTAATTTCTCCAAGAGAGGAAAAGTGCAAGGAAATATCACACTCTCAGAGGAAATCAAACCCAGTGGCACCACCAAGAAAGCAACACATTGTAGGAAGAAACAAATTCGCATAATGAAAGATGAGTGTCAATGTTTTCCCCCACTTTAAAGTGGTTTCTAACACCATTTTTGTGAGAAATTTCTTTAAAGTAGAAAAATACATGAGAGCTTACTCAGAAAGCCCTATTCCAAGTCATATGTTTCCAATAAGTTGTGTCATGAGAAGGGAAGGGGTTGCCCAAAAAATGCATAACTCAATACGTCACATGTGAGCCAACTTAAGGCATGTCATCCACATCCTAAGCTTGCTCTTATATATACATGGAAGGTAGTCAACTAGATAGAAGAGACAATGACAAGTGATATATGAGGACAAGGCTACCTAACCCATTTCCCCCACTTAGTGTAGGACAAGGATGAGCCAAAATGATTGATGAGATGAATGCTAGAGTGAAAATTAGTATCAATTAGAGGAATTGGGTACTCCCTCACAAGGAAGAGCACCACACTCCTTACGATGTTGAATTTTATCATTTAAAGCCATACATTCATTAGTAGAATGACCATGAGTTCTATGATATGAAAAAAATGAGTTCTTGTAATAATATTTCTTTCATGTTCTTCGAGGGAGGGATATCAAAAAATTTTAGACGAGTTTCAACAAGATACCATCCTAATCAATGGTAGATTATGTTCCTTTATTTTGTGACAAAGATATTTCTTGCTTAATACAAGGTGTCATACCTACACAAGACTCTTTAGATCATGAGATTTAGTTCTCTCCTTTATAGGAGGATGTGAAATCTAATGAATTCAAACCATTAGTGTTTTGCGAGATGACATTGACATTAATTGAAGATTTCTTTATTTTTTTCATTTCTTTCAAAGGATAATAATCAAGACCACTAGTGTTTATCAATTCAGGATGCACTACTATTAATGTTGGTGAGAGGAATCCTTTGTTAGAGTGTTGATATTGATTGGAGGCTTGTTTTTTTCTTTCAAGGGGTAATAACCAAGGCCACTAGTATTTTCTTGCATGTGAGACTCTATAGGGTTATAAATACCTTGTTCTTTAGCACCACATCATTTTCCACTATAAGAAAGTTGTTTCATCATTCCATAACCTTTTCCATAAAGATTCTTCATCTCTTTTAGATTCGGTGGTTGCTCATAATTAATTTCACCAAAGTTTGTTGTGCTATTTGTTGTCATTTGTTCTAAACTGGTTCAGAATGATGCTTTCAAAGGGTTGTCCAAATTTTGTGTTGACATTACTACTTTTTCTTTTCCCTTGTCTGAATTTTTTCTTATGATCTTGTATTCTCCCATGAATTTTGGTTCAAAGTCTAAGGAACCACAATCATCTTCTAATAGCTTCATAATTTTCTCAATATTTTTTCGTTGTCCTTTTGTTGCACAGGTTCTACTTGTGTAGTTGGTGTCAATGTTGCTAAAGGATTATCCTTGTTTTTCTCAATATTTAAACAACTGCTTGGGTTAAGTTCTACTTTGAGTGTGGAAACTTTGTTATTGTAAATATACTTCATTTTACGATGAAGAGTAGAAGGAATGCCATTTATTGCATGAATTCATGGTCTTCCTAAGAGAATATTATATGAAAGATCATGAGGCATAACATGGATCAGTGTTTTTAATGTGGCCTTTCCAACTGTGATAGGCAAAGTGATCACTCCGAGCGGTTGTTTTCCTATATTGCCAAATCCCTTAATAGATAAAGAATCAGGTTGAATTTTTTATTTATCCATGTTGAGCTTATCCAAAAGGGTCACACTACACACACTAAGGTTCAAGACATTTTCAAAAAAGGTTTGTTTATATTGAGCTATTATCATGAAAGCATCATTTTTTTTTTCACTTCCAAAGGAGGGAGCTCACTTTGGTGGAAAGCAATGCCAATATTTAGTCCTTGAATCATGGTTGCTATGTCATTTAGTTGTGCATTAGAAGGGATAGGAACTTTTTGTAAGGCACTTTGAAGCCTAGTGTGATAGTTAGGTGAATTTTGAATCAAGTCCCAGAAGGATATCTTTGTAGGAGTATTCTTAAGGTGTTCAACAAGATCATATTCCTTCCCACTTTGTGAAGGAAAGTGAG
Organism: Sequoia sempervirens; assembly: GCA_007258455.2. Lineage (NCBI taxonomy): Eukaryota > Viridiplantae > Streptophyta > Pinopsida > Cupressales > Cupressaceae > Sequoia > Sequoia sempervirens. The sequence goes on from VDFB02281492.1 coordinate 645,556,628, forward strand.
GGGGGCCTGGTATGATAGGATTAGGAAATGGGAGAGATGTTGAAGGTGTTTGTTTTGGTTGTGGATTTTTTCTAGTGTTGTATGTATGAGAAATGATATTGTAACTCAGTTATTGTGAAACATTGTTCTTAGGTGGTTTGAGGATAAGGAAATGTTTTTTTTGAACTCATGATTTTTGAGATGGTGGATAAATGATAAGTTTAGCCTTGGGAGAGTACTCTAAGGGGAATCTAATGTTCATAACCTCAAAAAACATCCTTATTTTCATGATCTCTTAGTGAAGGGGAGTCTAATGTTACTTCATCATCTTCATCTAAGGAATTACTATTGTCAATGTTCTCATTGTCTTCCACCATTATATCTTCCATAATAGGAGGGTTTTTAAGAGAACTACGAACCAAATGTTCTTGACATTCAAGGGATGGTTATTCCAAGATGACTTCATTGCATGCAAGGGAGTTATCAATGGTTGAATTATCTTGTTCATCAATAGTGGGGATATTAGGGGAAGGATCTATTTTATTTTTATGATTGTTCATGATTTTATCCTTTTTCTCCAAGGTCTCATTCTCTTGTGGTAGACCATCTACCCTAGTAGGAGAGCTTGTAAGATGTTCATCACATTCCATGGTTAGATTTTGTAAAATAGCTTCATCACAAGTAGGGGAGACATCAAGAGAAGGGAAACTATGATTACTAAATAGATCTTTCCAAATGGTAGCAGCATTAGGGAAGGGAGGAACAAGATTCTCATGATTCTCAATAGGTGAATCTTCTAATACAAACCTATCCTCTTCACATAGAGGAGGGATATTAGCAGAAGGATAATTTTTATTGTCATGGCTATCTATGATATCATCCTCTTTCACTAAAAAATTCTCACAAGCAAGGGATGAATGGAGACTAGGTAAGGTGATGTTTAGAAATATTTATATGATCTCATCTTCTTGTATCTTCTTTGACCAAGATATATTTTCACTAATAGGAGAGGTATTGGGAGAAGAAAAAGTATGATTGTTATGATTTTTTATGCTTGCATCCTCTTGTCTCATACCATCCTCACCAATAGGAAATTTAATATTAAGGATTGTGTCAATGGTTTGATCTGCTTTATTTAAGATGTTCTCATAATTGTGAAAGATAGTAGAAGGATGACTAACATGTTTCTTAATGACCTCATTGTTGTACTCTAAATTGAACTTGTAAGAGGGGATGTTGTACTTATGAGATCCATTTTTAACCATATCAAATCCACATCTCTTAAAAGAAAACATGCTATCATAGAAAAGTAAATAAAGTGTAATTTAATGACCTAAAGTAAAATGTTTGAATGCAATTTTTGGATTTGAAATAACATAATTTTCTGATTACATTATGCACAAAAACCTAAAATATGAAATGTTGTAAATGCGATTCTGGAATTGAGTAATGCATGAAATGAACCACTTTAAGCAAGATTTAATGAAATGCATGTAATAGAAACTCAACCAGCTAAAAAAAATAACCAATGGCATCAAATAGGAGCATAGAAAAAAAAGATTTAAACCCTAAAAACTAGAACTTCAAATCCAATACAGACTAAGACATAAACAAGGGAATCTTGGTCCTACTGGAGAAATTTTGAGGTATCAAAAATTGGAACAGAAAGCAAACAACAAAGGCAAGATTCTAAGTCAAAAACCCATAGAGGGACTAAGATGCCAAGAATGGCATTTTGGTCCTACTAGAGGTTTTTTTTAGAAAAAAAACAAATTATGAGTTGTTAATAGTGTTCCCAAGTTGCCTAACCAAGGACTTGATGTTTAGAAACAGAAAAATGTGCAAATGAATCCAAGAAAAAGTAACTAATGACAAGCAATTAGATATAAAGTTAAATACAATTTATTTTTTTAATTTTGAATGCAATAGCAATGTTCCTAAATGCAATTAGGATGATTGACAATGCACTTTTTAGTTTTTCAATGAGATAAGATGATGTAAGAAAGAAAAAATGCAACTTATATGCACTTTCACTAGTGAAAATATGAAAAACCCTAGATGCAATTTCACTAATGCAAGAATGAATTCAACCTAGATCTAGGAATTTAATGAGCCTCAAATCAAAAAATAAATGCTCTAAAATTTCAAGTTCACCAAAATGAACTGGAAAGAAAATGGGGTAGTTGGATATGCCACTATTCTCCTTTGGTCATTCAATAATGTCCTAGGATCCCAAATTGGATTGACTATTAACCCAAAGGGTGAGTCAATTCTCAACAAGCAAGACCTAAGAGGGGTTCTTTGAGGCTTTGAAGGGTTCGCCACCAAGAAAAAGCTTGGAAAAAATAAATTAACATTAAACTCACAAAACCTAGTAATCCAAGTCAAATGGTGAGTGAAGATGATGAAATTATGCAACATCAAGTTAGGATGTGTGTACTCGGGAAGTCTGGAAATGTATTGAGGATTTTGGAAATGCAAAGAAGCTATCAAAATATGCTAGAAAGGACTAAGATACCCTTACTGTGTTGGAATAATGAAGAAGAATGATTATCTCTATAGTTTTGTGTTGTCATTGATGTCACCATGTTGTGGATGTAATTCTAAATCAGTTATTGATCTAGTATTTTGGTCTAGCATTTGAACTGGTATTCAAGCTACACTCTTTAGTATTCTAGTCCACATTCCTCCGTAGTTGACATTTATTGTTTGTAGTTTTGGGAAATTTCTTATGGTTGTTGAAGGCATTTATGTTTAGAATATTACATGCTTTGGAGCTTGTACATTGTAGTGTCAATCAAAAAAATGTTTCTTTTTGCATTGAAATCTATCCCTAGATGACTTCTTAGGTTAATTGTGATATGGTGAATTAATTTTTCTATGCAGATATATGTGTGACCTATCTTAGGTCTAGGCTGACATGATGTAGCATGATAAATGTTTGAATCACTCTTTGGAAATATTTTTTGAATCATTGGAGCTGATAGTTGGCATTTTTGGTGAATGAGAAGTGCATCTAATTAGGTCGACCTAATTGATGCTTGCAAATAGATCGAGTATATATATGTGTACATGTTAGATAGTTTAAGGAAGATAGAGATATAGAAGAGTGTGTGTGTGTGCGTGTGATGAATGAAGTAGTGGTAAATGCAAAAGAGAGTGAAAATGATTAAGTGTGTTAATTTAGTCTATTGAGCATCATCAAAACTTCATCAACACTTGTTAGGTGCATTATTCTCAATTCATTTTTGGTTGTGAAGCCCAATTTTTTTTTGTGAATATTTTTGTAGGAAATGATCCTCCCTTACATAATAAATGAGATTTTGTACTTGGACAGTGAGCCCTTGGTAGTGATCCTTTTATTTTTAGTTTGAAACTACTTTATAATATGAGCTAACCCTCACCATGGTTTTTCCCTCCTTGGGATTTCCACAAAAATTTTGTGTTTATGGTGTTAATTTAATTTATTTTTATTTTTGTTTCATGCTTATACTTAACAGCTCAAAATAATGTGGTTGTGGAATTGATAAGTGTTAAAGTTTTTGAAGTTGAAATTTGGTGACAACTTATTAATCCCCCTCTTGATTGTCCTGCATCTTTTAACATACCCTTCTCTTAGTCTCATTGCTATTTTTTGGGGGAAGTATATAATCTTCGAATGTCAGAAGAGAATTCAAAAGAATATTTGCAAAATACCCTTGGAAGGACTAAGACGCCCTAGGTGGCAACTTAGTCCTGTTTTGAATTTTAGAAATCTTTGAATGTGATCCTAAGGCTCAATGTCTACACTTCCTTCTTCTTGGATCTCTGGTCTTGAAACTTCTAGATCTGACCTATAGGTCAATTTTCATAAATATGACTACTTTGCAATGCAACTTTGCAACTTAACACTCCAAATGATCTTCAAGTCTTCAACCTAAATCTACAAACAAAAACATGCAAGAGAGGAAAAATTATTGATTGTTAGTAAATGGGGGTTTGCCTTGGTCAAACCCCTTGTTGGTAATTAAACCTTGAAATAGAATGAAATGGAGGGAAATGATGAATGAATAAAATGCTATGTTGCAACTCACCAAACCCTTGTTATGAAATTTTCAAACTTATATGAAATGGCTATCTTGAATGTAGATCTTGAAATGCTTGATGGATCTTGACTTGTATTTCTTGCTTGAATCAAAACCCTGCATCACAAATGTTGGCTAAAAAACACACATGATGCAATAATATCCTTAATATGATGCTTGAATCTTGATTATGGCTCCAAATTTTTGATGAATTTCTCTTGAATGCTATTGTGAAATAAATTATGCTATATGGAATGCTCTCACAAATTTCTTGGATGAAAATGAGTGAAAGAACCTAGTATTTATACTTATCTATGCTTAATATCCTGAAATTACACCACCACAAGCTAACATATGAATTCATTAATTAAAGGAAGCTAAATCCTACCAAGATTTGAAATTAAATCCCAAAAATAACCTAAGAGGGACTAAGACACCCTAGGTGGTGTCTTAGTCTCGAGGCATGGAACTTGGGGCACATACTCCAAAAAGGGGCCCATTTAAGGAACACTTGAAATTAGGATCCCAAGACCTTTGAGGGACAAAGGTACCCTAGAAGGAGTCTTAGTCCCAACCCAAAAATCAAGGACACACAACCAAAATCATTAAATTATCATTTACCCTTTGATGTTTGTTGGGATTAGCCATAAAAAGATATAGTTTGTTAGGATTTAGGATGCAAAATAGGACTAGAATTAAGGCATAAATACTGATAAATAAAGCAAGGCAGGGCCAAACAATTGTGAAAATGCAAGGGCATACATTTTTATATACTATAGCTTTCAATGGAAATCCTCTTTATCTTTTCTCATTAGAATGTTAAGTCTTTCCTTTGTTATGATTTTTTTGTTTTATACTTTAGACAATTTTCACCTATTCTTAGCTGTAAGAGAAGAAATGGTCCTCTCTAAGGAAAATTCCTTTATCTTCATATATTCTTCAATTGCTTCTTTCTCGTTGGAGTTAAAACATTCTTCAAAGCATCAAAATATTGATCCTTAATCTTATCCAAGCCAGTGTAAGATGCTATCATATACTTAACTATGCCTTCTTCAATGGTTTTTTTGTCTTCATCATTAGAATCTAGATACATTTTGTTTGTCTCTTCTAAGAGACCAAATTCTAAAATGATTAAATAAAGCATCAAATTTCAAAGGGATATGTTCCCTTAATGAAGAGGAATTTTCTTTCATCTTTTCCTTTCCTTTAGGATATTTCTCTCCTTCTCTTGACTTCTTTTCTCTTCTCTAAATGTTGAAAGATTTCTTTTCTCTTTCCACTTCTTCACTCTCAATATCAACAATGTCAACTTTTTTCCTTTTGGAACAAGCCTATTCTCCTTAAGCTTTAGACTTCTTCTTTTGAACTAATTGAGGTCCTTCCTCTTCTTCTTCTTCATGCTCATTGTATACACCTAAAAATTCTCATCACCTTTAATTAATTAAATACTAGTTATTTGATTAATATTCCAACTATGCATAAATAAATTCTCAATTTATTTATATTGTTCACCCTTCTCTAATTCTCCAAATCTAAAACATATTCTTCTAAATTAATTAAATAAACAAGGTTCCCTAAACTTGTTTTATTTAATTAATTTTCACTAAATGGCTAATTAGTAATTAGAGCACATTTCTACAACTTTTGTGCCACCTCACCAAGGTCACATGAAAATAAATAACTCTAAATTTTAATTAGAATTATCTTCGACTCATTTTAAAAAAGCACATGGCTCATTCCTTACACACTTCCACCAATTTTGGAGCACATGACTTATTCCTGCCACACTTCCACCAATTTTGGAAATACATGGTCTTCTCTTCACACACTTTAATCTTCCATCCAAATGGCATGTTTCCCATTGGTCAAGAGATTCTTCCATCCAAATGGAATGTTGTCTTTGGTCAAGGGAACAACATCTTGATTCTCTTCATCTTCACCATCCATTCATCTTGTTCTAATATGGACTGTTGATTATTGCCACCTCACTATGTGCTTGGAAAAGGGTATAAATACAACCCTTGGGCATTGTATTTTGCATCCATATTTTGAATAAAGTTATTATACAGGTTTATTGCTAGAGCTTTGGAGCATTTTGGAGTCTTATAGTTACATATAACTTCATGTTTTGCTTTGCATTTACATCTTAGTTTAAATCTTGCTTCATAGTTGCATTTTACATCCCATCTTGCATCATAGTTGTAGTTTAGATTAGTTCATTTTTAGTTTTCATTTTAGCATATGTAGAATCATATATAGATCATTCTATTTCAATACCATAGTATCCACCACCACTTGTTCATTTATCACACTCTCCATCATCATTTCCATTGCATATTTTCATATAGGAAATGCATTAGTTTACATATTAAATATCAAATCTTCCTAGGTTGTCATTTTAACAACCATTCTGTACATATAAATATGAGGGCCAAATGGTTTAATAAATCCTTAGGAATAGATGACAATTAGACATTCTCAAAAGATTTGTTGAAATTTCTAAATAGAGTAATTTACTTACGTGCAAATATTTGATATAAATTGTTTCATTAAGGTTTGTGTTGATACTAAATTTACACATTTCACACACACACACTCACAACAAATGTATTTCTTCCTTGTGGCCCTTTCTTTTCTTCTCCTTTTAGGAGCCCTTTTCTGCTTAGGGACACTAGATTTAGCCTTCTTCTTTGAACTATCTGTAGGCACTATTTGAGATGACTTTGTAAGTGTAGGAGAGGGGGTAGAGGTCCTAGCTAACCTTCTTGTGTTGGAAGAAACTTGTGGAGCCATAGATGGGGCTTTTATTTCTCTATAGAACCCTTAGGTGGGTTAACAATTTTCTCCAACCGAGTTTTCATCTTTTCAACATTTTTCTTTTGTTTTGTTATAGGTGCACTTCACAAGATTTCTCTACATAAGTTCCAAACCTATCCATAGATGGATCTCCTAACTTGCTTAATATAATTTCTACCAGACTAGTCAGCTCTTAGATTGTAACCTCATATCCCAACTCTAGGATCCACATAGTTCTAGGTTCAAATGCTTCCATAATGTAGCTATCTCTACTAACCATGAAAGTGATATCATTTTTTATAATTCTCTACTATACTTTTTGGGATTCTCTCTCTTTCTTGAATTTTACCTTGAAATGACTTAAATAAACCCGACAACATAGAATTCTACCTATTTTAGGTTTTTAATCCTTCTCAAATGATCTCTTATCTGAATTGCAACAAGAATGTTGTCTAGCCACACAATGTTCTTTGTACCATGAACTTCTCTAAGAAAATAGAATAATAAGCATATAATTGGGGTACCATATCAAAAGGGGTACTAAGATTCTTTGTTCTTCTAAAGATTCTCCATCAACTGTTGTCTCAATAGTTTACACTAATCAATATCTAGACCTTCCTTCGCCATCTGGTGATTAGTATGAATGGTGGTAGCCGAAAAAAATTTCTCTCTATTAGTATAAGAGATCTTATATCCAATCACCATCGATGCATACTTAAGTATCAAATCATCAATTTCCTTCCCATTAGGGAATTTTTTTCAAATTTCACATTGGTGAGCTTCATTACCCTTTCATTCTTCACAACCTTCATTGTCAGAATGGGTCCATTTGAGCACAAACCAACAATCACCTTTAATTCTTGATTTTTAATCATATGCAGAATATATAACCATGTGAATTTGTCATGAATTTTGTTGAGCACATACTTTACCCACTCATCCTAATGGAAAAAAATTGGAAAGTTATTCCATACATCTAGCTTCTTCTCTGTCAAACTTCCAATTTCAAGTTTCATTCCAAAATCATCTCTTGTCAAATCATCTACCCAATAATCCACAATATTTAGATGATCATATTCTTCCATTTTTATGTGAATGTATATCCGCACATCCTCTGTGTGCATAAAACCATATGAAACCCTAAAAATGTTCCTTTTAGATCCATTTCTCTTGTTTGAAAAATGAGCTAGTTGTTTCATTATGAATAGGTTATTATCTTCTTTAGATAAGTATGAAATATTCTTGATGAATCTAGTCTAGGGAATTGTTTAATACTTCATATTATGCAATGAGTGTTTATAATTATTTTTGTATACTATATTAAGATAAGCTTATCTAGTAGATGCTTAATTTGTGAAGTTGAGTTATATAGAGTTACTTTGAATTACTTAGTGGAAATTTCATCATTACAATGTTAGGCTTGAACCTTGATTGATAATTTTACTTGATTAATTACTCATGTCTCCTTGAGATAGGAAGAGAGTAGATTATCACTAGGGTTAGGGTATAAACTTGAAGGTTATATCAATATTCAATAATAGGGTTGAGAGTTGTATTTTTTTGGTTATGCTATTTTCTTATTTTTATTTAGAGCCTATTCCCATTCATGAAATTATAAAAGAGGACTCACATACCAAAAACCCAAATCCATGATGAGTAGAAAAATTGTAGGTGTAGAAGCATAGACCCTTCTCAAAATTATTGTCCTCCAAATTATATTCAAATATAGTAAAAATTGTAAGAATGTAAATAACTAAGGTATTTTGAAAGAATTTTTATGATTGGTTCATGTTCACTTGAACATTACTTTACTTTTGAGTAGTCATTTATTGAAAAGTTTATTTTTTTGGTTGAGGTCCTTTATTGTTGAGACTATACTTTTGAATGAGTCATTTATTGGTCTAATTATACTTTTGATGGGAATTATTTATTTTTGAGATATACTCTTGAATGAAGATATTTACCATTGATGTTGTACTTTCAAGAATAGAGTAATTTAATTTTGTTTCATTATGAATACTGTATGGTTAATCCATGGGAAATGGTGTAGCCTAGCTAGTCAAGATGTTATGACATCACTTACTTCTTAATGTTATGAGCTATAAATAGGTTATTCCTAGGGTTAAGGTTACTCCATGGCGTAAGGGGAACACCTATGCATAGGATATGAATGGTCAATACAAATCAAGCTAGGAAGGTGGGTGAAGTATATGGAATCCACTCTAAATTTTGGGTGATGAATACTTTGACCAAAGTAGTGTAAGTTGCCATTGTTTAAACTATTAGTTCATTGTGATCCAAGTTTACATACTAGGTAGGGAATGTAATATAAGTAGGTTGTAGTCATTGTGTGACAAATCTAGATATGTAGGACACAACACCAAGCTTAGAGAAGGTCATTATGGTTATGAGGTTACCAAACCAATCTCTTCATCAAAGGGATGGCTATCTTACCAGTTAGGTAGATGTGTGAGGGACCACAATAAGTCTATGGTTGGCATAAAAGCACTTGAATGATGCTTCTCATCATTAGTAGGTGACCAAGATTTGATGGAGGGAGCTTGGACCATTCGTAAACCTGGTGTCAGTAAGCTCACAAAAGCTTTGTAAGTATTCATGTATCCATTACTATGGAAAATTGTAAAGGTGAAATTTAATAATGGAATTATGTAATATGAAATCAATACATTGGAAAATTGTAATACTTGTTATAATGCAATGGGAAATTTTGGAATGATGGTTATTTCAAATGTACATATTATTTTTGTATATGAAAAGAAAAAATCTATTGCTAAGTGTTGGCATCAAATTTTATTTACTTGAGGTTAAAAACATAGTAAAATTAATGGGTAGAATAATGGGCATGTTACAATTTTTAACCTAGAACTTGTTATCCAGATAGAATATTATGAATTTAATGCATGCATAATGCCTTTGTTTGAGATGTGTCTTTCATTTTCCCTTTCTTAGATTAAAATAATTAATAAGTTATTATTTAAGTTCAGCCTAATAATTTTAGTTTTTAAGAGAAAATTAATAATATTATTATAATTAAAATAATAATTGAATGTATTTTTTAATACTTGGAGGGAAATTTAGAATCCAAGGGCCTAATTTGATCAAGTATATCAAGGATGCATCTATGTTCATTTAGGGATCATTCAAGTCATCCTTTTTATATTTTCATATTTAAGTACCTTATTTAATATAGGGAAACCAAAGATAAAAACCCTTGGTATGTTCAAGGTTTGAGTGGATTAGAAGCCTCTTGAGTTCTATATTGAGATGTAGGAGGAAAACCCTTAGTTCAATCTTGGGTGATCCATCTAGGAATCATAATTGTGTTGATTTATGGAGGGATTTTCATTTGTTATTGTATCACTACAATTTTTACTACTATTTTTTAAAGATTTCATGCAAGGTTACAATGATAGGGTGATTTAGATTTGAAAAAAAATATTTGGAGAATTTATAATTGATGTTGGTGTTGCTATTCATTTCAAACACCATTAATAGATAATTAATGGTTGATGCTAGATTTATTAGCCATGCCATTTTTTGTTCCATTATGCTCTTATTATCCACCACACAGCATCATAGGACCTAGGCCTTTGAAAATTCAAGGAGATTGTAATAATTTTAAAGAATTAAATATGTTATTCTTTAATAATAGGGTTTCCTATTATTTTAATCTATCCATTCATCAAGCAACCACATCCCTCTACAACATCATTACTTGTTAGTACATGCTCCTATGAGTTCTATTGATTAATTTGAATAGAAAGAGGTATGAGTAGGTATTATAATTGATTTGAAGAATAAGTGCATTGGTTGTAGTTTTGTGTAGATTAAAAAAAAAAAGAAATAAGGATTTTAGATTTATAATTCACTAAGATTTATATCATGAAATTCAACTTATTTTGGACAATAAATTCAATTTGCATTTCTCTTGATAAATATTGTAATCATAGTAATGAATTCTACATGTATAATTTGGTTGTTTGTGAAATCTCAATTTGTACTATTTATAATCAACATTGCTTTCAAGCTTAATTATTGATTTGTTTGCATAGATTTTGGATGTACAATTACTAAAAAATTACAAAAATAAATTCATAAAATCTAAAAAAATCGTAAATAGTAAATTACAATGTCTTATAAACATTTTTTTTGTTTTCTAAATTCTTAAAATCTTTTTAACTCAATATTCAAAGAAAAAATTTATATATCAATTAAAAAATTTAGAACAACAATTAATTATAAAAAAATACCAATACTTCATAAATATTTCCAAATGTATCTTCTCTCTTCTCAGTTCATCCACCCACACAATGTGTGGATTGTACTCTTCCCACTTCAAACCTTGGCCGTTGATAAAAAAAATTTGACAGGTAGAGGTGGCTGTCAAATTTCACAAAGGATCTAATAAGAGAGTCATGAGTAGGGACGGTTCTTACACTCTCTTCACAAATAATCACACAAAACAAACACTCATTAAATGTGTCATGCCAAAAAACAAACTACGATTGTTGACATGTGAAAGTTTTGACATTTAATTATGTATACACCTAAAAATGGTCACATCACAATAGTCTGGTAATTAATTAAATATTTTTAATATTTAATTAAATCTTTGAATTCAATTTGCATATAAATAAATCTAAATAATTTATTTATATTGTTCATTCTTTCATTTTGATTAAATAAATAAGTTTATTTAATCACTTTTCTTATCCATTTCTTAATTAATTAAATAAACATTATGATTTATTTATATTAATTATCATATAATCTTGGCTTGGATATTTTATTCAAATAAAGATTAAATATTCTTTTCTTCTAAAAATCCTCTAAATTCCACTCACAATTAAATATTTCAAATATTTAATTAATTCTTCTAAAGTCCATTCGCTATTAAATATTCCAAACATTTAATTGAGTCTTCTATAGTCCTAAAATCAAATATTTCAAACTCATAAAATTAAATATATTTATTTAATTAATTAATTTGGATTATCTACAACAACCGTGAAATAACTTCAAAATAGAAAATTAACAAATTTCTCTATTTCTAAGCAAAGTTGTTCCTGTGGGTTGAAGACAAACCTCCATTGTTCTCTCCAACCTCCCATCATTTTCCATCTTCCTCTCAACCTCTCCATCTCTCACCATTCAAAGTTACTAGACAATCTCACAACCATTGATCTTTGCTAGCCAGACTCTTGCCTGTGAAAATCTATAAAAAGGAATGTCAGGTCTCTAAAAAAAAGATAAGCTTTTGTACGGGAAAACTATAGCCAATCTGCAATAGCACATCCTTCCAGGATCCATAGCATTTTAGATTTTAGCATAGTTTAGCATATTAGCAATCCATATCATGGCCTATCAACCTCATATCATAGTTTCAATAGCATTCATAATCCACAACCCTTGTGCATAATCTACAGCCCCTGTGCATATCTGTATATCAACATTTCACTCCACCAGCATATAAGATAGAGAAGTATTCTCCTTTTTCATACTCGTTCTGTAGGTTGCCATTCTAAGAAGCTTTGCTTATACAATCTGAGAGCAGCAACTTCAAGAAAATCATTGGAGATAGAGGACAATGGAACTATTTTGAAGAAGCTCTCTATTTGATTTCTTTGATTCCATTTTATTTAGTTTTTTTTAGTTTAATGTTGCATTGGTGTGTTTTCGTTATTTTATTTTGATACTAACATTTCCCACACACATTTTTGGCACCCACCGTGGGGCTCTTGCCCCAATTTTAATATCTTTTTTCAGATTTTTCTGACAAGTTATGGCTCGAAGAGCATATTAGTGCATTAAACATGCTTCAGTGCATATTACACCTAGTTTAGCTCTCTTTTACTCTGTTTTAGTGCTCTTTAACTCTATTTTAGCGAATTGCAGGATATTCAACACCCTTTAAAGATTCCACAACACCCTTTACTAATTCCACAACGCCCTTTACTAATTCTGTAGCGCCCTTTACTGATTCTGTAGTGCTCTTTACTATTTTCATAGAGCATTTCTATTTTAGCACTCTTGATGTTTTTTTTAGCGAATTTCTTTATCTTGGCATAGAATTTGTAAGTCTACAACTGTAATATATAACTTAAGTAGGATTTGACATGATCCGACGCGACCGCGGCCAGTAAGAGCTTAAAAATTCAAAAAAAAAAATGAATCAATCCTAGGATAGACATGGATTTGAAAATGAATCAATCTAGGATAGTCACCACACAATGATCTTGCAATTAAAATTGAACAATTTGTTTTTGTGAAGCAATATCTTCACTTAGATTAGATCATTGTGATTTGGGTTTTAAAAAGAACATTTGTTTGCTTTTTCTATGGCAATAGATCTATGTTGTCCCCTTAACTGGGTGATCAAAATACCAGACTTTCCTTTTTCAATTTCATGCAAATTTACTACTTTAATTACATCCTTTAGAGAGCCTGCTCTTGTGGGAAAAAGTACTCACCCAAGAGGAATGACTCAAGTGGGTTCAAGCCAAAGCTAGGCTATTCCGCCCCACTATAAAATTTAAAGAAAATCTGGGGAAACCCTCTTTTGCCAGTAGTGTGCAAGATAACCATCCCCAAAGCCTTCGTTCTAAAGGTTGGGAGGTCTCTCGAGGGAGTATATCATTTGCCACACTGAACAGAAACCCATATTACAAACTTTAGAACTGTGGATAACTTGTTAGTTTCCAAACACCTTAATTCTCATAGTGCAAGGGGAGGGAAGAATCTACCCCCAAGATACTCACCATATAACTACCATAGACCCTGACCATTGACTATATCTCTTTGGTTAAGACTTGGAAAAGGAAAAAACATGGGCGCCCTCTAGGGGGTGACAAGGTTGTGTGAGCTAAAGTAGTTTTAAGATGTGGGCTATGGAATTATTGGTGACCTTTTGACCATAAGAGTGAGCTTGTTTGATTTATTTTATCATTGGTCTTTGAAACAACTATTCTACAACTTGCTTGATGTGTCTTCAAAACATTAATTTAGTAAAGATCATCCAAAACTCATAATTACATTGATTACTCTCATGTTAAGAGATTGGAAATCCACAACCTTTGTTAATAAATCCATTCTCAAATGAATCAAAAAGCCAAAAAAAACACTTAGCTACAAGAAACTATTGAAAAAACAATGATTCTTGTACCAAATTCGAAAGGTTTTACTTAAACATAGAACCTTTATCCATCAATATCACGACTATGTTAGAGGTTTCACTAATGATTATGTTGTAGAACCATTATACTCACAAGCTTTCTTTCAAAGAAGAGCCCTTTATCAAAGGCACAACCACAGTCAGCGTATTCATTCTTCTTATATACCCCAACCTCCAATTGAATATTCTACTCATCCGAATCAATTTCTGCAATAGAGAACTCAATCACATTAGGCATTTATCACAAATCCATCTTTTTACGAAGCTACGATCAAACTTGATAAAGTGAAAAATCATTTTTGTTCTCTTGATCTTTCATTTAAATTCTCACAAATAGGATTTTTATCCTTTCAATTAGGGAAAAGAAAAGTTAAAGACTATAAATCTTTTAAGTCATAGAATTTTCATTCTATCCTGACTTTCATATCCATCACAAATTGCACTATTTCATTCTTTTGATCAAAAGTTAGTAGAATTTGGGGCAAAGCTTATGCCTGTTGTCATGAGATCTCGAAAGCACATAGAAAAAGATGAAAGAGAAAGTACCATAAGAAAAATGGGTGATAATAGTGAGAGAGAAGAGAATCCATTTCATACTGAAGAGATAATAGAAGAAAAGCTTCAAGAAGCAGAGCAGGATCGTCAATTTCATACTTTAGTCAAAAGGATTTTAGAACGAAACAAAGAAAGATATTTCCTTTCATTGGTTAATCAAGGAGCTAAGTTACCTGCTGATTTTGATATAGAAGGGATTAAGGAGAATCCTAAAACTCCTCCTAATGACTTTAGTGCCCTTACTCAACAGATAAAGGAATTACAAGGACAAATTAAAGAAATGCAAGGGGGTGAAACAAAGAAGTATGTTTTGGAAGACATATGTCCTTATCCATTTGATAGGAGTCTTCAAATGACCCCTTTTCCAAAACATTGTGAAATTCCTAAATTTGATAGGTACAATGGAAAAACTGACCCCATTGAACATGTGAGGGATTTCCAAAATATGAGTCTAGAATTCGCTTATGAAGATACCTACTTAATGCAATTGTTTCCATGAAGTTTGGGTGGACAATCCATGGAGTGGCTTTCAAAGATACCTCCCCCCATCAAAACCTTTGAGGAGTTAATAAATCAGTTTATATCACAATACACCTACAACATCCAACACCAAATAACCATGCTTGATCTTTGTAAAGTGAAACAAAAAGTAGGGGAATCTTTCACTACATTTTTGCAAAGATGGAGAATATTGTTTGTACGATATTCCCATCCTATTCCTGAAAAGGAAAAAATGGATATCTTCATCAATAGCCTAGATCAAGAGTTAAGCTATAGGTTTAATCTTCATTGTCCTCCTAACTTTGAAAAATTGATTGAAAACACAATCACCATTGAAGGGGCCTTGGTCAAAAGAGGAGTAATAAAACTTGATAATCCAAGTTCATCCAACCATAAAAACAATGATAAAACAAGGTTTTGGAACAGAAATAAAAATGTAGTCAATGATGGTATAGTGGATGCAAACAATCTGCGAACAAGATCATCTATCTTCAACCTATCAAGTGCTCCATGAAACAACCAACAAGGAAACAACAATCAACAAGGACAAAACTCCAACCAAGAAAGCATGACCAATCAAAACACTGAGGATAATCATGGTAATTTCAATAAAAATCTTGGCAATACCCAAACATCAAATCCATCCCCACCTTCATTCTTTTCAAATGGATAGAATTTTACCGCTTTGGGTCAATCTCTTGAGTCTTCTCTCAAGGAGCTTCTCGATAATAAGGTTATCACCTTACCACTACAAAGAGATTATGAGCCACGAGTCAAACTGCCATCATGGAATGACTCGTATTATTGCAATTATCATCAATGTAAAGGTCATAGAACAAATAACTATCAAGCCTTGCGAAATCTAGTACAAGATGTAATTGATAATGGCACCATCACAATTGAAGGACATCATACTAATGAAGATCATCAAGCATTCAAAGATCCTTTACTAAACTATCAAAAGGGGGAAACATCAGATACCAAAGAAAAAAGTATAAATAATGTTAAAGACAACATAATCCACCACATATATGCAGATGATCAGTGGGTTAATGTTATCAAAATCAAGGAAAAATAAGAATATCAATAGGTTAATGTGGCTACAAGAGGACAAGCAAAAGTTGTCTTAAAAAGAAGTTCATCTAAGGCAGCTATTCCTCTTCCAACTCATTATAATCTAGTTGATCAACTGAGAAAAAAATCAGCTCAAATCTCCATCCTTGAACTTCTCAAAATATCCCCCGTACACAAGAATATTTTAGAAGAAGCTCTTGTAAACACAACTGTTGACACTGATCTAGATATAAACAAATTTCAAGCCATGGTGGGACATTTTTCATCCCCCACTTGTCTTTCATTCTCTGAAAAAGATGATGCCTCCATGACACATCTACATAATTCATCTCTTTATCTTGAAGTTATGATCCATAAACACCGAATCAGACGTGTCTTGATAGATGGAGGGGCCAATTTAAATATTTGTACCTTAAAGCTAATACATGTTTTAGGAATATCAAAAAATTCCATTGATCCACTAAGGAGAATAACTATCAAAGCATATGATGATGAAGAAAGAGCTTCTAAGGGACTAAGAATGCTACCTATCAGAGTGGGACCTGTTGTGAAAACTACCTTTTGTCAAGTTCTAGATCGTGATCTTTCCTATAACATACTTTTGGGTCATCCATGGATCCATGATATGCAGGCAGTACCATCAACATACCATCAATGCCTCAAGTTTCCGTATGATGGATAGGAAATAGCTATACAAGTTGACTACAATAGCACCCAAACTTGTTCAAATCTCCAAGCAACTCAAGACGCCTTTTTGCCACACAATAGGGAGGCTCTTATTGCTTCTTCTTTTGATCTACAAGGTCAATTGCAAGAATTGAAAAAGAATCTTAACACCAAGCTACATTTAAAAGACAAAGGAGTAGGTGAATATTTTCTATGCCTTTCTAGCTTACCTCCTTCTCTGAGGTCACATGGTTAACCAACCCTTTCAAATCAAAAGATCACAACAGCCTCTACATCCCAAAATTTTGTGCCAATCACAAAGTTTGATGGACAATTCATTAAAGCTAACACTACCGAGGAAGAAGCTAAAGATAGGGATATCCTAAGCTGGCTATACAAAGATGAAGATGAATTTGTCTTGCACATCAAGTTACCTACCAAACAATATGGCAAAGGGTATACCATCATGCAAAGAATGGGCTATGAAGGAAATGGACCTATAGGAAAAAGAAAAGAAGGAATCATTGAGCCAATTCAACCTATTTCAATACATCCAAAGGATAAAACAAGACTTGGATATGGTAAAGATACAGAAGATTCAACTTCATAGCAAGTACAACAAACTCATAAAGAAGAATCAATTTTAGATAAACCCCATGAAGATGTCACTCGACAAAAATTTTATGGATCATTTTTCCAATTGTAGAATGGTTCAGACACTGATTCTAATGAACATGAATGGGACACCATCTATAACAATGAATTTTGGAGAGACAAACAAGTTGATACCATACACAAATATACATCTATTCTCATACAAGGAGAAAGCTCAAGAACACAATCACTTGAATTTGAACCACGATATGATAATGACTCAAGTGAGGATGATTCAAATTTTAACGAGATTGATAATAGACATGAGAATACCATCATAGACCTTGTCCATCATGAAGATGCCAACCATATCATGACTTTAACAGCTCAAGACCTTACTTCAGCTAATGATACCATACCTTTAATTCATCCAAAACTTATTGATTGGGACAACGATGCACCTATCCATATCCCTACATTCCATGATGACGAGGTTATTATAAATTTCCTTTGTTCATCTAATCAAGAAAACAATTGTTCCATCAAAGAATCTCATACTCAAGATTTTGATAGGGGGGTGTCAAGTCTCTTAGCTACAAAATAAATGAAATAAAAGATGGATCTATTGGTGAAAACTGAAAAATGGAGGTGGTAGATCACAACAAGAGAAAAATAAAGAGCAAATCCAATGGTGAAAACCTCTTTGAGGCACTAAAGGATGAGAAACTTGACACTCTTCCCAAACATTATCAAGAAAGATCTTATGTTTTGATTGAGCCAACATAATCAATCAACATAGGTACAACAGAGTAGTCAAAATCTTGCAACTTGCAGCATCATTAACAGTAGAAGAGGTACTGAAATTCACAGAGTTCTTGAAGGAGAATCAAATCAATTTCGCTTGGTCATATGCCGATATGCCAGGGTTAGATCCTTATCTGATAATGCATCATCTATCTATAAACACAGGGGAAAAACCTGTGAAGAAAAAACTTAGAAAAATGCATCCACATGTTGCATTATTGGTTAAAGAAGAGTTAAAGAAGATTTTAGATGTTGGATTCATTCGGTCTATTGACTATTCCAAATGGATCTCCTATATCGTACCTGTTTCAAAACTAGATGGAAGGATTAGAATTTGTACAAATGTTGAAGATTTGAACAAAGCATGTCCCAAAGATGATTTCCCTTTGCCGAACATAGATATGATTGTTGATTTAACTATTGGCCATGCAATTTATTCATTAATGGATGGATTTTCAGGATACAACCAGATAAAGATTGCACTAGAGTATCAAGGTAAAACAATGTTCACATGCCCTTGGGGTACCTATTGTGGAATGTCATTCCATTTGGGCTTAAAAATGCAGGAGCAACTTATCAAAGAGCAATGACAACAATTTTTCATGATATGATGCATACATTCATGAAAGATTACATTGATGATCTCCTTGCCAAATCCAACACAAGAGAAGGACATCTAGAAATCTTGTCAAATATCTTTGTCAGAATGGAGAAGTTCAATATTCGACTCAATCCAAAGAAATGTGTCTTTGACATTAAATCTGGAAAACTCTTGGGATACATTGTTTTAGAAAAGGGCATAGAGGTTGATCCAAGAAAAGTACAAGCTATAATGGACATGTTGCCAACATGAAATATTAGTCAACTCCAATCACTGCAATGACGCTTACAATCCATCAGGAGGTTTATAGCTCAACTAGCAGACAAAAGCTTACCATTTACACATCTATTGCATAAAAATTTCCCATTCAAATGGGAGGAAAAGTGTGAAGCAACATTTAATCAGATCAAGCAATATCTCATGAATCTGCCAGTTCTAATTCCACCAGTTCCAGGAAAGTCATTCATACTCTATATTTCAGCAACAAAAGTATCTTTGGGAGCATTACTAGCACATGAGGATTCTACAGGAAAAGAAAGGGCCATATACTATATCAATAGAACTTTACCAAGTCATGAACTAAATTACACCTTCATTGAAAAAGCTTTCCTAGCAGTAGTGTTTGCTTCCTAAAAATTGTGACATTATATGTTGGCTCATACAGTTAACCTAATAACCAAAATCGATCCATTAAAATATCTCTTAAGAAAAGCTACCTTAACAGGAAGACTTGCAAAATGGGTAATGATCTTAAGTGAGTTTGACATTCACTATGTAGATCGAAGAGCTATAAAAGGACAAGTCATTGCAGATTAGTTGGCCGAAGCACCTTTACAAGAAGAAAACCCAATGCACATTGACTTTCCTGATGTGGATGTCTTCACAGCAACAATTATGAAATCATGGACATTGTACTTTGATGGATCTTGCACACAACATGGCTCAGGGGTAGGGATTCTTTTTGTCACACTTGAAGGACATACCATTCCAAAATCGTATCGGTTGATGTTTCCCTCTACAAATAACATAGCAGAATATGAAGCATTGCTCACAAGAATGAAGATAGCATTGGAATGGCGGGTTACAGAGTTGCAAGTCTACAGTGATTCACAACTTGTCATTAATCAAATCAATGATGATTATCAGACTAAAGATAATAAGCTTCTACCTTACAAGAACATGGTGGATGATTTTAAAAGGTATTTTGTGACAATCAAGTTTTCACAAATCTCAAAGATTGATAATAAAGCTACAGATGCAATGGCTACAATTGCTTCCTTGTTACAATTATCAGAAAATAAAAAATGGGATGAATTCTTGGTGGAACAATTGTTTTCTCCCACCTATGATAATCCTGAGACCCAAGTCATATGCCATTTAACTAGTTTTGATTCACCTTTATATGGAAAGACTTATACCTACCTGAAACATAACATCTTACCTTTCGACTTATCTCAAAACCAAAAAAGGAATTTCATATGCCAATCATCCCACTATACCTTGATCACTAATATGCTTTACCAATGTGGTCTTGATGCTACACTCCTTCGATGTCTTGAACATGACGAATCTGAAAAAGCCTTACAAGACGTTCATGGTGGTATTTGTGGAACTCATTCAAGTAGTTTAACCTTAGCCAAGAAACTTGTTAGTGATGAGGCGCAACCCGAGACACAGAAAATAACCCACAAACAAGAGAATAATTTTATTATTCATAAAATGGAGCTTCTTACATGCAAAGGATCTGAAATCCCCAAATTCTACAACACATGCAAGCTATAGAAAGCTACAAAGTAACCCTTTCGCAATATGCGAGCTTGTCCCCTAAAAAGTTACCCAAAAATTAGAAAACCCGCCCATAAATAGAGCTCTTCATTAGTTTGGATCCAAAACAACATTCAAATTGAGTTTAGGCAGTTTGGCGCCAAAAATTTACAACATGAAGTTCAAATTTCAAAAGAGCATTTGCAATGGTATCTTCTAGAAAGTGAGCCAACTTCCCGGGGCCATAACTTTTGATCCGGGACTCCAATTCGCGAAAAATTTGAACCGTTGGAAAGGTCTCAAAGTCAAGAACATGCTTGAAATTTTCTATGCCAATTTTAACAAGTTTCGGGGCCATTCTGGAAGCTCTAAGTGCCCCAAATCCAACTTGAAAGATTTTCAGGTGCAAATCTGGGAAACTAAAACTGCAATATCTTTCAACCCAGGTATAGAAAATAAAAACTGTAAATTGGGAATTTCATTATGACAAAAAGGGTATCCAAAAATGTAAAAACATCTAAAAAATGATAAAATTGAAATTTAACTATTTTTGGGTGATGCAAGATTGCCCTTACACCACTAGATGCTCCGTGATCGACACCCAGGGTAATTGAGAAGTGACCCATCACGTCTCGATGGTTGAGGAAACCCAACCGGTGAACCACTGCCCCTTAGATAGCTAGGATGAATCATAGGCCTTCCTCCATTTCACCAGATATTCTTACCGCCTGTTTCTGCTCCTTCCCACACGACTATCCAAGATTTCTTCAATCTCCTCCTTTTCTAAAGTAGGTGCTAGAGTCCCACAGTGTTCCATCATTGGTACTTCCTTTGCGCCACCTTCATGATACTATGTCAAATCTGAAATGTTGAACATAGGGGAAATGTTGAATCCATCCGGCAACTCTACCTCATATGCATTCCCTGAATCATGCTTCTTTAAAATTTTATAGGGACCGAACTTCTTCATCTTCAATTTTTTATATGTTCCCACTAGAAACCTTTCTTTCCTCAAGTGGACCATCACTTCATCACCAATCTGAAACTCCTTATACCTTCGCTTCTGATCTACCTTAGCCTTATACTGCATATTCATCTTGTTAATATGTTCTCTTACCTTCTCATGTATATCCTTGATGTGTTTTGCAAAATCTTCAACTTCATCACTTATTTTCTTTTCTTGATCCATCTTCCTCAATTTTGGAGCTATTCTAGGGCTACCTCTATACACAATCTAGAATGGTGATCTACCAGTGCTTCTGTTGACAGAATTGTTGTAAGAGAATTCTACCTGGGGTAAGATCAAGTCCCATCCCTTGGGTTTATCTCCTACCAAACATCTCAGTAGGTTACCCAGACTCCTATTAACAACCTCTATCTTCCCATCTGTTTGTGGATGGTGTGCAGAACTAAACTTCAACTCTTTTTTTAGCTTCTTCCACAAGGTCCTCCAAAAGTACCTCACAAATTTGGTGTCACGATCTGAAACAATACTCTTTGGCAGACCATGTAGCCTCACCACCTCTTTGAAGAACAAGTCAGCAATGTGGACTGCATCATGGGTCTTTTGACATGGAATGAAATGTGCCATCTTTGAAAACCTATCAACCACCACAAAGACTGAATCATTCTCTTGTTGTGTCCTTGGCAAACCAAGAACAAAGTCTATACTTATATCCTCCCATGGCCTCTTTGGTATAGGTAAGGGCTGATATAAGCCTGTATTCTGGCTCACTCCTTTGGCCATTTGACATACTCTGCAACTTTGTACAAACTTCTTCACATCCTGTGACAACTGAGGCCAATAATAATGCTCACTGATAATGGCAATGGTCTTATCCCGACCAAAATGTCCTGCCATTCCTTCACTATGCTTCTCCTTTATTAGGTTCTCCCTCATGGAACTCCTCAAGATACACAATTGAATTCCCTTAAATAACATGCCATCCTGGATTATGAAATCCAGCCACCTTGTCTTGTCCACTGTAATAGGTTCCTTGCAAGCTTTCCAAGCCTTTGCAAAATCAGGATCTTCTGCATACAGTGTCTTGAGTTCATTGAACCCAACCACTTCAATCTGCATCTTTGTCATCAATGTATGCTTCCTACTTAAGGCATTTGCAACCCTATTTGACTTCCCACTCCTATGTTTCAAAACAAAGGTATAACTCGCGAAAACTCTACCCATTTCATATGCCTCTGATTTAATTTTCCCTGACTATTTAGGTATTGCAAGGCCTAATGATCAATATATAGAACAAATTCTTCAGGAATAAATAATGCTCTGTTTCTTTAATGCTTGAACTATTGCATAAAATTTTGATCATATAGAATACTTTCTCTTGGCATCATTTAACTTTTCACTAAATAGGCAATGGGCTACCTTCTTGGCTCAACACCTCTAATGGCA
Organism: Sequoia sempervirens; assembly: GCA_007258455.2. Classification (NCBI taxonomy): domain Eukaryota; kingdom Viridiplantae; phylum Streptophyta; class Pinopsida; order Cupressales; family Cupressaceae; genus Sequoia; species Sequoia sempervirens. Next base: position 645,579,628 of record VDFB02281492.1, read on the forward strand.
CAACCACTATCATATAACCACCGAAACACCTTGTTGAAATCGGGACATCTAGAATAGGTTGTTCATCACCTTCTGCTCAACAATTCAAAACTTTTTGCTGCTCGAGTGCTCCACTTGAATTCTTTTCTATCCCCTGTCATTGTTTCAGTCAGGGGTCAACAAATACTATTGAAGTTTCTAATGAATTTTCTATAAAAACTAGCCAAACCATGGAAAGATCTCACCTCGGTAGTAGTTCTTGGGGTAGACCATTCCATAATAGCCTTCACCTTCTCTGGGTCCATCTTGAGACCTTCTGCTGAGACAACAAACCCCAAGTACACTAACTCCCTCTTCACAAAACTACACTTCTTCAGATTAATCAACAGTTTCTCTTCTCTTAACTTCTCAAAGGTTTCTCCTAATATGCATCGATGTCATCCAACATCTTACCGAAAATAAAAATATTATCTAAATACACAATAACAAAACTTCCTGTGAATTCTTTTTAGTAACTCGCTCATGTTTCCATGAATGCTCGGTGCATTGGTTAGCCCAAATGGCATGACTAACCACTCGTACACGGCCTCTTTGGTCTTGAAGGCAGTCTTCCATTCATCTCCCTCTCGAATCCGGATCTTGTGATATCCACTCTTTCAGATCAATCTTTTGTGAAGTACCGGGAAGTTCCACTCAAATGTACCCATCAGTCATCCATCCTTGGCAGGGGAAATATGTACTTGATTGTTATCTTGTTTATGGCTCAAGAATCTATACACATCCTCCACTCCCCATCCTTCTTTGGTGCTAGTACTGCAGGTACTGCACATGGACTCAAACTCTCTTGTATCAAACCCTTTCTCAACAACTCTTGAACTTGTCTGTTCAACTCCTCATTTTCTGCTGGAGTCATTCTATGAGCTGCCTTATTTGGAAAACTGGCTCCAGGAATCAAGTCAATCTGATGACTGATCTTCCTTATTAGTGGTAAACCCTCAGGTACATTATCGGAAACAATATCTTGAAACTCATCCAACATCCTAGAAACTTCTTCTGGAACCTTCTCACTATCCTCATTACTCATTCTAGGAATCAATGCATAACACACACGCTTATGCTTCATACCTTCTAAAAAGTTTCTTCCATCTACATAACAAATTATAGCACTATTGCATACCTTTTCTTCAGTCTCCTTTAGGGGTTTCAACTTGTGACGAACCCCATCCTTTGTCAAGGAATAAGTGTTTGCATGGCCATCATGTATATCTCGCCTATCGAACTACCACGGCCTCCCCAAGAACATGTGACATGCATCCATGGGGATGATATTACAGAGTACCTCATCATGGTAGCTCCCGATCTTGAACTTTACTAGGCACTGCTCATTAACCAAAACTTTATGGTCTTTCTGCAACCAGGCAATCCAATATGGATGCAGGTGCCTTTCCCTCTTCAGCTTCAACTTTGTGACCATCTCCTCTGACACTAGATTATCGGTGCTCCCACCGTCAATAATGACATCACAACATTTTCCTTCACACTTGCACCTTGTGCGAAACAGATTCTTCCTCTGTTTTGGTTCCTTTTCTTCAGTCACTAGGGCTCTCCTAATCACTAGGGTTTCTCCCCTTTCAGCATCATCTAATGTTCAAATTGGGCCTCCTCATCTACATGCGCAACCCTTCCACGACCTTCTGGCCTTTTGTCTACCCTTCCTTGGTGTTGTGGACATTTGTAAGCTTGATGCCCTTCTTCGCCACACTAGAAACACGTTCCTTTGAAACCACCTCTTCCAGATCCTTGTCCATATCTCCCTCATCCTCTACCTCTTTGATCACCACTGTCTTGATCATGAGGGTAGTAGAAGTTGTCATTCCTTTGGCTTCGACTGGTACCCACATCTTCACTTTTCTTTTCATCATCATTTCGGATTCCTGAAGGTCTTCCATTGCCCCTTCCACTTTAACCTCTTCATCTTTTTTGCTTGCCATTGAATCTTTTGTTTAGATTCTCTTCCACCTTTAGAGCAAATTGATACACATCCTCAATAGTAGTCATTCTGACTAGGCTTAACTCCTCCTGAATGCTTGGTCGTAACCCATTAAGATATCGGGCTACCTTCTCCTTATTGGCCTCTGTGTGACCCATTCTGATGATTATCTTGTGAAAATATTTAGTATATTCTTTCACAGATCTGCTTCCTTGCTTCAACCCTTGCAATTTCTTCAACAGATCTAACTCATAGTCCACCGTATGAACCGGCATTTTGTTTTACCATGCGATCCCATTGGTGATCTTTGACTTTTCCTCTTTGATTTCTTTCCAACTGGACCTCTTTCCACCAAATACTGGTATGGCCATTAGCTTCATTTTTCAAACTTAACCCTATCTAGGTCCTCTATTTCCTCATATTCAAAATATTCTTCTAGCTCGTTGATCCAATCGATCAACTCTTCCGGGTTCAGACTTCCAAAATAACTGGGGACTTCTGCTCTGGGTCTTTTCCTGATCTTTGAAATGGCTCTTATTAGCTGCATTTGGTATTGATCAATTGCTTCTTCTTCCTCTTCTACATTTGAACCTTCTTCCTCTCCTTCATCCTCACTTTCCTCTCTCAGGTTTAACCCTCTTCTCAACTACTCTTGTATTGCATCAACCTGTCTCTGGAGGGCTGCCAGTGCATCTCTTCCACCAGCATCTTTGCTGCATCGACCACCTCTAGCACCTCCATGCCTACCAGGCATCACTCTTGGAGGCATCTTTCTTGACCTTGACCCAAAACCACGATCCTAGTGTGAACTGCCTCACGATCAACGATCTATCCACACGCTCAAGAAAAACCTTGCTCTGATACCACTTGATGAGGGCGCAACCCGAGACACAGAAAATAACCCACAAACAAGAGAATAATTTTATTATTAAAAAAATGGAGCTTCTTACATATAGAGGATCTCAAATCCCCAAGTTCTACAACACATGCAAGCTACAGAAAGCTACAGAATAACCCTTTCACAATATGCGAGCTTGTCCCCCAAAAAAATTACCCAAAAATTAGAAAACCCACCCATAAATAGAGCTCCTCATTAGTTGGGAGCCAAAATAACATTCAAATTGAGTTTAGGCAGTTTTGCGCCAAAAATTTACAACATGAAGTTCAAATTTCAAAAGAGCATTTGCAATGGTATCTTCTAGAAAGTGCGCCAACTTCCCAGGGCCATAACTTTTGATCCGGGACTCCGATTCACGAACCGTTTGAACTATTGGAAAGGTATCAAAGTCAAGAACACAATCAAAATCTACTATGCCAATTATGAAAAGTTTCAAAGCCATTCTGGAAGCTCTAAGTGCCTCAAATCCAACTCGAAAGATTTTTAGGTGCAAATCTGGGAATCTAAAACTGTAATATCTTTCAACCCAGGAATAGAAAATAAAAACTATAAATTGGAAATTTAATTATGACGAAAAGGGTATCCAAAAATGTAAAAACATCTGAAAAATGATAAACTTTAAATTTAACTATTTTTGGGTGATGCAAGATTGCCCTTACACCACTGGATGCTCCTGCATCAGTTAGAATGGGATATTATTGGCCTACCATGGAGAGAGAATATTTTAATTTCATCAAGAAGTGTTCTAAATGCTTGATCCATGGGAATCTTATTCATGCACCTACATAGGAACTGTAGCCTTTCACTTCGACATGGCCTTTTTCTCAGTGGGGACTAGATCTTGTTGGAAAAATTCATCCTCCATCATCAAATGGGTATAAATCCATCATCACAGCTATAAAATATTTTACAAAATGGATCGAAGTTGTTCCTTTGATGACCATTACTGGTAAACAAATCTCTTCATTTATTTTGAATTACATCATCTACCAATATGGAATTCCTAATTCTATCATCACTGATAATGGGAGGCCTTTCAAGAATCAAGATGTTGACAAAATTTGTGAAAGATTTCACATCCAACATAGGTTCTCTACACCTTACTATCAATAGGGAAATGGTAAAGCTGAAGCTTCAAACAAAAAAATCTTGAAGATCTTGAAGAAGACGATAAATGATGTTTGTCGTGATTGTCATGTCCAATTAAATATGGCTTTGTGGGCATATATAACTAGCATTCGTACACCAACAAGAGCTACCCCATATGCCTTGATATATGGAGTAGAAGCGATCTTACCATTAGAGGTTGAAATACCTTCGCTTAGAGTCTCACTCAAGGGATTGATAAATGATGAAGACTACCAAGTATCTCGTTTACAAGAGCTAGAACTGTTAGATGAAAGACATCAACATGCAGCTGATCATTTGAAGGGTTATCAAAAAGTTATGTCCTATATCTATAATCACAAAGTTAAACCATAGACATTTCAAGTAGGTGATTTAGTCTTGAAAGAAAATCCACGCAATCAGCAAGACAGAGAAAAGAAAGGAAAATTTGAACCAAATTGGCTTGGTCCATTTGTCATCATTGCAGCATACGATTTTGGAGCATATCAGTTATCTACATCAGAAGGGTACCCATTTGAAGAACCGATCAACAACATTCATTTGAAGAAGTTCTAAGGTCTGAAAAAATCAGAAAAAATCCTTAAAAAATACATAAAAATAAAAAAAGTCCTAAAAAAATCTACAAAAACAAAAAAGAAAAAAGAAAAAAAGAAGAAAAAAATAGATTTTTTTTTTCACATGATCTAAAAAAGTGCAATAAAAGCAAGTGGTGAAAACCTGGAAAATAGGTGCTACTTGTGATCAAAATGGGCTCCTCTATCTATTAGTTTATGTCTTGCATTTGCTTTACAGCATCATATATCCATTTCTATTATTTGTACATATCTATCATATCCATATCATGCAATGGGAATCCTTTTGTTTCATCACGGCTTGATGAAATTTGTACATATACATAATATTCAAGTTGTGTTTACACTGGGGGAAGAAACAAAAACTAAATAAGAGAGGTGCAATGAGCTTTTAGAACATCACAAACGGACAAATGATGATTTGACAAAACGCAACATACATTGACACATCAAATCAACCACAACACCAAAACGATCATCAATGCCAATGAAATCAAACAACATGGTCAAAACAACGTTAATCAAAACACAAATATCAATGTTGATAATCAAGTTGGATGATCTTAATCTAAATAATGTTTGGAATACTTTAGGAAAAATTTGAATTGCTGGTGGATTTTCTATCATATCTCTGGAGCAATTCCATGATGTATTGAACTAGAAAAGCAAGGAAGGAGTATGATTTTTTTTCTTTGTCTTCTATTTGTGAGGAAATTATTAGTACTATGCAAATTGGTCGTGAGACATGCTCTACTAAGTATCATTGATGAAATTTTAGAATTTGCATGGGAAACGGGTTAACTCTTGTCTATCATGCAAGTGATACTTAGGTCATCTCGGTTCAATTATACCTAGATGCTTGTATTATCTTGCTATATCAAAAATCATGAAAGCAATACTCAGGTCATCATTGGTGCTAACATACCCTTTGATGCTTGTATTAACTTTCAACATTTCAATGCTCTATGATGACACAAAAAGCACAAATAAGCTCTTAGAATGGAAATATTGTACAGATAACTTGCATGATTAGTATAGATTACATTCATTTTAGAATTTGCATTTTGCATTTATAGATTTTCCCAAAAGTTGGCAAAGTGTCAAAGTTTCATATCTTTCAAATAAACGACAAAGTATATTTGACATTCACAAAAACATCATCACATACATTTTTCATACATATTTGCATCAGAAAAATAATAAAGCATACATCATAATCCTCACATCATTTTTGTTGCATTTTCATTTTCACAACATATCATTTTTTTGTTTCCATACACCGTACATCACATCATAAATCATATCTAAAAATCATGCATACATCACATCGTGAAACTATCATATAAAACATCATGTATATAGAAAATAGAAGCATTCATCATAAAAATCATCGCTGCATATCATATATCTCAAAAATGAATGTCAAATGTACAAAGATGTCAACTATGCATGACATAATATAACATCATCAAAAATGGGACCATATCAGTATGTATACAAATGTCTTAACAGAGTATCAATAAGATATCATGAAAAGAGAACTACGAAGTGCTATCCTCTGATGGTGCTGGTCTAGGACCTGCCCCACCTACACCTGATGGACCTGCTCCACCTGCCCCTGATGAACCTCCTAGAGGTAATGGTTGTGATACACCCCTGTTGGTAGCGTGAGAGCAACTATGTGTAGGCCAAGACTCTGTATAGCTCACTCTCTACTCGGGTGGCACTGCATCATGGTATCTGATCCTATAGAACTCTACCTCCCGAACAGCTCTAGTCAGCTCTCTCACCATGCCACCTCATGCTACTCCCTATAGACTATCAGTGAAGGCCATGGCCTGCTCACCCTACTATCTGGCTGTATCTCTCTCAGCCGTCACTGTAGTCAACTGTCCCTGTAACTGTGTAACCAAGGCTTGTTCCTGTGCTAACTAAATCGATGAGCTCTACACTCTACTATACAAGGTAGCTATCTGACTCGACACCACTAGATCTACTGAAGATTATGGAGTTGAATGTCTCATCCACGGTCCACCTCTAGCACCACCTTTGCCGCTACCTCTGCCACCTTTTCCACCTCCTCCACCACTATCACCCCCACTCTCCTCATCACTAATATCTCCATCCCCATTTGACTTATCATCATCATCATCCTTAGAGTCATCACTCTCTGAAGCCACCTCTCACTATCGCCTATGTCCTCCTATATGTGGTCTCTGCTTTGCAACTGGAGCGGCAGACTCATCAGGATCAAATAATCGTGGTGTAGGATGTTCCAATACATACTGAGCATACTTTAGAGTCACCCCCCCATCAATAATATCTACTTTGTAGTCCCACATCTGTACTCCCAAACCGGTGAACTCTGCCACTACTGCATCATATGTAGGAAATCTACGGACCCCACAATGTAACCTCCTGCTGTCGACGCGCATAAATAGAAGAACCCGGTGGCATACCCTGAGGTCGACCTTACTGTTGCCACACCCGACCAAGAAGAAACCTCTCAATAATCCCAAGAGTATGACCAATCAGCTATATAGCGATAAAGACATAGGGCATCTCCCTAGCATCCTCTGGCCATGCCTCACAATCTACATAGGGCCACCAGCATACTATATCGAGATCATCCAGAAGATGTTGCCAATGATCCAATTTCCCCAACCTTGGCTGAGCAATGACATCTATATATCTAAATCTGTATGGCTGACCGACAGGCCATCGTCCTCGAGTCAATGGTCACATAACGAAAAAGTGCTCCCATGCCCATATCTATAAAAGTGAACAACCAATAGCTAAACTCTGACCTTAACCATACACAATATGGTTTAGCTCATCATATAAATGTGCAAGCATGCACGATCCCCAAGCATATCGTGTACCATGCATTACCATACTCTCAAGTACACAACCCCACCTGGCTACAAAGCCCTTCAACCTATGGTCAGGGCACAAAACACCTCCAATGAAGCCTACAAGTACAGAGGGTAAGGGCGCGTACGAATCCATCATCTCCACCCATGAGATATAATATCCCACAATATGATCATCTCTGAATATTTGCCTCAAGGCATCAGTACCTCCCACCTCCCGGCCATCAAATCTCACTATCTCACCCATAACTGGAATCCTTAGGATGTGATACACATCCTCAAGAGTCACGGTAATCTCTCCTGTCAGCAAATGAAAGGTGTTCATGTCACTGTGCCACCTCTCTGCAAGTGTTGTCAATAAGGCTCTGTTGAGATGCACCTCATGCATCTCAAGTAACGAGGTCAGTTTGCATGCCTTGATCACATCCCTATCCATTGTACAAGCTATGGAATCAATCTCCATGTCTTCCAGAATTTCTCCCATAACTACAAGACACTCAATCTCTCCTATTGAAGAGGAAGAATCATCAAGTCAAAGCAACATCAATATAAATTCATTGTGACAAATCAATCAAATCTGAAAATCAAATTTATCAAAATCCTATTTGTTTTTAATAACTTTAGAAGTAAACTTATCAACAAATAATTTGTTTTTCATCATCATGAAAATCAAATTTATCAAAATCCTATTTGTTTTTAACAACCTTAGAAGCAAACTTATCAAACAACTATTTGTTTTTCATTAATTTGAAAACAAATTTATCAGCTATTATTTGTTTTCCAACAACCTTGGGAACAAATTTATCACACAAAACATCATCAAATCAGGGCAATGCAATACAAAAACAATCAATACAAGGTCATGTATTGTAAAATTGGTAAAGGGCACTGCAGAAATCATAATGGGTGTTGAGAAATGAAGGGCACTACAAAAATCATCATGGGTGCTACAAAAAACTTAAAGAGCGCTACAGAATGAAGAGCACTATGGAAAACATAAAGAGCACTACAAAAAGACTGAAATGCGCTAAAAGAGTGCATAAAGGTACACAAATGTTAGAAAACGTGCCCTAAACAGAAAAAATTCAAACACTGAAAGTTTAATGGGGTACATACCGCAGGTCCATAGTGTGTCGGCTGTTGATGTCATCAGATGCACTTGAAATGGTGTTGGTGGGTAGGAAATGCCATCTTTTTCACTCTAGAGCTCAAAAATTACAATTTTTACTAGGTTAAAATGAGAAAATGACATGGAAAATGACATTTTTAACCTATTTAAAGGAAAAATTGGGGAATTTTATCACATTATCATTGCAGGGGCAATTTAGGTCATCAATTTTTCATCTCACATCTTTTCACATCAATTTCTTCACATCATAATTTTCGAACGATGAATCGACATCTTAAAAATCATAAAAATCAAAAAATTCCAACAAATTTAAAAATTCAAAAAACTTCACAAAAAAAAATCAAAATCTTATCGATTCATCGTCTGAGGGGGCATATACCTATCAACATTCAACAGTCAGCATCTGGGGAAAATTTCAAAATTCTTTAAGCAATGCATAAAACACATCACTTCAAAGAGGGGAAAAATGTATACACCTAAAAATGGTCACATCACAATAGTCTGGTAATTAATTAAATATTTTTAATATTTAATTAAATCTTTGAATTCAATTTGCATATAAATAAATCTAAATAATTTATTTATATTGTTTATTCTTTCATTTCGATTAAATAAATAAGTTTATTTAATCACTTTTCTTATCCATTTCTTAATTACTTAAATAAACATTATGATTTATTTATATTAATTATCATATAATCGTGGCTTGGATATTTTATTCAAATAAAGATTAAATATTCTTTTCTTCTAAAAATCCCCTAAATTCCACTCACAATTAAATATTCCAAATATTTAATTAATTCTTCTAAATTCCATTCGCAATTAAATATTCCAAACATTTAATTGAGTCTTCTATAGTCCTAAAATCAAATATTTCAAACTCACATAAAATTAAATTTATTTATTTAATTTGGATTATCTACAACAACCGTGAAATAACTTCAAAACAAAAATTTAACAAATTTCTCTGTTTCTGAGCAAAGTTGTTCCCGTGGGTTGAAGAAAAACCTCCATTCTTCTCTCCAACCTCCCAACATTTTCCATCTTCCTCTCAACCTCTCTATCTCTCACCATTCAAAGTTACTAGACAATCTCACAACCATTGATCTTTGCCAGCCAGGCTCTTGCCTATAAAAATCTATAAAAAGGACAGTCGGGTCTCTAAAAAAAAGAGAAGCTTTTGTACAGGAAAACTATAGCCAATCTGCAATAGCATAGCCTTCCAGCATCCATAGCATTCTAGATTTTAGCATAGCATAGTTTAGCATATTAGCAATCCATATCATGGCCTATCAACCTTATATCATAGTTTCAATAGCATTCATAATCCACAACCCCTGTTCATAATCTACAGCCCCTGTGCATATCTATATATCAACATTTCACTCCACCAGCATATAGGATAGAGAAGTATTCTCCTTTTGCATACTCGTTCTGCAGGTTGCCATTCTAAGAAGTTTTGCTTATACAATCTGAGAGCAATAGCTTCAAGTGAACCACTGGAGATAGAGGACAATGAAACGATTCTGAAGAAGCTCTTTGTTTGATTTCTTTGATTCCATTTTATTTAGCTTTCTTTAGTTTAATGTTGCATTGGTGTGTTTTCGTTATTTTATTTTGATACTAAAATTTCTCACACACAAATTCATTTAAATGCATTAATAGGAATGGAATGTAATGATCTTAGATGGATTATTGGTGAACTCTCTATTAGAAATTTCTAGAAACTTAGTATGTCAAACCAATAATCGAGGTAGTTAGTGAAATAAATTGTCTTTAATGCAGTCATGGCAGTCATGAACAATCGATAAATCAATGTCTGCATTGCCCCGTGCTTCTAAAATTCTATTATCATATCAAATCTATTACATGATGACAAATAAAATATACGAATGATCAACTTTATGGTTTACCTATATTTCTAATCTCCCACGACACAGACTTACCTATCATTTTTCTGTGGCTAAGGTGTAGCATCTTTGCATGTAAACATGGATTTATCATGCAATGCATGTTTACATGCAAATTAATTTGTTGGACGATGCATGTAAAGGCATATGTAATGGGCTGGTTGAGAGACGTGTCTAAGGAATGTTAAAATGTGGAACAAAATGAATGTCAATGAGAAGAGCAGCAAGTTAAGCCTCATGTGGTATTCGTCCAAGGGCATCTTATTCCTTTTCTGGAGATCACAATGCTTCTCTCCTCCCATAGCCTCATTGTTTCTTATATATCCACACAAGGAAATGTTGCACGTCTGCAGCCTCAAGTAGGTAAGAGGTCAAGAGTTCAAGTCCTGGCGTCGATATATGACTGGTGTCGCTTCCCATGCCTCTTATTGAAGACCTACTACTCGGAATCAAAAACACCGACAATATTACGATTCACATGAGTGGAATTCCTATGAAGTCCTATAGCTAGCTAGCTTGTTCAAGTAATCGTTGGAGTGGTAGATGAAAATGTAGAGATCAGATCAAGAATTCCATGTCTTCTAAAATTAGGGTTTAATTAGGGTTGAAGACTTACATTCTTAATTTAAGTTGGAGACATAAAAAAAAAACAAACATAATCCTAATACTATCTTTGTTGCATGTCATAATCCTAGGCATTATTCTAACCTCGATACTCAATGTTAATAATATATTTAAATTTAAACATAATTATTGATTAACTTTATTATTATTATTATAAAGTTATATTATTTAAATTAAATTTGTGTAAAATTAATTATAACAGTATATTTAGAAAATAATGTAATTAAAAATTAGATTTACAAACAACTTTATTTTATATTTTAAGATTTGTATAATTTATGGATAAAACTTGAATTTTGAATTATGTTAATAACTCTATTTTTAATTTTGTTGCATGTCCTAATCCTAACCATTATTCTAACCGTGACAAGCATTGTTAATAATATACTTAATTTTAAACTAAAATATTAATTAATATTATAAATTTATATTATTTAAATTAAATCTATGTAAAATTAATTAAAACATTATGTTTCAAAAATAATGTAATTAAAAATTAGGTTGTAGGTATAATTTTTCTAAAGTCCATGAAAATAATTTTGAGAACTTCTGGATTTAATTGTGTATTTTTATTTAGATCGACATTTGGAATCACACTCAGTGATGATTCAAAACATCAATCTAAATAAAAAGACACAGTTAAATCCAAAAGCTCTCAAAAATAAAAATTAGATTTACAAACAACTTTATTTTATATTTTAAGATTTGTATAATTTATGGATAAAGCTTGAATTTTGAATTATACTAATATTTGTATTAGTCTAAGCACAAAAATATAATTTAATTAAGATTAAAGTGTAATATTAATATAATATAATATAATAATATCAATATAAATATAAATATCATATAATATATTCAATATTAATGTAATGTGATATATTTTATTTGATTCTTATAAACTTTTTATCAATTAATTTAGAACAACAATTATATTTATATATATATATATAAGAACTCATATTTACATAGACACAATCTCCAATAAAAAATATAGTATTTATTATTAAGTAACATACTAATATTTGGTGGAAGCCCCTTAAACCAAATTGGACATAAATTTACTTCAACTTAAAATCACAATTAGGGGAGAGGACCCAGTACCTAAGCATGTTTCAATAGTTGTGATAGTAGTTGTTTATATAATGCCTAATATTTTTATCAATATTGGACCAATAGTTGAGACTTTAAAGTTGTTAGTGTTGATGTTGATTACCCATAATTAAACAATAGGTATTCCCTTGATCTAAAAAGCAACCAATCATGTGATTCCACATCAACGCTCAATAAAATATGTTGTGAAAGCGCAAGTATTGGTCTCACTTTTTTTTGGGCCTTTTTGGACACCTTGACAAAAAACATGTTGGTGTGGCATCATATTTGATGATGCGACCTTGAAACCTTAGTTATAAGCAGGGTACTTGCCAAATAAGTTGTTGTAAAAAATTGGGAGTGATTTGAAATTTCCACGTACGACAATTAGAAGCGCGAAGTTAGAGTGCACAACTACTAAATCCTCTCCCGTACATAAAATATCAAAAAATATGAAAATATTTTGTGTTAATCATTATAATTGCCCCATAACCTTTTTGAGGGATTATGACTTTAGATTAGGTCTCTCTTTACTCCTTATTCACCTACACGATGTATGCTTCATATTTTTCCCACTTCAAACTTTGGCTGTTGTGAAATCTTGGTTTCACAGGGAGTGGTTGCCGACAAATTTTATGCTTCATCAGTTTAACAATTCATAGGCAAAGACGGTTCTGTGGTCTCTTCTGAATAAAGCCATATAAATAATTACACACCCAACTCAAACAAAACATCCCTCATTAAATGTGTCATGCAAAAAAACAAACTGTGGTTGTCGACATCCAAAGGATTTTTAGGCCGAAGGCGTGTCCCTCATTGATCTTTCGAAGCTCATTTTTACCATCGACAGTTGGAAAGCACCGAGGAGCTTGGCAAGGTTGTCTATCTATCGGCAACAGTTGATCCGGAAGTAGGTTGGTCGCATTTAATGTTGATGGCCCTGCTATGCATTTACTCTCCTCCGTCGCCTTCCTTCCTCTCCATACGGGAGTTCGTGTCCAAAATATATGTGTTTAATGTTTATGGCAGTGCTTCGCATTAACTCTCCTTCACCACATACAGGAGTTCATGTTAAAAATATCTGCCTTCTGTTAATATCTGCCACTAATGCTTTCCACCTCTCTACTGTGAATAGATTGAAGTAGGAAGAGTGAAGCAGCAAGAGTACACAACTTGGGGTTTCTGGAAAATTCCTGCAACCTCTACCCATTTTCTCTCATTGGCATCATTGGTTGACCCACTCTACGTAGAATCTATAGGTAAGTCACTTCTCATGATTTCAATTTATTGTATATTTGCATCTGCTTGAAATTTTCTACGTTTTTTCTTAAGCAAATTCATTTCTGGCCTATCCTACCATCGCTCTACCCTATGAGACCACACTTCTTCAAGGATTTTCTCAACAGTTCACATGCCTGTTGTATGCTCCCACTTCTATTTGATGGATGTCCTCAACCTGGCTCCAAAGCTCCCATTTGGGGCTACGCAAGGAGGATGCTAGCAAGGTTAGGAAGGTGGGCGTAACACCCGCCAGTTGCATTTGCTTAAACTTTTCTAAATCCTTTTCAACGAACCTATTTTTAACATATTGACATCTCTTTTTGGCATTCTGTCAAACATTTTGTGTGCCTTCTCTGTTCCTCCAATTTTCTCTACAAGATATATTAACCGGTGCCATTTTATGACTTAAATCCAAACCTGCTTCATCAAAAAACAAACCCAGCCCCTCTAGTGGCCTCCCTGACTCAGAACAAGGTCATACCCACCGAAAGAAACAAGGGACTTATTTGTGGGATAGTAGGGAATAGGAGGTTTTATTTATAGGATAGTAGTGGATGACAATTGAAAAATTGGGGAGATTCAAATCTATTTGTGTGCACCTTATTCTATTATGGAGATGTACTGTGTCTTTTTTTAATCACCGATCTGTTTTAAATGTGATCTGCATTATCATTCTGTAATAAGCCTATTTTTGAAGATCATTAAATTACAAATTTATGCATTTATTAATGTTTGACAAATTTGGCAAGTTATTCTAAAGTTTTTCCCCAATTTTTTCCAAGTCCTGAGTCTTTAATAAATTTTGAGTTCTCCAACCATGACATAAACTAAAAGTATGCATTGATCAGTACATCTAGAAAAGAAACCCTGGCTATAGTTCAATGTTGTAGCAAGATATGTTTGCATTGTTATTACCAAGTCTGAGTTTTTCAAATATGACATAAACTAGAAATAGACATTGATAATTACATCCAATGCATATCAATTAGAATTTCTCATAGAAAAAATTAGTTTTCAACAAGTTTTCCATGTGATTACTAAGTTTTTTCCTTGTGATCAGCTGACTTATTGCCTTTTCCCTTCATGATGGATATCTAATACTTGTTCATTAACATATCTCATGTAAAATTTTGTCTTCACAATCTCAAACCAAGTTTTAGAGATGTGGTTGACTCATTAGTAGTCCAGTCTATTAAAGTATGCATTAGATGCAAATGAATAATAGATTTGGTGTTGGTAAACCAAGTATTCCCCAACTTTCAAGTCCTTTCCATGGAGAGGTAGTTCTTTAAGAAAAGTATATGAAATGGTATGCAATTTTTCATACAAGTCAACATGTAGTGTAGCAAGAGATCAATTTAACACAGCATGTTCTTCCTATATTTTGGCACACTGTGTGGAAAGTAATCTCTTCAATCCTCCATAGCTGTGAATGACTTTTGCCATCAAATATTAAGTTATTAACCTGTCTAGTCTAATTCATAATAATGCCATTTCATTACCCTGGCAGTACAAATAAAATTAAAGAAATTATAATCAGAATTTAAGCTAGCAAATATGTGGTGCAAATGTTTCTCTCTGGTCCAATTTCCTAATTAGAAAATCCTTTCTTTCATAGAATTTCATAGATTATCAAATATAGGGAAATGGATATACATCAGGGAGTGGGGACCAATACTGTAGAATAGATTTGGTTACTTAAGAACATCATTGAAGCATGTACTACAGAATGTTTTAAACTTATACAATTTAAGATGCATCTTTGCACATGTTCCTTATAGTATCAAATATAAATCTCCCCTTGTATTAACAAAATTCACAAGATTTCATTAAGGTGGAATTCTGATTTTAATCTCAGTTGCCTTTTTTATTCCTCTTTCTGTGCATCTCCACTCTTGTACTTAATTTATGCATTGCTTATTGCCCAACCTATACACATGAGTGCATACTACAACCTTTTCATGTGTACATATACACTACTGAAATATGCAACTTAGAAATATGTATGCTTTATCTCAAGCTCATGTATCTAAGCATTCATGTTATTCACATGATATTTATTGACCCATAATCACATTTCCTTCATTTTGTATGCTAGCACAGATCAATCTTAATGTTGATCCAATATTGTGTATAGAGGTAATGCCCCAATATCACATACATAGTTATATCTTATGTATCAATTTTCCAAAACAAAAGAAATAGACATTAATGCACAAGATTTTGTGATAATACATATATTTCTTTCCACTTACATTATTGCATTTTAACCTACAGAGACAGCCTGTACTTGTGCATATCCTACAATTAATTCAAAGATTTTGAGATCATCCTTGCAAAATCCATCTTGTGCATATCCTGCAATCATTCCATTCCATGAGATGACATCTCTTTGGGGCATTTTGTCAAACAATTCACATGCATTTTCTATGCTAACACATTTTGCATACATGTCTGCCAGGGCAGTTGCAACTGCAACATCCGATAAAGTTCCTCTATTCTTTATGGTTTGATGGATGCCCATACCCTGTTCCAATGCTCCTATTTTGGCACAAAATGTTGGAAACAGTGTGGAATCTGGCTTTACACCTGCCAATTGCATTTGTTTGAAAGTTTCTAAAGCTTTTAAAAAAATCCATTTTTTGCATTTCTTGCAATCATTGCATTCCATGAGATAACCTCTCTTTGAGGCATTCTTTCAAACTATTCACATGCCTCTTCTATACTTCGAGAACAAAAGATAACATGCCTTTTCTATGCTTCCATAACAAAAGATAACTCATGCATTTTCAAATGAGAACAAAAAAAAATCTAATTTTTGTGTTCCATTTGGGCATGGATTGTGCTACATTATTGCTTATTTTACCTAATTTTACCATTGAGAAGGATGTGAGTAATCATGCATGTCTACTAGGGCATTTGTGACTATATCTGACAAAATTCCTCTATCCTTTATGATTTGATGGATGTTCATATGTTCCAAAGCTCCCATTTTGGCATGGGAGGGAGGACGCTAGCAAAGGTTGTGGAATTTGGCTTTAAACCTGACAATTCCATTTGCTCGTCAGGCAGCTCAATACATACGTGAGTGCCGATTATTCCTATATTTCTCAGTTTACAGTGCTTTTCTTTTGTTTTCCGTTTACTCCAAGGCCGGTGATTGGTATTGGCATCTTGCATAAAGGGTTCTCTTTTATTTTTAAGATAAAATTGTTGATTTGGCCGTGGGGGAAATTGCACTATTTTTTACAAACGTGTTAGGGGTAAATTCAAGGAGTGAAAATTTTAGGTTTACAGTCATTTTTTGACTGGTGTATGTTGGCCTATGGGTATGGACAACAAACTTTATCTTGTAAAAAAATTCTGCTCTTTTTTGTAAGTTGAAATATGGGATGATAAAATCAGGTTTATATTTTTGTTTATCTAAATCCCCTGTACTTTCCTATTCTTTTTAAATAAAATACTACGCTTTTTGGTTTCAGAGATTCACTCTTCAAGTTTTGGTATATCATTTAAACACCAAATTGTTTATGGAAAGTTTTGATCGATTCTTTGCAATTTGTGGTGTAAAATTTAAAATGCAAAAGAAGAAAGTGAGATTATATGATCCTCAAAAAAAAATATTAGAGCTTTGGATTCAAGTACAGATGGACATTCTCAGGATGGTAGCCCCTTCAAAGTGTGGCAGCATTTGAGAGTCAAGTTGATACCCACCTTTGTTTCCCAAGGAAGGCATTACTATTTTTGCTCAGTTGTAGATCAATGTAAAGAAAATGATTTTGAACAAGTTTTCCATGGGTAAGGAGATTGTATGATTTTCACATTTCCACTTCTCTGGCTAAATTCGTCTTTCTAATCAGAAAATACAATGTATTACTATTTTCTGTACAAAAATACTGATGGGAAACAAACAAATTGGTTCAACATATTCAATAAGCAATCTATTTATTTGTTTCTTCATATAGTCATTTTAATTCTTCAACATCACATCAAGTATTTAACTTGCCATGTTACATGCATTTCTTTGGTGCCATAAATAGTATTTATTCTCAAAGCTTGTTATTTTGTACCTACCGTGTTAAGGACAAAACAAATACAAACAACTCATCTGGATGATGGATCTGTCCCATTGATCACTACAAGAGCTAGCATTTTTGTGTTTGTGCATACTTATGAAGTAATCTATTTTCTGAAGATAAATATAGGTTGCTACTTCTATGGATTGCCAGGAGACAAAATAAGTATACAAATTATGTCCAAAGACCTAGTAAGACATTGCGAAGTGCAGGTCTCATCGGTCAATATTTACCTGCTAAAATGGCCATGTAGAAATGGGGAGAGATTTTTTACACAGACAACAAACACGGTTTTGATAAGGTCATAAGAATTAGATAGTCTGGCAATATGTGAATTTAACTATTGATTTTATGTTCAAATTCATTAATTGTTTCTTGTTTTTTAAATGACATCTTGATGATGGATCATAAATCTGATATAAAATATTTATTTAAAAAACTCTACGGAAAATGTTGATACAAAAAACTCTACACAAGTTTTTACCAAAAACACTCCAACTCATTCCCTTGGACTATATGGAAATTTCATGTCTTTAATCTGACATTTGTTTTTATCACTTTCTTATCTTTTGGTACTATCACTGGTTTTGTGGGGAAAGCAATGCTCTCAAATTTCTGAAAAGCGACAGATGTGGGGATTAATCTAAAAGGAAAAATTATGCAATTCACATATTTCCAATTATGGAGGTTAATTGGGTATCAAATTTGCAAAAGCTACTTAAATTTCCTGTCTGCAGCGTGCTTTTTCTTCTTATAGTCAGAAATTCTTGTAGGTTCCATTTCCATCTACCCATTTTTTGTTTCTTAATCAATGTGTTATGCATTCATGACACTTTTTAATCTGCTACACACTCCTTGCAATGGTGTTGGAAACTCCTAAACAAGGGTAGGATCCTCCAAATATGTTTCAGGTAATTTCTGCCTATAATCTCTAGATTGGAACACAAAATCAAGAATATGAAATTAAGAGCATGTTGCAAATAGTAGTACAATATCATCACAATTGGGCTTTCACTTTTTAAACCATGATGATCATAAATAAAAACTTTGATTGCTATTTCAATTGCTACTTAATTTGTAAGTATTGACTTTTCATTGGTTATAAACCAGAACCTATCACTAATTGACCTTCCACAACTCTTCGGTGTACCCATTGCACACGAAGGTGCCATTGCTAGTTTTAGCTGAATCCAATAATTCTGAAAAAGACGTCTGCAAATTTGAACATTTAAATGCATTAATAGGAATGGAATGCAATGAATTATTACTGAACCATCTGTTATAAACTTGTAGGGAACTCAGCATATCAAATCGAAAGTCGAGGTAGACATTGTATTTAATGCAATCACAACAGCCATTGCACAATCGGTTACTCAACGTCTGTTGTTGCCTCATGCTTCTAAGATTCCATTATCATATCAAATCTCTTACATGATGACAAATAAATGTGAATCCAGACCTATCTTTTACGGTTTACCCCTACTTCTATTAGGCACTGTCTATAGAGGTGACAATTTGCACCCATGGGCATCGATGCCATCGGATGGCTGCACCCGTGCAAGCTCTGCAACCCTCTGCTACCCGTTTGTACTTGCTGTTGTCTCCAGCTCTTCCCGTCCTCCTGCGGCTGTCACCCATCACGTACTCTTTGCATTCAATGCCCATTGAAATGTGCGGCTGCCCAATAAAATTATTTTATGGTATATTTTTATTAATTTTTGTCTTTTCCTCTTTAGTCAATACTTTTATGTCCGCTCAGTATTCTATCATTTTAAGTCTATTTTTATACATCACGAGCATCTGGTTTTCGTTGTTTTCTCTTGAATTTTTAAAGATTAGTTTTATAGAATGTTTAAATATTGCATAACTATGTCTTTTTTATTTATGCTGTGCATTCAAATTTTTTTAAACTGTATTTATTTTATAATGTAGTGACTATTTAGTCTATGAATGATAATAAATAATTTTAAAAATTTATAAATATTAGTATTAATATAGATATTTTCAATACATTTATCAATTTGAAATTATTTATATTTATTTAAAAATTATTTTATTTATTATATATAAAAACATAAATTTTATGTGTTGTTAATTTTGAAAATATTATGTTTATTATTAAATATTAATATTTTAATATGTAAATTAATTAAATTTAAAGTGAAAAATAATTTTTTTACTAATACATTCAGACTATTATAATCCACACCTTGCTACCATTATAAAAGGCCTCTTGACATTTCTTATGACTATTTTTTTTTTAAATTATGAAATAATTTTTTTAAAATGCCACTATTAACAATTTATATATTATGAATAAAATTTACTCTATTAATAGAATTTTTTTCATTTACATTATAATATTCATAATATTTAATATTTTAAATATATGTATGAATTAATTAATAATAAATTATTCTATAACAATTAGATTAAATTTTACTTATTACACATTTTTTTCAAACTTAAAATGTCAAATAATCTTTAGAGTATAATTTGTCCATGTATCTCTTTTACTCAATTTCCTCATTTTCTTTAAAAAAAAATCCTAAAATGTTCAAATGGTGAAAATTGTATATTATAATATCATTTTTTTTATGGGTCTATTTTGATTAGAGTGTTCTAAATGTAATAATGCAGTGATTTATCTTTACCATTAAAAAAAATGAAACTATAGATGATAATAAGTAATTAAAATAATTTAAAAAATTAATTATTATTGTCATTTATTTATTCTAAGAAGTTTAATTAATTTTTTTAAAAAATATAACAATCCACTTAAAAACTATTACATTGTAATAATCATGAAAAAAAAATCCAATCAATACAATATCCTTAATATACATTACAATATTTATAATGTGTATATTCAAAACTTGTATATTTATTACTTTTCATGAAAATATCATGTGATTAAATAGAGTTGGACTGTTGGAGTATTTTATATATAAGTAAAATAATTAGAGTTTCTAAAATTTATAAAATCAAGTATAAAAAAAAAAGTATAAAAAAAATTCAAGATCTTTTTAAAACAAGGATATCTCTTGAAACCTTTTATGTTCATTTATTCAAGTAATATTTTCCAATCAAACTAATAATTATTATTGAAAAAAAAAAAAATTATTATGAAAAATAATTTTTCTTTTAAAATTTTCTAAATTAATGTATTTAAACTTTAAAAATTAGAAAATTAAATATTATAAATTTAAAGATTGACTAAAGATTTTATCCAAAAAACTATAGAAACATAAATATACAATCTCATATAATGGATTTTCATAATAAGTAAAAATCTAAAATCAATTTGAAATTACAAAATTAAATATAATTTATTATTATACATGAAAAATAAGTTTTTAAATTAATATATTTAAAACTAGCATATATATATATATATATATATATATATATATATATATATATATATATATATATATATATATATATATATATATATATATATATATATATATATATATATATATATATATATATATATATATATATATCTTAAAAAATAATGCAACTAACAATTTACATTTATAATTTTAAAATAAATTATATACCATTATTTTTATGTATTTATTATTATTTAAAATTTGATTAAATGATTATGATTACCATTTAATTAGATCAAGGTCGGAAAAAAATTTAGTGTTGGGGTACAAACAATTAGGATTACTGTTAAAGTATGGTTACCTTTGAAAATGGTTCAATTATAGTTAGGATTTTTTATTAGGGTTTAATTAGGATTAGGATTATGGCTCAATTAAGGTTTGGATTAGGAGCTACAAGTTAATATTAGGGTTATGGTGGGAGATTAATTAATATTAGGGTTAGGGTTTTATTACGGTTAAGATTCAACTATGGTTAGGTTAGGATTCAATTGATGTTTAAAATTAGGGTTAGGTTGTACAATAAAGATTGGGATCAAGGTAAGGGTTGGGGCTAGAATACAACTAGGATTAGGGTTAGGGTTACAATTATGATAAGGGTTAATATTTAGTTAGAATTTAATTAGAATTTAAATTAGGGTTTATATTCAATTTGGATTAGGGTTCAATTAATTTTAGGAACAATTAGGGATGGGGCTAGGATTAGTTTTAGGCTAGGGTAAGGGTTCAAGTAGGGTTAGGTTTTAATAAGGGTTAGGGTTAGGGTTCAATTAGTTTTTTACAATTAAAATTAGGGTAGCCATTAAAATTAAGGTTAGAAAAAGTTATAATTATGAATAGATTTAGAATTATCATTAAGGCTATAGTTAGGGTTAGGGTAGAATTAAGATAATTGTTTGGGTTAGAATTCAATTAGTGTTAGGTTTAAGGTTAGGATTAAAAATTAATTAGGGTTAAGGTTAAATTAGGGTTCTAAGATAAATCTTGAGTTTAGCATTAGGGAAAAGGTTGGGCTTAGGGTTAGGGTTAAATTAGGTTTATGGTTTTTAAGAAAAAATTAGGGTCAAAATTAGGGTTAGGATTCAATTAGGGTTTCAATTAATGTTTAGATTTAATTAGGATTATAGCTCAATTATGGTTTGCATTAGGATAGGGTTAAATTCTAGGGTTATGGTATAATTAGGGTTAGGGTTCAATTAGGGTTCTTAACTAAATCTTTAATCCAAAACCTAACTATATAATGACCATAAAGCTAATGATATTTCTAAATCAAAACCTAACCCTAAGCATGACCATAACAATTATGCAACCCCTAACCCTAACCTTGACCTTAAAGCTAACTATAACCCTAATCTTGAGCAAATATTCATACTATCCCTTACCCTAATTTTGATGCTGACTTTAAGACTCATCTTAATGCTAATCATAACCCTGATCTTAACTAAATCTCAACCCTAACCCTAATCCTAACTATATATCTAGCCTTAACCTTAACCCTAACCCTAATCATGTCTCTTAACCCTAACCCTAACCCTAATGTTGATAACCTTAACCCCAACTATTACCCTAACCCTAACTATATCTCTTAACCCTAAACTTGACCCTAAACCTAAATGTAACCTTAATCCTAATGCTAATCCTAACCATAATCCTAAACTATTCTTCATTCTAACCTAAACATAATTTTGATGCAAACCATAACCCTCATCCTAATTTTAACCATGTTTCTAACCCTAACTATATCTCTTAACTATAACCATAAGCTTAAATATATATATATATAGCCCTAATCCTAACCTAAGCCCGAAACCTAACTATATCTCTTAACCCCAACCTAACCATGATCCTAACCCTAAACTTGATCAAGAATATAAATATAACCCTAATACTAATAACCTTAACCCCAATTATTACCCCAATCCTAACTATATCTATTAACCCTAAACTTGATTGGAGACCTAAAATTACCCCTAATCCTAATCCTAATTGTAACCCTAACCCTAATTTTTAGGTGAACCTTGACCCTCATCATAATGTTAACCATATTTCTAACCCTAACCCTAACCCTAACTATATCTCTAGCCCTAATTCTAACTTGAATCCTAAGCCTAACTATATCTTTGAACCCTAACCTAACCATAATCCTAACCCTAAACTTGATCCAAAACATAACTATAACCCTAATCCTGACAACCTTAACCCAAATTATTACCCCAACCCTAACTATATCTATTAACCCTAAACTTGACCCTAAACCTAATTGTAACCCTAATCCTAAGCTAATCTTGATGATAACCCTTATCGTAATTTTGATGCAAACATTGTCTCTCATCCTAATACTAACCCTAACCCCAATCCTAACTATATATTAACTCTAACCCTAACACTAACCTTAATTGTATCTCTCAACCTTAACCCTAACCCTAATCCTAACTAAATATTTTTTTCATAATCCTACCTAAATATTGATGATATAATATTTTTTATTATAATATTATAAATATACTAAAAATATATTTATAATATTTTAACTCAACATTTAGAAAATTAAATTATATATATTATTTTTTTAAATTGAATTACAAATATTATTCTATCATATAATAATATATTAATTATTATACTAATTTAATATAAAATATATAAATATAAAAAATAAATTATTTAGGATATTTCATGTTGCGTGACTCTACTAGCATATATATATTTAATAATATATATAAAATACACCGAGAGATATCCTTCTTGAGGTGCCTATTATAAAAATCAATTACTCAATTAAAAATTCAATAGACACCTCGAGAAGGATATCTCTTGGTGTATTTTATATATATATATGCTAGTTTATTATTATTCATAGACTAAATAGTCACTACATTATAAAATAAATACAGTTTTAAAAAAATTGAATGCACAGCATAAGTAAAAAAGACATATTTATGCAATATTTAAGCATTCTATAAAACTAATCTTTAAAAATTCGAGACAAAACAGCGAAACCCAGATGCCCGTGATGTATAAAAACAGACTTAAAATGATAGAATACTGAGATGAGCGGACATAAAAGTATTGACTAAAGAGGAAAAGACAAAAATTAATAAAAATAAACCATAAAATAATTTTATTGGGTAGCCGCACATTTCAATGGGCATTGAATGCAAACAGTACGTGATGGGTGACAGCCGCAGGAGGATGGGAAGAGCTGGAGACAACAGCAAGTACAAACGGGTAGCAGAGGGTTGCAGGTGCTTGCACGGGTGCAGCCATCAGATGGCATCGATGCCCATGGGTGCAAATTGTCACATCTATAGACAGTGCCCTTCTATTATCCCATGACACTACTTATCTTTTATTTATCTGTGGCTGAAATGATTCCATCTTCGCATGCGCAGTAATCTGTTACACAATTGCATGTATGTGCCGGAAATGGCTGCCATGGAAGGTGAAAAACATAACGGAAACAGAGAAACAGAAAAGAGCTGAACAGATATTTTATATTGATCAAAACATTACATTATCTAATTGGAGCTTCTACTCTTCAACAAACACCATTGCATACCCTTACAGCTCTACAGAGCCCGACTCATTGAGAATGATTTCAACAATACAGACTTGAACAATATATAGACAAATAACCATCAATCTATGCATTGCATTATTGAGCATGGGCTACGTATGGGCTGCTATCAGATAATAAATCAGAAGGGCAGATGAAGATAAGGATAAGGATAGACTATTCATAAAAGAAGTCTTAAATGAATTTGCAGCGCCTTATCTCTTTTCTGATGAACATGTCAGTGCATTTATTTGAGAAGGTATATGAAATGGTCTGGCTGAGAGAGTTGCTTGATGAATGCTAAAATGTAGAGGAAAAAGAATAGTGGTGAGAAGAGCAGCAAGCCTCGTGTGGTAGTCGTTCCCTACCTAGGGCAGGGGCATCTTATTCCTTTCCTGGAGCTCACAAAGCTTCTCGCCTCCCATGGCCTCATTGTTTCTTATATATCCACACCAGGCAACGTTGCACGTCTGCAACCTCAAGTGGACCAGGCAATCAAGGAATCGAATCCTGGCGTCGATATAAGACTGGTGTCACTTCCCATGCCTCCCATCGAAGGCCTGCCTCCGGGAATCGAAAGCTCCGAAAGTGTTCCGCTGCATATGACCGGAATTCTCATGAAGTCGTCCTGCAAGTTGGCTGGCCTGTTCGAGAAATGGCTGGAGCTGCAGATGAAAGATGCAGCGGACCAGATCCAGAATTCCCCGTCTCCTCCCGTTTGTATAATGAGCGACATGTTTATGTCATGGGTTCAGAACTCCGGCGCCAAATTGGTCTTCCCACTGTAGTTTTCCACACCTCGGGAGCATTTGCCATGCCTGTTATGCACTCGTTCATGAAGAACACGCCGCAGGAGAATGTGGAAGGAGACGGCGACTGTTTCCAGGTACCCAACCTTCCGTTCGATTTCAAGCTCCGTAAATCCGACCTGCCATTTATCATGCGGGACCCGGACGCGAATCCCATGCAAAGTTTCGTCACGGACGAGATCAATCGCAGTATGGAAGGAAGCGGGCTGATTTTCAACACGTTTTACGAGTTGGACTCGCTGGGGATCGATCATATTAAGAGCTTAACGAAGAGGCCTGTTTGGAGCATCGGTCCTATACTTCCCAAAAAGCTTTTCGACGCAGAGGGAGTCGAACGCGCAACCCGTGACAGCCGAGGAAAGGTCGCGGATATAAGTGAGGCGGAGTGCTTGCAGTGGCTGGATAGGCGAAGCCCTAATTCAGTAGTTTTTGTGTGCTTTGGAAGCCAGTCGTCTCTGAACAAACAACAGACAGAGGCGATGGCGAGGGGGCTGGAGGCGAGCCAGCAGGCCTTCATATAGGGTATCAAGCGCGTACCGGAGATAGATCTGCCAGAGGGGTTTGAAGATCGGACTAAGGATAGAGGGCTGGTCATGTAGGACTGGGCGCCGCAGCTCCTCATCCTCTCCCATCCTTCCACCGGCGCGTTTCTAAGCCACTGCGGATGGAACTCCACGCTGGAGAGCATATGCCTGGGGATTCCCATGATCACCTGGCCCGTGTTTGCAGAGCAGCCTTTCAACAATAAGTTTCTGGTAGAGCATTTGGGTATTTGGACGGCGTGGGGGACGAACATGTCTTGAAAAAAGCGGTGATAAAGCTTTTGGCGGAAGAAGAAGGGAAGATGATGAGAATGAGATCTCAGGAACTGCGCAAAAAGGCAAAAATGGCGGTTGAGAAAGACGGTTCTTCTCACGCAAACCAGCAGACCTTTAGAGAATATGTGCGCAAGCGGCAGGACAACTGGGTGGTCAGTCATCGCCCAGATGAAGAAGAGGGTAAGCCAGAAAAGAAGAAAACATGCCCTGTATTGTGAGGGAAGGAAGCATTCGACAGAATCAAATATTATTTAAACTAAAATGTACTTTATTTTCAGTACAAACTTGCAGGGCAGCAATGTAAACCTGTGAAGTTACAGTATTTCTATTTTCAGAAATCTTGTCCTATATTCTGAGCTTTTGCACAGTCTTGTGATCCGAATGTAATGGAAATAGGGGAGAGGGCCCAGTAGTCATGCACCCTAACTTCACACTTCTAATTATCCTACGTCGAAATTTCAAATCACTCCCAATTTTTTACAACAGCTTACTTGGCAAGTTCTCTGCTTATAACTAAGGTTTCAGGGCCACATCATCAAATATGATGCCACATCAGCATGCGTTTTTATCAAGGTGTCCAAAAAGGCCCCAAAAAATAGTGAGACCAATTCTCGTGCATTACATCATGAGTAGTTGAGCGCTGATGTGGTATCACATGATTGGTTGCTTTTTAGATCAAAAGCATACATTTTGTTTAATTATGGGTAGTCAAATCACAACTATTGGACATTATATAAACAACTATTGAGTATTATATTTACGATTGGGTGTGCGACTATTGGACCCCGCACGACTATTGGGCCCTCTCCCCTATATGAGTAGGTTAGTATTGGAAATATTCAAAGTGAAACTTGGATAAATAACATTAATGTAGACGGTTATTTTGAAATTTGATCACAAGATTATTAGAAAGGAATTCAAATGGATGAGATTGGTTTCCTTATCATGGAACTTGTCTTGAACGTAATGAAAATCTTGTTTTACTCGCATGTGACAATTTATTTATTTTTAATGTGGCGTTTCTCTATTTCAATTAATTTTAACTAGCGCTTGCACCTCAATAAGGTGCAATGGTTATGCCGATAGTAGAATATAATCTAGTAATATATTGAAGGGCATGGGAAAAGATCACAAGAAAGTGTAAATTGCTTTTCTTAAAACTTACTATTTATAGCAAAAGTCAATTGATGATGGGATGTGAGAAGATTTGAATATGAACAAATGGAACTTTATTTAAGTCAGCATGCTATGCTAAATGGTTTCACAACATAATATTTTTTGTACAATGAAATAAGACCTTAACTTAAAAGGTCGATTGGATTAATTATAGTTCTTGTTGGTTAATGATATACCTTGTGACCAAATGTAACACAATGAAAACTGCATGTTGCAAGAAAATATTCTTTATAATACAAAAACTATTTTATGACACATGAAAATCATGTAGAAGTTGAAAAACCAACTTCACAGTCCCCAAGAATCACCTGCAAGCAATCACCTATAGATATTCAGAACAACAAAGAAAGATGTTTTGTAACCTTCAGAGCAAGTTTATGCAAGCAAAAATCAGTATTATGATATTGAAAGAAATTGTCTTACAAATAATGCAAAAGCCTTCAAAAAGGCAATCATGCAAAAAAGCAAGACATGCATAACCCTAATCCTATTTTGAGCAAAAAAACAGCTCAAGTAGATAAGGATAATAATAACCTAGGAAAAAAAATATTCCTAAGTAAACTTATCATAAAGTGTAATTAAATAATTAATTACACCAACAATTCACTAACTCAAGAGATTGGTTATGTATAATATAATTGTTGGTGGTTGACAATGAGGTTCTATGATATATGTCATTTGTCTTCAAGACCTACAGAACAAAAGCAATGGAATGGTTAGCGAAAATCCCAACATTTTTTTTTGGCCTTGTCAATTAGGCAAATACAAATTATTTAATTTATAACCCCGCAACGAAGAGGCACTAAATCACACATGACTAGCATCAAGGAATAATCATCTCCCCTTGTTAAATATTAAAAAACCTTCAGTTACAATTTGTTAGGTCTGGATTTTACTTTTACACCTACACTACAACATTTTCCAAAATATAATTCCTTTTCAGATACGTCTTTGTTTGTATGTACTAGATTAGTACGAGTATTTTAAATATGATTAAAAGATGGACATAAATATTAAACTTTAAATGCTTAGAGGAAGACATCTCGAAGAAAAGTAACACTGACAGCACAACTTCAACTACAACACATTAATCAATTAAAAGATGATGCCATAAGCACATCTAGAATGCAACCTGGTATTGGGCTTCCCAAAAAGTTGACTTCTTTGCTTTTTGAATCATGGCTTACACTTATAAATTCTTCCAACGTATTTTTCTACAGCTCACACATTGTTTCTCAACTCCCTTCTAACAAGAGCTGGTAAGAATTTATGACCTTAGATTCAGTGACAATCTTGGAAGAATAAGGAAAGAAAAATATTAATATCATTCCAATTAAATTCTCATGTGTATGGAAATAATACTCAATTCCTAACACATTGATTGGACTCACTGCAGGCTCATTTGGTGTGCAGGCCCATACACACACTACGACTGCTCAACTGACCACTTCAGAGAAAGCTAGTAATTTTCTTGTATTTGCATGAATAGAGGTTTCCTATAGGAGACCCAAAATAAGCTTTATTGCCATTACACAACACCAAACTTACACGCCTTAGAAGAATGCAATTTGGAGTTGCGCCATGTCAAGTATCAATATCTTAACAGTACTAGCTCAATCGAAGGATAAACTAGATGAGAATGATGAAATGGTATCAATGGCTTCAATGTATAAGCATGTAGTTGTTGTTATTATTGTTTCTTTCACAATTAGGTAAAATAAAGGAGAGGGATCAATATTATTTGGCATTATTCAACGTGTATTATATGCATAACAAGGCGTATTTCACTCAAAAAAGAACCATGGCTTTAGAATCATAATGTTTATTATCTGTATTTAAGAATAAATGGCTAACATTAGGGTATATAGTTATTTCTCTCTTTAAAGAAAAAAAAATTATATTTATATTTTTGTTGTTGCCCACTTCTATCACTTAACTCTTGCTTAGAGGGGTATTTGGTTAGACCCCCACTATGCCCGTGAATAAGGAGGTTTCCCCATGTTCTAGTAGAACTTAGCCGCTACGTTGGGAATCAAATTTGGCTGTTATGTCAGAATAAGGTTTTATGGGTGTTTGAATATCAAGGAATGACATGAGATTCCACCAAGCTTCTCCTATTCAACTTATTTAAGAAAGAAAACATATGGTACATCAAGGTACAACATTAATGCCTCACAGAAGCTTCATAATCGCAAAGAGAACTCATATTTGGTTTACCTTCAATAGTCATCGTAATGGCTGCTAGACAAAGTAAGAAACTCCATTACTATATATGTGCATGATTATTTACATGTATACATATATTTGTGAAAGAAAAGATATTTACATATATGCACCTCAGATTCTTGATGTTTGTACTTACAAATCTACTTCAATGTCGATCTACAGTTCGACTATGATCTCAACAAGAACATTTCTCCCTTAGGATTCACTTGTATGAATCTTTTTCCATTCCCAGTTGTAGTTATTTGGTTTTCTGATAGAATGCATATGTATATAGTCACAACATTAAGGAAAATACTTCTAAATGTTTGCTCTTTTACATCTCACTAATGTATCCTTTTTGCATTGTCCTTAAACTGCCCTTGCAGCAAGCTTCTTTAAGAAATTTTAAAGGATTATAGACAATTAAATTATTAAATGTTGAGTGAGAAAAAAAATACCTTATATGCATACTAAACTAAAGGTAATTTTTTTATGGATTACAAGAGAAAGGTAGAAATATTTTTTTAATCCTATTTAATTCATTTCCAAAAGGGTCCCTAAGTCTTTGTCTACATCTCATAAAAGAATACTGCATTTATATCATTATATCTTTAGCAAAGAAGTTAACATATTCACTTTAAGCTTGATGTCATATGCAAGAGCCCACTTTTGTTAATATAGTCTTATTGCACTTATCCATCTAAAACACCATAAAATGTTTTCTTTTATGATATGAATTCAAGGTCCATCTTTTCACTATGAACAAAAAGAATAACTCTTTCATTTTACAACAAATTTACAAGTAGAACCCATGAGAAGTGAATTCCAACATCTTAGTCACGAAATTTTATAATAAATGCATATCAATGAATGATGCTTGCTCTCCACCCTACCATAATGGCATCATGGAGCCTCATAGGCTCTAGCCATACCCTTGAGCAAGGAAGTTTCTTAGCTCCAAGATGATACATGGATTTCTTTCAAATTTTTACAAGGGAATAAGGATAACATAGCACACAATTTCATTATCCAAGTTCACTACTCTTTGTTTCAACCATGACCCATGCAACATACCACCTTCTTACATCAATTAAATAAAGGGAAAATGGAAGTAAGGGAAAACTTATCTCTTTTCTATAGGTGAGGGGATTTAACTCTCTTATCCATCCTTCCTCTCCAAGCCAAGCCATCTTGATTAGTACCCTCCCAAAGAGGTGGGCTCATCTTCTCTTCTCATCCTCTCCACTATCTCTATTCAAGTTCTCCAAGAGGAGAAGTGGGTAACACCTAAATCTTCCATCTTCTTGAGATATATAGGGATCATCCAAACCTACACTCTTTCCCATAAGTGCTCACACGTGTGTGAGTCTTGTGCCAATTCCAAGAACTTTTGGGGAGTAGAAGGTTGAGAGTGACAAGTCACTCTTCCCCAAGCCCCGACACTTTTTGAATTTGTCACATTCATGAATGTGGACTTTTGAGGGGTCTTTTCACATTCCAAGGACAAGTTCACATGTGTCAAAAAGGTTCCAAACCCATAAGTATAGGTCCTAGGGGTCTATTCTTGTTCAAAAACCAAGGAAATTGATTTACTAATCCCTTTTTAAAACCCACACAAAAATCCATACGAATTTTGATCTTAACCAAGGGTTCCAATCCCAACCAAGCTCACATCACATGTCCTACAATTGGATTCTACTCAAACATAATCACCCAAACAATAATAAAACCTCAAACTCTTCTAAGTCAAATAGGGCTACACTTAGAACTTCCCAAAGATGTATTTGATTTGATTCCAACATAATTTATCTATCCTCCTATTTGCATATTCGATTCTTGAACTTTAATGTTAATCCCACAACAACTCACTTAATTTCCTGCACAACATAATTAAGCATAGTTAGACATGATAATAAACCACATTAATTATAAATTGAATCTTTATAACTTTATTCATGAATCATTCACATAGCTAATTACTCTTCCAATGTAATACAACAATTATCTTATTTCAAATTCATCTTATATGTTTGAATATCATACAATAATTCGTATGCACATACATCTTTATTAAGTAAAATAACAATGATACAATATAAAGTAAAAAATAAACTATAAGGTTACTATTAGACAATCATCTTCATATCACTCGCAAATTATCTAACCTTCTATTTAGGAGAAATATATAACAATTTAAGGTTGTATTAGTCACATGCAAAGAGAGGTCTTGCAGTATTCCTAATAAAATATGTTGTAGACACAAATCTATGTCAATAGAATCTAAATTATTTATTCGGCTCATATAATTTGCCACTGTTATATATATTTTCCTTTTTTAAAAAAAGTATAGTGAACTGAAACCTTTAGCATCTCATACTTAATTTTGAATTTTGAATGCATTTGTCATAATAGTTCAGTGTAATTCCCTTAGTATGGCAAGGAAAAATTTTGTTAGAATTTTAGGAAATTATGAAAACTAAGATGAATCATTCGTAATCTACCTCTATAGGCAAAGTATTTGCATGAACTATGTTAGAGATACCTATAATTATCTGATAGATAATGCATGTGCATAAGCTTTCTTATTTTATCTTGTCCTGGGCATTGCTTTTACTGTCTGAGACTTATGTATGCAAAGATGGTGTTTAACTTGCATGGCGTGGTTTCCTATTTTCAGTTCATGTGCAACTTGCAACTTATAGTCTATGTTACTATGATCTTTTAGAACATTAATATTAACTATTGTTATCCGCCATGACTAGTGCATGAATTATTTTGTTATTGATTTGTATAAACTTCTGATTTGAATGATATTTGTCTAATAGATTTGTTAGTGAAAATTTGCATATGCTAACAGATTTATATATATGCAATTATATTATAAAATAGAAAGTTTCAGATTATCTTATTTTTAGATAAAATTTAAAACATTTATATATGTCAAATATATTGTATAATATATCTCCAACTCTTTATTTTAAGAATTAGATAGTATGAATAAAGTTGGCAATGATATATTAGTAGTCATGTAACTCTTGGTTACAAGTTTTACTTTAGAAGATTAAAGTTTAAAAAAATTGTGTAAAACATTCTTTCCTTCCAGAGGTTAGGAAAGATTGATTTATAACATAAGCATTCATTGTTTATGCTTTGGTGTTCAATTATTATGAACTATTTGATATATAGTCGTCCATGATTTATTGTTGCCTTTGTGGTATTTGGGAAATATTTAGTCTTCATATGGACTAGAGGAGAATATTCTTGGCTTTGCCTTAGTATGTTATGGCTATCCCATGTTATTTATGTTATGTCGTGTTTTTAGAAAGAGTGGCTTGCAATAGGGGCCAAAACTCTAAATGGTTGTTAGGGTAACCTATCGTAGATTTTGTAATCTAGTGGAAACCTAACAAATGTACTAGGGGTTGGGTAGAATTAAACATTAATTCAGATAAAAGTATGCCTCACCTATTTTCTTAATGCCTGTTAAGATTGAGGAAAGGTTGAAAGGGCCTAGAATGGAAAGTCGCCTATCTTGTCTTCTTGAAAGATGGAGCGACTCCACACTAGTTTGCATAGGGGCTGGGAATTGGTAGAGAATGCTAGGGTAACACTTGGAGAGGGTGAGTAGTCTATGAAGATTCACCAAGGTAACCTATACATAATGCCTCGCCATGTAACCCTAGAGGAAGTTGCAATTAACTACTCAAACGTAGTAATTTTTTATTTTATTTAAGTACAAATAATAAGCAAGTTCACTACCCATTGCAACAACCTCTAAGGTTATGAGACTGGGATTACTTTAAAACCCAAACAAGAAACATTAATTGAAACCATAACATTTAATTACTTAAAGAATTAAGAATGCATATATTCCATATATGATAAAATTACATCCAAGGCATAAGAGATACCACATGTTTCCAATAATATAATTTATAATACGATTACAACACTCATTCCTTGAATGAGGTAAATCAAATAAGCAAGGTTAAAACTTACATCTTCCACCTCGATAACCAATGAGGGGTAATAATATACAATATCAACTGAAATGAATACAACATGAAAAGGATCTGGATCCCATGAGCTCTCCAATTGGAAAACTCATCCACACTAACAAGAAGATGACCCAATGGATTAAGGTGCACGTTCCACCCAACCATGTGTGAAGTACCCTAAATCTGCAAGTAAGACCAACCTCAAAAACTCATTAGAAGGGTTAGTCTAAACATACAAATCTACAAATACCTCCATGAAATAAAATATCTATGCTAAAGAAATGCCACAAGTAACAAAAACAACATCAAGAAGACATTTCAAAAGCAAGATAATCACCTATTCCATGTTGGATTGGTGTCACATGTGCTAGTGACCCTTTCCCAATCCTTGATTGATAAGCTAGTGATAATGATGGACAAGATCAAATCTCAAATGAAGAGAGTGACCTTGCATGATCTTGGAGATGAAATACTAGGATTGTGGATTGATAGTGGACAAAATCATTTCTCCATGTGAAGAGAATGACTTTGCAGAAAGATTGTGGAGAGATGGTGAAGGGTTTGATAAGAGATGAAGCCTCTAGTTTATAGATTTTCAAATGCTAAGAGTGTTGAAAATGGACCAATGTGGGACAAAGATCAGGCCAATAAGATAAGGCCACTTGTCAAGTGATGATAGGCCAATGGTTGTGCAAGATTTGGGAAAGAGTGCCCATGAGGAGGAAAATTTGAATTCAAATTTGCAATGAATGTTGAGTTTGACCTTTGGAAGGGACATGTAAGAGACATGTAAGGCCTCATAAATGCTCTGTTGGGTGTACATGTCCACTTGGGGGGAGATTCAAACTTGGAGAATATTCTTCCTTTATGCCAAGTTGAAAATAAATATTTTGATAAATCAATTAAATGCAATTTCATGTGCAAGTGGCCAAATCTAGAGAATGCAAGTGGGTGAGATTAGCATTAGATCAGGGATTAATTAGCTAGGATGATGATTAGGTTGATTTGACCACTTTGACTTGATTTAGGGATTTAAATCAAATCAAAGGGAGATGAATGATGCTCTGAGATTTAATTAAATAAATGATTGATTTATTTAATCAAAGAGATGATGATAGGATCAAGTTTGATTTATTTGATTTAAGTTGATGAATTTACCCTGATGAATGGATGAGTGTGATTTTGATCAAATGCATAATGCTAATTTTGCATGTCTACAATGTGATACCCGAAGGCTCACCCCCCATACTAGGAGATAGTAACAAGGAATTCCTATACAAGACCATCTACCTCTAGACACAGGCTAAAACATACCTGAACTAAAAAAAATACAAACACAATAACACTTAACACAATGGTTACAATGCTTCCAGAGAACAATGATCATCTACACAGTACAACAAACTAACTTTGTGTTGACATAGAGAGAGTTTCACACATCATTTTCTATGAGTTACCTTGGTTCAACCTTCCTAGGCTACCAGACCCCCACTTGAGTTGCCCTAGCTTGCCTCTACCAGTCGTCAGACCCTCATACAAAATATGCATCTCATTTCATCTCAAACCTTAAAAGTGAATGAGTCATGAGAGGGGCATTCATTATCTTAATTAGTCTAAGAGATTTTTCATTAATTCATTTTAATTTATCACTTACTTAAACCCAAGTGAGTTACCCTAGTGCCCCTTTGTATGCTAGACTCCCACAAATAACCACTCTCCTATCAACAACACACATGGTACAAAACCACAATTTAATGGGTAAACTAGATAAGACAACCACTCCAATACAAGGAGGCAACAAATAATGAAAACTCACTCCAAACACTGGAGGAGACAAAATACATAATCCACTCCTTCTAAAGGAGGCACAAACCACATCAATTACCCCTAATTCAAGAGGCACAAATCATCCTCGCTTGAGAAAATCGGGTAAAACAAAAGGATACATCTATACACACTACCCAAGACAATTCACAAAATGAACCAACACATAAAACATCCCAACCTAGAAAACTCCTCTAGAAGACTTACTAACTTGATTATCCCACTTTTCCCAACAGCGAGAATGAACGAAAACATCACTTAGAAAGCATTTCAAAAAACTCAATAAACTTTAATGTTAGGATTTCCTAAATCCAAGCCAAGCAATGACATAGTGCATGAAATTAATTAAATAATCAACTTTATTTGCACATACTCCAAAGTGAATCAAATCACATTGGCAACATTAAGGAACTTAAACTAATAATTTAATTCCATGTTTTCTTGATTATTCATAATAATCAAAATCAAATTTTTAAATAAATCATTTGATTATAAAATCAAATTTTGCCTCTATTGTAATGAAAATAATCATTTTAAAAGAAGTTATATTTAATATAACTATATATTAAATATACATATAAAAGTATATACTTAATGTATATACAAATATATAATTATTGTTTAAATATATAAATATTTTTAAATCAACCAATTTAAAATTCCACATTCCAACTTATTTTAAAAAATGCATAATAAATCCATTATATATATGCACAATATATTATATATATAAATAATTATAAATAATTTATTTAAATAATATTATAATATATATACATATAATATATATATATTATATATATAATATAAAATTATAATAATATATATATTATATAAAAAAA
Organism: Sequoia sempervirens; assembly: GCA_007258455.2. Taxonomy (NCBI): domain Eukaryota; kingdom Viridiplantae; phylum Streptophyta; class Pinopsida; order Cupressales; family Cupressaceae; genus Sequoia; species Sequoia sempervirens. Next base: position 645,615,803 of record VDFB02281492.1, read on the forward strand.
TTAAAAAATTAAAAATGAAAAAGGGGGTCTATTGTTGTTGCATAGCCCCCAGAATAGGGGATCCAACCCCTCTCCAACATGGGGTCACTGTTCATGTGCTCCTACAGAGGCTCGCCTTCAGGTGTTGATAACTGATATGCCCCTGACTTATAGCTTGCTATGATAACAAATGGTCCTAGCCAATTGGGTTCAAATTTTCCTTTGTTGTTTGGATTTGGGATGTTCTTCTAATTCTCCTTTAGTACCAATTCTTTGAATTGAAAGGTCCTACTTCTAATCTTCTCATTATAGCTCCTCTTGAGTCTATTCTGATAGACTTGCAAATTATTTAAAGCATCTATACACTGCTCATCAATTAGCTCCAGCTCATTCAATCTTGATACTAGGTATTCATCATCTACGATGAGGTTTTACAATGATATTCTAAGTGGCAAGAGCTCAATCTCAATGGGTAATACTACCTCTAATTTGTAGACCAAGGAGAGGGGAGTGACACTTGTTGGTGTGTGGATGTTGGTTCGATAGGCCCAGAGGGCAGGATTTAGCTACAGATGTTAGTCATGACTTGCGTCATTGACTATTTTCTTGAGGATTTTCAAAATGGTTTTATTGGTGACTTTTTCTTGCCCATTTCCTTAGGGATAATATAGGGTGGAAAAGTGATGTTGGATTTTAAATTTTTCACATAGATCACGAGCATCTTGATTGTTGAATGGCGTTCCATTATCTGAGATAATAGCTTGGGGAACACTATACCAGCATATTAAGTAGTTTAGGATGAACTTTGATGTCTATTTTTCAGTGATATATGTCGTGGAGATGGCTTCCACCCTCTTAGTAAAGTACTCAGTGGCAGTTATGATGAACTTGTGGCCATTAGATGAGGTGGGAGTGATTTTTCCAATGAGATCAAATCCCCACTGTGAAAGGTCCATGGTGTGATGATGTGATGAAGTTCTTGAACTGGAGCATGGATGAGGTCCCCATGCTGCTGACATTATAGGCACCTTTTGACATAGTCATGTCCTTCTCTTTCCATTGTAGGCCAATAATACCCCATCCTCATTAATTTCTTGGCTAGGGTCATTCCACTCGAGTGTGAACCACAGAAGTCATTATGCATCTCAATTAAAGTAGTCAATGCCTCCTCATCATTTAAACAATGTAGTAGGGTTCCTTCTATGCTCCTACGGTAAAGGGTATTTCCTAGGATGACAAACCAGGATGATTTCTTAACAAAGGTTCTTTTTAGGTTCAGGGTTAAATCAATAGGTAGGACACCTATTCATAGGTAGTTATAAATTTCATGGTACCAGGGATCATCAGGACCAATGATTTTGTACACAAATTCCAATTTTGCTACCTCAAATGCAAGCACAAGAAGCTGCTCTAGAACCAAGAATTCATATTTTGGGACATTGTGAGGGATGTCTAGTAGCGATCCAATCATTGCAATGGCATGTACTACTCTATTGTTTGCTCTGGGAATCTACTCAAATGTGATATCAATGAATGCTTCTTTGAGGCTTTCTACCATATTTTTGTATGGAGTCAATTTATCATCTTTAGTCTAGTATTCACCATTCACTTGATTTATTATCAGCTAGGAGTCTCTGTATACTCTGAGGGCCATGATGTGCCACTGTACTACTATTCTAAGATCTATGGTTAAAGCCTCATATTTTGTAATGTTATTAGTGCAGGGGAATGCCAATTTGTAGGATCTTGGTATGCAATCCCCTTGTGGGGTGATAAAGAAGACACCAACTCTTGATCCATCTATGTATGAGGCATCATAGTACATGTAAATAAAAACCTATTAATGCTCCTATGGAATAATGCGCAATGCCTCTCAAACAAGATAACAAAACAAACTAATTGGAAGCATAAAAGAAGCACAAATGCATCACTATCCTAGAGTGGATTGGTGTCACATTCTTGTGAAAAGTGGCTTTTTTCAAACCCTTGACAAGCTCAATGATAAAATTCCTTGAAGATGAAGTGGACAAAATTAGATCTCAATGTGAAGAGAGTAACTTTGCATGAATTATGGGTGATTCAATGTAAAGGATGAGTTCTCTATTTATAGGAGAGGATGATGGAGAGACATGAAAAATGGGTAAATGTGGGACAAAGATTCAACCAATAGGAAGGAGCCACTTGTCACCATGTGAATTGGCCAAGGGTGTGCAAGTTTTGGTGAATGTTCCAAAAAATGACATTAGGTGGCCTTTTCAAATTTCAAATTTGGCTTGTTGGAGGGAGAAGAAGTGGTTTTAAATTCCCAGTGGAGGACATGTAAGAGGAGAATTAATGCTATGTTGGAAGGGACAAGTCAACTTGATTTGATTTCAAATTTGAGAGAATATTCTTTATTATGCCATGTTGAGGGAAAATGAAGATTTAATAAATCAATTAAATGATTTATTTGTGCAAGTGGGAAAAGCTAGAGGATGGGATTTGCATTAAGATTAGATTTAATCCTATTTTAGTTAACTTAAGTGAAGATTAGGTGATTTGACCTTTTTACTTTAGATTTATGGATTAAACTAAATCAAAACAGAGATGGAAAATGAAAAGATTTAGTTAAATAAATATTTGATATATTTAGCTAAAGGGATGATTAAAGATGAATTTATTTAATTTAAATGGGGGAATTTACAGATTGAATTTAATGAACTAGATTTATTTGATGAATGGATGAATATGAATTAGTTAAATGCATGATGCTAATTTTACATGTCTACATTAGTAATAATATATTAATGGGAATAATTTAATAATAAAAATAATCTAATATTATAATAATTAGAATAGTATAATAGTAATATCAAAATAATAATATTATAAAAACTATGTTAATTTTAATATTAATAATAGATTACTAATATTAATAATAATATATTAATAAAATTATAAAAATATAATATAATAATAAAGTAGCATAATCTAAATCGATATATTAAATAATATTAAATACATAAAAAAATTAAAATATTAATATAATAATATTATTATATAATAAAAATATAATACAGATAATCATGAATAATAATAATACTAATAATAATAATAAATAAACAAAAATATTTTCTAAATGACCTACCAATTGACCTCCTGTACTATACAAATGTACACAAAAATAATTAATTTATTTCCTAATTAACTTTACAGAGCTCTTCAACATACTAAAGAACAATAAAATGTAACATTTGCACTAAAAAGATATCTTCTCTTGAAAAGAGCAAGTTGGATCTACTTTCAAAACCATTGATTTCCTAAGAGTTCCTTTCATGTAAGTAATTTCTAATCTTGATAGCTAATAATTCTTCCAATACATATGTATTGAGACACCAAATAATTGAAATTTAATATAATAAAAACTAAAAACATTTCATCTCACTACAAAAGAAGGGCACCATCACAAAATTGTGTGAGTATCAAGTTAAATATACAATGCAATATAGCTTACCACTAAAATTTTTTTTGGAAAACTAATTCTATGCTAAATGGTATTCATCATACCTACATATTAGCCTACACTTAGGTCCTTGTCAATGCATCAACTAGAAAGGACTTAACCCATCATTTTTGAGTAAGAAGTAATGAAGTGTAACCTAAACTACATGGAGAACAACTAGATAATCTACATTGTCAACTTGAATCTAATGGGTGACACTTGGATCCTAACCTCAAAGTGATCAAATTATATAAGAGGAACTTGTTTGGTAGAATTACCTAAGGAACTATTGTCATGGCTTTTTATGATCATAGAATATCCACAAAATAGATTTGTTGAAAAGTCTTCAAAAACTTTCAAAGAAAATGCAATCAACACATATATATTTAGTCTCACAAATGTTTTCCTACCTTCTCCTTAATTGTGCTAAAATAGGAGCTTCATAATAGGGTATTGTATCTATCAAAACACAATGGAAGAGGATTTAGTTAGATTTCATGGATGCAAGTTTAATTATTAATTTCTCTTCTCTCAATATCTATCTTCCTTTATATCTCTTATCTCTCACTCCCTTTACCTCTTGGTCACTCTATCTATCTACATCTCTACATATCTTTTTGTCTTCATCTCTCTCAATATGTGTTTGTCTCTCTCTATCTCCCTCTTCCCTCTTTGTATATGCCTCTCTTTCTTAGGTCCTCTCTCCTTATATATTATAATAATACTAATAATTTAATAAAATAGTAATAATATTACTAATATTTAATTATTAATGATATAATATTTAGGATAGTATAATATAATATAATATTAGAATAGTATAATAGTAATATCAAAATAATAATATAATATTTTGCTAATAATAATATTTTAAAAAATAATATTACATGGGAATTATTTAATAATAAGAATAAACTAATATTATAATAATTAGAATAGTATAATAGTAACATCAAAATAATAATATAATATTATAAATAGTATAATAATTTTAATATTAATAATAATACATCAATAAAAACATAATAATATACTATACCGATAATGTAACATAATCTAAATTGATATATTAATTTAAAAAATATAATAGTAAATACAAAAAATTAAAATATTACTATAATAATATTATTATATTATAAAAATATAATAGAGATAATCATAATGTAATAATAATACTAATAATAATATATATAAACAAAAAAAAAATCTAAATGACCTATAAATTGACCTCATGTATCTAAAAAAAAAAGAAATTTTTTTTAATTGACTTTCCAATCTCTTTGGCATACCCATTGCACACCAAAGTGTGATTGCTAGTAATATAAAATATTTTACATAATTTTTTTCACTTATTAAATAAATTTTTTTCACAATTTATTATTTTCTTCACATCTCAAATAAAAGACATTTAAATAACCAGACTGTCATAAAATTTTCATATAACAAATAAAAATATCATGAAATTGACCTTAAGATGAAATATTTCAACTTTATAAAAACAATCAAAAACTTAACAAAATAACCTTAAAATCCTAGAGGCCAATAAATATATGGTCAAATATTGTGACTTAAATGTTGTTCTCTTAAGTAGAGAAAACTGCAAAAGCATGTCCTACTTTAGGCAAGGAAGTCATTTCGAAGAATATTTTACTTTTTCATTAAAATATAATTTATTTATTTTTTTTTTAAAATAATTTATTTAAAAGATTGTTGATTTAGCAAAAGTAAATTGATAAATAGAAGGTATTTTTTATCGCATGTCAAATTGTCATAATGCTATGAAGAATCAATCATGTAGTTTTACTAGTCAAATCTATTGACCTATATTTCATAAGTAGTGATTCACAAGAACCCATTTCTCGTGAATAGACCATTCATTATCATAAGAGATGGTTTCTTGTGAACCACTACCCACGAAACATGGGTCAATGAGTTTGACTCCTAAAACTACACAATTGACTCTTGATAACAATAACACAAAAAGTAAATTGAGTTTGACAAGTATTCATCTGATATTTATAGATATGGTGTTCATCATATATATAAATTATTTTCTATTATTAATAATTAATATGAGAATTCAGATTACATAGATTATACATTTGTAATAATATGTTTGTTCATATAAATTGTTCAAATGTCAATATATTATTCATATATTAATCTAAGCTTATGAAAACATAGAAAATATAAAATATACAATAATATGTTAATTATTATACTAGAAATATGGTAACAATGAATCTTTCCGGCTGCGAACAAGATTGATTAGATACTTAATCGTATCTTCATCGCAGGGAAGGATGAGTGGCCTGTGAGTGTCAAACCCATATTCATCCTTGGCCTTTTCCAGCAAAGCGCGGAACAGAGAATGATTTAAATGGCTAATTTGGATGGTACGTCTTTGGGAACCAAGCTCTGTGAAAAATCCACTCACGACAATATACAGTTTTGTAACCGGACACAGAAAACACCCAGCTGGCGATGTTGCCGGTTTGGTTGAAGCAGCAGCTGCCCGAATTTGTTGATCTTCATTGTAATAACTTAGCCTGCAAATTTCAGAGTAAATATTGAGACACAGTTGTGAATGTTTGAAAACATCTGATGGAGCGAGGGGCTATATATATGTGTAAGGAAATTGGATGGCTTCACGACAGTATTATCAATTTCTGTTGTCCCTCAGTAGCAACGTGAGAAATGGGGATTGGATGTCCTCACGGCCTGCCACATTGAATGCAACTGATCTTAAGTAAGATACGTAAAGTGGGCCAAACGTTTTTTGGGATCCCTCGTGTACAACTACCTGTGAATGTCATGGCCAATAAGGTTTTGATGCCTGTATTTGCATTCCTTTCTTCTTTTTGCAAACATCATTTTTACACGAGAATTCAGTTTTGGGTGGATGGTGAGAAAATGTTCAGGTAAATTTACAGTGGTTGTAAAGTGGAACATCAGTCTCAAGTTTACTTTAAAGAACATAATTTCATTTTACACAACTTGTTTTAGAAGCTTCTAGATCATTTTTCTTAAACAGCGGATGAATTCTTGGTTGCCTTCATTTTCTCTTTTACAACATTGAACACTTCACCAAAACGACGACATTTTTGTTAGAATCAGGAGAAAGTGTTTTGGAGAAGTTAGTATCTAGTTTTGGTTTGTGGAAGATAGAACTCAGAAAGATTAGAGAATATAGAGTTGGAGTCAGAGGATTTTTTTGTGTGGAAAGTTGTATTGGTGTATATGATTTTACTGAATTTAACTATTGGATAATATCATTTTAGAAGAACATGTGTAAATATATAAAAAAATTGATTTTCATAGAACGATGAGCTTCATGTTGCGTTAGCAATTTGGTACCCATAGATTTATGTGATAGAGACAAGAAACTAATCTTATCATATATTGAATTGACATCTAACATGAAATAAATGAACTATAATTTATGATACATGTGAAACTAATTTTTTTTTTAGATTAAACTGTTATAGAAGTGAATATATCTATTCAAAATTATGATAACTAAGTCATAACTTATATCAAATTTTCTATTTTTATT
>VDFB02281492.1:645622918-645664599 GCA_007258455.2 Sequoia sempervirens
TTTTAGTAGTTATTGTAATTTAATACCCCTCATTTGTATCGAGATGGAAGATGTAATTTGTAACCTTGTTTATTGGATTTACGTCATTCAAGGAATGAGTGTTGTAATCGTATTGTAAATTTATTGTTATTGAAAACATGTGGTATCTCTTTTGCTTTGATGTAATTCTATCATGTATGGAATGGTAAGCAATGCTCTTAATTTGTTAAGTACTAAATGTGATGTTTTAATTCATGTTTCTTGTTTGGTTTTAGCACTGCCTCATAACCTTAGAGGTTGTTGGCAATGGGTAGTGAAATTGCATGTTATTTGTACTTAAACAAAAAAAAAGTACATGTTTAAGTAGTAAATTGAAACTTCCTCTAGGGTTCCGTGATGTGGCATTACACATGGTATCAGAGCTCGGGTTTAAACACTGGGTACTTTAGGATAATGTGGAACCCATTAAGCTGTTAGTTGCGTAGGTTATACTCTAGGCACTATGAGCCATGGCATTGACCTAGGTGCTTTGTTCGTTAGTTTATGATTTCCTTTTGGGTTGATCTCACTTGTCTACCTAGAAGTTTTTGTGAGGTGGTGTAGGTCCAATGGTGCAGGAAGCCAATGGAAAGGATAGGACCCTCAGTGTAGTGCTCAATGTACCCATATCCTTCCTACTGGAAGAATGCGTTATGGAAAATTGTGTAGTGTGTGGATTTGGTCTGTTGTATGTGGTGGACGACAACCAATTTTGTTGTGGTTTTTTCCCCTTGCATGTCTTGTTGATGAATGATTTTGTGAGGGTTAGTTAGGCCTGTGAGCCTACCAAGAAGTGTGTTTTGATTGGTTTCCTTCTTGATGTATGGCTCTTTCGTTGTGTAAAGGGATGTGACCCTTGAGTGGTTCTTGATTGTGGTTGTAGTGTGTTTGTTGGGTGTGTTCCAAGTGCTTGTTGGGGTGAGATAGTCATAGAACCTCTTTCCTTGAGTGCCTTAGTATGTCATTTTAGAGGGTTGAGTTTTCCAACCTTGACTGTGAGTTGTGGAGGAATGATGCCTCCTAGGTCTTGCCTTACCCTTAAGGATTGGAGTGATTCCCTTGGTTGAGAGTCTTTTGAGGTTGAGATTGATTACTTCCCTATATCCTATGTTGCAAGTGAGCATGTTGGACCTTAGCTTGTTGGTGGGTTATAGGTGACATGTGTTGCCTAAAATTACCCTTGCTTGGTTTCTCTGCTCATGTTGTGGGAAGGTCGGTTTGACCTTGAGGGTGCAAAGAAGCTCCTTTGGTGTATATTCTCTTCTGGAGTCTTGTTGTTTTTCTTCACCATGCAAGTATTTGATGCATGTTTTCTTGAGCTTTACCTCATTGTGCAAGTGATTGCTTGATTGACCCTATGTGGTTTTGGAGTTGCTTTTGCATGTTATATTGCTTTGAAATTATAAAATATGGTAATAGAAAATGAATGATCATGTTGTTAGTTCATAGAGATTTGTGCATACTCTCATATGGTTGATGCATTTGTGTGAAAGTGATTGTGTGATGATGAAACCATGATTGCATTCGTGCCTATGCTAGAATTGTAAATATCTCTTGTCTTTTCTCTCTTTCCATTGGTTTAACGAAGATGTATGTCCTTGAGTGTGTGGTGTATTGAAACCCATGGTATGTTGTATCTTATGAGAAAATGCTTATGTATTTATGAAGGTTTGTTTTATTAGATCAAACCTTGGGTAAAGGACCTAAGTCCCCAAGTTGCATTCATAATCATGGAAAATGTATAATATGAATAGAAAATCATTTTGCAGTAAGTAAAAGTTTAGAGAAAAGGGATTAGTGAAACCATTGCATGTTAATGATAATTTCATAATAGGTGCATCTTGTAGGTGAGGCCTATAGTCCCCAAATTTATTGTTAATTCTTAAGAAATCATGAGATGTTAAATTATTGTACCTGGATTTAAAATGCAAAATGGTAAATGTATGTTGAAGTGTTGCATACCTTGTTTTGGGTAAACATTGTAATGCTATTGCACTATGTGTGGGAAATAAATGTGTTTATCATATGTGTGTAGTAAGGTGATTTACTGCTTGATAAAAGTGAATGTGAATGTGAGAGTTATCATGGAATTATTGATTTACTCCTTGTAGCATTGTGATATTTTGTATGGATTATTTGTGATGGACTTGGCTTTTAGGTTCATGAATTCTTGTATCATGGATTAGTATGTTGCTTTCTAGTGTCCAGGTGGACCCATGTGTGGCCTTGCAATGTATTTTGGTGATGTGTATTGGTGCATATGTGTATTATGTATGTTAATCCCTAGTTATGTGCTTTGGAGATTTGAGTTTGTGTACCTTGTCTTATGTCATGGTGTGTATCTGTACAAGATCATGCCACCTAGGCGAGGTCGTGGTAGAGGTTGTGGCCGTGTAGGTGGTCGAGGAGGTAATCAGTAGGATGCACCTCCTATTGTACCCATGCCATACATCGTGAGGAGCATCAAGCTTCTCAGTTTGTACTATTGGTTGGTAATCAACATTAGGATCCACCAGGGATTGGGGATGCTCTGTTGGGTTGTTTCTTGGAGGAGACTCTAGCTCTTCTGGGTCCAAGATAGGATAGAGATCATGATGCTAAGGGCGAGCAACAACAAACTTTGTAATCAAGGCAACAAAATCCTCAGTCCCAACGTGATAGAAGTTAGAAGTAGAAGAAGAGAGATCGAAGTAGGATACGATCTCATTGTGATAATAACAATCAGTCTGCTCAGAGATCTCAGTCAGCGTTCAGTGGTGGTGGTCCTCCACAACCTAGTGTATCTCCAGGTGTTCGGGGATTCAATAGAGGGAAAAAATGTTTCACTTGTGGTCAGCAAGTGCCTTCTCAGAGTGGACAGTATTAGAGTTCACAGTCTACCTTTAAGGGTAGTGTCTAGTAGTCGAGTGCACCTCCTGGAGGTAGAGGTTATGGTAGTGGTACTAGGTGTTTCGCGTGTGGCCAGTAGGGTCATATTGCTTGAATGTGTCCCAACAGGGGCACATATGGGTTTTCTCAGGGACAAATGGCATCTGAGCCGACAGTAGGAGATGCAAATAGATCGCATAGGGAATTTACTATGGTGGATAGCCATCAGGCCGAGCATCTGGGTGCAGTTTGTCCTTCGGCATCAGAAGTTGATCCTCAGGGATAGAGGTACTGAGTAGGTTAGGGTCTAGTTGGTTTGAGGGAGTTCTATCCCTATTTGTTTGCAAGATTCCAGGAGTAATCCTAACCCTAGGGGGGAGGATGTAGCACCCCTCCATTTTGCTCTTTTGATCGAACAACGTTCTTCTATGTACGCTTTATTTTGGTTAGCACTTTGACTATGGTACTTGGTTCTATTTGATCACAAATGTTAAGCGATGCGTATGTGATATTTTGATGTGATGGAATTTTACTTTGATGTTATCACAATGGCATGTTTTGAATTAGCGTAGCGGATATTTAATTAAAGATGCCTTATGATTTTTATTATATTGTAGATGTGAGACTCGTCAGTTAGAAAGTCTGTATTGGTGAAGGGGACAAGATTGTATCACTCACTTGTGAGCGCCCTACAATTCTGAGATTTCCTCTTCACGATGTGTTTTATTATATCATATATATGCATGTTTGATATACTCTTTGTTCACAGGTTGACAGGTACCATGACAACGACTCCACCCAATTTCACAGGTTTGAGCGTGTCCATTGACCAATGGTAATTGATTGGGAGATAGTAGCTAGGTTTTTCATGCCAAGTCATCACCCTAGTCATAGTGTGTCGTCGGGTTGTAGTTGGGTTTAGTTGTTTTAGTGTTGTCCCTTTCACCTTGGTTATTTATTTAATTTCATATTATAAAGGTTATTAAATGGTGGTTGTAGTTAAAATGATAATTAAATATATCTGGTTGCAATGTTCAAATGTTATTTATTTTATTGATTAATTTAATTTAATTAATAAAATAATCTAATCTTGGATTAGATTTAGTTTATTGATTAATTAAGTTAATGGTGATAAATTAAATTAAGTTAGTTGTTTTGGCATTATTGGATATTTAGATTTAAATTAAAAAAAAATGGAAATATGTTTTAAATTGCACTTTTTGAAAATTAATATGTAAAATAATTTCTTTACAAAATTTTGAATTCTTTTTGTAAAAAGAAATTTTAAATGCATAAAATTCCATTTGGAAAGCAATTTTGTTTTAAATTTTTTTAAAAAAGAAAATATCTCCAAATTTGCAATAAATTTGGTGGATGGGATATTTTTAGGGGTTTGACTAAATTTGGGGAAACTCTATGAGAACAATTTCAATTTCATATTTTTTTTAATTTTCAATTTGGTGGAGAGTTTTTTTGTGGCTTTGTTTGGATTTGAAGAAGAAGGTTGAATTTCTTGTGTGGGCTGGAAAAAGATTTGGAAGCACCATTTGAATCCTTCAAGCTTTCGAGAAAAAACCAGGTTCTTCCTTTGATTTGTTTTCTTTCATTTTGAAAGAGTTTCAAATTTCATTATGTTGTTAGAAAATTTGTAAAATTCTGTTTGAAGTTCAATGAAAACCCATGTAAATTTGTTTCAAAACTTGCAAACTTCTGTTGAAATTAGGGGAAAGGAAACAAAACAAAAATCAAACAATGGAAAATTGAAAGAAAACCAAAAGAAAATTTATTTTCAAACTGAAACTTAAACCCAGTTGTTGTGTTGACAATTTTTTTTTTATTGCAAAATTTTGTTGAGCAATTGCACAATTTGACTGAAAATGAAGATTTTAGTTATATATTTATAAATATACATGTGTGTGTGTGTGTATATATACATACAAGTATATTTTATAAATATAATGTGTTTTTTTTAATTCTGGAAACAAATTGGTTTCCAAAAAATTTACATAGGAATTTTTTTTCTGTATAGGGGTCTGCCCTATTTTCATTTATTGAAAGAATTTAAAAAAAATATATATATTAAAATAATGTTTTAATGGAGTTTGTGAGGGGAGTGGGGGTTGCCCCCACAGTCGCCCCCATGGGGGAGTGTTGCCTACATAGCGCACCCCCATTTGGGGGGAGGCTGTGTGGGCAGCCTGCCTCTCCCTTTTGGGAGGGGCTGCGGCCCAATAATGTGTTTTGTTTTCTTTAAAAAAAATTAAAATTTTATTTTATTTTATTTTATAAATATATATAATATAATATATGTATATTATATATAATAATTTATATTATATATATAATGTATATATATTATATTAATATATATTATAATATGATTTAAATAATTTTTTTTAATAATTATTTATTTATATATATATAATATATAATATGCATTTATTGTGTATATATATAATGTATATATATACTTTATGTATTTTTAAATAAGTGAATTAGTTGAATTTAAATGGATTTATTTAAATGATAATTATATATTTAAATATATTTATAAATTTGTATATACATTAAGTATATACTTTTATATATATATTTAATACATATGTGTATCTAAATATAGTTAATTTTAAGTTGATTATATTCATTATGGAAGTTGAAATAATTTTTTTTTTTGGTTTTTAATCAAATGATTTTATTTATCAAGTTGATTTTGATTATGTTGCATGATTGAGAAACACGAAGTTAAATCTTTGATTTTAATTTTCTCAACATTGTGAATTAAATTTTATTTATTTTTGAATAATCGCAAATAACATTGATTGAGTTGATTGGATTTAGGAAATCCTAACATTAGTTTATTTAGTTGTCTGAAATGCTTTCTAGTGATGTTCTTGTTCATTCTTAGTGTTGGACAATTGTGTCTATTGTTATGTAAGTCTTCCAGATTGGGTTTCGTTTGAGGTTGGGGGTTGTCATATTTCCTTGGGTAGTGCATCTAAATGTACCTGTTGTTTACCTGATTTTTGTGAATGGGGATGGTTTGTGCCTCCTTTGGAAGGAGTGGATTAGGTGTTTTATTTCCTTTAGTGTTTGGAGAAGGGTTTGACTTTTGTTGTCTCCAGTATTTGGAGTGAGTTTTCATTATGTGTTCCTCCTAGAGTTGGAGTGGTTTTATCTTGCTCGGATGCACTTGGGATTCCCTTGGTGATTGCTTTTGTTTGGTATGTTGTCAAGTAGAAGAGTGGCTTCTGTTAGGGGCCAAAGCCAAAAGAGGTGAACTGGGAAACCTTCAAAGGTGGTTAATCAAGTGATAAATAAAACAATATACTTCAAAGTTTAGGTAGTTTTTCACACTAATTAAGATAATTGAGCCTCACTCATGGATGCAAGTGCTTGTATAGGCTTGGGATGAGTGGGAAGGTCTGGAATGGAAAGTTCATCTATCTTGTCTTTACGAGAGGTATTTGATTCCGCATGAGTGAGTATGGGTGCCAGGATTTGGTAGAGGCCACCAGGACAACTCATAGTAGGGGTCAGAGCCTATGAAGATTCCTAGAGGAGATCCCATGTCGAGCGATGTGATGACACTCTTTCTACAACAATAGTTGGTATTTTGTTTTATGTGTATGGTCTTCTTATCATACTCAATCTATTTTATTTATGGAAGCAATGTGACTTATGTCAATGATGTTAGAGTGGTACTTGTTTTATCCTTATGGTTGTATGGTTTATGTGATTAGTTGTGTCTGTGTGAGTTAGCCTATGTCTAGGGGTTGATGGTCTTGTATAGGATTCCTTGTTACTATCTCCTAGCACGAGGGGTGAGCCTTCGGGTATCACATGGTTGGGTGGAACATGCACCTTAATCTATTGGGTTGTCTTCTTGTTGGTGTGGAGGAGATTTCCAGCTAGAGAGCTCATGGAATCCTATTGCTTTCATGCTTTATTCATTTAAGTAGTTATTGTAATTTAATACCCCTCATTTGTATCGAGGTGGAAGATGTAATTTGTAACCTTGTTTATTGGATTTACCTCATTCAGGGAATGAGTGTTGTAATTGTATTGTAAATTTATTGTTATTTGAAAACATGTGGTATCTCTTTTGCTTTGATGTAATTTATCATGTATGGAATGTATGCATTCTTAATTTGTTAAGTAATTAAATGTGATGTTTTCAATTCATGTTTCTTGTTTGGGTTTTAAAGTAATCTCTGTCTCGTAACCTTAGAGGTTGTTGGCAATGGGTAGTGAACTTGCATGTTATTTGTACTTAAACAAAAAAAAATAGAATGTTTAAGTAGTAAATTGCAACTTCCTCTAAGGTTGCATGGTGGGGCATTACAATCTTTATTTTGCATGATATTGTCTCTTTTGACACGTATTACTCTTTGCCTCTTTAAATTTTACTTAGCTACATGTTGTTTGGGGGTTATAACTACCTAAGCTGCATGGTCGAAGTACTTAGAGTCCCCAGATCAAAAGGGATTTCCTTATAAACAAGTTTCCTCCAAATGTGATTGAATTCTTCTTTGAGTAAATAGTGTTTTCCTTTTTAGTTAGAGATCATGATTTTGAGTATAAGGATTGTGTAGTGTTAACTGCTTGTTTCTTGTTCGAGAAAATTCTCTTAACTATTTCTGTTAGTATGGCACATATAGTATTATCTAAGATAATTGTAGTTAAAAGCATTATAGGGTTGTGATGAGATACTTTAGTTTAAGTATTGTAATTTAATTCTTTTAAAAGAGTTTAATAGTACAATTGGTTCTTTTCTAGTTATAAGATTATATTTATTAAATTGATTTGTTTTAAATTTTTGCTTAATAAAAGTAAAGGCTATGTATATATATATATATATATATTATTCTTAATGAAGAATAATCGTAGTTTTATTTTAAGACATTTAAATATGGCAATGAATTATCTTTTATAATTTTTAGTTCTAGAAGGTTTAAAGATTGTATGTGATGGGTAGTCGTATTGTTTATTTTAAATGAAAAGATAATATTTAGGATTTTGTTTTTAAATGAATATGGAATTTATATTGTTAATTAGAGAAATTAAATTTTGAATTATTGATTTATGTGTAAGGAATCTTTAGTGTGATTTATTGTTTGAAAGTATCAAAGTAAAAGTTTATTTGAATGTGATATGGTAATTCTTAGTTCCGGAGGCTAGGGAATTCTTGGAATGGTTTGTTTATTTTATGTAAGACATGTTATTCATTTGGTATCGTTATTTACAAATTTGGTCTTGTTTGTTACTTAGTGTACCTATGTGGGTGATGTGATCATTCGAGTGTTTTCTTTTTGTGCTTAATGGTTTTTCTTTTGTATCTAATTTTGATTCATATGTACCTTTTCTTCCAGAGGTTAGAGTATTGATTTTAAAGAAAAATGAGCTTTTAATATTTTCTTATTGTTGTTTTATATACCATGATCTATTTGGTGAGTCTTCCATGCAAGAGTTATTTGTTACCTTTAAGATGTTTAAACTATTCTATGATTGAGCCACCAATGAGATATGTACTACTATGGTTTTGTTTCTTATGCATGATGGCAGTCCTTGGTATTTTTTTGATGTTGTGTCATGCTTATAAGAAGAGTGGCTTATGATAAGGACCAAAACCCTAAGTGGTTGCCAGGGTAACCTATCGTGGGTTTTTGTAATTTAGTGAAAACCTTAATAAATAAACTTGGGATTCATTAAATAAATAAAATAAATGAAATGTCTCACCTAGTACCTTAATGCTCATTTAGATTAAGGGTAGGTTGAGAAGGCTTGGAATGGCTTGTTGTCTACCTTGTCTTCCTGAAAGGTAATTCAACTCCACATGAGTAAGTCTAGTGGCTGGGAATCGGTAGAGACTGCCAGGGTAACTTTAGATGAGGGCTGGTAGTCTAGGAAGATTCACGAGGGTAACTTAGAACAACTGTGTGATGACACTCTATCCTGAAGCATGATTGTAGTCTCTTGTATAGAGTTAACTGTTATTTTATTGTCGTCTCTGGAAGCATATGATGTGAATACATTGGTTTGATGTGGTCATGTCATTATGTGTAGTCAACCATGTAATGTAATGTATGTTTTTGGTTGTTTGTTTGATTGACTTTTGGACTTGATATTATCTCCTAGCAGGGAGGGAGTGGACCTTCGAGTTTGACACGGTTGTGTGGAAATTGTGCTACACCTTTATTGTATACTCTTACAGAAGATATTATACTTGCAACTGGTTCTCATTACTTTGCTGATCATGACAATAGATGCATAATGTGTTTGTGAATGTGAATGTTGGATATGATGAGATTATTACCCTTATTGTATATTTACCTCATGTCTATGAGTGTTCTCATTCTAACATCATTATGTTTTATTGAGATTTATGAGAATCTCACTAGATGTAATTTGAATATATATTAATGTCTTGAACTGTATAAGTTTTGAAAAGTGGATCATTCATGGATGTGATTTGTACTTGTGTTTTATGACCTTAATATTATGGTGTGATGTTCTTAATTATTGTGTTTAAGTAACGTCGTCTTGGAATCCTTAAGACAATTGTTTAATCGAATGAATTTTAAAAAAAAATATTCGTATAATTCACTACTTAATGCTTTGTTTTATTGGATTCCTTGGTGGGGCATTACAGATGGTATCAAAGCACTCAGTTCTAACACTGGGTACTCTAGACTATTGTGAGCCCATTATGTTGTCCTAGGTGTTATACTTTGTAGTTCGTGTTATCTTGTTGTCTTATTCATCTTGCAACTGAGACGTGTGAGTTATCACTCTGTACCACATGAAGACTACCGTTACAACCTGAAAAAGTTCCCTCCTTCCTTGTTTAGTGGCTAGTGTCTAGTCACGCAGTGTTGTACTATATAATTTTGAAGATTGCAGTCTTTCTTTGTAATTATTGATGATTATAAGTTGATTGTGAAGGTCGACACCTTATTTATATTTGATTGTGATGGTTTAGCCATGCTTTGTGAACTTATTCACTTGTAACCCTTGTGGTTACACATGATTTAATGTTGATATTGCGCGCATTTCTTACTTTAATGCTGAAATTGAATTTCATTTAATGTTTATTTATGAATTTAGTGGCTAAATTATTTATCTTTATTATTTTCAATGGCAACCATGTGTCGTATTGTGATTCCTCTCCAAGGATATAAGATACTGACTTGGTGAGTGTATACGAGGAAGTAGACTCAGGGAACCTTAGGGTAGGCGTATGTGAAGAATATTTATGTTAGACATGGATATAGTACTTAGATTCTTGAGATTTTCTCTTTCCCTTTCTTGGTTATCGCCTTATATCTAAGACTTGTTTTACATGGTGTTGTGTAGGACCATGCCTAGATGTCGAGGTAGAGTTTGTGGTTGATGACGAGGTGGTGGTCATGGGGCTAACTTCCTGAATACCCCCTTTTTGAGTTCTCATGAAAGTGAGCATGTGGAGCAGCAGGATCCTCGAGTTGATCAGAAAGGTGTGGTCATCAAAGAAAACTCCACACCAACATCTCCACCTTGTAAAACTGATGATGAGACCTTGGCTTAGGCTTTCTCTCACGTCAAAAATGAAAAAGGGAAAAAGATTGAAGAATCAAGACATCTAGTTAAAGTGAAGAAGCCATCCACTATTCGGGATTGGCCATTTGGGTGTGGACCTAATGCACCTGTTCTATCTAAGGAAGAGAAGGAAAGCTTTTATATATAACCTTTCACTTCCATGAAGACAATTATGGACTCAGATGAGGACCCTGAGGAGTGTCCCCTATCTGATAACGAATAGTTTAGTAGTGGAAGAAGGGATGTAGTACTTTTCTTTCTTGTTGCCTACTTAGACTGAAACTTATTATGTTTGTGTTGTGCACTTGACACTTTTTATGATGTGTTTGTTATACCTATCTTGCGGCTTCCAGGAGTAAGACTTATCCTAGGGGGGAGGATGTAGTACCCCTCCAGTTGCTACTATGTGTATCAGTTTTTTTGTGTTCATTTGCTATTGTGGGTACTATATTGTATTGCTTCTAGTTACAACACTGATGTTATGTTAGTTTTTAAACTCTGTGGATGATTCATTGGATATCGAGATTATTTGGTTAAGTTCATATGCAAACATTACGATAGATGCGTGTGTGTTATGGATATGTTGTTTCTGAGTTTTAATGAGGTTATCATGATGTGATTGATGTTTATGATATAATAATGCATGTCAATATTGGTGAAGAAGACAGTGTAGTACTACTCACTTGTGAGTACCCTGTTGCACTGTGATTCTTCTTCACGGTGTGTTTCTGATATATGATAATATGTTTAACAAGTGATGTTTTATGCAGGTACAGGTACCAGGTGTCGGCTCCACCTGCTTGTCAGGTCTGAGCATACCCTAATCCAATGAAATCATGTTGATTTAGAGATAGTGTCAAGTCCTCATTTAACCATCGTTCTTCGTCGAATGAGTATCCAATTGTCGCCTATTGTCGTTTGTTGTTTTATCTTGTCGTGTCGATTTTGTTTATGTTATTTTATTTGGAAATTAATTACTGCTTAATTTAGTTAAATGAATAATTTTTTAATATATTTGATTAAATGTAAATTTGTTTAAATATTAGATTAAAACGTTTGTTTATGTTTATGGTTTAATTTATTATTTTAAATTAAACAAGTCATTTAAATAAAGAGAATGCTAATTTGTGAAAAGGTATTTCTTTAAAAGTAATTAATGAATTAATTGTACAAATTAGGTTCTTGTGAAAAGTTAATATTTTAAAAGAGTTGTTTTCAACAAGTTAAAAATATCTAAAAACATGACTTGAGGGAAAATATCTTAGATATTTTATGATTTATAACTAATTGAGCAATTTTTGGGAATGCATGACCACAATCAGTTGAGTTTTGTAACTTGAGATAATTAAATACATTAAAAGATTTTGAGGGTTGCAATTTCATTCATGAAAGGTTTGGAAGAATTTTCACGGCAACAATTTTTAGGAAATTTTTGCATGGCAATGGCTTTGGAAAAAGTTTAATTTTTTATCTTAGATTTTGTTTGCAAGAATAATATTGGGTAGGATTGTGAATATTTCTTTGTCAAGGATCTGGTGATTTTGGGAAAAATTGACAGGAGCATTAGACTTTGCTTCAACTCAACTTATTAGCTTAACCAGGTTTTCTTCTTGAATTTTAAATTCTTGTGTAAATTTCAAGAACGTGAGGTTGAATTTTGTTGTTCTAAAAAGAATTATCTTGTTGAACATGCACAAACAATAAAGAAACAAATTAGAAGAGTGTTTGAATTTTAGAAATTAAAAAAAAATGTATTCTGTAATAGTATTATTCTAGATCTGAAATTTGTTTCTAATTTGGCTGTAGAAGGTTTAGTAAATAACATGTTGGATCTTGAGAAGTTCCTAATTGTTTCTTTTGTCACCATTTCCTAATTGTTTCATAGAAACCATGTTGGAATTATTATACCAACTGAGAATCCTCATATTTTACTATTTATGTATCCAAAGGAAATACTGTTAGCACTGCTCATCAATAAATTCATTTTATGCTTATCTTGTTGTCTACCATCTTTCTTGGAACCACCTTATTTGTTTCCTTCTATCAAAAGTCCACGTTCATCCTCTATATTGTTCATAACTTGCACATTTAAGTCTGCTAGGCAGTTACATTTACAACATCTGCAAATGGCATCCACCTTTTATACTTTGATGAATAACCATACCTTGTTCACTGGTGTCCTTTATGGAATAGGCATGCAGGAAGTTGGAAAGAGGTATGGAATGCGGCCTTACATCTATTGATTGATTTTGCTTGAATGTGTATAAAAGCCTCTAAAATTAAATCATGCTTTTATTTCTTCCTCTTACCCATAGGGTTGGTTACTAGCCCAGAGCATAGGTCAGTGAGCCTTTCACTAGAAAATTATAATGGATATTCTTTGCTACTTTGTACTCTTCAACTCAAATGATCCAGTCTTAAACATTAGTATTCAACAGTTAAGCCTCCTTGATATTCAGAACTGTATTTTGCACTATTTTGGTATAGAGGCATTGAATGCAATATTGGTCTCCATAAACTTAACTGCCGCATGTATTCTCTCAAATAGTTAAGCTAGGTTAATAAAGACTCCAGATGAGTTGTCATAGTGTAAACTCCTATACAAATTTGAATGTATTATATCTTGTGGCGCGTATTTTCCTTAATATGGCATATTTACTGTCTATTTATGTATGACTTGTCTTTACTCACCAATTAGATATCACTAGGTGTATTTTCCCCTATTCACGATGCATTTTTCTAATAGAAAATTTATCAAATTTTTATTGTTGCATGCTATTTGCATGTTGTTATTTCCCTGGGGGCGCATGTATTAGTCAGATATTTCTGTTTTAATAAATATAATGTAAGACCCAATTTCACATGTGAATAATACAATCTTAATTTTATTATATTTCTTCTAAAATAGATGTTTATATATATTTCAAACAATGCATAGTGTGATTGTGTGACAATGTACTCATATTTCATTTTGACATGTTTATTATCATTCCCATAAAGGTATTAGGCACTTGTAAACTATGAATACGAATTGGAATTTTAATTAAATTGTTGTACAATTAAATCTTACTTTAGTTACCAAATTAATGTGCCATATGAATGTTGCTTATGATTTCATTGGTAATGTGTAGGAA
This sequence comes from Sequoia sempervirens, assembly GCA_007258455.2. Classification (NCBI taxonomy): domain Eukaryota; kingdom Viridiplantae; phylum Streptophyta; class Pinopsida; order Cupressales; family Cupressaceae; genus Sequoia; species Sequoia sempervirens. The sequence continues at coordinate 645,636,514 of VDFB02281492.1, forward strand.
AGAAAGAGTGCCAATGCAAGAAGGGAAAACCAGTGAGAACAAAATTGAAAGACATCCTCTGGTGGTTATGTATTGGATTTCATTACCTTGGAGTTTAGGAAGAAATAAAATTATTATGCTTATTCTTTTGGGTTGAAAGGGTATTAATTGTGTGTCATGAGAGATGTAAGTTGGGGTTAAGGATAGAAACCTTTGTATCCAATTGTGAAACTCGTATGGAACCTCAAGTGGGTCTTTAAAGTGGGTTTTTTGGTCAATTTTTTGGGTTGGGATGAATAAATAAACCCCCTAGGGTATAAACCATGATGGTAGGGGTCAAGTGGGCATGCATAGGGCCCCAAGGACATGAATTGACTCCTAAAAAGTCTTCATAATGAGGAGTGACGAAATTTGAGTAAAAGATAGGGTGAAAAGATTGAGGGGTTGTCCAAGTGCATGTACCCCTCTTAAAGAGGGAAAATACCCTCATTGATGAGGGAGGTACATTCACAGCTCCCCCTCCAAGGGTTACAATTTGTGAGTTTTCCATATATTGGGGGAGGAAGAAGGAGTGGGGTGCTACCCACTTCTCCTCTTGGAGAACTAGAGTGGAGATGGTAGAAATAATGAGAAGAGGAGAGGATTCCACCTCTTGGAAGGATAGTTCAATCAAAATGGCTTGGATTGGAGAGGAAAGATGGATACAAGAGTTCAAAAAAGAGATAAGTTCTTCCTACTTCCATTTACTCTTGTTTATTGGTTGTAAGAAGGTGGCATAGTGTAGTGATTATGGTTGAAAATAGAAGTAGATAATCTAGATATATGAAATTGGAGCTACATTAGTTTTATCCTTTGAAAATATGAGAAAAGACTCCATTTATCATGATGGGGCTTTAAGAATTCCTTGCTCGGGGGTATGGCTAGAGCCCACGAGGCTCCATGACGCAATTACGGTAGGGTGGAGAGCAAGCCCAAATCAATTGTTTTTCCTTTGTAATATTTTTTTTTTTTTTAGTAATATGGAAGGTTGGTGTATGATATAACATAAAAAGATAAATGACAAAAAGAATACCCAAAAGAAAGAAGAGCAAGCCTTATCCTTTTGTGTGGTTTCTCTCTTAGCATCTCCAAATACTATTTGCAATATCAAAAGATAGTATCCTATTGAGAAATGAGAGAATGGAATAATCAAGAACTTGTTTTGGGCATGCATTACTTTGTTTCTCAATATTATTGGTGGCATTGGTTTATGGAACAAAGGGAAATGTTGTATTTTTTTTATAATTTGTTGATGACAAAGGAATAAACTTATATTAAGTAAATGAGCTCTTGTTTTTATTATTTATAGTCTCATGGGAAGTGTTGCAATTTACTCATTTTAGTTATATTGTCGCTATACTTAACAAAAATCTCAATGGGTGTAATGTTAACTGTTTCAGACCTGATATGATTTTTTTTTGCAACATAAACAATTTAGGTTGAATTTTGTATGAGCTTCACTAATAATGCCTGCTATTATGAATAGAGGACTTTTATTGTGTAAAGGATCAGACTCTTGAGAAAACAATGACATTTCAATTGCCTTCTGGGAATAGCAAATAAAATATAATGACACCTATAACTATGGCTAGAATGTGAAAAATAGAACAAGTGTTGTGACCAAATAAGTTAACATTATATGCATGAAATAGTATAAACACGAATCAATAGATAAAACTATTAATAAAATTTTTAGTGGAACTTAAATCTACCTTAGGAAAAGCTTACAATGGACGAAACTAAATTTCTGAGGAATAATACATGAAAGGAAAAGAAAAAGAAAAAAAATAGCAATGGTGGGAATAGGACAGAGGGCGGCTCTCTGTGAGGGTTGCAATCTAATCAAAGAGAGGCCAGGAGCCTTCGACTTGAAGGGGCTCACCCCTATGGAGGGCATGTCTCCATTGATCACTACCGTGTCTCATAGGGTTGGAAACCCTTAGAGGGACTAAATAAATAACCTCCAAATCTGCTCATCACAACATAGATTCATATTGCACATAAACACAAAACTTGTCTCCTCTCAGTCATAATGCGCACATTGGTAGTCGAACTCAGAGTCTCGTATCACAAAATATGGTCACATTGCTACACCACTAGGGAGATTTGTGGTACTCTTTATCCTGCAATTTAGAGTCTAAACTAGCTATTCCAGTTGGGATACTTCAGAACTGCCTTCATTTGATGAACGAACACACCAGGAGTATTCTATTCAGACCTTCGTTTTCTTAACTCGACCTGATTCTATGGAGTTTATGGTGAAACAACTCCCTAAAGTTTGCTCAATTTGCTCAATTCCTTTAGCGCTGGAGCAGTTGGTTGTGGTTTAACCCCATTGGTGGTCGGCAGGCCCTCAAACACGTTGTACCTGTTGACTGATAATTGTTTTTTGGATGGCACTGGAACTTTTGGTGGATTGGATGACTAAACATGTATAAATTTTGGAAGTAAGATGCTAGCCATTAATTCTCAGGGCGTACTCGTATGAAATGATCAGAAGTAAGGTACAAATGAGCAGTGTAATCAGATGCTTTCTAACAATTCCAATGAATCATTACACTGACATTAACAGAGGTGACAATGATAAAGTTTTTACCTGGTTTACTTTGCCCATGGTGATAATTAATAAGGCCTCCACCTAGAATCGGACTAGATGGGGAGTACTGACATCTATCTTAATTCGATGCAGTAGGTTGGAGCGGAATATAATTGAATAGACGTACTTAGAAAGACCTATGCTGCCTACATATCATAACAATCAAAAGATTTTCTGTAGATAAGATAGAAATTTTAGAGAAGAATGGAGTGGTCTCACCCACCACCTACTCCTACTTTCCTTTGGTCGTGTCAGTCTGCCAACAGTCGATCGGGTGGTTGTATAAATCGAGGGGATGTGATTGGGGAAGTAAATGCTGTACAACACTTCATCGCCTTGATTCAGTGGGTTGTTGAAATCAATGACGTGAAGGGCAATGGAAAAGTAATTAATGCCTCAGTAACGTTCACTAGTGCGATCTCCATTTGGGATGTGCATGGGTTTTTAGAAAAAAAAAATAAAAAATCCTTATTTAGAGGAACCGTGGGACGTATTTCTTCTTTCTAAGAAGTTAAAGAGACACGTTTTAATGTTATTGATAGTATTTACTGAATCATGAACAGACAGATAGAGGACTAATACACCCCACCATCAATATGCCTACAGTTCTATCAAATTATATAATTCAGATTTCTTTTCTACTAGGCATCAGATGAGACTTACATGTAGGAAATTATAGCATTAAAACAAGTGCTTGAAATAAGTACTTTAATGGCGATCTCAATGAGATTTGTAAAATATTCAGATTCTTATAAGTTGATGTGTTCTTTGCGAAAACTTCTAGTAAGGCTTCGATATCCTTTGTTGAAATGGATATTGTAGTTTAAAGTGAAGTGTTATAATACAACAATTTATGCCTCTTATTGCTACCACGCTGGATCATGAGTTGGTGGCATTTGGGTGATGGTTACCATCTTGCTATTGCTGGTCAAGTCTATTTTCAACGTTAAAATTAATCTACCTTTATAGCAGCTGTAAATCATGAGATCTCGGGTCATAAATTATACTGTTGTCTTGGGTGTTGCAGATATCATTATCTCAATGGTTAATATTAACAAATATCCTTGGCAGATGCATAATTATACAATCAGTTAATAACAGCAATGCATTTATTTATATTTTTAAATTATTGGCCTTTCTCCTTAGCAGTTAAATCCTCCTTTTCCATTAGGGAAGATCACTCAAAACATTGTAGTGGATGGATAGTTAGCGCACCCTCCACTAAAGTCTCTTAATCTTTAGTTCCTATGTTCTTGTGTTTAAAATTTAAAATAAACTTAATAGGGCCCTTCGTGAGTAGTTAAGCTATTCATTTAAATCCTTTAAAAGAGGAAAAAAGAGAGTTCTCAAGTTTCTCTTAAATAAAAAGAGAAAGAAAGAAGGAATCGTGCTATTTCTCTTAAAATCCATTCTTTAAGAACTTAGGTTTTATTTTAGAATTTAGTATGATATTCATATGTTAGGGGAGAAGACCCAGTAGCTGCCAGGGCTAACTTTGTGCAACTGTAGAATTCAAACCGTATGTCGAATCGGAAAAAAAAATTATGGGTTTTTTTCGCACATGAGTTAAGTGCTTATAACTAAGGTTTCAGCTTTTGGGCAATTCGATTGAATGCGGAAGCATTGGATATGCCTGCAGAGGTAAAAAAGTCACCTTTTAGAGGGCTGTCCCAGTAGCTGCTCGCTATAATTTCAATCAATTAGAGCTGTTTTAGCACTTAAAATCCACTTAAATTAGTCACTTTAGCACTTAATGAGTGGCTATTGGTGTTTTTGTAATTAGTTATTCAATAACATAAAGTTTTTTAATGGATCAAAGTCAATTTTTTTTGGGGGGTTAAGTGAACATGGAGGTGGCGGTTATTCAATGGTGGGCAGCTACTGGGTCTTCTCCCCTAGTTAAATTAAATAAATAAATAAAAGAAACTTTTCTTATTATTATAGTGAATAGTATATATGATAAGATTTTAATTGGGGTATTTACTTTATTTTATTTTATTTTTATAATATTTTATTTATTTTAATTTATTTATTTCTATTTGTCATTTTTTTCCCTTTATAAAAATATATTGGAATCAATATATTTAGCATATGATAGAAAGTTTTCTCAACAATAAAATTTATTTAGTTCAAATAAATTAAACTTCATAGAAATTCTTGAGAGTTAGATTTGTATTGATATTATTATGGATAGTTAAATTATTATATCATGAATACTTATGAAAATTACTATTAGAGACATTCAAACTCAACATGAGTCAAATGATAATAAACAAATGCTTCTACATGTGGAATTTTCCTCATAAACCTGAAGATATTAATATAAATATGAAGTATTAATTAGATAGCTCGAATATTTATGTGAATATAATTTATTAGTAAGTAATATTAATATTAATATGAATATGAAAGGGACAATTGAGCAATTTTATACTTTTGTAATTCCTATTGAATGATATTAATGTGGAAGTGTTAATTAATAATATTATCAGTAGGATTCGTAATTATTATATTAAGTCCGTAGAGAGCTAATGTCCTTCAATTGGTAAATGCAAAATATCAATAATCGCATATGAGCTTGCATCACAAAGAATTTGAAAGATATTTTTGTAACGTGGAACTAACATTACCATATGTTGGTTAATGAAATATATATATAATTAAATTCTTACATCGGTATTAAGGTCAATGTTAACATTAGTAGTAACATCTTAAAAATATGATTAATTTCAATTCAAGTAGGATATAATAGAGGATAATTATTTGATAGTGCCTTAAGTGGAAGGAAATAATTAATGATGTCAATTTCTATCACTCGTTAGTCAAAATCGCTTCCAAATGAAGCTTCCCCAACTCTCATATAGGTTGAAAAATAACAAAAAAAATAAAAATTGTTGGGTTTTGTGGCAAAAAATTATGGGCAAGACATATAACCTCCATGATTTCATTTGCAGCTTGTCACATATGTTGTAATTGAAAGTAGAATGTTGTAGAGGTGTAAATAAACTCCTTGATTTCAATAGCAACCTCTCACAACTACAACACCAGTACATAGAAGAGTGCAAACATTTGAATTTGAACTATAATACATTAGCAATTTGTCAAAGGGACAACACTTGAATGTAGTATGGTGTATAGATTTAAATATCCACCCTGATTCTATTCACACCTGTTACACTTGCAACACTGGAACATAGAAAGGTGTAGATGTTTAAATAAGCTTCCTAATTTATTGGCAATATGTTATTGTGGAAGCACTTGAACATAAAGTAAATTTTAAAGGTTTAAATAATCTCTCTGATTCTGTTGTCAACCCATCTCTACTGCATCATTTAAATTTGATAGGAAGTTTATGAGATTGTGATAATTGGAGCAGTGTATAATTTGGCCTTTTTCTTTTCAGGTCAATAGGTTATTTTGGAGAGGCCAGAATTCTTTTAACTTTGTCTTTAGTTTGCATGACATTGTCTCTTTTGGTGTGTATTACTCTTTGCCTCTTTAAATTTTACTTAGCTACATGTTGTTTGGGGGTTATAACTACTTGATCTGCATGGTCGATGTACTTAGAGTCCCCAGATCAAAAGGGATTTCCTTATAAACAAGTTTCCTCCAAATGTGATTGAATTATTGTTTGAGTAAATAGTGTTTTCCTTTTTAGTTAGAGATCATGATTTTGAGTATGAGGATTGTGTAGTGTTGATTGCTTGTTTCTTGTTTGAGTAACTTCTCTTAACTATTTCTGTTAATATGGGGCATATACTATTATCTAAGATAATTGTAGTTAAAAGCATTATAGGGTTATGATGAGATACTTTAGTTTAAGTATTGTAATTTAATTTTTTAAAAGAGTTGAATAATATAATTGGTTCTTTTCTAGTTATAAGATTATATTTATTAAATTGATTGGCTTTTAAATTTTTGGTTAATAAAAGTAAAGGATATATATATATATTTATATATATATATATATTAATGAAGAATAATTGTAGTTTTATTTTAAGACATTTAAATATGGCAATGAATTATCTTTTATAATTTTTAGTTCTAGAAGATTTAAGATTGTATGTGATGGGTAGTCGTATTGTTTATTTTAAATGAAAAGATAATATTTAAGATTTTTTTTTTAAATGAATATGGAATTTATATTGTTAATTAACGAAATTAAATTTTGAATTATTGATTCATGTGTAAGGAATCTTTAGTGTGATTGATTGTTTGAAAGTATCAAAGTAAAAGTTTATTTGAATGTGATATGGTAATTATTAGTTCCAGAGGCTAGGGAATTCTTGGAATGGTTTGTTTATTTTATGTAAGACATGGTATTCATTTGGTATCGTTATTTAAAATGTTGGCCTTGTTCCTTACTTAGTGTACCTATGTGGGTGATGTGATCATTTGAGTGTTTTCTTTTTGTGCTTAATGGTTTTTCTTTTGTATCTAATTTTGAGTCATGTGTACCTTTTCTTCCAAAGGTTAGAGTATTGATTTTAAAGAAAAATGAGCTTTTAATAGTTGCTTATTGTTTTTTTAGATACCATGATCTATTTTGGGACTATGCCATGCAAGAGTTATTTGTTACCTTTAAGATGTTTAAACTATTCTATGATTGAGCCACTGATGAGATATGTACTACTATGGTTTTGTTTCTTATGCATGATGGCAGTCCTTGGTATTTTTTTGATGTTGTGTCATGTTTATAGGAAGAGTGGCTTACGACAAGGGTTAGAACCCTAAGTGGTTGCCAAGGTAACCTATCATGGGTTTTTGTAATTCAGTGAAAACCTTAATAAATAAATTGGGATTCATTAAATAAATAAAATAAACGAAATGCCTCACCTAGTACTTAATGCTCATTTATATTAAGGGTAGGTTGAGAAGGCCTGGAATGGCTTGTCATCTAACTTGTCTTCTTGAAAGGTAATTTGACTCCAAATGAGTAAGTCTAGGGTTTGGGAATTGGTAGAGACTGCCAGGGTAACTCTAGGTGAGGGTTGATAGTCTAGAAAGATTCACCAGGGTAACTTAAGGTGAGGGTTGATAGTCTAGGAAGATTCACTAGGGTAACTTAGAACAACTATGTGATGACACTTTGTCCTGAAGCATGATTGTAGTCTCTTGTGTAGAGTTAACTATTATTTTATGGTTGTCTATGGAAGCATATGATGTGAATACATTAGTTTGATGTGGTCATGTCATTATGTGTAGTCATCCATGTAATTTATGTTTTTGGTTTTTGGTTTGATTGACTTCTAGACCTAAGATTATCTCCTAGTATAGAGGGAGTGGACCTTCAGGTTCAACGTGGTTGGGTGGAAACCATGCTACACCTTGATTGTATACTTTTACAGAAGACATTATACTTGTAGTTGGTTCTCGTTACTTTGTTGATTGTGACAGTGGATGCAAAACATCTTTGTGAACGTGAATGTTGGATATGATGAGATTATTACCCTTATTTTATATTTACCTCATGTTTATGAGTGTTCTCATTGTAACATCATTATGATGTATTGAGATTTATGAGAATCTCATTGGATGTAATCTGAATATATATTAATATCTTGAACTGTATAAGTTTTGAAAAGTGGATCATTCACGAATGTGATTGGTACTTGTGTTTTATGACCTTAATATTATGGTGTGATGTTCTTAATTATTGTGTTTAAGTAACATCTTGGAATCCTTAATACAATTATTTAATCGAATGACTTTAAAAAAAATTATTCAGATAATTCACTACTTAATGCTTTGTTATTGGATTCCTTGGCAGGGCATTACACCACAAGGGGTTTCATGGAAACCTCATCAATGCTCGTTAGAGATCCAATCACAAGAAAGGAAGAAACATTTGCATTAAGTTCAACTAATAGCTCATATCCAAACAGAGAAGGTAGTGACAACATTGTAGAGCTAGAGGGAACCAGACCAAACTCATTCAAATTATTGATAGGTGTGTGTGGGAAATGTTAGTATCAAAGTAAAACAATAAAAACACACCAATGAAACATTATACTAAAAAAAGCAAGATAAAATATGAAATTAAAGAGAATTCCAACAAAGCTTCTTCAAAACCATTCCATTATTCTCTATCTCTAGTGATTCTCTTGAAGCTACTACTCTCAGATTGTGTAAGCAAAGCTTCTTAGAATGGCAACCTACAGAACGAGTATGCAAAGGGAGAATACTTCTCTATGCTATATGTTGATGGAGTGAAAATGTTGGTATACGAATATGCACAGGGGCTGTGGATTATGAGTGCTATGATATGAGGTGGATAGGCCATGATATGGAATACTACTATGCTAAGCTATGCTATGCTAAAATTCTATGAATGCTGGAAGGATAATTGACTATAGTTTTCCTGTATGAAAGCTTCTCTGTTTTCAAAGACCCGATAGTACCTTTTATAGACTTTCACAGGCAAGAGCCTAGCTGGCAAAGATCAATGGCTGTGAGATTGTCTAGTAAACTTGAATGGTGAGAGATGAAGAGGTTGAGAGGAAGATGGAAGATGTTGGGAGGTTGGAGAGAAAAATGGAAGATTGTCTTCAACCCACGGGAACAAGCTTGCTCAGGAATAGAGGAATTTAATTTTTTGTTTTGGAAGTTTGTTTCACGGTTGTTGAAGATAATCCAAATTAATTAAATAAATATATTTATTTAATTTTGTGTGAGTTTGAGGAATTAAAATATTTTTGAAATATTTAATTTTAGAACTATAGAAGACTTAATTAAATATTTAGAATATTTAATTGCAAATAGACTTTAGAATAATTAATTAAATATTTGGAATATTTAATTGTGAATGGATTTTAGAGGATTTAATTAAATATTTGGAATATTTAATTGTGAATGATTTTAGAGGAAAAGAATATTTAACCTTTATTTGAATAAAATATTCAAGCCAAGATTAAATGATAATTAATATAAATAAATCATAATGTTTATTTAATTAATTAAGAAATGAATAAGAAAAGTGATTAAATAAACTTATTTATTTAATCTAAATGAAAGAATGAACAATATAAATAAATTATTTAAATTTATTTATACGCAGATTGAATGCAAAGATTTAATTAAATATTAAAAATATTTAATTAATTACCAGACTATCGTGATGTGACCATTTTTAGATGTATACAATAGGGTGGGAGAGATTGAAGACATCCATAAATTCCTAGCTATTGGGACCCTAGTTAAGCCACTTATTGTTACCAAGTCTCTAATTTCATATTAAAAAAATATTCAAGATAATCTTATTAAAAATATTTTAAAAGTTAAAAACTATTATATTCTATCTTTAAAAATATTCTAAATTAATATATATATTTAGAATAAACATTATAAAATGATATATATTAATATTATAAATTAAAATATTATATTATATTTATCTATAATTTTTTTTTATGATTTACTAATTATTTAAAATATCATATATATGGTTAAATAAAATATAGCAAGTCAAACTATACCGTTTAATAGATTATAAAATTGTAATATATCATCTAAAATTGAAAAAATAGTTACACATAACATGAAATTAAGGTTTGATCATCTATGGAAATTTGGAGAGTTTGATAACACTTGTGATAATTTCCAATAGGGTCACTTCTTATTTGAGACCATAGATCTAAATTATCTTAACTTAGCTTTTGAGAATTGAGGGAAACCATTTATTTTCCTAAACTTTCCTCATCTTTCTTTTTGTTTGGACTTGTGTAGTTCATCATATGTATGAGAAAAATTTGGTTGAAGTTTTTTTTTGTGTCCAATCTTATATGAAATTATTTTTTATTATAACTATGGAGACTATGTAATGCCTCACCTAAAGCACAAGGCAAAATGTGAGTGAATATATTTTTTTTATCACAAAAACCACAACAATTAAGATATGATATCAACATGTTGTATTACACAACAACATGCACATAAGTTTTGCATGAACCTAATGACATGATAAACACAACAAGATTATCTCACCATTGTATAAGAAAGGTGGAAACAATGAAATACTAACCACTTGTGGGATGAAGCCACCATTTAGAGAGAGAGAGAGCATATCCTATGTCATGCCCCAAATTTTACACAAATAAATAATACATAACCACCAATGTTTTTTAACTGACACGTATAAACACTGATAATTGTCAACCATAAATTAACATAACAACATACTAATGAGAAGGTGAACATAACAATGATTATATGTGTGTGTGTGTGTATTTGATGAACATGGGTAGCTTACTTTAAGAAACTCAAGTTTGGTTAGCTAATTCAAGAATGAAATTGCTAATGAAAAAGACTAACATTCTTAAAACCAAATATTTACTTCATATTATTCATTTTCCTCCTTAAAATTTTTCTGCACAAATTCAAGGATAACCATATTTGACTAGGAATATAAATAAAGAGAAACATTGAAAATGAACACTTAGAGTTAACATCAAAGATTCTTCACATAAGTCTTATAAAGTAAACTTTTCATTAACTTAAGCAATTCAAAAGAACCCAAAGGAAAAAACAACTTTCTCTTAGTGTGGATAAAGAGATAATAATTATAATTAACCTTGTTGGGAATAAAGAAGTTAATATAAAAAGGTGAGAGAATATAGCTCTAGGTTTTTTTAAACAGGTTATAATTAACATACTACTTTTAACCATTTTATTGCAAGACTGAGGGAAAAATTCCTACACGAGGATTGATTAAAACCCTCAATAACGTTCTCTCACAACATGAATATAGAATAGTGATGCAAGGAAAGGTGATATTAAACTCAAACCAACATATTCCCTCTTGTCTTCAAGGTCACAAACCCAATCTTGGGAATCTTCCTTCAATAACCCACCTACTTACTTGTAGACCACCAGACACACTTATCCAACTATAACAAGCATTTGAACTTGTTCCCTTTGCCCTTTTACAAATTCCATATCCTTCTACAAACCTTTTAACATCAACATCCATCCTAGTCCAGTAGTAGAACCTTTTAACCTACTCCAAAGTTTTGTCAATTCCAAAGTGACCACTCAAGCTTCCAATATGTTTTTCCCTTACCAAATTTTCTCTCATGGAGCACTTAGGAACACATAACTGAGCCCCCTTGAATAACAAACCTTTTTTCAACACATAATTTGCATATTCACTATGAAAACTACCTTGAAACTAACCAAAAACATAATAGGATTCTTTGAAATCCTCATCATGCTCATACATACCTTTGAGTGAATCTATTCCAATTCTTTGAAGTTGTATCTCCTGCACCAACATAGTTCTTCTACACATGGCATCAACAATATTTTTTTCTTGTCCTTTCTTGTGTTTGATTGAAAAGGTATAGGCCTGCAAGTACTCCACCCACTTCACGTGCCTCTAATTCAATTTATCTTAAGTGTTCAAGCAACTTAATGCATGGTTGTTAGTAAATACCACAAACTACTTTGGCAAGAGATAATGTCTCCATTTCTTGAGAGACTAAACCATAGCATAAAGTTTGAGGTCATAGGTGGAGTACCTTCTCTTGGCATCATTTAGTTTTTCATTGAAAAAGGCCATTGGTTTTCCATCTTGTCTCAAAACTGCCCCTATAGCAGAATCGCTTGCATCACATTCCACAATAAAAACTTTTTCAAAATTAGGGAGTGTAAGGATTGGAATTCATGCCACTCTTGACTTTAGGTATTCAAAGCTCTTATTTGCATCTGTATTCCAACAAAATTGATTCTTCTTACCTCCTTTGATGGTATCAATCATTGGTGCACATATATGACTAAAGTTCTTGATGAACTTTCTATAGAAGCTGGCTAGTCCATGAAAACTCTTGACTTCTCCAACTAAAGTAGGTGTAGGCCAACTAAGTATGGCTTCAACCTTTGTAGGATCCATCCTAAAAGTCCCTTTTGATATCACAAACCCAAGGTAGATCAATTCTCTCATAAAATCACACTTATTAAGATTAATCATTAACCTTTGCTCATTGAGCTTGTTCAAAACTTTATCAAGGTGATCCAAGTGGCCTTCTTTTGTCTTGCTATACACAAGGATTTCATTTAAGTAAACTACGACAAGTCTTCCTATGAAGCTCTTCAACACCTCATTCATTACTATCTCATGAATGTACTAAGAGCATTTGACAGTCCAAATGGAATCACTATCCATTCATATAAGCATTCATTAGTCTTAAATGAATTCTTTCACCCTTCACGTTCCCTTATTCTAATCTAATGGTATCTAGTTTTTAAATCTATCTTTGAAAAGTATATAGCACTAGCCAAACTATCCATTAAGTCTTCCATTCTAGGGATAGGGAATTTGTAGCATGTGGTGATCTTATTATTGCTCTAGAGTTAGTGCAAAGTCTCCAATCTCCATCCTTCTTAGGGGCCAATACTATTGGTATAGCACAAGGGCGTAAACTCTCCCTTATCAGAACTTTGTCTAGCAACTCCTGGATTTGCTTTCTGATCTCCTCATTTTGTTGAGGGGTCATCTTATATGCTACCTTGTTTGGTAGACTTGCACTCGATATCAAGTCAATATGATGACTTACTTCTCTAATTGGTGGTAATGCATTTGGAAACTCTTTTGTCTCTATATGCTCATACTTATCTAGCAAGGTTTCCACTTCACTAGGAATCTCTATTTGATCTATTGTTGCATTAGAAATGGGATTTTCCACAATTGGAAATCCAAATTCTTCCTTCTCCAAGTCTTTCAAGAACACCTTTCTCGTTTACAACCATCACACTAGGAACTTCATGGACTATACTTTCATCAACTTGTAGAGGTTCCAAGTTGATTGACACACCATCCTTCTCAATTTTATATTCATTCTTGTAACCATCATGTTGAGCCTTCCGATCATATTGCCAAGGCCTACCAAGGAGTAGGTGGCACACATCCATGGGCACAATGCCACTTTTTTTCTTATCTTTATAAGTTCCAATGGAGAACTCTACCCAAGCTTGCTCATTCACAAGCACCTGCTACCCCTTGTTGAGCCATGAAATATTTTATGGATTTGGGCAACTTATTCTTTTCATCTTAAGTTTCTCTACCATTTCCAAGGACACAATGTTATCTATTGAACTAGAGTTAATGATGACTCTACATACCTTTCCTTGGGTCTTACATGTTGTCTAGAACAAAGCTTTCCTTTTAGGAGGTTCCTTTGTAGTTGCAACTTTAATCAAATTTCTTCTAATCATCAAAGCCTCTCCCACTTTAGGTGTAGCTTAAAGAGATGGCGAGTTCACACTTTCCTCATCCTCTTCATGAACAAGTTATGTCATTCATTCTCCACTGTGAGAACTTGTAACCTATTTTTCTAGGCACTTCCAAGTAGGATGTCCATACTGATTATAGTTATAAAACCTCCCAAAGAAGGTATTAGGCTCCCTTCCCTGTCCATTAAATCTGCCCCTACCTCCTAGTCTTCTACCTCTAAAATTTCCTCTAGTTTCTCCACTAGATTCTTGACTTGTGCTTTGTTCATTTGGTCCTCTTTGAGAACATCTTCCACCAGGGTTACCTCTACCCTTAAAACTCTTTTCTCTACCCATAGATTTCTTTTCCTGCCTCCTTTTGATCTTCTCTTCAACCTTAATGGCTATTTGAAAACACACCTCCATGGTCCTAGGAGTGGCAAGGTTGATTTCATCTTGTATTGTAGAGCTCAAGCCATTGAAGTATCTAGCCACCCTTTCTTTTTCATTTTGAGCATGATTGGCCTTATGCTAAGTTTATGAAATTCTTCAGTGTAGGCTACCACACCCAACTCTTTTTGCTTCAAATTTTGTAGTCTCCAAAATACTTGTATTTCATAATCAGGGAATGTGTAGGATCATGATGGGCCAAAAAGTGGCAATATGTAAGTGATATGATGGCCCACATGACCCTAACAAATTTTATTTTACCCAAAATCAATGAAACAAAAAGGGTTTTTAAAGGAGATTCTCAGCTTTCCACCAATATAAATTATGCTTTACTTTGAATTTAATAAATAATTATTATAATTTTTCTATTTGAATTACGACTTAGGTCCTTATTGATATGCTGATTGAAAAACATCTATAGCTTTTAATTGGTATTATTTTTTTAAAATCTAAAATATGTGTCACATTCTATGCTTCACATACTATAGGATTTAAAAAAATAAATTGAATTTCATGAAGTTTTAACCAAGTTGAGGTGGTCAGACCTACAAGTTTTTATATTTTTAAAAGTTGTAATAAAAAATCATAATTATTTTTTTTTGAAAAAAAATTACAAAAAATTATGCATCACATTGGGACATGAGTCCTCTACTTATATCTAAAATATTATAAAAATGTTATCATTTTATTGTGGTTAGGGTGGTTAGACATACACCTACTTCTTATTTTTCCCCTAAAATTTAAGTACTAATACATTGAAATTTCAAATTTTCACCAAATAGATTTTTTTCTTTAAAAAAATATAGTAGTTTAGACAATAAATTCAATTTGCTAAAAATTGTACTATTATATATTTTTGAAATAATATAGATAACTAATTCAAATTTTTACGTCAAGTTGCCTAACTCTAATTTTTCTAATTTTTTTGCCACTTAAGGGCCTATTTTTTCTATGATGATCCTGCACATACCCATCAATAGGTAAGAATTGTCTCTTTATATTTTCCACCATCTTGTCCCAAGAATTGATCTTGGACTTGCACATCTTTACCCTCTAATCTTGGGTATAATTACACCATGTAAGTGTTGGTCCCCCTTCAACTTAGTTTTAGCAAACTTGACCTTCTTATATTCAACTATCTCTTTGAATTCAAAATAATTATCTAAGGCATCTATCCATTCAATTACTTCCTCAACATCTATTTTTCCACCATACATAGGTAGCCCCATCTTCACATCTTATGTCTCTCCCCTAATAGCCTTGAGCACTTGAAGAACTTTCCTCTCTTCTGGATCAATCCATCCTTGGGATCTTTCTAGGGTGTTCTCTTCACCCTCTTCTACATCTTTAGAGTCACTCTCGTCTACAAATTTTTTGTCTCTCCTATCTCTCTTCTCCAATGCTTCCATCCTAGCTGCCATGTCTTCTTGAGACTCTATTAAGGCTCTCAATTCCCTAGCAACAACAACTGAATTTCCTTTTAGAGGAATCTCCAATACTTTGCCTTAAAACTTTTCAACTTTCCTTCTTCCAAATCTCAATTCTCTTGCAAATGATCTC
Source organism: Sequoia sempervirens (assembly GCA_007258455.2). Classification (NCBI taxonomy): domain Eukaryota; kingdom Viridiplantae; phylum Streptophyta; class Pinopsida; order Cupressales; family Cupressaceae; genus Sequoia; species Sequoia sempervirens. The sequence continues at coordinate 645,652,343 of VDFB02281492.1, forward strand.
AACCTATGCTCTGATACCACCTAATGCAAGGAAAGGTGATATTAGACTCAAAAAAATAGATTCCCTCTTGTCTTCAAGGTCACAAACCCAATCTAGGACATCTTCCTTCAATAACCCACCTACTTGCTTATAGGCCACTTGACACACTTATCCAATTATAAATCTCTCTAATAAGGTCTTTAGGGACTTGTCCCAAACACATTCATAAACCCATTTTACTACCATTCAACATATCAAACCCTTTCCATGGGTTGTTATGGAACTTCATACCAAAATTTTCCATTCAATGTTATTTCTAGGCCTAATTAGGCCTCTTTTCCAAAGGAGGTCCTAAATTTTCTTCAAAATAAATTGGAAACTCTTCACAAACACCTTCCCCCAGTTAGAAAACTTACAATTTCATCATTGGTTTTCAAAATTCATGCCAATTTTTTGTTGTCCTACTCAAAAACCAGTAATTTCATGCTTAACAATCAAACTTGTCAAGCTAGGGCAGGTAGAAGTCCACCTCTAGCACCATCACACTACCCTACAAACCTAACAATATTAAAACACACTCCTAATAGGCCCATTCCACCAAGTTTAAGATCTATCCTACAATTGAATGGCCTAAAATTCCATATTTTTTGACAAACCCTAGAAAACCCTAAGCAACCAAACAACTTTATGAAAATTTTCTTTATCTCCTACAAAACTAGATGTAAAAATCTCTAAATAGATTCAAACAAAATCTATTTCATTCCAAAACTTTCCACATAGGTTTCACATCATTATTTGATCGTACTAAGCCACACAAAGATGGAATTTACAGAAAAACACATAAAATTCCCACAAAACAGAGCAATAATGTATTGTATCTTCAATAATTTCACAACCCAACTTGCCTTGATGATATGAGATGCATTTTAAACATGTTTAGACATCATACTAGTGGTCTACAACAAAATTTTGATGAAATGACTGTTCATGTTCCAACTATTAACAAAATTGTCAAAAATGCACTATGCAACTTTTACAAAATTGCAACATTATTAACAAATTTTAATCACCACACAACTAGGACCCCTAATGACATTATTTGCATCACAATTTGGTCATATTGACCTTATTACATGATAAAATGGCTCCAACCTATCCTAGACTCCACAATGCATTAACAAACCAAAATTGAAAAGGTGCTCCTGCACCAAATAGGATGAGGGAATCATCAACCTCCAATCCACATCTAGACTCACTTAATCAACCAAATCAATGACAAACCCAGAGATAAAAACTCTCCTCTAATTGGAATGGTGACAGGTCAATTCCAGACATGCACCACATGCTTTATGTCACATCACAATGTGACATCACAAAAATAGAAAGGAACTAAGAAAAACACCTCAATACCTATGAGGAATGCTGAGAAAAAATACAAGACTTACAGAGAAGGTTTACAACCTTCCCAAGACTTCAAAAGAGTGCATACAAAATGATGTATGATAACCCAGAAGTCCTAAAAAAGACACTTAAGGACAAGTTATAAACATCTTTAGACCTCTAGTACCATTATGAACACCTTTCATTTACATGTTTTATTCATTTGAGTTCCCAAACTAAAGAGGAACTAACAAGTCCTAAAAGAGAGAAAAGTTGACTAGGTTTTTGAAGACCTAGTTGATCAAAATGATCCACTAGAAAAATATAGGAAAATAGGATTATAAAACCCTTGGCTAACCCTATTTAAGAGGATTTACATTTTTAATGGGAACAAGGTTTCCCCAACACAAGAATAGGCCACCCTAACACATGACTAGACTACCTAAACAAAGATAGCTAATGTTTAGTGTGTCATCCCTCATAACCAAGCCACCAACTATCAAACAAGATGCCTCGGTATGATACTAAGCTGCCCCAGTGATGACAAGGCCACCCGAAAAGACCTAGAAACATTCCAGAAGAGTTTGGGGAGTCTTGACATGAATAGGTTACTCTAGTACAAGACTAGGCCACCCAAACTCACTAGAAGACACATAATTTCATTTTATACCCAATATAAATGTTCATAAGTTAATTTTAAACATATAAGGCATAAATACATCATTATACATTCAAAAATATACTCGACATTATAGTTGTTTTGAGTTGTTACATAATTGAAAATACATCTAACTCATACTCCTCCCATTGCATTCACTTAATTTATTTGTATTTTATATTTTAATGTTTTAATCTTTAATAACAATTATTAGGTTTTGTTTTCAGCTTTCATAATTTTTATAACACGTTATCTTCAAAAGTAAAGTCAAAATTGAAGGTAATAATGATAGTAGATACTCATTTATTGCTATTTAGCATGTGTTTGAGATGAGAAATATCTACAATGCGAACTCTTTTATATTTGTAAAAAAAAATTCTCATCTACCTTACAAGTGTTTCATTTTTATGAAAAAACCAACAAATATTATTTCTATTCAAAGAAGTCTCAACGAAAAATCTATTAGTGAAATGATAAGAGGTCCTATTGATAAATGTTCAATGTAGTTAGACAAATTACTCCTCATTACAACAATTTAAGATTCTACAATTTTAGTTGTCAAACATAATAGTTTCTTCCAATAAATGAAAGTAAATATTACATGTAAAATTCATAAAATTCAAAATGTGCTCACACAAGTCAATAAAAATAGAAAATTTGATATAAGTTATGACTTAGTTATCATAATTTTGAATAGATATATTCACTTCTATAACAGTTTAATCTAAAAAAAAAATTAGTTTCACATGTATCATAAATTATAGTTCATTTATTTCATGTTAGATGTCAATTCAATATATGATAAGATTAGTTTCTTGTCTCTATCACATAAATCTATGGGTACCAAATTGCTAACGCAACATGAAGCTCATCGTTCTATGAAAATCAATTTTTTTATATATTTACACATGTTCTTCTAAAATGATATTATCCAATAGTTAAATTCAGTAAAATCATATACACCAATACAACTTTCCACACAAAAAAATCCTCTGACTCCAACTCTATATTCTCTAATCTTTCTGAGTTCTATCTTCCACAAACCAAAACTAGATACTAACTTCTCCAAAACACTTTCTCCTGATTCTAACAAAAATGTCGTCGTTTTGGTGAAGTGTTCAATGTTGTAAAAGAGAAAATGAAGGCAACCAAGAATTCATCCGCTGTTTAAGAAAAATGATCTAGAAGCTTCTAAAACAAGTTGTGTAAAATGAAAAAATTTTGTTCTTTAAAGTAAACTGGAGACTGATGTTCCACTTTACAACCACTGTAAATTTGCCTGAACATTTTCTCACCATCCACCCAAAACTGAATTCTCGTGTAAAAATGATGTTTGCAAAAAGAAGAAAGGAATGCAAATACAGGCATCAAAACCTTATTGGCCATGACATTCACAGGTAGTTGTACACGAGGGATCCCAAAAAACGTTTGGCCCACTTTACGTATCTTACTTAAGATCAGTTGCATTCAATGTGGCAGGCCGTGAGGACATCCAATCCCCATTTCTCACGTTGCTACTGAGGGACAACAGAAATTGATAATACTGTCGTGAAGCCATCCAATTTCCTTACACATATATATAGCCCCTCGCTCCATCAGATGTTTTCAAACATTCACAACTGTGTCTCAATATTTACTCTGAAATTTGCAGGCTAAGTTATTACAATGAAGATCAACAAATTCGGGCAGCTGCTGCTTCAACCAAACCGGCAACATCGCCAGCTGGGTGTTTTCTGTGTCCGGTTACAAAACTGTATATTGTCGTGAGTGGATTTTTCACAGAGCTTGGTTCCCAAAGACGTACCATCCAAATTAGCCATTTAAATCATTCTCTGTTCCGCGCTTTGCTGGAAAAGGCCAAGGATGAATATGGGTTTGACACTCACAGGCCACTCATCCTTCCCTGCGATGAAGATACGATTAAGTATCTAATCAATCTTGTTCGCAGCCGGAAAGATTCATTGTTACCATATTTCTAGTATAATAATTAACATATTATTGTATATTTTATATTTTCTATGTTTTCATAAGCTTAGATTAATATATGAATAATATATTGACATTTGAACAATTTATATGAACAAACATATTATTACAAATGTATAATCTATGTAATCTGAATTCTCATATTAATTATTAATAATAGAAAATAATTTATATATATGATGAACACCATATCTATAAATATCAGATGAATACTTGTCAAACTCAATTTACTTTTTGTGTTATTGTTATCAAGAGTCAATTGTGTAGTTTTAGGAGTCAAACTCATTGACCCATGTTTCGTGGGTAGTGGTTCACAAGAAACCATCTCTTATGATAATGAATGGTCTATTCACGAGAAATGGGTTCTTGTGAATCACTACTTATGAAATATAGGTCAATAGATTTGACTAGTAAAACTACATGATTGATTCTTCATAGCATTATGACAATTTGACATGCGATAAAAAATACCTTCTATTTATCAATTTACTTTTGCTAAATCAACAATCTTTTAAATAAATTATTTTAAAAAAAAAATAAATAAATTATATTTTAATGAAAAAGTAAAATATTCTTCGAAATGACTTCCTTGCCTAAAGTAGGACATGCTTTTGCAGTTTTCTCTACTTAAGAGAACAACATTTAAGTCACAATATTTGACCATATATTTATTGGCCTCTAGGATTTTAAGGTTATTTTGTTAAGTTTTTGATTGTTTTTATAAAGTTGAAATATTTCATCTTAAGGTCAATTTCATGATATTTTTATTTGTTATATGAAAATTTTATGACAGTCTGGTTATTTAAATGTCTTTTATTTGAGATGTGAAGAAAATAATAAATTGTGAAAAAAATTTATTTAATAAGTGAAAAAAATTATGTAAAATATTTTATATTACTAGCAATCACACTTTGGTGTGCAATGGGTATGCCAAAGAGATTGGAAAGTCAATTAAAAAAAATTTCTTTTTTTTTTAGATACATGAGGTCAATTTATAGGTCATTTAGATTTTTTTTTTGTTTATATATATTATTATTAGTATTATTATTACATTATGATTATCTCTATTATATTTTTATAATATAATAATATTATTATAGTAATATTTTAATTTTTTGTATTTACTATTATATTTTTTAAATTAATATATCAATTTAGATTATGTTACATTATCGGTATAGTATATTATTATGTTTTTATTGATGTATTATTATTAATATTAAAATTATTATACTATTTATAATATTATATTATTATTTTGATGTTACTATTATACTATTCTAATTATTATAATATTAGTTTATTCTTATTATTAAATAATTCCCATGTAATATTATTTTTTAAAATATTATTATTAGCAAAATATTATATTATTATTTTGATATTACTATTATACTATTCTAATATTATATTATATTATACTATCCTAAATATTATATCATTAATAATTAAATATTAGTAATATTATTACTATTTTATTAAATTATTAGTATTATTATAATATATAAGGAGAGAGGACCTAAGAAAGAGAGGCATATACAAAGAGGGAAGAGGGAGATAGAGAGAGACAAACACATATTGAGAGAGATGAAGACAAAAAGATATGTAGAGATGTAGATAGATAGAGTGACCAAGAGGTAAAGGGAGTGAGAGATAAGAGATATAAAGGAAGATAGATATTGAGAGAAGAGAAATTAATAATTAAACTTGCATCCATGAAATCTAACTAAATCCTCTTCCATTGTGTTTTGATAGATACAATACCCTATTATGAAGCTCCTATTTTAGCACAATTAAGGAGAAGGTAGGAAAACATTTGTGAGACTAAATATATATGTGTTGATTGCATTTTCTTTGAAAGTTTTTGAAGACTTTTCAACAAATCTATTTTGTGGATATTCTATGATCATAAAAAGCCATGACAATAGTTCCTTAGGTAATTCTACCAAACAAGTTCCTCTTATATAATTTGATCACTTTGAGGTTAGGATCCAAGTGTCACCCATTAGATTCAAGTTGACAATGTAGATTATCTAGTTGTTCTCCATGTAGTTTAGGTTACACTTCATTACTTCTTACTCAAAAATGATGGGTTAAGTCCTTTCTAGTTGATGCATTGACAAGGACCTAAGTGTAGGCTAATATGTAGGTATGATGAATACCATTTAGCATAGAATTAGTTTTCCAAAAAAAATTTTAGTGGTAAGCTATATTGCATTGTATATTTAACTTGATACTCACACAATTTTGTGATGGTGCCCTTCTTTTGTAGTGAGATGAAATGTTTTTAGTTTTTATTATATTAAATTTCAATTATTTGGTGTCTCAATACATATGTATTGGAAGAATTATTAGCTATCAAGATTAGAAATTACTTACATGAAAGGAACTCTTAGGAAATCAATGGTTTTGAAAGTAGATCCAACTTGCTCTTTTCAAGAGAAGATATCTTTTTAGTGCAAATGTTACATTTTATTGTTCTTTAGTATGTTGAAGAGCTCTGTAAAGTTAATTAGGAAATAAATTAATTATTTTTGTGTACATTTGTATAGTACAGGAGGTCAATTGGTAGGTCATTTAGAAAATATTTTTGTTTATTTATTATTATTATTAGTATTATTATTATTCATGATTATCTGTATTATATTTTTATTATATAATAATATTATTATATTAATATTTTAATTTTTTTATGTATTTAATATTATTTAATATATCGATTTAGATTATGCTACTTTATTATTATATTATATTTTTATAATTTTATTAATATATTATTATTAATATTAGTAATCTATTATTAATATTAAAATTAACATAGTTTTTATAATATTATTATTTTGATATTACTATTATACTATTCTAATTATTATAATATTAGATTATTTTTATTATTAAATTATTCCCATTAATATATTATTACTAATGTAGACATGTAAAATTAGCATCATGCATTTAACTAATTCATATTCATCCATTCATCAAATAAATCTAGTTCATTAAATTCAATCTGTAAATTCCCCCATTTAAATTAAATAAATTCATCTTTAATCATCCCTTTAGCTAAATATATCAAATATTTATTTAACTAAATCTTTTCATTTTCCATCTCTGTTTTGATTTAGTTTAATCCATAAATCTAAAGTAAAAAGGTCAAATCACCTAATCTTCACTTAAGTTAACTAAAATAGGATTAAATCTAATCTTAATGCAAATCCCATCCTCTAGCTTTTCCCACTTGCACAAATAAATCATTTAATTGATTTATTAAATCTTCATTTTCCCTCAACATGGCATAATAAAGAATATTCTCTCAAATTTGAAATCAAATCAAGTTGACTTGTCCCTTCCAACATAGCATTAATTCTCCTCTTACATGTCCTCCACTGGGAATTTAAAACCACTTCTTCTCCCTCCAACAAGCCAAATTTGAAATTTGAAAAGGCCACCTAATGTCATTTTTTGGAACATTCACCAAAACTTGCACACCCTTGGCCAATTCACATGGTGACAAGTGGCTCCTTCCTATTGGTTGAATCTTTGTCCCACATTTACCCATTTTTCATGTCTCTCCATCATCCTCTCCTATAAATAGAGAACTCATCCTTTACATTGAATCACCCATAATTCATGCAAAGTTACTCTCTTCACATTGAGATCTAATTTTGTCCACTTCATCTTCAAGGAATTTTATCATTGAGCTTGTCAAGGGTTTGAAAAAAGCCACTTTTCACAAGAATGTGACACCAATCCACTCTAGGATAGTGATGCATTTGTGCTTCTTTTATGCTTCCAATTAGTTTGTTTTGTTATCTTGTTTGAGAGGCATTGCGCATTATTCCATAGGAGCATTAATAGGTTTTTATTTACATGTACTATGATGCCTCATACATAGATGGATCAAGAGTTGGTGTCTTCTTTATCACCCCACAAGGGGATTGCATACCAAGATCCTACAAATTGGCATTCCCCTGCACTAATAACATTACAAAATATGAGGCTTTAACCATAGATCTTAGAATAGTAGTACAGTGGCACATCATGGCCCTCAGAGTATACAGAGACTCCTAGCTGATAATAAATCAAGTGAATGGTGAATACTAGACTAAAGATGATAAATTGACTCCATACAAAAATATGGTAGAAAGCCTCAAAGAAGCATTCATTGATATCACATTTGAGTAGATTCCCAGAGCAAACAATAGAGTAGTACATGCCATTGCAATGATTGGATCGCTACTAGACATCCCTCACAATGTCCCAAAATATGAATTCTTGGTTCTAGAGCAGCTTCTTGTGCTTGCATTTGAGGTAGCAAAATTGGAATTTGTGTACAAAATCATTGGTCCTGATGATCCCTGGTACCATGAAATTTATAACTACCTATGAATAGGTGTCCTACCTATTGATTTAACCCTGAACCTAAAAAGAACCTTTGTTAAGAAATCATCCTGGTTTGTCATCCTAGGAAATACCCTTTACCGTAGGAGCATAGAAGGAACCCTACTACATTGTTTAAATGATGAGGAGGCATTGACTACTTTAATTGAGATGCATAATGACTTCTGTGGTTCACACTCGAGTGGAATGACCCTAGCCAAGAAATTAATGAGGATGGGGTATTATTGGCCTACAATGGAAAGAGAAGGACATGACTATGTCAAAAGGTGCCTATAATGTCAGCAGCATGGGGACCTCATCCATGCTCCAGTTCAAGAACTTCATCACATCATCACACCATGGACCTTTCACAGTGGGGATTTGATCTCATTGGAAAAATCACTCCCACCTCATCTAATGGCCACAAGTTCATCATAACTGCCACTGAGTACTTTACTAAGAGGGTGGAAGCCATCTCCACGACATATATCACTGAAAAATAGACATCAAAGTTCATCCTAAACTACTTAATATGCTGGTATAGTGTTCCCCAAGCTATTATCTCAGATAATGGAACGCCATTCAACAATCAAGATGCTCGTGATCTATGTGAAAAATTTAAAATCCAACATCACTTTTCCACCCTATATTATCCCTAAGGAAATGGGCAAGAAAAAGTCACCAATAAAACCATTTTGAAAATCCTCAAGAAAATAGTCAATGACGCAAGTCATGACTAACATCTGTAGCTAAATCCTGCCCTCTGGGCCTATCGAACCAACATCCACACACCAACAAGTGTCACTCCCCTCTCCTTGGTCTACAAATTAGAGGTAGTATTACCCATTGAGATTGAGCTCTTGCCACTTAGAATATCATTGTAAAACCTCATCGTAGATGATGAATACCTAGTATCAAGATTGAATGAGCTGGAGCTAATTGATGAGCAGTGTATAGATGCTTTAAATAATTTGCAAGTCTATCAGAATAGACTCAAGAGGAGCTATAATGAGAAGATTAGAAGGCACCTTTTCAATCTAAAGAATTATACTAAAAGGAGAACTAGAAGAATATCCCAAATCCAAAAACAATAAAAGAAAATCAACCTCAAATTGGTTAAATCATTTGTTATCATAAAATATAAGTCAGTAAGTATATTAGTTATCACACCGGCGAGCCTCCAGAGGAGCACATGAACAAAGGGACCCCATGTTGAGAGGGGTTGGCAGAACCTCAACAGGGTTATGCGTCTCTATTTTGGGGTCATGAGCAAATAATAGACCCCCTTTTCATTTTTTGTTTTAATATATTATATATAATATATATTATATATTATATTTTATATTATATATAAATTATATATATAATATGTATATATTATAATATTATTTAAATAAATTTTTTATAATTATTTATATATATAATATATATTGTGTATATATATAATGGATTTATTATGTATTTTTTTAAATAAGATGGAATGTGGAATTTTAAATTGGTTGATTTAAAAATATTTATATATTTAAACAATAATTATATATTTATATATATATACATATATATAGTATATACATTAAGTATATACTTTTATATGTATATTTAATATATAGTTATATTTAAATATAACTTCTTTTAAAATGATTATTTTCATTATAATAGAGGCAAATTTTGATTTTATAATCAAATGATTTATTTTAAAATTTGATTTTGATTATTATGAATAATCGAGAAAACATGGAATTAATTTATTAGTTTAATTTCCTTAATGTTGCCAATGTGATTTGATTTACTTTGAGTATGTGCAAATAAAGTTAATTATTTAATTAATTTCATGCACTATGTCGTTACTTGGCTTGGATTTAGGAAATCCTAACATTAGTTTATTGAGTTCCCTGAAATGCTTTCTAAGTGATGTTTTCGTTCATTCTCGCTATTGGGCAAAGTGGGCTAATCGAGTTAGTAAGTCTTCCAGAGGAGTTTTCTAGGTTGGGATGTTTTATGTGTTGGTTCATTTTGTGAATTGTCTTGGGTAGTGCGTATAGATGTATCCTTTTGTTTTACCCAGTTTTCTTGAGTGGGGATGATTTGTACCTCCTTTGGAAGGAGTGGATTATGTATTTTGTCTCCTCTAGTGTTTGGAGTGAGTTTTCATTATTTGTTGCCTCCTTGGATTGGAGTGGTTGTCTTATCTAGTTTACCCATTGAATTGTGGTTTTGTACCGTGTGTGTTGTTGATAGGAGAGTGGCTCTTTGTGGGGGTCCAACACACAAAGGGGCACCAGGGTAACTCACTTGGGTTTAAGTAAGTGATAACTTAAAAGGAATTAATGAAAAAACTCTCAGACTAATTAAGATAATGAATGCCTATTTCATGACTCATTCACTTTTAAGGTTTGAGATGAGATGAGATGCATAGTTTGTATGAGGGTCCGACGACTAGTAGAGGCAAGTCAGGGTAACTCAAGTGGGGGTCCGATAGCCTAGGAAGGTTGAGCCAAGGTAACTCATAGCAAATGATGTGTGAAACTCTCTCTATGTCAACCAAAAGTTAGTTTTTTGTACTATGTAGATGATCATTGTTCTCTGGAAGCATTGTAACCATTATGTTAAGTGTTATTGTGTTTGTATTTTTTTTAGTTCAATTATATTTTAGCCTATCTAGAGGTAGATGGTCTTGTATAGGAATTCCTTATTACTATCTCCTAGCATGGGGGGTGAGCCTTCGGGTATCACATGGTTGGGTGGAATGTGCACCTTAATCCATTGGGTTGTCTTCTTGTTCGTGTGGATGATTTTTCCAATTGGAGAGCTCGTGGGATCCAGATCCTTTTCATGCTTTATTCATTTCAATTGATATTGTATATTATTACCCCTCATTGGTTATCAAGGTGGAAGATGTAATTTGTAACCTTGTTTATTGGATTTTCCTCATTTGTGGAATGAGTGTTGTAATTGTATTGTAAATTATATTATTGGAAACATGTGGTATCTCTTATTCCTTGGATGTAATTTTATCATATATGGAATATGTGCGTTCTTAATTCTTTAAGTAATTAAATGTTATGGTTTCAATTCATGTTTCTTGTTTAGGTTTTAAAGTAATCCCAGTCTCATAACCTTAGAGGTTGTTGCAATGGGTAGTGAACTTGCTTATTATTTGTACTTTAAAAAAAATTAGTACGATTGAGTAGTTAATTGCAACTTCCTCTAGGGTTATGTGGCGGGGAATTACACATAGGTTACCCTGGTGAATCTTCATAAACTACTGGCCCTCTCCAAGATTTACCCTAGCATTCTCTACCAATTCCCAGCCCCTATGCAAACTAGTGTGGAGTCACTCCATCTTTCAAGAAGACAAGATAGGTGACTTGCCATTCTAGGCCCTTTCAACCTTTCCTCAATCTAGCAAGCATTAAGAAAATAGGAAAGGCCTACTTTTATCTAAATTAATGTTTAATTCTACCCAACCCCTAGTACATTTGGTAGGTTTCCACTAGATTACAAAATCTATGATAGGTTACCTTGACAACCATTTAGGGTTTCGGCCCCTACTGCAAGCCATTCTTTCTAAAAACATGACATAACATAAATAACATGGGATAGAGATAACATACTAAGGCAGAGCCAAGAATATTCTCTAGTCCATATCAAGACTAAATATTTCCCAAATACCACAAAGGAAACAATAAATCATGGACGACTATATATCAAATAGTTCATAATAATTGAACACCAAAGCATAAACTATGAATGCTTACGTTATAAATCAATCTTTCCTAACCTCTGGAAGGAAAGAACGTTTTACACAATTTTTTAAAACTTTAATCTTCTAAAGTAAAACTTGTAACCAAGAGTTACATGACTACTAATATAT
>VDFB02281492.1:645664699-645765316 GCA_007258455.2 Sequoia sempervirens
CTTTTTCATAAAAATATTTAATGCATTGGATATTTTCTTGATTAATTGTATTTTAATTATGAAATTGGATTAAGGTAAATATTTAAATTAGTTTTTTGATAGAAAAAGAATGTTTGATGAGTTATACAATTGTTTTTATGTCTAAGGGTTATTTCCATAAAAAATGGGAAAATATAATAAGTTAATTAAATTTTAAAACTCTTGGGTGGGAATATGTATTTATATTCAATTTAATCATATCTTTAAATAATTGTAAATGAATAAAGGTAAGTTGTTTTATTTGTTTAATGGAATTTTTTGAATTTAAAATAAATGAAATTAGAAAAATAATTGGAAAATAAATGGATTAAAAGGAAAAAAGAAAAAGGACTTTATTGATTCTTTTTTTGGGGGGGAAATTGGGCTCTCAAATCCTCTTCCATTCTTCCAAGAAAAAATTGAAATTTGAATTGCGAATGCAAATGGGAATGGAATTGGATAAGGTTTAAAGTAATGAGATAGCAAATGGAGTGTGAATTCTTGGGTGTGATCTCTCCCTCTCTCTTTTGGAAAATTGCAAGTTCTTCCATATTTGTTGTGTCCTCAAAATGGAGGTAATCTTCTCATTTATCCTCCCTTTTTTTATGTTTTTGAATTTGGATACTATGCTCACCATTAGTTGATCATAGGAATTCCTTAATAGAATTTAAAATTTTCAATTAGAGTAGGACTTAGTTAATTTTGAAAATGTTGAAAATTTCCCATTTTGAGCCATGGTCATGGATTTCTTTTCCAAAATTTAGGAAACATGAATTTTATGTGAAAAATGTGTTGCTGGGAATATTTAGAGCTAAAGGGTATTTATAGAAATTGAAATTGAAATTTTAAAATTTGAAGCTTTTCATCAATGGAGATTTAGATGAAATTATGGTTTTCTAATTCAAATTAAAGTGAGAAAATTCAAATGTTTAATATGTTCTATGATGAATTTTAAATAGAGGAAAGATGTCTCCCTATTTATTTTTGATTTAGAAAAAAAGGGTACTTTCAAAATTTAAAATTGGAAAATATAAATTTTGATGAAATTTTAATGGGGTTTTGGGAAATTTTCCTATTTTTTAGTATATTGGAAAATGAGAAAATTTGAAATTTTTAATGAAATATTATGAATTTTAATGTTTTAATGAAAGTTTCTTTCATGAATTATTGAAATAGCGCTTTGGAAACATGTTAGAAAATTTAATGAAATTGAATTTTGTGCATTTTTTTCATGCCACATTCCTTGGAGGGTGGGATGGCCTTAGAAGTTAGGATATAGGTATTAGAGAGGGTTATGGGAGTGGATTCCAACATAAACCTAAACTAAAGTGAGACATAGGAAATCACAACGTGGGATTTTTGGTTAACTAGTGAAAACTAATGAAACATGGATAATTAATTAACCACGATAATGGATATCCCTCTCATGTCTTGAGTGCTTGTATAAGATAAGGATGATCATGGAAGAAAAGTTTCCTATGGAGTGTAATAATTATAATATAAAGCACCCTTGTCTATATGAGAGGATACTTAGTTCCTCACTAAGGCCCACATGAGTGTCTATGAGGACATTCTTTCTCTTGTTCTCTAATATCCAATCCTAGTATAGTTTGAGTAGCACCTAAAATATGATCATTCCTTCCATGTGTACATGTTTTTGGTTATGCCATTGGTGAGTTTCCCAATGATAATTTTTGTATTATGCCATTGGTAAGTTTCCCAATGAGGATTTTTGTTATACAATTGATGAGTTTTCCTAATAAGGATTCTTGTGTTTTGACATTGGTGAATTTTCCCGATGTGGAAATGTGATATACCATTTGATCCATCTTGTTTTAGATGAGTTTTTAATATGATGTGTATTTTTATTGTATGGCTTGTGTATGGTATGCGTATAAGCCATTTCCTAATGTGTTTGATGTAAGTGTTGTGATTGTGGCCCATGTGACTATCTCTTAGCATGGTGGGAGTGGATCTTTTGATTTCATAAGTTGGGTGGTGTGGTAACCATCATTGGGAATTGGAGGAAAATGGTGGAATTAGTGATGAATTTAAGGTGGAAAAGTTCTTATGCTTATTCATGGTTTATTTCCTTTATTCAATTTTAATAATATTACTATTGGACCTCTCATTGAGAAGGGTTGTAAATTTTGATAATTGAAAAGATGTTTTAGTGTAGTTACATGTCTTGGTGTTTGTACCAAGCATGATTGATTTGAAATTTTCATTATTATACTATGAAAATGTTAAAATGAACTTATAAATATTTCATTTTGGTTTAAAATAAATTTTAAATGTTGTCTTTCATAGTTGGGTGACCTAGTCCTATACCTAGATGACCCTATCTAACCTAGAATTGACTCTCAAAGTGCCAAAAATTAAACTAAATCTACTTGGGTAGCCTTGTACCTACTGGGGAATCCTAGTTGCACAGTGGGAAGGCCTAGATTTGAAGGCTTAAAACTCAAAATTTTGGTTAACATTGTTGGGGTGGCTTGGTCCTATACTTGGGAAACCTCACTCCTTATACAAAAGAACAAAATGTTAACCCTCTCTATCTTAGTTAGCCAGTGTTTTTCTTAGCTCAATGCCACTAAAAAGTAATTGTATTCCCCTTATCTCACCAATTCCATTTTTTTTTGTCATTTCAACCTTCAATACCTAGTTAAAGTATCTCTATCTTACGACTTGATCATTCCTCTAGGTTTTGAGTCCTCATATAGGAAAGCCATCTAAAATGTAGTTTTTCCTCATGGTCCTATGGGTCTAGTGTTTTTTATGATTATGTGATTGTGTGTTTTCATTGAGGACTTGTGACATCTCTTTCCTCATTTTGCATGCCTTCTACAAAACTTTCCATGTTGTCAAACCTAGGGTTAAAGAGATTATGCACTTAGTCTTATGAAGACTTGGGAGGGTTGTAATCCTTCACATTTGGCCTTGTTAGTGTCCTCAACGTTCATCTTAGATCATGTGGTATTATGGAATACTATTCATTTTCTTGTGTTATTTCACATTGAAATGGGATTTCTTGGGAAGCACATGTTGTCAAGGGAGGTTGATGATTCCATCACCCTATCTTGGTGTAGTGTTGTGAGAGAATGTGATCATCATGTAGGTGTTTTCCTCTCTCTCTCTCTCATATGTTCATCATGGTGGATTTATCTCATGACTGGTTAGTCTTTCAATGTTTCCACCTTTCTTATGTAATGGTGAGGTTGTCTTTTATTTTTCATTGTTCCATTGTGTTCACACAACACATGTGTCCACATTGTTTTGCAGGTGTGATACGTCTTTGTTGGATTATCAACATTTTTCTCAATTTTCAAAAAAGAATTATATTAGGGTTTTTTTCTAAGTGTGCTAGCCTGGGTATTACAAGCTCTCCATGGAATCATGAAAACCATCCTTTAAATGAATATCCTTCATGTCACCAATGCAATTGGGTGGGTGCAGAATTATGGGGGGCCAAAAAGTGGCCAACCATCTTTAAATTTTTAAAATAGTCATAGCACAAGCATGTTATAACAGGGTACATGTGCAGGATCATCATGGAAAAAATAGGCCCTTAAGTGGCAAAAAAATTAGAAAAATCGGTGTTAGGAAACTTGATGTAAAAATTTGAATAAGTTATCTATATTATTTCAAAAATATGTAATGAGAGAATGTGATCATCATGTAGGTGTTTTCCTCTCTCTCTCTCTCTCATATGTTCATCATGGTGGATTTATCTCATGACTGGTTAGTCTTTCAATGTTTCCACCTTTCTTATGTAATGGTGAGGTTGTCTTTTATTTTTCATTGTTCCATTGTGTTCACACAACACATGTGTCCACATTGTTTTGCAGGTGTGATACGTCTTTGTTGGATTATCAACATTTTTCTCAATTTTCAAAAAAGAATTATATTAGGGTTTTTTTCTAAGTGTGCTAGCCTGGGTATTACAAGCTCTCCATGGAATCATGAAAACCATCCTTTAAATGAATATCCTTCATGTCACCAATGCAATTGGGTGGGTGCAGAATTATGGGGGGCCAAAAAGTGGCCAACCATCTTTAAATTTTTAAAATAGTCATAGCACAAGCATGTTATAACAGGGTACATGTGCAGGATCATCATGGAAAAAATAGGCCCTTAAGTGGCAAAAAAATTAGAAAAATCGGTGTTAGGAAACTTGATGTAAAAATTTGAATAAGTTATCTATATTATTTCAAAAATATGTAATGAGAGAATGTGATCATCATGTAGGTGTTTTCCTCTCTCTCTCTCTCATATGTTCATCATGGTGGATTTATCTCATGACTGGTTAGTCTTTCAATGTTTCCACCTTTCTTATGTAATGGTGAGGTTGTCTTTTATTTTTCATTGTTCCATTGTGTTCACACAACACATGTGTCCACATTGTTTTGCAGGTGTGATACGTCTTTGTTGGATTATCAACATTTTTCTCAATTTTCAAAAAAGAATTATATTAGGGTTTTTTTCTAAGTGTGCTAGCCTGGGTATTACAAGCTCTCCATGGAATCATGAAAACCATCCTTTAAATGAATATCCTTCATGTCACCAATGCAATTGGGTGGGTGCAGAATATGGGGGGCCAAAAAGTGGCCAACCATCTTTAAATTTTTAAAATAGTCATAGCACAAGTTATAACAGGGTAATGTGCAGGATCATCATGGAAAAAATAGGCCCTTAAGTGGCAAAAAAATTAGAAAAATTTGTTAGAAACTTGATGTAAAAATTTGAATAAGTTATCTATATTATTTCAAAAATATGTAAGAATAGAATCTGTAGAAAATTGAATGTAGTTTCTAAACTACTAGGTTTATTTAAAAATAAATAAAATATATTTGGTGAAAATTTGAAATTTCAATGCGAGTACTTAAATTTCGGGAAAAATAAGTAGGTGTCTCTGACCACCCTAACCATAATAAAATTATAATATTTTTTTATAAGATTTAATATGTAAGTAGAGGACTCATGTCTGGATGTGATGCATACTTTTTGTAATTTTTTCCAAGTAAATAACTAATTATGATTTTTTTATTACAACTTTTAAAAAATATAAAACTCATTATGTCTAACCACCTTAACTTGGTCAAAACTTCATGAAATTTAATTTTTCTTTTTTTAATCCTATAGTATGTGAAGCATAGAATGTGATGCATGTTTTGGATTCAAAAAATGTGATACCATTTGAAATTTATAGATGTTTTTTCAATCAGCCTATCGATCAGGACTTTAGTCGTAATTCTAATAGAAAATAAATAAAAATTACTTATTAAATTCAAATTAAAGCATAATTTATATTGGTGGAAAGCTGAGAATCTCTTCTAAAAACTCTTTTCATTTCATCAATTTTGGATAAAAATAAAGTCGTCAGCCACATACCCTACAAATATCGATAATATTGCCACTTGTTGGCCCCTCATGATCCTGCACATACCCAACATGCTCACATTATGGCTTGGTGTGACCAAGCCTCAAGCTTGACTACACCAAGGCCATACAATTCTCACGTTATAATGTTAGTGTGTTACTTTAAATATAAAGATAAAAAACAAAGTTGCATTCACTTTCATTTCTGCAATGTTTGTCTGGAGCCTTCAAACCCTTGAGAGAGTGCTTGTGTTATTGGAGAGATAATTCTTCACTAAATCTTTATCTAATATTGTCCAAAGTGTCGCCATGGCATCGAGGAGGTCAAAGGAGTAAGTTTTATTATTTTTTGTGTGAATTTGTTATTCAATAGGTAGATTTAATATGTTTTTTGATGTAAATTTATTTGATTTATAGGAAATGATAATGCACCACCTTATCCTCAAAATCCTCCTTCACCTTAACCCCAAATACTTTTTGAATAATAACCCCAACAAACACCTCCAATAATTCCTTAATATGCTCCAAGAACTTAAGAAAATTTAATGGGGAAAATTGAAAAAACAAAAAATAAAGTGAGGATATAAATGCAAGGTTGAAAGATCCTATAAGTTCAACCTCACATAGAACCATGCTTTCTCAATCACTTGAATCAATGTTATCAATTGTAGATTCTATTAGCAAGAAAATAAATAGTTGGTCAAATAAGAGATGAGAGTATAAACAATTTGATGCTGATAAATTATCCTACAAAAAAGTGAAAGATGAAAAAATTAGAAAATTTGACTTGTGTTCCCTATTCACAAACCTTAAAACACATCAAACTTTACACCCTTCAAGCAAGAGGTTCCCTATCCATTGGTGCAACCATCCAAGGATAAAGAACCATTTTTGGTAGAGGTAATGGATGGTTTTTGACCATCCTCCATGCAAAAAAAAAAAAGGTTTTGCAATATTTTTTTAGGAATCTCTACTGTGAGTTCATCCTCAATAAAATCCCAAACTATTTTGATATTCAAGACTTCCAAGGTAGAGGGGGAGGCTCCACACAAGATAGAGTGGGGGAATTTCTTGACCCACAACAACCAATGAGACGAGGACTCTCTAGATCAACATATGATCATGTGGCTATCCCTTCCATTTTGAACGAGAGTGTTGAGGTTGAGACACTATAGTCATTTAGCTCGTTGACCTAGAGCCTCTTTCAACATGCCAGCCCAATAGCACAAGGTGAGTAGGGTGAGTCTTTGGGAAATAGAGTTTCACATCATATTTGTTAGGCTTGCGAGACACCCTATGGTTATGACCCCATGCATAGTTAGAACCTAGGTATGTAGGGTACACCTATAGCTAATCAAATGGTGATGATAGATGCCCTCCTTAATGAGGCATTTAGCCTTTATAGTCATGTAAATGCTATAAATTTCATTGAATTTAATTTATTAAATTAATTTTTTGAAATGCAAGATTAACTAAATTAGTAAATAATGATTACAGTTAAATTGCATGGTCATAGTTTTTATTCAATTTTCAATGGTCCTCCAGGTCTCCTTATTATTCAATGACATGTATTATCGAGGTATGTAACTAGTAAATAATTATAAATATTACATGTGAATAACATTGTTATATGAATGGTATTCTTATATCTAATTTTGGATGTTGAATCTAGGTTAATCTTGGAGATTTGATGGCAACGCCTCCTAGTGGAGGTGGACATTGAGGTTTCACTTAGGTAATAAAATAAAGAGTTTAACTAATGAATTGTAGAAAATAGATTTTTTTAGTTTATATTCATATCATTGATTACATTTCATTGTGCATCTTTCAAACTTAAAGCATTACATCACATTGTATAACTAATAACTAGATGTTGATATATATGAAAAAAAATCAATTACAATATATAGTTTTTTACTAAGTCAACATAAACAATTATGCAATTACTTCACATTGCATAACTGGTAACTAGGAGTAGCTACCAATTGTATTTTCTTTTCATGGAATTCCATGAGACCACATATATTTGAGGCATTTTTTAAAACATTTCACTACCTTGTCTAGCTATGGATGCTTGGAAAAAATCTATCAAAGCATAATAGTAAGATATAGCATAGAAAAGGTAGTGAACTGTTTGAAAAAATGCCTCAATGAAATGTGGTCTCATGGTGATGTCATGGCATTCCATCACCATGAGACCACATTTCTTTGAGGCATTTTTTCAAATAGTTCATTTCCTTTTCTATGCTACCACATTTTTCATACATGTCTGCCAAATCATTTTATCAAATAGTTCACTACCTTCTTGCTATGGCTGAAAGCCTAAAAAAAGTGCTTTCAAAAAAGATATGGATGCTTAGAAAAAATCTAACATAGAAGAATAGTAAGCAATAGCATAGACAAGGTAGTGATCTATTTAAAAAAATGCCTCAAAGAAATGTGGTCTCTAATGGAATTCCATGATAATCAATTTGTCATGGTGATGGGGTACCATGACAAACTGATTGTCATGGAATTCCATTACCATGAAACCACATTTCTTTGAGGCATTTTTTCAAACAATTCACTACCTTGTTTATGCTACCACATTTTCCATACATGTCTACCAAAGCATTTTATCAAATCGTTAACTTCCTTTTTGCCATGTGTAGTACCCCTTCGTTTATGCTTATGTTTTCTGTTGCTATGTTTTCACATTGTTAGACCTATGATGTTTTGTTGGATATTGTGATCGCTGGTTTTAAGCGATAGTGGATTATTCTGTGACATGATGATACTTTGTTTGATGATTATTGTTTTCATACATGATATGATTTAGCGTAGATGTTTACTTTCAATTGTTTATTGATATGTACATGCTTATGATGGACTAACAACATTTATTTCGTCAGTTTGTTGTGAAGTGTATTGGTGTGGAGAACAGAATCGCATCTCTCGCGTGCGAGTGCCCTGTGATATCTGTGATTTTCTTCACACGGTGTGTCTGTTTAATACTTTTTGTATATATATATATTTATATGCACGTTATTTGCTTGGTTGCAGGATTTGCAGGTACATGACACTGACTCCACCTATGTAATCAGGTCTGAGCGTGTCAAGACTCAACGGATATGTTGATCGGGAGATAGTAGTCTAGTTTACCCTAGCCTAGTTTACAATCCTGGTCTTAGTACTTTGTTTGTTTTCAATTTTGAGTCATAGGTTGTATTGTATTTTCTATTTGGATAAATCGTTTGAAAAGTAAATATTGGTTAATTTTTAATGTTGGAATATTGTGCTTTAATTATTGTTATTTAATTAATGTTTAAATGTGGTTGAAATTTACTTACTTAATAATTTAATTCATTAATTAGCTTATTTGGTTAAATAGTTGGTCTTAAAAAGATTAAACTATTTTAATTAAATAAATTAAATTATTAAGTGTGTAAATTATATTGCATTTAAAAAAAAAAAAAAATAAACATTTGCATGCAATTGGAAAATTGATTTTCAAATTTTAAATTTAATAAAATTGAAATTACATGCAAAAATTTGAAATGGCAAAATTGCCGAGAAGTGGAGAAGATATTTTTCTCAACCACTTCTCGACATGTGTGTGAGTGCCATAATTGCATACAGTTGTTGAAATTTTCTCACGGAGGTTATTGTGGATCTGGGATTTTACACGGGGTTATTCAATTGCCTCACGGGAAATTTTCTGAGGACTGGCAAAAAATTCTTTTACTGTGCAAAATCTTTATTTCTTAGAAGTTGTTATCTTCTGTTGGGATTGTGATCCTTTGTGGAAGATCCTTTGGAAGATTTTTGGTGGTTGGATAAGCTATTTGAGTTTTGTTCTCGGGAAGCTATTGTGGAATCTACAGGAAAAATATTTTCTTCCACAACTAGATCTTCACAAACTCTGGAAAGAGGTATTTCTCTAGTAAATGATTTTGTTTCTTTCTTTAAAAGATTTGTTTGTACAAATAATTGTTTAAAGAAATTTTGTATTTCTTCCCGGTTACTTCTTCTGTGAAATAATCCTCTAGAAAATAAAGTTTTCTTTTGTGAAAATGGTTCTGAAGAAATTAGTTAATTCTCTGTTAAAATTTTATTTTAAAAGATATCTGTTAAATCTAGGGTTTAAATTTGGGGGTTTTGTTTTGAAAAGAAAATGTCTCAGCATTTGGAAGTTATGAAAACCCCTGTATTGAGATTATTAAATTGTGAATAAATCTTTAAAATTGAAAATTTCTTTGAGATCTGTAGAAAATTTGCTTAAAAAAGAATACCAGAATCCAACATTTTATTTACTGGATTAATTTAGGTATATACATATTTGTGGAATTTGTGCAAATTTGTCTGTGTTTCCATTTTTATGGCTGTGTGCGAATTTGAAAATACGTCACTGTTATTTTAATTGTATTTTAATATTAAAAAAAATGCGTAAAAGATTTACGCATCGCTGAAATGGCGAATATATTAAAAAAATTAAAAGAAATATGTAAATTTAGAGGGTTTGGGGAGGGCCGAAACCCTCCCCTCTCCCTATGGTGGAGGCGCAGCCCCACAGCTACACACAACAGCCACCAGGGCTACTGGGCGCAGCCCTGGTAAGGGCCGCGGCCTTCACAGGCCGCGGGCTGCGCCGGAGGGGGTTTCCCCAAAATTTATTTTAAATAAATTTTATTTAAAACGTAAATTTTACTATGATTGTGTTAAACGCGATTTGTTCTCTAATTGATATACATTGTAATTATAATAATATATATATTAGTATTTATATATTTATATATATATATATATATGTATGTAAATATATATATATATATATATATATGTATATATGTATATGTATAGATATATACTTATATATATATTTGTAATTAATGTGGAAGTTAATGAGTTTTAAATGGAAATATATTATTTATTTTTATTTTTATTTTTTTTAATAAAAGTTGAGAAAATTATAGAATATAATTTATAGTGAAATTGAGAAAATCATAAAGATAGATTTAATGAAATATTTATTTTCTTGAGTCAATTTGTAAATATATTGTTTTCAAACTGAAACATATGGATTTAGAATATCCAAATATTAGACATGAATTTTGCTTTAAATTGTTTTAATTTGTGATTGGGCAAATTGGGTATATGGGGTTTTTTTTTTTTTTATGTGTTATTAAGTCTTCTAGATCAACTTTTTGAGTGGGAATTGGGGAATGTAAAGTTGAGTTCTTTTGTAAATCAAAACTGTGTATATGATTTTGTCTAGAGGTTGACATCTGTGTTGAGAACATTGAAAGTTGTTCGTTTAAACGTAATTGGTCTTTTATTTTGATTTTGGTTGTAAGTGCACTTTGTAAACCTTAGTTAGAGAACGTAGATTTCCATGTTATGTCTAGGGGAGTGGCTATTTGTAAGGGCCGACACACAAAATGGTGTCAGGGTAACTTACAAGTAGTTAGTAACTCAATGATAATTAAAGAACACAATAGATAGATCTAAAAACACTTAACAAGATGTACATGCCTCTCTTATGACTCTTGAGCTCCCTCAGTCATGAGTATAAGTTGAGAAGGCCTGGAATGGCAAAATCAATGTCTTGTTTCTTCAAGAGGCATTCGATTCCGCAACAGTATGTAATAGGGGCCGGGTTTCGTAAGAGGTTACCAGGGTAACACAAGGATTGGGGGCCGGAACCTAGGAAGAAACACTAGGGTAACTTTTGCATCGTTGTGATGACACTCCACCTATAATAACAGTTAACCCTATGTTGAAGTAAATTCAATTGTCAAAAATCTGGAAGCAATGTAACCAATAGATTGTTTGTACTAGTGTCTAGGGTTAGTAGATTAGGTCTAGGTAACCTTATTACTATCTCCTAGCACGGGGGGTGGACCTACGGGTACCACATGGTTGGGTGGAATGTGCACCTTACTCCATTGGGTCCCCAGTTTGATCATGACATCTAGAGCTTCATGGATGGAGAGCTCGCACTTGGATCTTATGTGTACTTTCATCATTGTATATTGTAAACTTGTATTTGAAAACATCCCTCAATTGTATAAGAGGTGAACAATGTAATTGTAACTATTATTTGAACTACCTCATCAAATGGATGAGTATTGTAATATCATATCAAATGCAATGTATAAAAAAACATGTTTGTACTTTATTATGTTATCATGAATGGAAATTTATTATTATGTAATGTTTATCTTTATGTTATTAATTAAATGTGCAATGCGAAATACTTAAGTCACTTAAGGAAAACTCAAAGTAGTGTAACATCGCCTAACCTAAGAATGTATGCAATTAATTAACTTAGTATTAATACTTTTTTAAAAAAAAAAATTATTATACCTTATAACACATTTGCAACATTCTTAGGTTATTAAGGCGGGGCATTACAAATTGGTATCAGAGCAAAGGTTACAAACACTGGACGCTCTGGGTAATCTAGAGCCCATTAGGTTGACCTAGTACGTAGTGTCACAACTGATAACCTTGGTTGAATAGTATCTAAGAATCGTAATTGTTATGTGTAGGAACATGCCTAGGCGTGGAGTAAGAGGTCGTGGTAGAGGTAGAGGTAGAGGCCGTGGGCCAATCCCTCAGGTTACTCCCCCTCCTAGCCCTCACCACAGATGACCAAGCAGAACAGATGGGTCAGAGAAATGAGGGACAGAATCCCAAACAGTCAGCAGTAGAGGGTTCTCAGATACGTCCACTTTTAGAGGAGGTCCTAGCTCGTCTTTGACCTAGACAGGTAGATGAGCAGGAGGTTGTGAGAGAGAGGGATAGATCCCCTAGGAGAGTAGAGGACACAACACATGAGGATGCTATCATCGCAGGTCATATGAGGGATTTACTGAGAGCACGTCCTCCTACCTTTGATGGTTCAGGAGGAGTATTAGAGGCAGAGACTTGGCTACTTGATTTGGGTAGATGCTTCGCCATGAACCCTTACGGTAGCAATACCCGTGCCAAATGCGCTATTATGCACTTGAGAGGATTCGCCTCTACTTGGTGGTGCCTAGAGGAGCAGAAGCTCCATATAGATATCGGTTCTGTGTCTTGGGAGATGTTTCTCGAGAGGTTCAGAGCTCGGTTCCTATCAGAACACTGGAGTTAGCGTAGGGCTGACGAGTTCCATGATCTACGTCAGTTGGCTCTTTCTGTAGAGCAATATGAATGTAGGTTCTATGAACTCAAGCAGTATGCTGGTATTGGCGATGATGAGCCTATGCTAGTACAACACTTTATGAGGGGCTTAAACGCCCGTATCAGTGGTGGTGTCTGAGTCTTTGAGCCAAAGACTATGGAAGTCACGGTGGAGAAGGCTCGAATTGTAGAGGAGAACCTTATCATGGCTTTAGGTGGGCATACAGGAGTGCAGATTGGGATTGCTCCTGCAGCAGGTTTTAGTCCACAGGGTGGACAGGTACAGACAGGTGGTTCTTCTAAGAACCAACAGACACCCAGAAAGGGTGGGCAACAACAAAGAACACCTCAAAAGAATAATAACCCTCAACCACAACAACAAAACAGTCCTCAATCAGGAAAGGGTCGTAACTGGTGGCGCAACAAGCGCAATAGGCAGGATCAGCCTGCACAGAGTGCTCAGTCTACCGTCAGTAGGGGTAGTTTTTAGCAGTCCAATGCACCTTCGGGTGGCAGAGGATTTGGTAGAGGCACAAGCACAGGTTGTTATTCATGTGGGCAGCAAGGACACATAGCTAGGTAGTGTCCGATGAGAGGTTCTACTGGTTATGGGCCTCGAACTATAGTTTCAGAGCCTACAGTGGGTGATGCAGGGTGAGCACATATAGTATATGCAGCGGTTAATGAACGCCAAGCTGATCACTAGAATACGGTGGTCGAAACTTCAGGTAAGTTAAATGGTGTTAGAGTTTCTATACTTTTTGATTCTGGACCCATTGACTCCTTTATTTCAGCAACCATTGTTGACCGTTGTGGTCTTGTGGTGGTAAAACAAGGTGGTAAATGGCAAGTTGAATTCGCCTCAGGGGTGAAAGTAGCAGTAGAAAACTTAGTACAAAATTGTGAACTTAAAATTGGTACGTTAACTACCTTAGTAGATTTATATGTTACACCCTTAGGATCGTACGATATAGTGTTAGGTATGGATTGGTTAGCATCTTATCATGCTGTAATTGACTATTGACTCAAGACAGTTAGTTGCATTGATGATTTAGGTGTGAAAGTGGAAGTCGTAGGTATTTAAAGACCTATCTCTTTGCGAATGATATCTGCTATGCAATTAAAGAGATGTCTTTGTCAGGGATGTCAACTGTTTGCAACAACAGTTACTGATTTAGATGAGGGTGAGAGTCGAGAGGTATCTCTTGATGATCATCCTATTCTTAGGGAATTCGTAGATGTGTTTCCCGATGACATTCCTGGAATGCCCCCGAAGAGGGATATTGACTTTAGAGTTGACCTAGTTCCTAGAGCTGAGCCTATATCTAGAGCTCCTTATAGAATGACGACTCAGGAGTTAGAAGAACTTCGTATTCAGTTGGAGGAACTGTTAGAAAAGGGATTTATTCATCCAAGTGTTTCCCCTTGGGGAGCACCTGTCATCTTCGTAAAGAAGAAGGACGGATCTCTTAGGCTGTGTATTGACTATCGTCAATTGAACAAGGTTACGATTAAGAATCGTTATCCTTTGCCTAGAATCGATGATCTTTTTTATCAGATTAAGGGAGCTAATGTGTTCTCTAAAATTGATTTGAAATCCGGTTATCATCAATTGCGTATAGCTGAAGCAGACATCCATAAAACTGCTTTTCAAACTCGTTATGGGCACTACAAATTCACAGTAGTACCATTTGGGTTAACGAACGCACCATCAGTATTCATGAGTTTAATGAATGGTGTATTTCGTACATACCTTGATCACTTTGTCCTAGTATTTCTCGATGATATTTTAGTCTATTCGAGGAACATGAAGGAACATGAAGAACATTTGAGACAGGTATTGCAATGTTTAAGAGAAAATCAATTATATGCAAACCTGAAGAAGTGTGACTTCTTTCAAACTGAAATTAAATACCTTGGACATGTGATATCTGGTAAAGGTATTGCTGTGGATCCTTCAAAGATCCAAGCTATTGTGGATTGGCCTGCACCTACTAATGTAGGTGAAGTTCGTAGTTTTATGGGGTTAGTTGGCTATTATAGGCGGTTTGTAGAGGGGTTTTCTAGAATCGGTCATCCTATTACTTCTCTTTAGAGGAAAGGGAAGAAGTTTGTTTGGACAGAACAGTGTCAGTTGGCCTTTCAGACTCTTAAAGAAAAGCTAACTAATGCACCTATACTTATTGTTCCTGATCGTACTAAGGATTTCGTAGTATGTACGGATGCATCCTTAGAGGGTTTGGGAGTAGTTTTAATGCAAGATGGGCATGTGGTTGCTTATGAGTCTCGCAAACTCAAGGACCACGAATTAAACTATCCCACTCATGACCTAGAATTAGCTGCGGTAGTGCATGCATTAGTTCGATGGAGGCATTTCTTATTAGGTCATTGTTTCGAACTTCATACTGATCATCGTAGTTTGCAATACATTTTTACGCAACCTAACTTGAATGCAAGGCAAAGACGGTGGATGGAGTTCTTGTGTGAGTACGATTTTGAAGTAAAATATGTTCAAGGCAAAGAGAATGTAGTGGCTGACGCTCTTAGCTGACGTCGACATGAGATCTCTGCTACTACTCTTGAAGTAGATTTGAGAGGTCAAATAGTAGCTACACTTCCTAATGATAGATTATATCAGGAAGTGAAGTCAGAGATTGAATCGGGTAGACCTTTAGAAGGTCGATTTGCAGGGTATGTTCTAGAATCAGATGGTATATTATGACATTTAGGTCGCATCTATGTACCTCATGTAGAGAGTCTTCATACATTAATCATAACTAAAGCTCATAGAGCTCCGTATTCAGCTCATCCAAGAGTCAAGAAAATGCATGCCGATCTAAGACAATTGTATTTCTGGCCTGGTATGAAACGTGATATTGCTGACTATGTATCGAGATGTCTTGAATGCCAGCGAGTTAAAGCTGAGCATCATCATCCTGCTGGATTATTGTAGCCACATCTCATTCTCGAATGGAAATGGGATATTTTATCCATTGATTTTATTGTAGGGTTACCTACGTCATCACGTCGACACAATGCCATTATGGTAACTGTTGACCGTTTGACTAAAGTAGCTCACTTTTCACCTGTACGATCATCATACAATGCTTCATCCGTAGCTAGGATATTCATGGAGGACATCGTTAGATTACATGGGATTCCTCGTAGGATTATTTCGGATAGAGATCCTATATTTACTTCAGCTTTATGGACTTCATTACAACGTGCTTTAGGTACACAGTTCAACTTTAGTTCAACCTATCATCCTCAAACCGATGGACAAACTGAAAGAGTTAACCAAATATTAGAGGATATGCTTAGGATGTACGTAATGGACCAACAATCATGTTGGGAGGATTACTTGTGTTTAGTTGAATTCGCTTATAACAATAGATATCAGAGTTCCATAGATATGCCACCATTTCAGGCATTATACGACCGACCTTGTCGAACTCCACTTAGTTGGGATCGACTTAAGGATAGAGTATTACTTGGACCTGAGATGCTTCATGACATGGAGCAACAGGTTGACCATATTAGAGAGCATTTGATAGCAGCTCAGGATAGGCAAAAGAAATATGCCGATGCGCATAGGATCGATCGACATTTTGCTGTTGGTGATAGAGTGTTTCTTCAAGTGCGACCGCGAAAGAGTCCAATCCGTTATGGAAAAGGCTCTAAGCTTGCACCTCGATTCGTAGGACCATTCGAGATTTTAGAGAGAATTGGTCCCATGGCGTATCGACTCACCTTACCACCTAGTTTGTCTCGTATTCATGATGTTTTTCATGTATTAGTACTTAGACCATATCATCGCAACATATCTCATGTACTTGATTGGAATGCGTTACAGGTAGAGGACGGGCAGCTGGCTTTGGAGCCCGTGGCCATTCTCTAGCACCGGACGCTCGGTCTCAGGGGTCGAGACGTTGATCAGGTGAGGGTCCAATGGGATCCTAGCTATGAGGCTTCGGCTACCTGGGAGGATGCGACACGCATGAGGGAACTTTATCCCTATCTGTTCGCAGGCTTTCAGGAGCAAGCCTGATCCTAGGGGGGAGGATGTAGTACCCCTCCGTTTATGCTTATGTTTTCTATTGCTATGTTTTCACATTGTTAGACCTATGATGTTTTGTTGGATATTGTGATCGCTGGTTTTGAGCGATAGTGGATTATTCTGTGACATGATGATACTTTGTTTGATGATTATTGTTTTCAGACATGATATGATTTAGCGTAGATGTTTACTTTCAGTTGTTTATTGATATGTACATGCTTATGATGGACTAACAACATTTATTTCGTCAGTTTGTTGTGAAGTGTATTGGTGTGGAGAACAGAATCGCATCTCTTGCGTGCAAGTGCCCTATGATATCTGTGATTTTCTCCGCACGGTGTGTCTGTTTAATGCTTTTTGTATATATATATATTTGTATGCATGTTATTTGCTTGGTTGTAGGATTTGCAGGTACATGACACCGACTCCACCTATGTAATCAGGTCTGAGCGTGTCAAGACTCAACGGATATGTTGATCGGGAGATAGTAGTCTAGTTTACCCTAGCCTAGTTTACAATCCTAGTCTTAGTACTTTGTCTGTTTTCAGTTTTGAGTCAAAGGTTGTATTGTATTTTCTGTTTGGTTAAATCGTTTGAAAAGTAAATATTGGTTAATTTTTAATGTTGGAATATTGTGCTTTAATTATTGTTATTTAATTAATGTTTAAATGTGGTTGAAATTTACTTACTTAATAATTTAATTCATTAATTAGCTTATTTGGTTAAATAGTTGGTCTTAAAAAGATTAAACTATTTTAATTAAATAAATTAAATTATTAAGTGTGTAAATTATATTGCATTTAAAAAAAATTAAAAAAAAAAAACATTTGCATGCAATTGGAAAATTGATTTTCAAATTTTAAATTTAATAAAATTGAAATGACATGCAAAAATTTGAAATGGCAAAATTGCCGAGAAGTGGAGAAGATATTTTTCTCAACCACTTCTCGACATGTGTGTGAGTGCCATAATTGCATACGGTTGTTGAAATTTTCTCATGGAGGTTATTGTGGATCTGAGATTTTACAAGGGGTTATTCAATTGCCTCACGGGGAAATTTTCTGAGGACTGGCAAAAAATTATTTTACTATGCAAAATCTTTATTTCTTAGAAGTTGTTATCTCTCTGTTGGGATTGTGATCCTTTGTGGAAGATCCTTTGGAAGATTTTTAGTGGTTGGATAAGCTATTTGAGTTTTGTTCTCGGGAAGCTATTGTGGAATCTACAGGCAAAAGATTTTCTTCAACAACTAGATCTTCACAAACTCTGGAAAGAGGTATTTCTCTAGTAAATGATTTTGTTTGGGTATGTGCAGGATCATGGTATGCCAAAAAGTGGCAATATTTGTAGGGTATGTGGCTGACGACTTTTTTTTCACCCAAAATTAATGAAACGAAAAGGGTTTTTAGAGGAGATTCTCAGCTTTCCAAAAATATAAATTATGATTTAATTTGAATTTAATAAAGAATTATTATTCATTTTCTATTAGAATTATGACTAAAGTCCTGATCGATAGGCTGATTGAAAAACATCTATAACTTTCAAACGGTACCATATTTTTTGAATCCAAAACATGCGTCACATTCTATGCTTTACATACTATATGATTAAAAAAAAAAAATTAAATTTCATGAATTTTTGACCAAGTTAAGGTGGTCAGACAGACGAGTTTTTATATTTTCTAAAAGTTGTAATAAAAAATTCATAATTAATTATTTACTTGGAAAAAAATTACAAAAAATATGCATCACATCCGGACATGAGTCCTCTACTTATATATAAAATATTACAAAAATATTATCATTTTATTATGGTTAGGGTGGTCAGACAGACACCTACTTCTTATTTTTTCCCTGAAATTTAAGTACTACTACATTGAAATTTCAAATTTTCACCAAATAGATTTTATTTATTTTTAAATAAACCTAGTATTTTAGAGATTACATTCAATTTTATACAAATTCTATTCTTACATATTTTTGAAATAATATAGATAACTTATTCAAATATTTACGTCAAGTTGCCTAACACTGATTTTTCTGAATTTTTTGCCACTTAAGGGCCTGTTTGGCATACTATGATCCTGCACATGCCCGTTTCTTTCTTTAAAAGATTTGTTTGTACAAATAATTGTTTATAGAAATTTTGTATTTCTTCCTGGTTACTTCTTTTGTGAAATAATCCTGTAGAAAATAAAGTTTTCTTTTGTGAAAATGGTTCTGAAGAAATTAGTTAATTCTCTGTTAAAATTTTATTTTAAAAGATATCTGTTAAATCTGGGGTTTAAATTTGGGGGTTTTGTTTTGAAAAGAAAATATCCAGAAAGAAAATGTCTCAACATTTGGAAGTTATGAAAACCCCTGTATTGAGATTATTAAATTGTGAATAAATCTTTAAAATTGAAAATTTCTTTGAGATCTGTAGAAAATTTGTTTAAAAAAAAAATACCAGAATCCAACATTTTATTTACTGGATTAATTTAGGTATATACATATTTGTGGAATTCGTGCAAATTTGTCTGTGTTTCCATTTTTATGGCTGTGCGCGAATTTTAAAATACGTCACTTTTATTTTAATTGTATTTTAATATTAAAAAAAAAATGCGTAAAAGATTTACGCATCGCCGAAATGGCGAATACATATAAAAAAATTAAAAGAAATATGTAAATTTAGAGGGTTTGGGGAGGGCCGAAACCCTCCCCTCTCCCTATGGTGGAGGCGCAGCCCCACGGCTGTGCACAGCAGCCACCAGGGCTGCTGGGCCCAGCCCTGGTAAGGGCCGCGGCCTTCACAGGCCACGGGCTGTGCCAGAGGGGGTTTCCCCAAAATTTAGTTTAAATAAATTTTATTTAAAACGTAAATTTTACTATGATTGTGTTAAACGCGATTTGTTCTCTAATTGATATACATTGTAATTATAATAATATATATATTAGTATTTATATATTTATATATGTATGTATGTAAATATATATATATATATATATATATATATATATATATATATATATATATATATATATATATATATATATATATATATATATATATATATATATGTATATGTATAGATAAATACTTATATATATATATATTTTTAATTAATGTGGAAGTTAATGAGTTTTAAATGGAAATATATTATTTATTTTTATTTTTATTTCTTTTAATAAAAGTTGAGACAATTATAGAATATAATTTATAGTGAAATTGAGAAAATCATAAAGATAGATTTAATGAAATAGTTATTTTCTTGAGTCAATTTGGAAATATATTGTTTTCAAACTGAAACATATGGATTTAGAATATCCAAATATTAGACATGAATTTTGCTTTACATTGTTTTAATTTGTGATTGGGCAAATTGGGTATATGGGGTTTTTTTTATTTTTTATGTGTTATTAAGTCTTCCAGATCAACTTTTTGAGTGGGAATTGGGGAATGTAAAGTTGAGTTCTTTTGTAAATCAAAACTGTGTATATGATTTTGTCTAGAGGTTGACATCTGTGTTGAGAACATTGAAAGTTGTTCGTTTAAACATAATTGGTCTTTTATTTTGATTTTGGTTGTAAGTGCACTTTGTAAACCTTAGTTAGAGAACGTATATTTCCATGTTATGTCTAGAGGAGTGGCTATTTGTAAGGGCCGACACACAAAATGGTGTCAGGGTAACTTACAAGTAGTTAGTAACTCAGTGAAAATTAAAGAACACAATAAATAGATCTAAAAACACTTAACAAGATGTACATGCCTCTCTTATGACTCTTGAGCTTCCTCAGTCATGAGTATAAGTTGAGAAGGTCTGGAATGGCAAAATCAATGTCTTGTTTCTTCAAGAGGCATTCGATTCCACAACAGTATGTAATAGGGGCCGGGTTTCGTAAGAGGTTACCAGGGTAACCCAAGGATTGGGGGCCGGAACCTAGGAAGAAACACCAGGGTAACCTTTGCATCGTTGTGATGACACTCCACCTAGAATAACAATTAACCCTACGTTGACGTAAATTCAATTGTCAAAAATTTGGAAGCAATGTAACCAATAGATTGTTTGTACTAGTGTCTAGGGTTAGTAGATTAGGTCTAGGTAACCTTATTACTATCTCCTAGCACGGGGGGTGGACCTACGGGTACCACATGGTTGGGTGGAATGTGCACCTTACTCCGTTGGGTCCCCAGTTTGATCATGACATCTAGAGCTTCATGAATGGAGAGCTCGCACTTGGATCTTATGTGTACTTTCATCATTGTATATTGTAAACTTGTATTTGAAAACATCCCTCAATTGTATAAGAGGTGAACAATGTAATTGTAACTATTATTTGAACTACCTCATCAAATGGATGAGTATTGTAATATCATATCAAATGCAATGTATAAAAAAACATGTTTGTACTTTATTATGTTATCATGAATGGAAATTTATTATTATGCAATGTTTATCTTTATGTTATTAATTAAATGTGCAATGCGAAATACTTAAGTCACTTAAGGAAAACTCAAAGTAGTGTAACGTCGCTTAACCTAAGAATGTATGCAATTAATTAACTTAGTATTAATACTTTAAAAAAAAAAATTTATTACACCTTTATAACACATTTGCAACATTCTTAGGTTATTAAGGTGGGGCATTACACCATGGCTACAAGCCTATATCAAGTGCTTTCGTACAAACTATGGATGCTTGGAAAAAATCTATCAAACCATAATAGTAAGCATTAGCATAAACAAGGCTTTGAACTATTTGAAAAAATGCCTCAAAGAAATGTGGTCTCATGGTGATGTCCATCACCATGATACCACATTTCTTTGATGCATTTTTTCAAACAGCTCACTTCCTTGTTTATGCTACCACATTTTCCATACATGTGTACCAAATCATTTTATCAAAAAATTGGTTGCCTTGCTTCTATAGCTAAAAGCCTAAAACAGTTTCTTTTGAACAAACTATTGATTCTTGAAAAAAAATCTATCAAAGCATAATAGTGAGCAATAACATAGACAAGGTAGTGAATTGTTTGAAAAAATGCCTCAAAAAAATGTGGACATCACCATGAGAGCACATTTCTTTGAGACATTTTTTTCAAAAAGCTCACTATCTTATCTATGCCACCAAATTTTCCATACATGTACATATGGAATGAATTAGGATAATTTTAATAATTTTTTATTTATGCCTCATCTTCTAGTGTTTGAATCCAATGATTAGTGGTGTTTATAAATATATTCATAGAATCTATGAATATTTTGATTGTCATGTTCTCCTTAATGAATTCTCTAGGAAAACCAATTCAACATGTTTAGAACAAGGATCAATGAAAAAATTAATGATGTGATGGACCTAAGATGATTTTGTGATAGGGAATTTAAGATACCCTTATGCAAATTCTAGATTCAATTACCTAACATTCATTACTAACTAAACTAATTGATATTTTAATGTAATTAATACACTTAGAATTTTTCTTTTCATGAAAATATAAATTGAATTTATGTTAATAGAAGAAAATACAAAGGAAGGAAAATAATATAAATCCTATTTTAAATCATTTCAATTCAAAATCAAGATGATGATGGTGGCCAAAAGAATGATGTAGAAATAGGAAATATTATTGTAGATAAAAATAGCAAATTAGAAAAAGTCTCATTTCCTTGATACTATTATAGATGTATTGTAATTGATATGGTCAAATTGATGTCCAAGGTGCACCAAAAAATCATTCAAAGGTTAAATTTCTACAAAATAGTAATAAGTACAAACCAATTGATAGCAAAGGGGTTACTCTAGAAAAATAATAAGAAAAAATATATAAATATTTAAATAATGTAAACTAATTGAAACTATATAAAATTTAAATAGATGAGTAAAATATGAGATGGAAATAAATATTAAACCATTAAGTGAGGATATTCTTAAGAAAATGATGACCTTACACCTTAAAGAAACTCAAAATGACAATGTTAAAGTGATTAGTGTGTTCATGCAACTATATGATCATAAGATGAAATCACAACCTAAATGGACAAAACTTGAAGTTATTAGAAAAATACTTAAGCACATGCACACACACGCGTGCACACATACACACAAAAAATAAAAAGTGAAAATTAAAAATTAAAAATACACAAATAATCACAAAATTTTATATTTAGAGTAGCCAAAAGACTATAGGATTAGTTAAAATGAGATCTAAAACATATTACATGAATAAATGTTAAAATATGTATAAATTTTAGTGTAAAAATTATAGTTTGCATACAATTTTCACCAATATTCTAATAATATCATCAATTATCTATTTGAATAACACACCACACAAATCAATACAAACATTCACTACATTGACTCACAATAATTAATAAGAATAAATTATCAAAATTTAATTTAAATTTGAATTTGAAAAAATCATGATTACGAAAAATGATTTGACTCAAATCTAAATGATAAATTAATTATCTAAAAATTTAAATCAATCTCTAAAAATAAATTGATAATATATTTAGAATATAAATATATCAATAAAAAGTAAAATCAATAAATTGTATTATAATAATATCAATAAAAAATTAAAATAAATAAAATCAGATTATAATAATATATAAAAAATAAAATAAGAATCACTTAAAAACAAAATTACAAACATATTTTACACTAATTTTAGTAGCTACCCCGAAAACGTTTTTAAACATTTAGTCATTTTAAAAGATAAAAAGAAGAGCTAGTACATTATACTTTACAAAGGGCCATCTCTCCATAAGACACACACAATGTAAGGAAATGTGCAATACATAATACATATTTACAAGCACTTTCACCCTTCAGAGGTTCAAGGGATATGTAGATAGCAATTTAGAAGGAATGTATAAATTTAATGTTATATGTGTAAATAATATAATATTTTATTAACAAATAATTAATTATAAATATATTTTCAATTCTATTTTACTATAAAATAGTATTGTTCAAGGTTATTATGATGAGCTTGATGGATCTACAATAGTAGCATCAACTACATGTCATCGCAAAATGAACAAATTAAGATACTTCAACAATTTCAATGATTTATGAAACCTCACTTTATTGTCTAGATAGAAAACACGTTTCAACAATTTATGAACCCTCACTTTATTGTGAGGGATAAAAAATGTGTCATTATGATAATGACATCTGATCTCTTTCACCGAGTCAAAATATCGTGTCGCCAACACCATATCCATCACATTGTTCATAGTTGTGCTAGGCACATTCCCTAAAAAAGAAAATATACTCTCTCAGCCCATTCACAATTACATTTCTTTGTTGAACAATGTAGAGTTCTGACATATACTTTGGTTTAGCTTCTTTTTCTCTCTTGATTTGTAAAATTTTTTCTACCTCTTCTTTATCTTGTGTTGCTACTCTCATTCTTACAGCTAATATGAAACAATAGAATGAATGATCATGATATAGAAACAATCTTTATGTAAATAACCTAAATAGAAACAAAATATGAAAAAAATTGAGGATAATGAGTTGGGTTTCCTTAACAGAGAAATAAGAGTGTACAATTTAACAATTGGTCAAGGATTTTTGAATATGGCAGTAGCTATATTCTTTAAGAATTGGTTTCAAGATGAATTTAATCTATTATATAAGTGTTTTTCTTTTGTAAGGATCTTCTGCTAGAGAAATGAATAATTAAGAACAATTGCAAATTGATTGTGGCCTATAGGAACTATTGATCCCTATAGATAATATCATGTAAACCCAAACTTATAAATATATAAGCAGATTAGAAAATAGTATGAAATCTTAGAACTTATTAAACAAAAGACCTGAATCAATCTAGGAGAGAAGGCAACAATAAGAAATCTTTATCAAAATATATAAAAAATTTGATCAGCTTTTAGAGAAACCTTCAAAAATTGATGTGACTTTTATATTTACTAGCATAGAATGCATTACTGAATAAACACCATCCATCCGTTCACGAAATGAATAAGTATATGCCAACTATCTCCTAATCTTAAAATGAAAGGACATACAACACTAAACATAAAATTCTAATTTGACTTCTTGTCTGCATTTATTTCATTCATTGCTTTCTTGACATGCACATCAAGTTCTATATCTACAATAAGCATTTGCACTATCTCATATCCCTAGTTTGACATAGCGTGTAATCAAGAAAAAGAAAAATTGAATCGAAAAAGCATTCAAATATTTTTAATAGTGGCTTCTTTTTAATTAGATATTAACAACCATCAAAGGATACAGATTTTTAAAAAATAAATAAATAAAAAATGATTCATCTGGTGTGATATTTAAGAAATATTTAATTATAATCAGTTGACAAAAAAAAAACGGCTTTTAGAAAATTCATCCTGTCAGCAATTCACCATGGAAAATTCACCACCATGACAAATTCACCTCAAGGAAAATTCACCACCAGCAATTCACTCCCTCAAAAAATTCATCGCATTAAAATTTTACAATTAATTTTCCATAGCAGTGAATTGTTGTGGTGAATTTTCTTTAAGATGAATTTGTCATATTTTTTGGCAGTGAATTGTTAACAGTGAATTTTTAGACGGTGAATTGTTGCTGAAGTAAATTTACCTGATACCAAAAAATAATAATAAAATGAAATGAACTTAAAAATTCCAACATTTTCAAGTTCATCTTCAATTGTTCAAAGCAAATCAGATTCATCTTTGGGACACTTAGAACACATAACTATAAATCAAATAATTCATTGTGAGATAAAATTCTCTGTCAAATAAATATGCTTGAATTTGTCCCCTTTTATCACTCAGCTGACGAAAAACCTCACTGGGCTTTTCTGTAGAGGCGCGGGTATTAAACAAGGGCCAAAACAACCACAAAAATATTATCCTGCAAACAATTTGAAATATTCTTGTTTTCTTTTATTCAATATATAAAAACAGAAGAAATGAATGCATTAAATTTAACTTCATTTACACCATCCTCCAGCAAGTAGTGAATCAAATGAAGGGAAGCCTTCCTAAGATATCTACAAGCCAAACAAAAAACTGTTTTGTCAAAACACGGAAGAAATTATCAGCTCAATGGAAGAGGATATCCAAAAAAAATCAATATGTAATTCATTTAAAAACATTACTATGATGTGAATATATAAATGAAATATATAAATCCATCATTGATCTCTAAATTAATCTTTATTATTCATAGGTTGCATTTATTTTCGTTTTAACATTGAGTAAATATACACTTCACACGAAATATCTAGATAAACAATTAGCCTAAACAATAGAGTTACAGAAATATAGAAATTAAATCAATTTTTAAATGTGATAAATAGGTTTAAAAGAAGAGAAAATGAAATGAGGAGTTAATTCATCAAAGAATTAGAACTTTAGAACTTGAAAATAGTATCTTAGATATTACAAATTGACTAGTTTTCTCTTTAGTTTAAATCTAAACTTGAAGAACCAATCTTCATTACTAAAAAAATCTTCTAGCACACAAAAATGAAGTTGTATCTATAGGAATGAATTGGCAGACTTCTAATACTTGAAATATGCTTACGTCATTTTTTTTATATCTGAAGGAACGACCGATAGTGGTCACAAACATCTTAAGGGAATCTATAAAATTGTGAGGATGATGTTTGGATTCGTCAAATCTCTAGGAGGATTGATTCAATGACTTTGGGAAAAGGATTAAGGATTAAAGATAAAAGGTAAAGATCCAACTAAACTAAGATGAAGTTGTAATAGGGAATTTAAGACATCCTAATGAAAAATGTGGATTAAATAATCTACCATTCATGTTCACTAATTAATATTAATATAATTAATACATTTATAGTTAAGTTTTATACAAACAAAAATAAAATTTATGCTAATAGAAAAAGTAGAAAGGAAGATAAGAAATATGAAACATAGTTTTTGAAAGTTTTTGTTTGGAAGTCAAATGACGATACAAACCAATAATAAGATAGAAAAATAGGAAATATTATTATAGATAAAAATTGTCAAACTATATGAAATCACATTTCCTAGACACTATTGTGGATATATGAGAGTTTTGTATGGTCACACAAATGTCTCTAGTGCACAAAAAATAATATGCTTTGTAAAGGTTGAATGTTTGCAAAATAATAGCAATTACACACCAACAACAAAGCAGTTACTCCAAAAACTAATTGGAAAAATGTATATTGAAAGATTTTAATAATATTTTAAACTAATCTTAATTATGCTAATTTAAATAAAGGACTATAATATGAATCAAGAAAAAATATTAAGCCATTAAGTAAAGAATTGAACCTCGAGAAGAAGCTCAAAAAGTCACTCATGTTTAGGAGAACAATAAAGGAGGTGACTATTAGGGACCATTTTAATGAGCCGTAAGAAAAGATAAATCTTACAATCTCATCCAAATAAAGCCATACAAATAATCAGGAACACATCAGGACATAATGATATCACATATCCTCAAAATATCATATGTCGTAATGAACATATTGTGTACCTATATCATGCCAACACTCTAATGTGCAATCGAGAGTACATCATGAAATAATAATAGAAGATCTTGTCAAAACAAGGATCACTTGTCAAATGAAAAATCATGACATCTCACCAAAGATTAAATATACCTCTATGGCTTACCAAGATGTCAAAATCTCCAAAAAAAATGATAACCTTTTCCTGTTAATGAAACCAAAGATATCAAATAGCCCTCACTATATAGAAGAAAAAAATTCCAAGAGTCCATCCATGACACCAACAAACATTGTAGAAGATCATCCATTACCAAGTGATGAATGCACATCATTTCCAAAAGCTCCCACTAAATCACAATCTACCAATCGATGTAGTAACATCCCATTTGTAGCTTATAGTTGCAAGATTGGTGGTTCAAATTCATTGTTTCTTCATGATTTTTGTGATGATTGTATTATGGATCTAAATCGTGTGTATAAACCACTACATTTTCAAAATGAGGTTCATCAACATGTTAGTGGTTGGTATTTTGTACATTTATATGCTTGGATTATCATTATGCTTCAATTTAGTGATGTGTATTATATATGATACACTTAAATGTGATCATTATTATTGATGTTCAAAAGAGATGATTTGTATCATAGATCTACATGGATGTTATTTTATACTTTATATTAATGGACCCTTTTGGGTGACTATGTTGTGCTTTGACTATATATACATTGAGTAGGTATTTTTGACGTGCTTTGAATGGTTATAGGTATAGGATTATTTATCCACCTAGCTACATATGTTTATGTTATTCCCTAATGCTAGTTAAACCAAAGATGCCACATTATGCCTCCCTATCTACTCGATCGTACTCAAATCGAGTATAGTATGTGTCATCTTTGACCCTATGTGAACCTAGATTTGAGTTAGGATTTATTCTAGAATCCCTATGTGTTGTGAAATTCTAGTGTATGCTTGATTTAAATGATTTCCTAATTTCACACCCTTTTGTAAAAATATTTAATGAATTGGATATTTTCTTGATTAATTGTATTTTAATTATGAAATTAGATTACAGTAAATATTTAAATGGGAGTTTAAATTATTTTTTTGATAGAAAAAGAATGTTTGATGAGTTATACAATTGTTTTTATGTCTAAGGGTTATTTCCATAAAAAATGGGAAAATATAATAAGTTAATTAAATTCAAAAACTCTTGGGGTGGGAATATGTATTTATATTCAATTTAATCATATTGTTAAATAATTGTAAATGAATAAAGGTAAGCTGTTTTATTTGTTTAATGGAATATTTGGAATTTAAAATAAAGGAAATTAGAAAAATAATTGGAAAATAAATGGGTTAAAAAGAAAAAAGAAATAGGATTTTAATGATTCTTTTTTTGGGGGAAAGTTGGGCTTTCAAACCCTCTTCCATTCTTCCAATAAAAAAATGGAATTGGAATTGCGGATGAAAATGGGAATGGAATTGGACAAGGTTCAAAGCAATGAGTTAGGAAATGGAGTGTGAATGCTTGGGTGTGATATCTCCCTCTCTCGTTTGGAAAATTGCTAGTTCTTCCATGTATTTGTAATAGAGGTAATCTTCTCATTTATCCTCCCTTTATTTATGTTTTTGAATTTGGATGTCATGCTCACCATTAGGGGATCATAGAATTCCTCAATAGAATTTAAAATTTTCAATTAGAGTACAATTTAGTTAATTTTGAAAATGTTGAAAAATGGCCTTTCTGAGCCATGCTCATGGATTGTTTTTCCAAAATTTAGGAAACATGAATTTTATGTGAAAAGTGTGTTGCTGGGAATATTTGGAGCTAAAAGGTATTTATAGAAAATTGAAATTGAAATTTTAAAATTTGAAGCAATATAGGGGGAATTATGGTTTTCCAATGCAAAGTAAAGTGAGAAAATTGAAATGTTTAATATGTTTTATGATGAATTTTAATGCGAGGAAAGATGTCTCCCTATTTATTTTTGATTTAGAACAAAAGGGTACTTTCAAATTTTGAAATTGGAAAAAATAAATTTTGATGAAATTTTAATGGGGTTTTGGGAAAATTTTCTAGTATTTAGTGTATTGGAAAATGAGAAAATTTGAATGTTTTCAATGAAATATGACGAATTTTAATGTTTTAATGAAAGTGTCTTTCGTATATTATTGAAATAGTGCTTGTGGAAACTTGTTAGAAAATTTTGATGAAATTGAATTTTGTGCATTGTTTTTCATGCCACATTCCTTGGAGGGTGGGATGACCTTAGGGTATAGGTATTAGAAAGGGTTATGGGAGTGGCCCCCAACATAAACCTGAACTAAAATGACACATAAGAAATCACGATGTGAGATGTTTGGTTAACAAGTGAAAACTAATGAAACATAGGTAAGTAATTAACCATGATAATGGATATCCCTCTCATGCCTTGAATGCTTGTTGAAGATAAGCATGATTGTAGAAGACAAGTTGCTCATGGAGTGTAAGAATTGTAATATAAAGCACTCTTGTCTATATGAGAGGATACTTAGTTCCTCAATAAGCCCCACATGAGCATCTCTAGGACATTCCCTCTCCTTGCTCTCTAATATCTAATCCTCGTGTAGTTTGAGTAGCACTTAAAATATCATCATTCCTTCCATGTGTACATAATGTTCGTTATGCCATTGGCGAGTTTCCCAATAAGAATTTTTGTATTATGCCATTGGTGAGTTTCCCAATGAGGATTTTTGTGCTATGCAATTGATGAGTTTGCCCAACAAGGATTCTTGTGTTCTGACATTGGTGAATTTTCCCAGTGCGGAAATGTAATATACCATTTGATCCATCTTGTGTTTTAGATGAGTTTTTAATATGATGTATATTTTTATTGCGTCTGAAACTTCTGGAAGAAACGTGGAATCCGCTGATAGGTGGACCCATTTCATACAGGAAAGCATGTGGAATACAGCGGGGTCATGTGGAAGAGACGCGGAATTGTCAAGGAAAGGGACTGGACGACAAAATCGTCAGTAAAGAGAGTGGAAGAAACGCGGAATGGTAGCGGAAAGCACGTGGAAGACGGCTTGACCTTTTTGTGCAAGGAAGGAATGTGGAAAAGAGAAGGAAGTCGGTGATGAAAGAAGTCACACTTAGAGAAGAAAGTCTGAATGATGTGACAAGTGGAGCCACTGGGCAGTAAGGAAGAAGCTTAACGGGACACTGGAAGATAAAAGAGTCAACAAAGTGGCATCAATAATGGAGTGCATCAATAATGGAGTGTAAAATGTAGAGTGGAGAGTGGGGTCATTAGAATAATGATATACATCAAAGATTGATATAAATAATTATAGTAAATTTAGATCATAACATCAAATTAAATTGGTGCAAAGAATAGAGTGGAGGGTGTAAACAATTACAATAATTTATGTTTAAAATTTAATGTTATTGTTATATAGTATTGTAAGGGTTTTATTATATTTTGATTAATTTTATTCAAGTCAATTAATAGTTATAAATTTGAAGTAGCAATTAATTTAATTAACAGAGTTAGGGTTGATTGATATTATAATTATAATAAATATAAATTAAATTGAAAATAATATTTTATTGAATTTGAGTGATGAAAATGTGTTGTAGATGTCAAAAATAATTTGTCAATGTTTTGCATCTTTGGATGACTCAAACAAGGCTTTTTATTTCAAAAAATTTGGTTTTTATAGTTTTGATTTAGATCCACTTCTATGTAATTGATCTTTATAGATGCGAAAGTAATATTTGAAAGTGAACGTGGCTTTATACTCCACAAAAACAATTAAGCACTTTGTAGACTATTGTAACTCACTTGCTTAGATGTCTAATTTTTGAGTGCTTGAAATTACGAACAATATTTACAAACAACTTTTTTTTCAAAATATTTTTCATACACTCCAAGGATACCTATCCATGTAAAGTAATGAAGCACTTTTAAGTTTTCTTATCTTTGACACTCCATTGAAACCCATAAAGTATAAATAAACATACAATGAGTAGCATCCACCACAAAATTTGAGATAATTATGAATTAAAACCTACTTGAATAGGAGTTATCTCCAAAGAAAAAGAAGTAATATAAAGAGGCAAGGTAAGAGACTCCACCTATATAGAAAGTGACATAAGGAACTAACTATGTAGAGTGGAAATCTAACTGTATGAATGGCTAAATGAGAGTGCTCTACCTAGATGTGAAAAATATACAAAGTGCTAAAACTAGATCGACATATGGAAAGAAGTGGATTGACTACACGGAAAAGGAAAGACCCATCTAAATGAAAATGAGATGCCACAAGGTCAAGTCATTATAATACAAACTAGTTCTAAATCTATACATAGCATGATAAAAGGAATTTATCTTAGTATTGTAATAATGCTCCATATGGTACCAAAAAGTGATCATAAATATTTTCGTTGTAAGATAATAAATTACCTCCTTTGCAACTTCATCTTATGTTTTTGCACTCATTCTTGTGTGCATACCATTGATATGTTAAAGGCCAACTTTAACTGATTTTGACATGGTCAATGAGAAAATGACCCCATAAGATCCCTAAACATAGGAAATCATGCTCAAAACCCCTAGTAAATTTCAAAATCAAAATATATCACAAGGAACCTAGGGTAAGTGCAAAAAGATTGGCGGGGGGTGCGGGGGCGGGGGGGCAGGAGGGGGCAAAAAGGGGTCTTAAGTGGCCACATTTTTTTTGAAATCAAGAAATAAGTACCTTGGATGAGAAATTAAGGATAGTTACACTCAAGATTTTAAGATGCAACAAAACCAATGCTCATAGTGCTCCAAGTCTACTTTCTAAACTACTATTTTTTTTAATATTCTAGAAATTAAGGGGTTCAAAAATGAGAGCCACAAAAATTGGTGTTGTTTTTGTTAAAAAAACATAACATAGCGTATTTTGTCGCTCCCTCAAAAGGTTAATTATTTTGGTAATTTTAAAATCACTTTAGTGAGAAATTAGCTAACAACATGTAGTTTATGCCCAATTTTTCTGATAATTTTTTAATGACTTTGATTTTTTACTAATTTTTAAACTAGAAACATCCTAAAAATAGAATTTTGGTCATGCTACCCTATATTTTTTGAAAACTAATAAAAAAATCATTTCTTTTAAATATGTGTAGAACAGAGCCTAGTTTATAAAAATGTAATTTATTTGAAGCTTCAATGAATGGTTAAAAAATAAAGAAAAAAATGCCAAAAATTGGTTTTTAACAAAAAAATGAACACAC
Organism: Sequoia sempervirens; assembly: GCA_007258455.2. NCBI lineage: Eukaryota > Viridiplantae > Streptophyta > Pinopsida > Cupressales > Cupressaceae > Sequoia > Sequoia sempervirens. Next base: position 645,697,030 of record VDFB02281492.1, read on the forward strand.
AAAAAAAATTAAAGATCTAAAAGCCTTAACATTGTCAAAATGTGAAAAAGAATAGATCGTTTAATAGCTAAAAGAGAGACTAACATTACCCAAGTGTTCGATTTAATCGACCTTGAAATATGTGCAAACTTGATAGTTAACATGAACTAGATTATGTGAAATTTTGTAGAATATGCAAAAACACATCTTTGGACATTGGGAAGGCAAGTCCAAGATTTTGGGTTGGAAATCCAAAGAAATTCCAAGTCTAAGGCTTGGGGATTCCCAAAGCAAGATATAACGCAAGCACGTTATAATGCGCTCAAGTTATGTTACAGTTTTGACATAACATGAGGGTGTTATAACACACTTGTGTTATGTCATAGTTTTGACATAACATGAGTGTGTTATAATGCCCTCATGTTATAATGCGCTCAAGAAATGCCCTCACATTATAATGCGCTCAAGTTATGTTACAGTTTTGACATAATGTGAGTGTGTTATAGCGCACCCACGTTTTGTCTTGTTTTCTATTTTGCTCCCTTTTGCAAAATTTTGCTTTATGTTTCTCAAACTTGACATAACATGAGCACTCACCTGAAATTTTTTATGTGCAAGTTTGTTAAATGTATAGGGCTTGTATGTATGCATAAATGTGTATGTATTCTTATATGTATGTATGTATGCTTATATGTATGTATGTATGCTTGTTTGTTTGTATGTATGTATGATCTGATGTTAGGATCTAGGACTGTTACACGTGAATAATAACTTTAACCATGAAGATCTCAAAAATATAATTAAAATTCTTAGATAAAACATAACCAAATTAAAGTGAAGAGATTGTCAGAGGAGAGTAAAGAGAGAGAGAGAAGACAACACAAGAGTATAACAACGTTCGCCAAGATAGCTATGTCTCCGGGTCCTCTCCAAACAAAGGACCAATCCTTGATTATGCTCTAGAAACAATTACAAGGCTCCAACTATTACAAGTCTCCTCACAGCTCTCAGATGATAATGAATTACAAGAGTCCTTTATTACAAGTGCAACAAGCTTGACCACAAGCCACAAATGCACAAAGATGACATTTCATTATCAAATTCCTAGCTTCACACTTTCAACAACTCTCTCTCACCATTCTTCACAAAACATAAACGAAATTATGAATGAATATCACCTCGAATATGCCCTTCAAAGTGCCTACACTCCTTTTATATATAAAATAAGCCTAATAAGGCTTAACCTTCAAAATGAATGACTAACCCCTCTTTAACAATTTGTGCAATGACTAATTTGTCCTCTAATTCCTTTTCGTGTAAGTGGTTTGAGTGAGTTTTAACCATAATGGCCTATTTGTTAAGGTCTTGGGACAAGTCATACAACAAAAAACACTGACATCACTATATTATCATAAGCCATATGGTGGCGTAACGACTACTTAAACTATTGGAGCCCACATGGTCAAGAGTTCCAATCCAACTGTGGCCATTGAAACCTCCAATTGGAGCTTTGGCATACTCTAAAACCAACAGGCTTTTGATATGGGTAAGGATGTGGCCAACATTGTAATGGTGAAACCATACCGTTAGTGGATGACAGGTGGGGCCTTCAACCTCCCCACCGATATAAATTCTTTTGTTGATATAAATATTTTTGTTAGACCGATTCAACAGCTGAAGGAGTGTGCTGACGGGGTGACAGATGGCGCCTTCTAATTGGTTTGTGTCACTTCATCATTTGCTACTGAGGACACATCATCGCCACCTTGATGCTAACTGTGCTACCACATAGATGTTGACTAGATGCACATAATGCCATGTGTTAATCTCTAATTGGGACAACTCATCATCCGTTCAATATAGAATGATGCATTAGTATGTTGATGTCATCAACCGTAGCACCTTAGTCAACTACAACTTTGACTTGCGATATTTTGGTCATACGAACTTGGAATTCGATGAAACAAACATCGTTGGGTTTGTTTCATCGAGCTCTTCAATTTGATTTCATTTTTTATGAATTTTGAGATGACCATTTTTTTCACTTTTCTAACGGCCTTAGCTACCAGTTTGACCAAACTTTGACTGGCCATATCTTGAGCATATGAGCTCATTTCGACTCCATTTAAGTTGCATTGAAATAAATATTTTTGCTAAATTTTGGAGCATTGGAGACACTTCAATTTTTAGTGAAAAATATCCCCTGGATCAGGCCTCCCCACTAGAGAACTTTTGGACCTCCAAAAGTTGCATTTATTCATAAATTAAGTGAGGGCATGGCCTCCCCACTTGTTCTATATCCTTTGTCCATCTGTACATCTGGCTCATCACCACAATTAACACTGCAATAATGTTGTTAAACATATGCATCATTCCATCACTTCTATAAACATCTACATCAATTGTTATAACTATTAACCAACAACTACTGACTAATATCAAGCTAAATAATAATGTAGATACAAAAGCAAATGAATCAACATGTCTATCTTTCACAACAGGAACCTTTTGACCCAAGGGAGCATCAATACTTTCATTTATCGCTTCCTCATTTCGTACAGTCTGTGTATCCTACAACATATGATTAGCCTTGATTACTTCAAGTTCATGTCTAGAATCACTTGACTTGACATACATAAGAGATAAGTCTTTACTTCCATTAACCACCCTTTTCAACTGCCCTGTGTTCACAAAAGATCTTCCAATCTTGATCCTATGAGAATGCACAATATGCCTCATGCCATTTTTAAATAGATGATACTGATTAAGTTCCTTGTAGAAAATGGGTATGTGCAAGATCATGGAAAAAATAGCCCCTTAAGTGGCAAAAAATTTAGAAAAATTAGAGTTAGGAAACTTGATGTAAAAATTTGAATAAGTTATCTATATTATTTCAAAAATATGTATGAATAGAATCTGTAGCAAATTGAATGTATTTTCTAAACTACTAGGTTGTTTTTGAAAAAAAAAAGATGCAAAGTGCTGCCATAATAGTGGTTTACAATTTCTGAGAGCAGGTGATTTTTGCTAAAATCACATATTTTTAGAAAATATAATGATTTAATCCTTAAAAATTTCCATTTTAAGGATTCCAATTGAAGAGGGTTTGATCAAATCACCTTATATCAAACCCCCTTGGATAGAACCTCGCTAGTTTTAAACCATACCTATAAATGAGTCTCCTTTACACCTATCAAAATGCTGATAAAAAATCACTTTTGATTTAGCTTTTTGGGGGATCAAATGAATTAATTTAAAATTTATTTCAAATTATTATGTTATTCCTCTAAATTAGCTATCCAACAAATATAATTTTAATATGTTTTGGTTCTATTATGTATTTGCTTTTTTAGTTTTATTAAACATAGGTTTTTCATCAAAAATGAATGTCTCTATTCTTCACATGTGGAAAAATAGTAGATTATAAAAAAAACATTTAAAAAATATGAGTGCACTAGATATTGAAGTCCTTGATCTAGCAAAAAAAAATTGAATTTTGATATATACAATAAAAGTTACGCGTTATATAGTCGCACTGTGTCTGAATTGTAATTAGTTTGACTTTGAAACTAGATTAAGGAAAAAACATTCAATAATAAACTATCTAACCAAGTGGAAGCACTAGATATCAGAATTACAAATCTAAATTCTAAAGAATTAGAATTTTATCCTTCATCGAAAAAAGTTATGCGTTATATAGTGTGCATCACTTTTTAAAAATGTTGTTTTATGAAAAAAATTAGTTTTCATGGGAGATGAAAAAGAGGTGCAATATGATTCCAAAAATTTTGAAAAAAATATTTTTAAAATCTACAGAAAAAATTTGATGAGACTCTAGTTTGCACCATCTTCAAATTCCTCATTGTTTAGCCATTATAGGTGCCCGAATGTGAAGATTTAGTTAAAAATAATAATTTCAGTGTCCAGTTTGGCAAAAAATTGTAAACCACTATTGTGGGATCACCACTAAAATTTTGAAATTTCAATGTAGTAGTACTTAAATTTCAGGGAAAAAAATAAGTAGGTGTCTGTCTGACCACCTAACCACAATAAAATGATAACATTTTTTTATAACATTTTAGATATAAGTAGAAGAATCATTTCCTGATGTGATGCATATTTTTTTGTAATTTTTTTCCAAGTAAATAATTAATTATGATTTGTTTATTACAACTTTTAAAAAATAAAAAAACTTATATGTCTGACCACCTTAACTTACTCAAAACTTCATGAAATTCTCTTTTTTTTTATCCTATAGTATGTGAAGCATAGAATGTGACACATGTTTCAAATTCAAAAAGTGTGATACCATTTGAAAGCTATAGATGTTTTTCAATCATCATATCAATCAGGACTTTAATCATAATTAAAATAGAAAATGAATAATAATTATTTATTAAATTCAAAGTAAAGCACAATTTATATTGGTGGAAAGATGAGAATCTCTTTTAAAAACCCTTTTCATTTCATCAATTTTGGGTAAAAAAAGTCGTCAGCCACATACCCATCATATCACCACTTTTTGACCCATCATAATCTTGCACATAACCCAATAGCTTTTCTGTCATACAAATACGAGCTTCCCAACACTATCCCATAGACATCTAGTGGAACCACATCAAACTATACCACATCAACAAACTTACTTGTGATCAAAAATCTTAAAGTACATTGCCTTGTGACTTGCAATTCATTGTTTTCGCAAACCCAACCTAGTGGATAAGGTCTCTGATGCAAGTTTTCAATCAAAAATTCCTTACAACATCTAAGATTAGGTTAATTTGAGATCCACTATCTATTAGAGTATCAATTTTAGTGTGCTTAGCAACCACCCTTATGTGAAATAGGTCATTTCTTTTCTTATCTTTGGGAACATCAAAGACTTAAGAAGAAGAAGTACAATTAACAACAAAAACATTGGTAGTAAAATTATTACCTTTCAATACCATTGTTGTTATCTTAGTTTCATCTTTAGACTCTGAACCAAGATCCATAACAACATTTTTGGTCTTCTTCTTTCCTTCTATTTACAAGCCCATTTTGGCTTCAATTTTGGATGCAACTTCTAGTAGTGATCTGCATCATGACCTTCCCTGTCATAATAAGAGCATGTGAGCTTATCCTCCTTCTTAATGGTAGTTGTCTTCTTCCCCTTTCCTGCATCTTTAGATTTATCTTTAGACTTAGATTGCTTCTTGTCAGGCCTCTCCATAAAAGTACCCCTACCTCTTGATTCTAAGTGTGTGGCCTAAACACATACTCCATCCAAATTACTAGGATTCAAGACCAAAATAGAATGACTTAGATAAGAGTGAAGACCACCTATGAACTTAAGCAATGTGTCCTGGGTGTACAATGGGACATTCAATGCAATAACCCTCTTCTTGAACTCATGGGTGTACTCTTGGAAAGCTTGACCTTTCCCTTGCCTAAACATTTTTCATTCCATCATTAACTATTGCATATGGCCTAGGGGATAAAATTGCTTCTCAAGAGTGTTAAAAAATTCTTCCCAGGTTAAATTGACTCTACCATGTTGTAAAATATTTGCCAGAGTTCTACTCTCCCACTAGGTGAGAGTTGTTTCTCCCAACCGAAGAGTAGCTAACTAGATCCTAGAAGCATCATCTAAGAGACCTTGAACTCTACAGTACACTTCTACTTGTTGAACTCAGTCATCTAATTTCTTAGCATTTAATTCCCCACAATACTTAGGCAGATCAAATTTTACATCCAATTTAATTCTAAGCCTATTTGTACCCTTGAAAGGATTAAAAGAAGAAGTAGAATCAGTAGAAAAGAAGAAGACAAAGAAGATGGAGAAGGAGTTTTTGGAGGCTCATCATCACCTCCTAGTCTTTTCCCTTTGTCCTTCTAATCTTCACGCTTCTCTTGCTTCAAAGAATCTCCTTTTCCATGCTTATTCTATTCCAACTTTTCCTAACTTTCTTGAAAAATAAATTCTACAATTGCCTTCATTTCAAGAAAAGCTTTTTGAAAACTCTTATCATCAAGCTCTAAAATTTTGCTAGCTTTTGATCCTTCCATCCTTGAAAAAATTCTCTGTTTACGAATCTCAGGATTGTATTATGCAAGCATGCCTTCACCTCATTGGCTCTTGGATCATGTTATCATTCACCTCTGCAAACACTAATCGCAACAAAGCTCTCATACCACTTGATCTGATGTTAGGATCTAGGACTGTTGCACATGAATAATAACTTTAACCATGATTGAACTAAAGATCTCAAAAATATAATTAGAATGCTTAGATAAAACATAACCAAATTAAAGTGAAGAGATTATCAGAGGAGAGTAAAGAGAGAGAAGAGAACACAAGAGTATAATGGAGTTTTCCAAAATGGTTACGTCTCCAGGTCCTCTCCAAACAGAGTGACCGATCCTTAATTATGCTCCAGAAACAATTACAAGGCTCTAATTGCTACAAGTCTCCTCACAACTCTCGAACAATAATGAATTACAAAATACTTTTATTACAAGTGCAACAAGCTTGACCACAAGCCACAAGTGCACAAGGATGACATTTCATTATCAAATTCCTAGCTTCAAACTTTCAACAACTATCTCTCACCATTCTTCACAAAACATAAATGGAATTATGAATGAACATCACTTGGAATATGCCCTTCAAAGTGCCTACAATCCTCCTTTTATACATAAAATAAGCCTAATAAGGCTTAACTATCAAAATAAATGACTAACCCCCCTTTAATAGTTCTTGCAATGACTAATTTGTCCTCTAATGCCTTTTGGTGTAAGTGGTTTGAGTGGGTTTTAACCATAATGGCCTATTTTTAAGGCCTTGGGCCAAGTCATACAACAAAAAACACAACCCACACAATGACGTAATGACTACTTAAACTATTGGAGCTTACGTGGTCGAGAGTTCCAATCCCACTAAGGCCATTGAAACCTCCAATTGGAGCTTTGGCATACTCCAATACCAATTGACGCTCGATATGGGTAAGGATGTGGCCGACAGTGTAACGATGAAACCATACCGTTAGTGGATGATAGGTGGGGGGTTCAAACCCAATCGATATAAATACTTTTGTTGATATAAATATTTTTGTTAGACCAATTCAACAATTGAAGGAGTGCACCAACGGGGTGACACATAATGCCTCTTGATTGGTCCATGTGTCACTTCATCATTCATTGTTGAGGACACTGTACTGCCACCTGTACTACCATTTAGATGTTGACTAGATGTATTGAATGCCACATGTCAATCTATGATTGGGAAAAATCTTCATCTGTATGGTACAGAAGGCCACATCAACATGCTGACATCATCAGCCATACCACCGTAGTCAACTACAACTTTGACTTGCGATATCTCCGGCGTACAAACTCAAAATTTGATGAAACAAACATTGTTGGGTTTGTTTCATCGAGCTCTTTGATTTGACAGCATTTTTTATGAATTCTAAGATGACCATTTTTTTGACTTTTCTAACAACCTCAAGTACTAGTTTGACCAAACTTTGACTTCCCATACCTTGAGCATACAAGCTCCTTTCAAATTTGTTCAAGTTTCATTGGAATTAGGATTTTGAGCTCTTTCTAATGATGCTAAATTCTGGAGCATTGTAGATACTTCATTTTTTAGTAAAAAATATCCCTCAGATCAATGTATGTAAGGGTTTTGGTTTTAGGGTATAAAAAGGTGAGGGTATAGGTTATAGGGATAAGAGTTGAAGTTTTTGGGTTTAGGGTTGAGGGTTGAGATATTAGGTCTTAAGTAATAGGTTGAGGGTACAAGGTAGAGGGTTGAGGGTTTATAGTTGAGGGATAATATTCATCTTGTTGAGTGTGTAGGATTAAGTGTGTAAGTTATATGGATTAGGGTTTATGATATTGGTTTTAGGTTTTACAATATGGATTGAGGGTATAAGGCATAGGGTGAGCAGCTGAGAGTGTATGGTTTACATTTGAATTATAGGGTTGAGGGACAATATTCAAGGTTTAGGGTATAAGGGTGAGGTTATAAGGTATATGGATGAGGGTTTGTGGGTGTAAGATTTAGGTTTTAAGGTAGAGGGTTGAGGATTGAGGGATTAGGGCTTAAGTATATGGTTGAGGGTATAGGGTTGAGGGTTGAGGGTTTATAGTTAAGGGATAATGTTCAAGGATGAGTTTCAAAGGTTAAGTGTATAGGGTATAGGTCCATTTTGGTTTAAGATATTGGGTTGATGGACTAAGGCTTAAGTATAGGGTTGAGGGTTGAGGGATTAAGGTTGAAAGTTGAGGGTTTAGGGTTGAGGGTTTGAGGGTTGCGGGTTTAAGGGTTTAGGGTTTAGGGTTTAAGGTATAGTGTCAAGGGTTGAGGGTTTAGGGATAAGGTTTAGGGTTTAATTTTTCAAAGTTGAGGGTTGAGGATTTAGCAATAGGGAACTTAGGGTTGATGGTTAAGCGATTAGTGTTTTAGGGTTGAAGATTTAATGGTATAGGGTTTAGGGTTTAAGGGATTATGTTTTAAGGGTTGAGGGTTAAGAGACCTATAGGGTTCAAGTATTATGGTTTATGGTTTAATGTATAGGGATGAGGGTTGAGGGTTGATGGATTAGGGTTGAGGGTTTAATGTATAGGGTCGAGGAATTAGGGTTGAGGGATTAGGATTGAGTGTCTAATGTATAAGGTAGATGGTTTAAGGGTTGAGATTTTAGGGTTTAACGTTGAGGGTCCAATATATAGGGTAGAGGGTTGCAAATTGAGGGTTGAGGATTTCATGTATAGGGTAGCGGGTTTAGGGATTAAGGGTTTAAGGGTTGAGGGTTTAAGGGTTGAAGTATTAATGTATTAATGGTTTATGGTAAAGGGATGAGGGTTTAATGTATAGGGTAGAGGATAAAGAGTTGAGGGTTTAAGGGATTAAGGGTTTAAGGGTTGAGGGTATAGGGTTGAGGGATTAGGGTTGATGGTCCAATATATAGTGTAGATGGTTGATAATTGAGGGTTAAGGGTTTAATGTATAGGGTAGAAGGTTGAGGGATTAATGGTTTAAGGGTTGAAGGTTTAAGGGTTTAAGGGTTGATGGATGAGGGTTGATGGTTTAAGGGTTTAAGGGTTGAGGGATGAGGGTTGATGGTTTAAGGGTTTAAGGGATGAGGGTTTAGGGTTTAAGGGATTAGGTTTAAGGATTAGGGGTTTAAGGATTAAGGTTTTAAGGGTTGAGAAATTAAGGGTTTAAGGTATAGGGTTGAGGGATTAGAGTTGAGGGTTTAATGTATAGGGTAGAGGGTAGAGTGTTGACAATTTAAGGGATTAATGATTTCAGATATAGGGTTGAGGGATTAGGGTTGAGGGTTTAATGTATAGGGTAGAGGGTTGTTTTTAAGGGTTTAAGGATTTAAGGGTTGAGGGTATAGGGTTGAGGGATTAGGGTTGATGGATTAGGGTTGAGGGTTTAAGGGTTGAGGGATTAGGGGTTGAGGGTTAAGGGTATAGGGTTGAGGGTATAGGGTTAAGGGATTAGGGTTGAGGATATGGGGTATTGGGTTAAGGGTAAAGGTTTGAGGGTATAGGGCTAACAGATTATGGTTGAGGGTTTAGGGTATTGGGTTAAAGGTAGAGGGTTGAGGGTATTGGGTCCAATGTACAAGGTAAAGGGTTGAGAATTGAGGGTTGAGGGTTTAATGTATAGGGTAGAGGGTTGAGGGTTAGGGGTTTAAGGGTTGATGGTTTAATGGTTGATGGTTTAAGGGTTTAAGCGTTGAGGGATGAGGGATGAGGGTTTAAGGGTTTAGGGTTGAGGGTTGAGGGTATAGGTTTTAGGGTATATGGTTGAGGGATTAGGGTTGAGGATCCAATGTATAGGGTCAAGGGTTGAGAATTGAGGTGGGAGCAATTAATGTATATGGTACATGGTAGAGGGTTGTGGGTTTAAGAGTTTAATGGTTGAGGGTATAGGGTTGAGGGATTAGGGTTGAGGGTTTAAGTGTCAAGGGTTGAGGGTTTAGGGTTTAAGGATTTAAGGGTTAAGGGTATAGGGTTGAGGGATTAGGGTTGAGTGTTTAGGGTTAAAGGGTTTAAGGGTTTAAGGGTTTAGGTATGACGGTTGAGGGTTTATGGGTTTAAGGGTTGAGAGTTGAGGGTTGAGGGTTGAGGGTTTAAGGGTTTAGGGATGAGGGATTAGGGTATAGGATTTAGGGTATAGGTTTTATGGTATAGTGTTGAGGATCCCACATATAGGGTAGAGGGTTGAGAATTGATGGTTAAAGGTTTAATGTATATGGTAGAGGGTTGAGAATTGAGGGTTGAAGGTTCAATGTATAGTGTAGGGGGTAGAGGGTTGAGAGTTTAAGGGTTTAAGGGTTCAAGGGTTGAGGGTGCAAGGTTAAGGGTAGAGTATGTGTAGGATCATCATGGAAAAAACAAGCCCTTAAGTGGCAAAAAAATTAGAAAAATTAGAGTTAGGCAACTTGATGTAAAATATTGAATAAGTTATCTATATTATTTCAAAAATATGTAAGAATAGAATCTGTAGAAAATTGAATGTAGTTTCTAAAATACTAGGTTTGTTTAAAAAGAAAAATCTATTTGGTGAAAATTTGAAATTTCAATGCACTAGTACTTAAATTTTAGAGAAAAAACAAGAAGTAGGTGTCTATCTGACCACCCTAACCATGCTAAAATGATAAAAAAAAATTTATAAGATTTTAGATATAAGTAGAGGACTCATGTCCCAATGTAACGCATATTTTTTTGTAATTTTTTTTTCTAAGTAAATAATTAATTATGATTTTTTTATTACAAATTTTAAAAAATTATAAAAATGTGTATGTCTAACCACCTTAACTTGGTCAAAACTTCATCAAATTCAATTTTTCTTTTTTTAATCCTATAGTATGCAAAGCATAGAAAGTGGTAGATGTTTTGGATTTAAAAAATGTGACACCATTTGAAAGCTATAGATGTTTTTCAATCAACCTATCAATCAGGACTTTAGTCATAATTCAAATAGAAAATGAATAACAATTACTTATTAAATTCAAAGTAAATCATAATTTATATTGGTGCAAATATGAGAATTTCCTTTAAAAACCCTTTTTGTTTCATCAATTTTGGGTAAAAAAAAGTCATTAGCCACATACCCATCATATTGCCACTTTTTGGCCCATCATGATCCTGCACATAGCCGGTATAGGGTATAGGGTTGAGTGTATAAGGTTGAGGGTTGAGGGTTGAGGGTTGAGTGTTGAGGGTTTAAGGCTTAAGGGATTAGGGGTTGAGGGTTTAGGGTAGGTTTTAGTGTTTAAGGGTTGAGGGTTGAGGGATTAGGGTTGAGGGCTTAGCAGTTTAAGGGTTAAGGGTATAGGGTTGAGGGATTCAGGTTGAGGGTTGAGAGTCCAATGTATAGGGTAGAGGGTTGAGAATTGAGGGTTGAGGGTTTAATGTATAGGGCAGAGAGTTGTGGGATTAATGGTTCAAGGGTTGGGAGTTTAAGGGTTGATGGTTTAAGGGTTTAAGGGATAAGGGATGAGGGTATAGTGTTGAGCTACATGGGTTGAGGGATTAGGGTTGAGGGTCTAGTGTATATGGTAGATGGTTGAGAATTTAGGGTTGAGGGTTTAATGTATAGGGTAGAGGGTTGGGGGGTTAAAGGTTGAAGGGTCGAGGGATGAGGGTTTAAGTGTTGAGGGATGAGGGTTTTAGTGTTTAATGGCTAAGGGATGAGGGTATAGGGTTGAGGTACATGGGTTGAGGGTATAGGATTGAGGGATTAGGGTTGAGGGTCCAATGTATAGGGTAGAGGGTTGAGAATTGAGGGTTGAGGGTTTAATGTATAGGGTATAGGGTTGAGGTGCATGGGTTGAGGTACATGGGTTGAGGGTCCAATGTATAGGGTAGAGGGTTGAGAATTGAGGGTTGAGGGTTTAATGTATATGGTGTAGGATTGAGGTGCATGGGTTGAGGTAGATGGGTTGAGGGTCCATTGTATATGGTAGAGGGTTGAGAATTGAGGGTTGAGGGTTTATTGCATAGGATAAAGGGTTTAAGGGTTGATGGATGAAAGTTTACGGTTTAAGGGATTACAATCTTGTTGAAGAACTAAAGAATACTCTTGCTAAGATATCCTTATGGGATATTATTCAAGCATCCCCTCACTATCACAACATGATCCAATTAATAGCCTTGGAACAAGTTCTTGTCACTTCTAATGCGCAACCAACTAACATAGCAGCCATGATCCAAGGAATAAATGCTGCCATTATTTTCCACCAAAGTGAACTCCCCCCTTTGGAAGTGAAAAAATAAAATGAAGCTTTCATGATCAGTTTTCAATACAATCAGATAGGGATAAAGCGAACACTTATTGACAATGGATCAACCCTTAATGTGTGTAGTGTAAACCTTTTGGTTAGGCTTCATGTGGATAAGTCAAAAATTCAACCAAAATATTTATCTATTAAGGGCTTTGAAAATGTCTAAAAGACACCACTTGGGGTGATCACTTTACCTATTATAGTTGGAATGGTCACATTGAACACACCGATCTAGGTTATGCCTCATGATCTTTCATATAACCTTCTTTTAGGTAGGTCATGGATTCATGCAATGAATGGTATGCCTTCCACTCTTTATAAAAAAATGAAATACATCTACAACAAAAAAGTGTGAATACTTGATGCTGATCATGAGCCTTATAGTGTCTTGCAACTTGAGAAAAATAAAGAGAACCCCTTGAACACTTTAACACCAACCACACAAGTGGAACCCACACAATAAACAAACAAAAAACAACATATTGAACAAGTCATGATTCCATTAGAAGATGATTGGGGTTCCTTGGATTTCAAACATGACTTCATGGGAGAGCACAAAATCATCCACAAAGATTCAAATAAGGGAAAAGAAACAATGAAAATGACAACACAAAATTTAGACGACCTTTCAAAAGCATCTGCCTCAAACACTTTAAACAAAGAAGCAAAATACACAACCTTTGATGAACACAACAACAAACAACCACCTGATTCAAAAGCAATGAAAAATATTTATGTAAAAGCTTATGAACTTATGAAACAATTTGGCTATAGTGGAAAAGGATGTGGTGCTAGAGAGCAAGGTATATGTGTCCCCATCGATCCTAACATGCAAGGAACAACTCATGGTATTGGTTATTTTCCTTTGATAGAAGTAATCAAGCCTTCCTTCAATATCAACACTCTCGCACAACATTATTCTAAGCCAAACTTAACTATAAAGCATCTTGAACTAATAGACACTAGTGGTCTTGATTGTTCTTTCATGTGTGGTCTCACAACACACTACAAGACTGAAAAGACTTGGGGACCCAAGTAAAAAAATAACTTTTATGGTAGGATCTAGCAAATTGAAAGATCACTGAGAGTGAAGAGCAAAGAGAAATATTTGATAATAAAATTACTTTGTAAGGTAAGTGTTTCGGGCATCGGATACTGGGTACTAGAAACATGCAAAAAGGTGAAAGGTAATGCGAGTTTGAATGGAAGGCTTCGGTTTGGTATGATGGAGTTCGGTATAATGGAGTCACAATATAGCCAAGGTCCAGGAAAGTTAGTGGGTAAAGCTGAGTATGAGGTACCAGGTATTGGGTTATAAAAATGCTAAAATCTTAAGTTTATCTAATGATTCCAATAGTCCGGTATATATGTGAGGATTTATGATATGCTAGAAAGTGTGTTAATTATGATATTTTGTATTAACATTTGAATAATGGTTTTATTTACATGAGAGGTTATGAATGTTTTCTTTATTTTAAGGGGACTTAATGTGTGGAATTTGGTATCAGGACATAATAACCCAGCCAAAATAACCCTGGACAAAATAACCCGACCAAAATAACCCAGGGACAAAATAACCCAGGGACAAAATAATCCAGGGTCATAATAACCCATGGACAGAATAACCTGTGGTCAAAATAACCCATGGACAGAATAACCCATGGTCATTTTCGATCAAGCTAGTAATGATGAGAATTGTTTTTTAATATTCACACATCGACAGATCTTATCTTACCAGTTGAATATACAATTACCAATAGAGGGGAAAAGTTTCTTTTTCATGACAATACTGATGAGAATCATTTTTTAATATTCACTACCACACAAAATTTGCAATTACTAAAAGAATCTAAAAATTGGTTTAGTGATGGTCCATTTAAAACCGTGCCAAGTATTTTTCAACAATTGTACACGATTCTTGGCTTGAAAACTGATGCAATATTTCCACTCATTTATATTCTTATGAGCAACAAAACAAGAACCTCTTATACACAAGTACTCGCGAAATTAAAAAAACTTCAACTTGATCTAAACCCAAAATCTATACTTACTGATTTTGAATTAGGTTTCATGGGAGCTATTTCTGAAAATTTTCCAAATGTCACTATTTGGGGATGTTTTTTCCATTTCTCTCAATGCTTGTGGAGGAAAGTTCAAGAAGAAGGTCTACAAACACATTACAGTGCCAATGAAGTATTTGCATATGAGATCAAGAAAATTGTTGCATTAGCTTTCATGCCTTAGATGGATGTAATTGATGCATTTGAAACACTTCAACAATCTCCTTATTATACAAAACATGAGGAGACCCTGCAACCCATAATTGATTATTTTGAAGACACATGGATTGGTAGACTAACTAGAAGAGGCAACAGACGATCACCCAAGTTTCCAATCACAATGTGGAATTGCTATTTAGCTACTCAAGATGATTTTCCCATAGCCAATAATACTATTGAGGGATGGCATAGAGGATTTAGTGAATTGCTTCAAGCATTGCACAATTCAGTCTAAAAATTCATCAAAGCAGTGAAAAAAGAATAGTCTCCAAGAGAATAGAATAGAGAAATATATGGTTGGATACACTAGGCAACCAAGTAGGAAAAAATACCATGAACTCAAAGAAAGACTAAAAAGATTGGTTGATGGTTATGGCAACCATAACATTTTAGATTATATAAGAGGCATCACTCATAATTTGATGCTTTAATTGAAAATTTGAATAATAAAGTTTTTTTAGCAACATACATGTAATTTATAATTTTTTTTCCTTTCTCTATATTCTTATGGGGATATTTTGTCCATGGGTTATTTTGACCACGGGTTATTTTGGCTTGGGTTATTATGACCCCGGGTTATTTTGTCCCTGGGTTATTGTGACCGGGTTATTTTGTCCAGGGTTATTTTGGTCGGGTTATTATGTCCCATAACCATGGAATTTGTCATTGTAGGAGATATGGATTGTTATGCAAAGTTTTGATATGGATGATCAGGAAAACTTGAATCATGGATAGAATTATTTTCATTTTGGTTCATTTATTCTGGGATACTATTGGCAGAGGGGCTTGAATCCATAAGAATGGTGGAGTTCTCAGTATTTCACATGTGGCAGATGAAAAGCACCAACCTCTAAGGAATCCCATTCTCAAGAGTGGTAGAACTAGAGCCAAGCGATGTGTGGGGGTGAAAATTCCAATTGTTCATTTTGAATGTATGGGAAGTCCCTACACACTATCTTGATTCGAAGTATCATCCTAGCAATGATTAGGGATTAACACATGAAGATCTTCAATGTATAAAGGGAGTTGACTTCCATTGATTTCAATTATAATTCTCCTATTGGTCACTACATTCCACATGCCTTGATCAGATTAGTCCCTTGGATTTCCTCTCATGTGTCTTTCTTATCCTATCTAAGCCTTGTGTTCTATAAAAGGCTAGAGGATTCCCTTTTTTATTTTAAGTTAAAAATTTGTGGATGTTGGAGGAGCATAAAATTTTGAGTTTTGTTCTATTTTCCTATTTTCTGAACCATTCTGACGTAAAACCTTGTATGCATGTAGACATTGATTAATATTAGAGCTTATTAGATAGCTACCTATCTCAGTATCTTTTGTAGCTAGTTTTGTTAGTTTAGCCAAATGAGACTGGATGCTGCGTCATTTAAGGGTGCATACAAAACCTACTCAATGTCTAGAAACAAAACCCCTCCCTTTAAAAGCTTGCACCTTTTATATGTAGTTGTGAAGCAATCTGGTGAAGTATACAATAGTTTACTCTGTTTTAATTGATTCTTTGGGGAATCCATGGAGAATAACTAGGAGAAAAATTTAATTTTTAGTATTTTTATGCTTTATTTTAGAGTATCTATGTTTACATTCTTGAAAATGTTCCAAAATTTGAATGAATGGATGAAATTTTATTGAAAATGCTTAATGCTTAATCTACTAAGTGATAGCAAAAAGTTTGTAATGTTCATGAAATATTATAGTAAATCTTTAGATTTCATGATGCTTGAATTTATGATTCAATTGAAAATCTAATGCCTAAAATATTAATTCAAAATAGTAGTCCCTTTGAGATTAACAAAAATATCACATCAATACCCAAGAGTGACCCTAGTGCAATCATGACCTGGTTATCAGACACTTGGGATTGAACTAAAGCCAATATTTTCCTATTAAAACATAATTCCCCTTTAGGTTGTCTTTGTTCCATATCTTTCAAGAAGGATATGCTCTTTGTAGTCTTGTCTATCAAGAATTTATTCACCTTGTTTTCTACGAGTAAAATCGACATCAACATTCTCCTTTACAAATCATCCAACAAATAAATACACCTCTGCTTAATGTCAATGTCATCTCACAAGACACCAATGATTTTTATTCGATAGATTTTTCCTCCTCCTGTAAGAGTGAGAACAAAATCTTGCAATCTAAAGAACCTTGCGTAGATATGACATCATGTACTAAGCAAGACATCTCTTTGCCACAAAAAAAAAACACTACTTCTCCTCTTGATCAAGAGGGTATCTTGTCGAGACTCCTCCAAGATCACTTGATCTCTCTCCCTCCAAGAACTCAAAAGAAATTTTATTACAAAACTTCATTCTATGCCTATCATAGAGTTCATGGCCATTCCACGAATGAATGTAAGGCTTTGAGTCATAAAATCCAACATTTTTAGGAGTTTGGTATTTTTCCTTATATGGGGAACCTAATTCCTCTAATTGATACCGATTTTCACTGTAGTATGCATTTCATCCATCATTTTGGCTCATCCTTGTCCTTCACTAAGTGGGGGCAAGGGGTTCAATAGCCTTGTCCTCATATGTCACTTGTAGTTTCCTCCTTTGGCTAGTCGCTAACCTTTCATGAATATATAAGAGCAAGCTTGGGACATGGACGATGTGCCTTAAGTTGGCTCGCATGTGACATACTACCCTTTCCATGACGTAGCTTATCAAAAACATATAACTTGGCATAGGGATTTTTGAGTAAGCTCTCATGTTCTCCTTCTTCTACTTTAAAGCAATTGCTCATAGTGATAGTGTTTGTAACCACTTTAAATTGGGGGCATACATCACCACTCACATTCCATTGTGCAATTTCTTTCTTCTTGCAATGCGTCCTCTCCTTGGTGGAGTCATTGGGCTTGATTCCCTCCAAGAGTGTGATACTTCTTTTGACACATCCTCTCTTGGAAACATTAAGCACAATGTTACCTAAGATGAGACCTTGCATGTACTAAGAAAAATCCCTTTGAACATTTCTTACACTACCTTGCATTAACAATTTCTGAGTGTCAAGCATACAAAGTTTTGCTTACTTCATAGAGCTCTAAAATCATTTTCCTTTGTGGAACCTTATTAAAGTTCTTAGGAGGTATAACTTTGGTATGGTTGAGTAGGAAGCCCATTCTGAGGCACAAATTTCCCCATAGCCACTTATTTGTTTGTGAGTACATATAAGCCATGAGTGTATGTTTCTCACCTTTTGGTCTTTCTCACCTAGTTGATAGCCAAGAGTTTCATCGCCCCAAAGTCAGTATACATTTTATTTTTGGAAAAACAACCTAGATCTAATCCACAACTTGTTGGACAAACAATCAAAGCTTGATCCACCTTTTCATTTTTATCTTTCTTTTCTTTCTAGTCCTTTCCATTGCATAACATATCTTGTTTCACTACATGCCATTCACCTTGTGTGTGTCCTTTTGCATTCATGAAAGCTTGACTAGGGATCTTAGATCCTGGGGGCTTGTGCAACCTCCTTTGATCTTTGTTATCCTTTGTCATCTGCATTGGTAGGATTGGACTTCTCTTGAATGTCTACTTTAGTGTGAGTTTGAAGCAAGTTCATCCTCTCACTAAAGTGGGGACCAAATGTACAATATAAAAAAGGAAACTTCCTTGATTTGGGGAATAATTGATGATAAATTGGACTTAATGAGGCCTTGATTAGGTGTTGTGAGGTGTTTTTCACATCCACACCAGGTCTTGCACCCTTTCAAATGCATTTAATGATGTCTTGTGAAGGTGTTGTAACACATTTCTACACCTTTCTAGACTCTTCTCATTATAATTCATCTAAAAATCACCTTTTTATCAAGTCCTATTTCAAAGTGTTGTAAAGTCTTGTAAAAATATTTTATGCTTTCCTAGGCTCGTCATCATTATTTACACCTTTATTATGCTTTATTTGACCTCCTTATGCACTCGTAAGACTTAATTAAGTGTATTTCTTAATGCAAACCCAACAACATTAAATGCAACTTAATTCTTAAAACACACTTACAAGCCTATAGTGGGACCCATTTTCCATGGGTGGCGAATGAGTGCCTCTTGGATCCAAATTCAAAAAAATTTAAAATTTCTTTTAGATTTTTATTCAAAAAGACCTTATGTTGGCCTGTAATGTTATATTTTTTGGTAATTAGAGCATAATTGTGTATAAATAAGTGTTTTTCCATTCATTTCAACCCCCATTCATCTCTTAACTCATTCACACATCTATTATCCTCAATTCATCATCTATCTTCTCCTTCAAGTCAAGTAAGTTAGGGTTTAAGTCACCAAGATAGCTTCCAAAGACATTCAAGGGTTGAATCTTCATCTTTTGTTGAACAAAATCAAGGTCAATCATCATGGAAAGGTATTAATCCATTCATTTCATGTTCATTCTTCATATTATCTCTTCATTTGGTTTAATTACCTACAAAGGGGTTTGACCAAGGAAAACCCCCATGCCCTAACATTCAACATTTCTCTCTCTTGTCTTGTGTGTAGATTTAGACATCTTGGAGGCTTTGAAATCATTGTATATTGCATTGCAAATTTTTTCAAGTCATATCTTCATTGGATAAGGAAAAATATCAACAAAAAGTCACTTTCAGGCCCAAATTTGACTATTTTAGAACCAAGCACCTAGAGAAGGAGAAAGTGCAGACTGAAGGCTCCTATTTCCACCTTTGAATCTTCAAAAATTCAAAAGTGGACTCATTTTGCATGGGTGGAAAATGAGTCCTACTACCAGGCCTGATTGTGGTTTTCTGCATTTTTGGATACCCTTTTGTAAAAAATGGGCTTTAGAACAGTTTCATAGAACTGGGATTGATTCACCTAGAATGGTGAATGAGTCCCACTAGGCCTAAAAATAAGGATCAACAACATTCTAGAAGTCATTCCTAGTCTTCATCAATATCTCAGGTGTACCCTTTCAATTTTATCCATTTTTGTTGTAGTTTACTATCCATTTCTAGGCATTTTTGCATTACACAATCTATTTTCAAACAGTTCACATTTCATTAGTTTTACATTCATAATCAATTAATTCTATTGATTAGCTGCATTTAGATAATTTCATTTAGTCATAATTCCATCATACATACATTAGTATGAGTGAACCACATAGATTTTAGGTGTGGGATCTATCTCTTTCCTTTAGGTGAAAGACCCTAATTGAGCAAAAGAGACCAAGCATCCCTAACTATTAAAATCTATGGTTCACTAACAATATTTACAAAATTTGTTTTTCTTTAAAATATTTTTCATACACCCAAAGGATACATATCCATGTAAAGTAATGAAGCACTTTGAAGTTTTCTTATTTTTAACACTCCATTGAAACCCACAAAGTATAAAAAAACATACAATGAGTAGCATCCACTACAAAATTTGAGATAATTATGAAATTAAACCTACTTGAGTAGGAGTTACTCCAAAGAAAAAGAAGTAAAGTAAAGAGAGCAGGATTAGAGATTTCAACTATTATACAAAGTGACACAAGGAACTAACTATGTAGAGTGGAAATCTAACTATATGGATGGCTAAATGAGAGTGCTTTGCCTAGATGTGGAAAAATATCAAATTTGCTAAAACTAGATAGAAATATGGAAAGGAGTGGATTGACTACATGGAAAAGGACTCTATCTAAATTAAAATGAGATGCCAAAAGGTCAAGTCATTTTAATACAAACTAGTTCTAAATATATACATAGCATGATGAAAGGAATTTGTCTTAGTATTGTAATAATGCTCTATACGGTACTAAAAAGTTATCATGAATATCATGGTTTTTGTTAGATAAAAAAATTACCTTCTTTGTAACTTCATCTTATGATTTTGCACTCATTCTAGTGTGCATACCATTTGTATGTTAAAGGCCATTTTTTACTAATTTTGAAATGGTCAATCAACAAAGGACCCCATAAGATCCCTAAACACAGGAAATAATGCTCGAAATCCCTAATAAATTTCAAGATCAAAATATATCACAAGGACCCTAACACCCTTGGGCACACTAGCCATCAACATGTAGCACCCCCTAGTGTTCAGACCATATGAAATATTGTGAAATGATACTTCTCCCTCTCTTTTGTGCCCTAATTTGATTTAGTTTCTAATGGTCATTTCTCTAAAAAATTAGCTTTAATTAACATAAATTTTGGTAGTCTTTCCTCTAAAATGCATGAGATTCCTTGTGAATGCAAGAATATCACAAAAGGGTTCACAAAAATGTAATTGAAAAGTGAAGGAGCTTAATATCAAAGATCTAAAACACAACATATTAGGGGTATTATCATAAGATGAATCTCTTGTAGTTCTCCTTTTCTTGATAATCTCTTATTTCTTTTTTTCTCTCTTCCCATTATTAAAATTTATAGGACCCTAGTTTCCTTTTCTAATTATCTAAAATACTTTTTGTAGGGTCATACTTCAAATCTAAAACTCCTGCTTCATTTTCCTCTTGTCTAAATATTTCTTATGATCCTTCATTCATCTTATTTGACCTCTATAAACATGTTTCTATTTTTTCAATCTATCACTTCAAGTTCTATTGAAGTGTACAAGATACAACACCTATGGAATGTTAATCCAAATTCAATAACCTAAAAGGATAATATACATTAAAGCACTAGACATCACATCAAACATATTATTAAATGTGATGGATCCCAAAGTGATAATTAAAATAATAAAACCAGGGGATTTATGGGTCACATTATCAAATTATTTGATTATAAGTTCAAAACATGATAATAGTTTAGTAGAATCAACTCTAATGGCATCAACTATAATAGTAGAATTAATAGTAGATGGAATAATGATTTGAGATGAATTTTTTGTTTAAATGTTTCTATGTGTTTTTGGTGATTATTGAAAGGAAATATGCATCCACTCAAGATAATTTCCACATAACTCAAATAGAGAAATCTATTCAAATAAGTATTAAAAATCCACATGCAAAAGAATAGACAACATACCATCAAAGATGACAAAAGATATACCCTAAAAAAACCCTTAAAAGGGAAAAACCTACCCTCCAAAAGCATCCATCAATCATGTATTATTCAAAACTAAATATTACAATACATCTTCAAACCTCTCAATAAAAACCTTTGAAACATCAAGCCCTCTATATGAACTCCATATGAAAAAGAATGTAACCACACATTTTATGCAATACTTCAAACCTCACACATGCCAATAAGATATTGTCTCAACCCCGTAACCAAAATAACCAATTATCCAACCAACAAACCTTATACAACTACTCATTTTCTTGCTTTTATAGGCATAAGATCATAAGAAACTACCGATTAGTATTGCATAAAACCATGTGACTAATACCATGAGCTTACAAAACCATTAAACCCCAAATATACTTTTTGGTACTAAGTTTTCCCAATATTAAATATTTCCCCAATGTGCAACCCCACATTAAATATTTATCACAATGTTAGATACAACACATAAAGTGGGCCCAAGAATGCTAACCCCTATGATACAAGTATCCCTAGATCCCCTAGGTGCACTAGAAACAATAAAATTTTACATTATATTACTATGCAAGGTGGAAAACACACCTTTTCCTAACATTCTCTTACTTGTATAAATTGCATAAGGGGTAAACATGCAAACTCAAACATGAACAAGGGAATGATCCCTATAGCCACATATGGGATTAAAGAATCAAAGTGTTCAATATGCTCCATCAAGATACCTACAACAAGAATCAAAGTGACCACCATATCAAGCATGAATGCTCACATCTTCCATCATCCCAATGCACAAAGATAAGAAACCATTCAAAGAGATCCCACACTATCTTTCACAAAGAAGCATAATTCCTACATCCAATTGATATCCAAAAAAACAAACACACAATCCAAATCTAACAAGTATGTATCAATAGCTATCAAGATATAAACACCATAGCCAAAATAACACCCACAATAAATGGTAACATATCCTTTTATCCATACCTCAAAGATATACAAATAATAACAAGTGAACCTCATTACATCAACATATACAACTCATAACATGCAATCCAAAGATCTAAGTGCCAAACTTGTCGATGAAAAACATACACAATTAGAAACTCCCACTAAATAGGTAATGTCAAATCTAAAAATGACCAGGGAATCCAAAAATCCACCATTATCATCACCTAGAGAGTGTAACCAATATCATGTAGTACCAACGAACATCCACAATGATATACAAATCCTACAAACCAATATGTTCTAATACTGTAACTCTCACCACAAGTCTCCATAGCTCTCCCAAGATCTTGACACTGAAAAAAGGAAAGAGTTAAAGGAACCTCCATGTTGTCACCAAAGAATAATGAAAAATACATGACCACAACATAATGATCACCATAGCTCTACACAAGAATTCAAAACCAATGTGATGTGAATATAAGAATCCAATAATAAGAACAAGACCAAAGAGAGAATCATGAAAATAAAAACCTATAGTTTGTTTGTAAATAAAGATTTTGGCACCTAAATGTCTTTCTAGACCTTCTAGGGGTTTTCACTTAAAAGGGGAGAGAATGCGCCAAAGGGTATGTGCAAGATCATCATGGAAAAAATAGACCCTTAAGTGGCAAAAAATTAAGAAAAATTAGAGTTAGGCAACTTGACGTAAAAAATTGAATAAGTTATCTATATTATTTCAAAAATATGTAAAGAATAGACTCTGTAGAAAATTGAATGTAGTTTCTAAACTACTAGGTTTATTTTTAAAAAAAATCTTTTTGGTGAAAATTTGAAATTTCCATGCAGTAGTACTTAAATTTCGAGTAAAAAATAAGAAGTAGGTGTCTGTCTGACCACCCTAACGACAATAAAATAATAATATTTTTTTATAAGATTTTAGATAAAAGTAGAGGACTCATGTCCGGATGTGATGCATATTATTTTGTAATTTTTTTCCAAGTAAATAATTAATTATGAATTTTTTATTACAACTTTTAAAAAATATAAAAGCTTGTGTGTCTAACCACCTTAACTTGGTCAAAACTTCATGAAATTCAATTTTTCTTTTTTTAATCCTATAGTATGAAAATAATATAGTGTGACAAATGTTTTGAATTCAAAAAATATGATGCCGTTTGAAAGCTATAAATGTTTTTCAATTAGCCTATCAATACGGACTTTAGTCATAATTCAAATAGAAAATGAATAATAATTATTTATTAAATTCAAAGTAAAGCATAATTTATATTGGTGGAAAATTGAGAATATCCTTTAAAAACCCCTTTTGTTTCATCATTTTTAGGTTAAAAAAAGTCGTCAGCCACATACTCTACACATACCCATCATATCGCCACTTTTTGGCCCATCATGATCCTGCACATACCAAAAATGCAATGAATGCATTCAAGGATTGATGTGATGTTGGTGGAATATGCCTAAATAAGATGAAATAAATACAAAAAACTAATGAAATGGACTAATTATTGAATGTAAACTAGGAAATATGAAATGTTTGAAAACATAGTGTTGTATGCACACATGAACTAGAAGCATGCACAAATGAAAACAAAATTGAATGAGATTGAATGGGGTACAATTGGGAACTGAAAGTAGATCTAGGAGGGTTCTTCAATGTTGCAGAATTAAATGTTGATGCCAACTTGGACTCATTTTCCATACATGGTGAATCAATCCTACTTCTGGTAAAATCTACTAGAATAGGTTTCAGGATGTCGAAAACCTTAGAACTATAGAAAACTCTTTTTCTAGCCTGACAGTGGGACTCATTTACCATAGATGGAGAATCAGTTCACCTACAACAATATAAAAAGTCAAAGGTCAACTCAATGAGTCCCAGTTTGCACTTTTCTACTTGTCGGGTTGCCATCCATCTGAATCTGCATAAAATGGGCTGAAAGGGGTCTTCAAGCTCCAATTAGGGTTATGTTGACTTTGAAGACTTAGATGACTTAGATGACTTTGTAACACCTTTTTGGCATCTTTCTCCCTGAAAATTCTACATACAAGACCTACAAACACACATGCAAAGAGGGGAAAAAGGGTTAAGGGTTAGAGTATAGGGGTTTGCCTTGGTCAAACCCCACTTTGGTAATCAAACCCTTAATGATGAAATGAAATGAGAAAGGAATGATGAATAAATAACATGAAAATTTCATGGAATCACCAAACCCTTATTGTTGAAGTCTGAAGATATGTCAATGGTTGCTCCAAGATGCTTGATAATTGTTTGATTGAATGATGCTATGATGCTTGAGTGAATGCTTAGATGGATTGAATGAAATAATGAATACTTGAATGAATGGGGGTTAAAATGAATAGATAATCATGTATTTATACACAATTATGCCCTAATTTCCTAAAAATACATCATCAATCGACCTTAGGTCTTTACCTAGGAATAAAAACCTGTCAGTAATTTGAATTTATTTTGAATTTTGTGCTAAGAGGGACTCATTTTCCACCCTAGGAGAATGGGTCCCACTCAAGGCATATGAGTGGGTGTTAGGAATTAAGTTGTCTTAAATGATGTTTGTTGGGTTTTTATTAAAAAATACACTTAATAAGGTCTGTAAGTGCATAAAGGGGCCAAATAAAGTATAATAAAGGTGTATTTGTTGATGAAAAGTCTAGAAAAGCATGAAATTTTGTTACAAGACTTCACAAAACTCTAAAATAAGACTTGGTAAGTGATAAAAAAGGTTATATAGGTGAATTATAATAAGAACAGTCTAGAAAAGTGTGAAAATGTCTTACAAGACTTCACAACACCTTTACAAAACATGATAAAGTCTTAATGCTTCATAAAGATTCAAGACCTAATGTGAATATGTGGGCCATATTACAACATTAAATCAAGGAAAAATAAATCAAAATAAGCACAAGGAGGGAAAAAACTAGGAAAAGTAAAAGGGTTACTCTTTTCGTGTCCACAATTAGCCCCCACTTTAATGAGAGGATGAACTTGCTTGAAAATCACACTAAAGTAAAGTAATGCATCTCAGGAGGGGTCTAAATGTACTAGTGCTTGGTGAGATGGGACAAAAATGATCAAGATGGATGATCAAGCCCCTAAGATGAAGATCCCATGGAAAATAAATCATAAGCAGAAAGGAACACACATGAAAGTGATGAAAAAGAATGAAGCTTCAATCATCTGTCCAGCTCATTGTGGATTAGATTTAGGTTGTTTGTTTAGAACAAGAAATGTGTACTCACTCTGGGGTGACAAAAATCATGGTTGGTCGCCAGGTGAGAAATCTTGAATATACTCACTTTGGGGCCATGAAAATTTTGGTTGTCCAGGGGGTGAGAAATCCACATGGTGGCTATGGGGAAAAGTCATGCCTCAGAATGGGCTTTCTTGCTCAGCCATACTAAAGAACTATACCTCCTGATAACTTTAATAAGGCACCACAAAGGGCAATGTCATTTCATGCTTCATGAGACAAGCAAAGCTTTGTATGCTTATAACTCATGAACAAATGCAATGGCACCACATGCATGCAAGCTATGTTATGCAAGGTGGCCATGTAAATGCAATATGCAACATGCAAAATAAATGTTCAAATGATTCTTGCTAAGTTCATGCAAGGTCTTAACTTAGGGAACATTGTGTCTGATGTCTTCAAGAGAGGACCAGTCAAAGAATAGAATATTTGCGACTTAGGGGATGTAGTATGACACATCAGGCCATTAAGAAGAATGTAATATGCTACGATAGATCATGTTTATGAAGGACATCACACCGAATGTCATCCAAAAGGTGACAAACACATCATATAAAATAATAAGGCTGCACTAAGAACCAAGAAAAAGGAAAGATGCAAATGAATAATGCCAATGTATGCCTCCACTTTAAAGGAATTGCTACACATCGTTCTATGAGGAATTTCTTTAAAGTAGCAAAATGCATAAAAAAAACATGAGAGCTAACTTGAAAATCCCTTATCCCAAGTCATACATTTCCAAGTAAGGCTTTTTCATTCAAAGGAAAAGGAACAAAAGAAAGAGGAGTTTCCTCCAAAAAGGAACACACCAAACACATAAGGGGTCTATGGATTTGGGGTCAGTATGTTCGTTGCTGCAATGTTTTTATTAAAGAGCTCAAAACTATCATCATTCCACAAATACACATAGAACTGGATGAATGACACAAAGAGAGTGAAAAGAAAGGAAAAATAAAGTGTGTTTTGGGTCAACATGGAAGAGACATGGGATATCTCGATGCTTTGCATTGTCCCCAAAAGGAAAACACAAGCAAAAAGAAAATGAAAAGAAGAAAGAAAATGAAAATCTTTTGGGTCAATATGAGAGAGACATTGTGGTCTCAATGACTTGTGTCATCCCCAAAAGGAGAACACAAAACAAAAGTGAAAAAGAAAAGTAAAAGGGACCGATTGGGTCAACATGCAAGAGATATAGGGAATCTCAACGCTTTGTGCCATCCCAAAAAAAAAAACACAAAACAAAAGAAATGTATGACATATAGAAGAATGGAGGTACAAATAGAGGAATTGCAGAAAGAGAGACAAAACATCAAACATCACATTATAGAGAAACACAATACACACATGCAAGAAAAAGAAAAGAAAATGCAAAAGACTAGTAAGGCAGATGTAGGTCAGCCAATGAGCAAATCATTTGCCTCCCAATCATGTTTTGTGTATTGTGAGGGCAGTTAACTATCTAAAGGGAAAATTGCAAGTGCCAAACTAGGGGAATTACCAAGTTCTACACTTTTAGGAAATTTTTCATTTAAGATCATGGAGGAGGAAAATAATATCAATATTTTTCTTAGATTGGTCCTTACGAAGGATAATGTCTATCACTCATACTAGATCATCCATAAGATGAATAGAAGTGGTATGTGGGATAGAATCAAGATGTTCAATATTTTTCTGAATAGTCATCACATCATTGTTTTGAGTTTCACTGGCTTTGACGAATGACATGGTATGTTTGGGCATCGGGTTGGTAAAAAAATTTAGATTTTGATTTGGTGGGGAAATAGATAGATTTCCTTTAACATTAATATTTGAAAAGGATAGATAGCTAGAATCAATGACATCTTAAACTATGTGTCTAAGATGCTTACACTATTCTATGTCATGTCCATTTTGTCTATGATAATGGAAATAAGCGTTGGGTTGAAAGTTTGGAGGCAAAGGTTTTGTTGGATCTAATTATTTAACAAGAGGTAAAGTAATCATTTTTTGTTGCAATAGTTGGGTCATGGTGTTATGAAGAGTGTTCGGTAAAGGTGTAAATGGTCGCTTTGGATCTCCATAGGTAAAAGGTATCGCAACTTTGACAGCTATGAATTGATTGTTGATGGGTTGAGGTGGATGTTGAGGAGGGGAGTTGAATTGTAAGAAGCCTTTGTTTGGTTTTTGAAATGGTTGTGATTAGGATTAGATTTTTTAGGTCAATTAGTAGTGGACTTGGCATCATGACTACTAGCTGAATTGTGATAGTCACAAAGGGTTGTACATAAATGCATGAAAGAGGGAAATTTCATCATGGTCAATTTATCTTGTATGCGAGTTCGCACATTTTCAATAAACATGTTTTGGAGATGTGGATTAAGAACCTTGACATCAATTTGGGAATATAATGACTGATAGTGTGAGGTGAAATTAGTGACTTTTTCATCCACATTTTGTTTACATCTCATTAAATCAACCAATGTCTTTTGAAAGCATCAACTAGTTGATTGAATGAACAAATTGAATTGTTTGGTAAGTTTGAAAACCACTCCAAGGTAGTGTCCTTTAAGGTCCTAGGAAATAGTTTGGCCAACAGTTTATCATCAAGAACAAAGTCACTACATAAGGTTGTGTAAGCATTAACATGATTATTAGGATCACCCTTTCCTCCATACTTCTCAAATATAGGTATCTCAATTCCTTGTGGCATCAGTGTTCTTAATATTTCTAAGGATAATGGGCTACTATGGACATAATAGGTGGGTGGATCATTTTGAATTTGGCTTATGATGGGTATTTGTTGTTGCATGGAGGAAATGGTTTGGAAAAGTTCCATGATGAGAGGGTTGGTGTAAGTGGCATGAGGTGGGAGAGATAGTGGTGATGGAGTGTATGTAATGGAAGGGAAAGTGAATGGAATGCTAATAGGTGGTATGGTGGAAGAGTAGAAAACATTTGATGCCATAGAAGAATTAGGAACACTAGCAAGAATAGTCGAGCAAGCAATTACATTACTAACTTGTTGCTTTATGGTTGTAACTTGGGGAGTGGCATAGGTAGGTATGGATGCTACAGTTGAAGGGGGAGGAATGTAAAGACCTCCATGGCTAACTACAATATTTTCTACTTGAGATGTACTAGAGGTAAAAGGAATGTGTTTATGCTATATCTCAAAAATTTGTTTCATAACATCTAACCCTTCATTACATTCAAGGAAACAATGGATTTTTCCTATAGCAAGAATTGGGGTAGTTGAGATGTTTTCAAGACACATGTTTTGTTGCAAATGTGTTAGATCTTGATGAATTTTAATGATTTTTTCTTGTAGAATGTGATCATTTTGTGTGTCAACTTGCATGTTATTGGAAGGAAAAGTAATGCTAAAGATGGGATCCAAGCCTAATGCACTATTTTCAACACCAAGAGTAGTAGCTCCAGACAACCCAAGGTCCAAAACAAGTGTGTTATTGTAGGATGCCATGATTTAGGAACTTCTCACTAAATTATTATCAATAGGGCACCAAACACTCAACAAGGGCTTCTAAAGATAGGGTGAATTCAAGTGAAATGTAAATGAGAAGTAATAAAATGCTAATAAAAAAATTTGTAGAAACTATAATAGAGATATAATAACATAAAATATAAAAGCAAAAAATGCCCATAAAATGCCAAAAATTGTAGGTCAAAATGTGCAACTGGAGTGATTCACCCAGGGTGGCGAATGAGTCTAGGGATGATTTTTTTTTTAGTTTTTTCATAAATTTGAAATGCAATTTGATATTTTGCAGATGTAACTAGAGTATGAAAATGAAGAATTTTTGTGTGTTTAAATGATTTGAAATGCAAAAATGAAAGCTATATGATGTTTTAACTAATGCAATTTTTGAAAACCCTAAAATACCAAACAATGCAAAAACTAATTCAATGTTGATGAAACCTAACCCTAGGATGCAAATGTACTTAAAATTAGAAGTAAAAATTATCTAAATTCGGGTTCACCAAAATGTAAACAAAGATTTTGGCACCTGGATGTCTTTCTAGCCCTTCTAGGGTTTCTCACCTAAAAGGGGAAAGAATGGGCCAAAATGCAATGTATACATTCAATGATTGATGTGATGTGGGTGCAATATGTATAAATAAGATGAACTAAATGCAAAAAGCTAATGAAATGGATCAATTATGGAATGCAAAATAGGAAATATGAAATGTTTGAAAACACAATGTTTTATGCAAACATGAACTAGAAACATGCACAAATGAAAACATAATTGAATGAGATAGAATGGGGTGCACTTGGAAACTAAAAACAGATCTAGGAAGGTTATGGAATGCTACATAACTCAATGTTGATACCTACTGGGACTCATTCACCACAGATGGTGAATTAGTCTTGCTTTTGGTAAAATCTATCAAAACAAATTTTAGGATGTCGGGAAACTAGAACTAGAGAAATTTTTTTTCTAGCCTAGAAGTGGGACTCATTTTCCATAGATGGAAAATAATTCCACCTATAGAAATCTACAAATTCAAAGGTCAACTATGTGGGTCCTAGTCTACACTTTTCTGCTTTTTGGGTTGCTGGATCTGAATCTACAAAAAATGGGCTTAAAAGGGATCTTCAAGGTCCAATTAGGGTTATGCTAACTTTGATGACTTTGCAACATCTTTTTGACAACTTTCTCCTTGAAAAATATTCCTACAAAACCTGTAAACACACATGCAAAGAAGGGGAAAAGTGTTAAGGGTTAGAGTATAGGGGTTTTCCTTGGTCAAACCCCACTTGGTAATCAAACCCTTAATAATGAAATGAAATGAGAAAGGAATGATGAAAAAATAACATGCAAATGTCATGAACTCACCAAACCCTTGTTGTTGAAGTCTGAAGATATGTCAATGGGTGCTCCAAGATGCTTGATAATTGCTTGATTAAATGATGCTACGATGCTTGAGTGAATGCTTAGATGGATTGAATGCATGAATGAATACTTGAATGAATGGGGGTAAAAATGAATATAAAATTATGTATTTATACACAATTATGCCCTAACTTCTCAAAAATACATCACGGACCAACCTTAAGTCTTTAGGAATAAAAACCCATCAATAATTTGAATTTATTTTGAATTTTGTGCCAAGAGGGACTCATTCGCCACCCTAGGCAAATGGGTCCCACTCAAGGCATATGAGTGGTTTTTGGGAATTAAGTTGTCCTAAATGATGTTTGTTGGGTTTTGTATTAAAAAATACACTTAATTAAGGCCTATAAGTGCATAAAGGGGCCAAATAAGGCATAATAAAGGTGTATTTGTTGATGACAAGTCTAGAAAAGCATGAAAGTTTGTTACAAGACTTTACAATACTTTAAAATACAACTTGGTAAGTGATAAAGAGAGGATATATAGGTGAATTATAATAAGAAGAGTATAGAAAAGTGTGAAAATTTCTTACAACACTTCACAACACCTATACAAGACATGATAAAGTCTTAATGCTTCATAAAGATTCAAGACCTAATGTGAATATGTGGTCCATATTAAAAAAATAAATCAAGGAAAAATAAAGAAAAATAAGCACGAGGGAAAAAACTAGAAAAATTAAAAGGGTTACTTTTTTCATGTCCACAGTGTCCTACCCGTGCACAATTTTTTGCTAATTTGTGTTAAGTATGATCTACTGCATAAACCACCAAATATAATAACACTATCCACATCTAACCATGACCAAGATGTTGTTGGAAATAGGAAGCCATTTAATTGTATTCCTAAACATTATTTATTTCATGTATCCCCTAAGTCCTTGGAATGTGTTAATCAACACTAAGATTAGGAAGAGATTAATATTTGATCAAATAATCATTTTAATTGACATCTGTAATTAATGGTAAATGTTAGGAGCATGTGAGGGTTCCCATTATGAGTTCCTAAATAATATGGGCACATGGGGTGCCCACATGGTAGGTGACACTCACCTTGAGTTTAGTTAACTATTCAGAGTAAGACATAACACTTCTTAATTCATGTAAAGATCCTAGGAGTTAGGGTTTGATGTTTGCATGCATTAATTTTAGTTCAAATCAGTTTAGTTTAGTTTAGTTTAGGTTCAGTTCAATATAGTTTAGTTCAGTTTAGTTCAGTTATGGTTCATTTATCTTTAGTTAGTTTTATTTGAATTCTAGTTGACTTTAGTTAACTTGGAATTCATGGATAATGCATTGAGTTGCATGATAGATAACAAGGACTACCTCTAGTTAATATGGGATGACCATTCATGCATGAATAGTGATGAGAAATGTTTCAATTAACTAGAAATGACTTGGACCCAACGTGGGCACCCAAGTTGGATTCTTGAATTAACTCCTTTGCATGTTGAGATTTTTTAGAAGGCTAAGTTAAGTGGGCCCTCTTTTGGACACCTACTTTGAGGATGAATCATTGAAGATATTTACAAAATAGAGGTTGAGTTGCTACTTCAGTTTGGGATGCCCAAATGCATGAATACGAGGATTTGAGCTTCTAGGGATAGGGCTTGAGCATTGTAATTGTAACTCTATTGGATTTTACAAAGTTAATAAAATACTATTTATCTCAAACAAGTTGAAGATAGTTATTATCATTTTTATTGCAGGTTGTGAAGAAGTTTTGGTGAAGGAAAAAGAGGCATTCTCAAGCAAGAATTCCAACTATTGTAATCTACTTCAAAGATTGAATAATATATTAATTCTTGGTGGAGTTTTTTCCTGAAAGGGTTTCTCCATGGTATATGCTTGTGTAATATTTCTAATATCCTGTCTACTTCTATCAACTTTTGTCTACATTCTACAAATAGTAAAATGGATTAATTAGATAAACACCCACAAAGAATCTGTAACAAAGGAAAAAATATATTTATTCCAGCAATATTAAAGTTTTACATAGTATTAAGCTAAGAAACCACATCAATTTTCAACATTTGGTATCAGAGCTGAGGTTGGGTAGAGTATTGGGACGTCTTTCTCTTAAAAGATTGGAGGTTTTTTTTCTTAGTGGGAGCTTTTATTATTTTTGTTATTTTCTAATTTTGGAAAGTAAGTTTGTTACAATGAGTTTGAATTCTGATTTAGATATTGAAAGGTTCAATGGATCTAATTATGAGATGTGGAAACTAAAAATGGAGGATCTCCTTGAAGAAAGACATTAGTGGTTAGCGATTAATAATCAAACAAAGACACCTACAACTATTTTAGATGAAGATTGGGATAAGTTAGATAAAAAGGCAAGAGGAACAATTAGATTATGTCTTGTTAATGTTATTCTCTTGAATGTTTAGAAGAAAATGTTGCATATAAATCGTGGAAGAGAATAGGGGATATTTATCAAACTAAGAGTCTCACCAATAAGTTGTATTTTAAAAGGTAGTTGTATTCATTAAAAATGAAAGATGGTGAATCTGTTGCACAACATTTAAATTCTTTCAATTTAATTCTCAGTTAGTTAGCATCTATATATGTAAATCTAGAAGATGAGGATAAATGCATTTTATTACTTTGTTCTTTACCAGATTCTTGGTAAAATCTAATAGTTGCTATTAGTGGTAGTGGTGTAGATCCTAAGATGGACAATATAATTCCTACTCTCCTATCAGAGGAGATGAGGAGGAAGTCTAAAGAGGAATTCCAAGATGCCTTGTTTGTAAAAGGTAGGCCTAAGAAAAAGGAACCTAAGGAAGACAATGAAGGAAAGGGAAAGCTAAGGGACGGTCTAAAACCCCTGGTAAGAGTACGGTATTTTTTTGGAAATATGGAAAACTAGGACATGTGAAGAAGGATTGTAAGAACAAGAAAGAAAGTTTTGATTCTTCTAATGTGGAAAAGAAGAGGAAGTCGGTGATGAAAGAAGTTACACTAGAGAAGAAAGTCGGAAAGATGTGACAAAAGCATAATGGGACATAGAAGGAAAAGAGTCAGATGTAGTGACATCAACAATAGAGTGCATAATGGGAGAGTGGGAGCATAGCAATAAAGTAGAGTTGTCTAAAAAGTGGGGTGGAGAGTGGGGAGAGTGGGGTCATTATAGTAATGATGTACAACAAACATTGATATAAATGATTAATCATAAATTTAGATCGTAACAACAAATTAATTTGGTGTAAAGAATAGAGTAGAAGGTGCAAAATATAGATAATATAAACACTTACAATAATTTATGTCTAAAATGAAATGTTATTATTGTATAGTATTGTGAAGGTTTTATTTTATTTTAATTAATCTTATTCAAGTTAATTAATAATTATAAATTTTGAAGTAGTAATTAATTAAATTAATAGGGTTAAGGTTGATTGATATTACAATTATAATAAATGTAAAAATTAAATCAAAAATAATATTTTATTGAATTTTACTAATGAAATGTGTTGTTATAGATGTCAAAAATAATTTATCAATATGTTTTGTATATTTGGATGACTCAAACAAGACTTTTTAATTTAAAAAAAATGTTTTTTAAAGTTTTGGTTTAGATCCACTTCTACGTAATTGATCTCTATAGATGCAAAAACAATATTTGAAAGTGAATGTGGCTTTATACTCCACAAGAACAAATGAGCACTTCATAGAATATTGTAACTCACTTGCTCTTGTCTCTATTTTTTGAGTGCTTGAAATTACTAACAATATTTACAAACAACTTTGATTTTTCAAACACCCAAAGGATATCTATCCATGTTAAGTAATGAAGCACTTTTAATTTTTCTATCTTTGACACTCCATTGAAATCCAAAAAGTATAAATAAACATACAATGACTAGCATCCACCACAAAATTTGAGATAAATATGAATTAAAACCTACTTGAGTAGGAGTTATCTCCAATGAAAAAGAAGTAAAGAAAAGAGAGCACTATTAGAGATTCCACCTATTATAGAAAGTGACATAAGGAACTAACTATGTAGAGTGGAAATCTAACTGTATGGATGGCTAAATGAGAGTGCTCTAACTAGATGTGGGAAAATATAAAAGTTGCTAAAACTAGATAGACATTTGGAAAGGAGTGGATTAACTACATGGAAAAGGACTCTAATTAAATGAAAATGAGATTCCAAAAGGTCAAGTCAATTTAATACAAACTAGTTCTGAATCTATACATATCATGATAAAATGAATTTATCTTAGTATTGTAATAATGCTCTATATAGTACCAAAAAGTGATCATAAATATCATGGTTGTTGCTAGATAACAAATTACCTCCTTTGCACTCATTATATAGTGTGCATACCATTTGTATGTTAAAGGTTATTTTTTACTGATTTTGAAATGGTCAATGAGCAAAGGACCCCATAAGATCCCTAAACATATGAAATCATGCTCAAAATCCATAATAAATTTCAATATAAAAATATATCACAAGGACCCTAACACCCTTGGGCACACTAGCCATCAACATGTAGCACCCCCTACTGTTAGGACCATATTAAATATTATAAAATGATACTTCTCCCTCTCTTTTGTGCACTAATTTGATTGAGTTTCTAGTGGTCATTTCCCTAAAAAATGAGTTTTGATTCACATAAATTTTGGTAGTATTTCCTCTAAAATACATTAGATTCCTTGTCAATGCAAGAATATCACAAAAGGATTTGCAAAAATGTAATTGAAAAGTGAAGGAGCTAAGTATCAAAGATCTAAATCACAAAATATTAGGGGCATTATCATAATCCTTCTATAATGAATCTCTTCTATTTCTCCTTTGATTGATCATCTCTTATTTCTTTTTTTCTCTCTTCCCATTATTAAAAATTATAGGACCCTAGTTTCCTTTTCCCATTATCTAAAATCCTTTTTGTAGGCCCATATTTCAAATCTAAAACTTCAGCTTCATTTTCCTCTTGTCTAAATATTTCTTATGATCCTTCTTTCATCTTATTTGACCTATATAAATATGTTTCTATTTTTTCAATCTATCACTTCAAGTTCAATTGAAGTGTAGAAGGTACAACACTTGTGGCATGTGAACAACCAAATTCAGTAACCTACAAGGATAATATACATTAAATCACTAGGCATCACATGAAACATATTATCAAGTGTAATGGATCACAAATTGACAATTAAAACAATAAAACTAGGGGATCTATGGGTCACATTACCAAATTATTTGATTATAAGTTCAAAACAAGATAATAGTTTAGTAGAATCAACTCTAATGGCATCAACTAGCTAATAGCATAATTAACAGTAGATGGAATGATGATTCTAGATGAAGTTTTTCTTAAAATGTTTCTATGTGTTTCTAGTGATTATTGAAAGGAAATATACATCCACTCAAGATAATTTACACATAAATCAAATAGAGAAATATATGCAAATAAGTATTCAAAATCCACATGGAAGAGAATATACAACATACCATCAAAGATGAGACAAGATATACCCTAAAAAAACCCTTAAGAGGGAAAAATTCTACCCTCCAAAAGTATCCATCACTTGTGTATTATTCAAAAACAAATATTACAATACATCTTCAAAGCTCTCCATGAAAACCTTTGAAACATCAAGCCCTTTATATAAACTTCATGTGAACAACATGTACAACAATGCATCTTATGCAATACTTCAAACCTTACAATTCCCAACAAGAGATTATCTCAACCCCTTAACCAAAATGACCAATTAGCCAACCAAACAACATTAGACAACTACCCATGTTCTTGCTTTTATAGTCACAAGCTCATAAAAATCTACCAATTAATATTGCATAAATTCATGTGACTAATACCATGATCTTACAAAACCATTAAACCCCAAATATACTTTTTGGTACTAAGTTTTCCTAACAATAAATATTTCCCCAATGTGTAGGGTGATCCCACCATACTGGTTTACAAATTTTGGCCAAACTGGACACTAAAATGATTTTTTCTAACTAAATCTTCACTTTTAGGCACCTATGCTAGCTAAACCATGAGGAATTTTAAGAAGATGCAAACTAGCAATTTGTGACATTTTTTCTATAGATTCTAAAAAAAAAAATTTCAAATTTTTGGAATTAGATTGCAGTTCTTTTTCCATCTCCTTTGAAAACTAGTTTTTTTCAGCAAACAACATTTTTAAGGAGTGATGCTCACCGTATAATGCATAATTTTTTTCCATGAAGGATAAAATTTTTTTTTTTTTAATTTAGATTTGTAACTATGATATCTAGCGCTTCTAATTGGTTTCATAGTGTTTTATTGAATATTTTTTCCTTAATCAAGTTTTGAAGTCAAACCAATTACAATTTAGACATAGGCCGATGGTATAACACGTACTTTTTTTATGTATCAAAATTCAATTTTTTGGTTGGATCAAGGACTTCAATACCCGGTGCACTCATATTTTTCTTTTTTTTGATAATCTACCACTTTTCCACATGTAAGAATAAAGAGCTTTATTTTTGGTGAAAAAACTATGTTTAATAAAACTAAAAAAACAAATACATAATAAAACCAAAACATATTAAAATTATATTCATTGGATAGCTTGTTTCAAGGACTACCATCATCTAGTTGGGTCTATGAAGTCTCCTCCATTTTCATCCTCAACCTGAGCTTCCAAATGCAAATTTCTGGACTTTTTTGGTGCCTGAGGGGGAGAAAGGGGGAAAGGGGGGTTTGAGTGAACTAGGGGGGTTTACTCAAACCCCCAGGGGTTTGCTCGATCCAAGGTTCACTTGAAATAGGGTTCGAGCAAACCCCCTTTCCACAAGCCTTCACATTTAGCTTTTTGTCAGGAATAGTGGGCCCCATCATTAAATGGTTTCACTCGAATGGGGTTCTATCGAACCCCCTTTTGGGTTTTGCAAACCAAGAGTTCATTTGAACTCTAAAAAGCTAATTTATTTTGCATGGGGTCATTTTTTGCAACTTTTCCTTTCTCATTGGAATTATAAAACACTTTTCTGGGTTTACCTTGCAACCCCACATTAAATAATTATCATAATGTTACATACAACACATAAATTGGGGCCAAGAATTCTGACCCATGTGATGCATGTATCCCTAGATCCCCTAGGTGCACTACAAATAATAAAAGATTACATTATAAGATTATGCAATATGGACAACACACATTTTCTTAACTGTCTCAGGTACTTGTTGTATATATTTCATAAGGGGTAAACAAGTAAACTCAAACATGAATAATAGAATGATCCCTATAGCCGCATATGGGATCAAGGAATCAAAGTGTTCTATGTGATCCATCAAGATACCTACAACAAGAATCAATGTGACCACCATATCAAGCATGAATGCTCTCATCTTCCACCATACCAATGCACAAAGATAAGAAACCATCCAAAGAGATCCCACACTATCTTTCATAAGGAAGCATAGGTCCTACCTCCAACCAATATTACAAAAGACAAACACACAATCTAAAGGTAACAAGTATGTATCAGTAACTATCAAGATATAGTCACCATTGTTGAAATAACACCCACAACAAATGCTAACATAATTTTCTCCATACCTCAAAGATATACAAATCATAACAAGTGAGCATCATTCCATCAAATTATACAACCCATAACATGCAATCACAAGCTCTATGTGACAAACCTATCAATCAAAAACATACACAACTAGGAACTCCTACTAAATAGGTAATGCAAATGCTAAAAATGAATAGGGAATCCAAAAATCCACCAGTATCATCACATAGAGAGTGTAACCAATATCATGTAGTACCAAGGAATATCCACAATGATATATAGATCCTACAAATCAATATGTTGCAAGAAAACTCTCACCACAAGTCTCCATAGCTTTCCCAAGTTCTTCACACTCAATAAAGGAAAGAGTTGAAGAAACCTCCATGTTTTCAGCTCAAAGAATAATGAACAACACATGACCACAACATAGTGATAACCATAGCTCCACACAAGACCTCAAAAATAATATCATTTGAATTTACAAATATCAAAGAATAAGAACAAGACCAAATAGAGAATCATGAAAATAAAAACCAATAGCATGTCCTTCTACACACACCTCTAATGCTAAGTTGTGTTAAGTATTATTTGTTCCATAAAACACAAAATATAATAACACTTATCCACATCTAACCATGACCAAGATGTATGCATCTAAAACCAAAGGAATATCAAACAAATCAATTCCAAAACCAAGGGAATAATCCCAATAACATCTCCTAAACTCAACATTAATGAATAATCTCACAATTCATAAGGAGATAAACTTGTTAACATCGCTCAAATGAACCCTCTAGAACTAGTAAACCAAAGCTTAATATCTATACGCATGAGAAGGAAATTCATAAAAAATAATACATCTAAAAATGAGAATACTCAGGTACAAGATATCCAAGTCATCATGACTTCTCTAAGAACAATCTCCTCTATAGATCTATCTTGAACTCATGCCCAACCAAGTTGTAGGATCCCTGAACTTCTAGTTGAAAACTTATCAATGAGTTACAATTATCTCAACTAATGTCTAATCATAAGTGATATCCTAGCCTCATCTATGTCTCCAAGTATCCATGAGCACTTGTAATTGATCAATCCATGCCAAACTCCAAATGAAACATACCACCATGAAGAATCTCTTAATAAAATGACCAATGTACTTAATAACTAGAGAACCAACCAAGATTAAAGTCAAATCCCAACCTCAATAATCAGGTACACATCATGAAATAATGATATCACATATCCTCCAGAGTAGATCATATGTCATAATGAACATATTGTCTACCTATGTCATGCCGACACTCTAATGTGCAATCAAGAGTACATCATGACTTAATAAAAAAATGATCTTGTTGAAACAAGGATCACTTGTCAAATGAAAAATCATGACATTTCACCAAAGATTAAATATACCTCTATGGCTTACCAAGATGTCAATATCTCCAAACAAAAAGATAACATTTTCCTGTTAATGAAACCAAAGATATCAAATAGCCCTCACTATATAGAAGAAAATAAAATCCAAAAGTCTATCCATGACACCAACAAACACTATAGAAAATCATCCATCACCAAGTGATGAATGCACATCATTGCCAAAAGCTCCCACTAAACTATGATACCAATCTCTATAGTAACCTCCCATTTGTAGCTTATAGTTGCAAGATTGGTGGTTCAAATTCATTGTTTCCTCATGATTTTTTTGATGATTGTATTATGGATTTGAATGGTGTGTATGAACCACTACATGTTCAAAATGAGGTTCCTCAACATGCTAGTGGTTAGAATTTTGTACATTTATATGCTTGGATTATAATTATGCACAATTAAATGTGATCCATATTATTGATGTTCAAAAGAGATGATTTGTATGATAGATACATGGATGTTATTTTATACTTTATACTAATGGACCATGTTGGGTGATTATGTTGTGCTTTGACTATATATATTGAGTAGGTATTCTTGATGTACTTTGAATGGTTACAGGTATGGGATTATTTATCCACCTAACTACATATGTTTATGTTATTCCCTAATGCTAGTTAAACCAAAGATGCCACTTGAGGCCGAGCCCTATCTACTCCTTGATCGTACTCAATTCGAGTATAGTATGTTTCATGTTTGACCCTATGTGAACCTAGATCCGAGATAGGATTTATTCTAGAATCCCTATGTGTTGTTTAAGCCTAGTGTATGCTTGATTTAAATGATTTCCTAATTTCAAGATTTTTCATAAAAATATTTAATGCATTGGATATTTTCTTGATTAATTGTATTTTAATTATGAAATTGGATTAAGGTAAATATTTAAATTAGTTTTTTGATAGAAAAAGAATGTTTGATGAGTTGTACAATTGTTTTTATGTCTAAGGGTTATTTCCATAAAAATTGGGAAAATATAATAAGTTAATTAAATTTAAAAACTCTTGGGTGGGAATATACATTTATATTCAATTTAATCATATTGTTAAATAATTGTAAATGAATAAAGGTAAGTTGTTTTATTTGTTTAATGGAATTTTTTGAATTTAAAATAAAGGAAATTAGAAAAATAATTGGAAAATAAATGGATTAAAAAGAAAAAAGAAAAAGGACTTTATTGATTCTTTTTTCGGGGGGAAATTGGGCTCTCAAATCCTCTTCCATTCTTCCAAGAAAAAAATGAAATTTGAATTGTGAATGCAAATGGGAATGGAATTGGATAAGGTTTAAAGTAATGAGATAGGAAATGGAGTGCGAATTCTTGGGTGTGATCTCTCCCTCTCTCTTTTGGAAAATTGCAAGTTCTTCCATATTTGTTGTGTCTTCAAAATGGAGGTAATCTTCTCATTTATCCTCCCTTTTTTTATGTTTCTAAATTTGGATGCTATGCTCACCATTAGTTGAACATAAGAATTCCTTAATAGAATTTAAAATTTTCAATTAGAGTAGGACTTAGTTGACTTTGAAAATGTTGAAAAATTCCCATTTTGAGCCATAGTCATGGATTTTTTTTCCAAAATTTAGGAAACATGAATTTTATGTGAAAAGTGTGTTGCTAGGAATATTTAGAGCTAAAGGGTATTTATAGAAATTGAAATTGAAATTTTAAAATTTGAAGCTTTTCATCAATGGGGATTTAGATGAAATTATGGTTTTCTAATTCAAATTAAAGTGAGAAAATTCAAATGTTTAATATGTTTTATGATGAATTTTAAATAGAGGAAAGATGTCTCCCTATTTATTTTTGATTTAGAAAAAAAGGGTACTTTCAAAATTTAAAATTGGAAAATATAAAATTTTATGAAATTTTAATGGGGTTTTGGGAAAATTTCCTATTTTTTAGTATATTGGAAAATGAGAAAATTTGAATGTCTTATTTAAATGAAATATTATGAATTTTAATGTTTTAATGAAAGTTTATTTCATGAATTATTGAAATAGAGCTTGTGGAAACATGTTAGAAAATTTTAATGAAATTGAATTTTGTGCATTTTTTTCATGCCACATTCCTTGGAGGGTGGGATGGCCTTAGAAGTTAGGAAATAGGTATTAGAGAGGGTTATGGGAGTGGATTCCAACATAAACCTAAACTAAAGTGACACATAGGAAATCATGATGTGGGATTTTTGGTTAACTAGTGAAAACTAATGAAACATGGATAATTAATTAACCATGATAATGGATATCCCTCTCATGTCTTGAGTGCTTGTATAAGATAAGGATGATCATGGAAGACAAGTTTCCTATGGAGTGTAATAATTATTGTAGACACCCAAAATTGTCCTCTTGCAACACCTGTCTCGACATTACATCATTTAGGCATCTTGTAGCACGCTTTGCCCTAGATACCCATGTCATCATTTATTTAATTAAACATCATTTATTTAATTAAATTCATATTCATAATCCATCAATTTCACTAATGTTAATTAAATAATTTATATTATTTAATTAATGAAATCATAAATTCAATGTTAATTAAATAAATCCAAAATTTATTTAATTAATAAAATCCTAAAAAGATCTTGTCGCTTTGTTTCCAAAATTGAAACTCATGTGCATCTAATTAATTAATTTAATTAGATAATTCATCAATTATCTTCTCGTCTTTTTTTAAGATTTATTTCCTTTAAAACAAGAAATGAAATCTTTCCAGTTTTTTTGAAATCTTATCTCATCTCGTTGTATTTCCTCTTTTGTCAAAAATCAAATCATTGTCGAATCTTGTCAAATCTTATCTTCGTCAATGTCACATCTCTATAAATGCGGCCTCTCGCAATCCATTTAGGAGGTTGATTTGTCTAGCACCCATACTCTGTCAAAATCAGTCTTCTGTCTTTATCTATCATTCTTTCTATTTGTCATTGTCATTGTCAAGTCGTTATGCTGCAGGAATGAGCACTCAACATTCCTCCATTGTCAACCCTTCAAAATCTTGCATTCTCATGCAGGTGGAGAAGAGCAATGGAGATAAATCGAATTAGCGTGAAGATCAGTTTGCATTTGTGTTATTTATTGTGATTTTCGTATTAGTTTGTACTCTATTGTGCATGATAGGATCTAATTAGTTTATTGTTTTCATTAAAAATTAAATCTGATATTTACCATATCTACATTTGGTGAACCCGACGTGAACATGCTCCAAGGATCTAATCATTAGTTAATGTAGATTTTGTTTCTTACAAAAAAAAATTTGGCATTATCTAACTATCATTTTTCAGGTTTTGCAAAGAATCTGCCTTTATGCGCTTTGGAATTCTCAGGCAGACCCGCTCTTTGAAGACTCGGTAATTGGCATTTTAGGAAGGGTTTCAAATTTTTTTTTATGTTATTCACTCCAGTCCATAATCGACACCCTAACTTAGACTTTCTGCTGCCACTTTATCCCAGTCGCCACCATCATGACCCCATTCTGCCATCTTTAAACGGCTCTAAGCTCCACCTCTATCAAAACCCTCTTCCATCTCGCTGCTTGCATACCAGTCAACTCTTGTTCACTCTGTCAAACAGATTTGTCACAGTTTTGAAGCCCTACCGAAGTTACTTGTCAACAGTATTAAGTCCGATCAGAGCTTGTTCACAAATTCTATGTGGTGTGGTCACCTCCTGAAATTCTCCCATTGCCCACTACTAAACCTCTACTTTGCTATCATACAACATTCTACTGCCGTTGCTATCATCTTTTCCCTCATTTTCTTGTTTAATGTTTGGACTTTAGATATTGCGTTGTAGGTTTATCATAATCTCCATATGGATCTCAGCAAGCTTCACAAATATTGACTATGCATTAAACCTTTGTGATTTATCATTTTCATCTACTTGGGTTTTTTGTGATTTATCATTTTCATCTACTTGGGTTTTGAGAGTGAATTAAATCAGGCTTTGGCATCATTGACTTGCTCGCATATTGCAGGAGGTACAAGGGCTTGCATAGACAGCCATCGGCCTATCAAAGTTGCTCCACCAGTCATCAGCGTCAATGCCCTCCAGTCTGATGGTTGCATTGCCCGACGGTCACATAGGCGGTACCTATCTCTCAGCTATCAGCATTTAATCCCTACATCGACGTCCCATTTACTCACATCAGCATCATTAAAGCCTTTGGTCAGGGTTTCTTCACTGCATTGACTATTTCTGCTCTCACCATCGACACACGCCCTATCCATTTGACATTTATATCGATGGTCACTGTAAAATCTATTTTTCCATAGTACTGTGTCATCGGCTGACAAGGTGCATCCAACATCCATGCTCCAACCTCGGTGAGAGTTGCATCTCCTCGGCGTAGTGATCTTTATCCAAAAGCTTTTGATGGTCTCTGTTGATGGTACTGTGTGTTGAGGGCTTGCCACGACTAAGCAGGGAGTCTTGCATTTGTATCTGCTTTAGTTTTGATTTTTAGGTTCTTAAATTAGATTTTAGAATAAATTTAGATTTAAGTTAAAGTTAGATTTAATTTTTTCTTTTTAAATTTTAGATTTTAATTTTGATTTTAGAATAAATTTAGATTTAAGTTAAAGTTAGATTTTAGTTTTTCTTTTTAAATTTTAGATTTTATTTTGATTTTTAGGTTCTTAATTTAGATTTTAGAATAAATTTAGATTTAAGTTAAAGCCAGATTTTAGTTTTTCTTTTTAAATCTTAGATTTTATTTTAATTCTTAGGTTTGTAATTTAGATTTTAGAATAAATTTAGATTTAAAGTTTAAGATCAAATTTAGTTTTGCTTTTTAAAATTTAGATTTTATCTAGATTTTTTGGTTTTTAATTAGATTTTATTTGGATTTACATTTTAATTAGATTTTTAGATTTCAAAAATTAATTTAGATTCTTATTTCGAATTGGATTTTTAATTTAAATTTTAGTTGGTATTTTAGAATAGATTTTTAATTTAAATTTTAGTTTAGATTTTTAACAAATTGTATGTTTTTCGATCTAATCTCACTTTTGTTTGGCATGCATGTCTTTTCTTCTTGTCTTGGTGATTTGTCGGTGAATCATACGGAGCTGGAA
This sequence comes from Sequoia sempervirens, assembly GCA_007258455.2. Classification (NCBI taxonomy): domain Eukaryota; kingdom Viridiplantae; phylum Streptophyta; class Pinopsida; order Cupressales; family Cupressaceae; genus Sequoia; species Sequoia sempervirens. The sequence goes on from VDFB02281492.1 coordinate 645,741,735, forward strand.
CAACGTTGACATCAGTCCTACACGTCAAATTGGAAAGCGAATAATCAGGTGCATACATTCTAAGCTTTCATTTCTCATTAATCATTGTTTGTCACATTTCAATTTGGGGGCATAAAATAAATCATTTTTTGCAAACACATTTGGATTTGGGGGTTCTTAAAACGAATATTGTCTTCAATCACATATCGAAAATCGGGTCCAAAATTAACCACTATCTTCGTACACATTTGATTTGGGATCTAAAAAGAACAATTGCTTGAACTGTTTTACACACATTTCATTTCTAAGGGAAATTAATCTTTGCAAGTGTGAATCAAGTGTGTGTGTCCAAAACACCTCACTTGGTTTGCTTTTGTCATACCCTTTATAGGAGGCCTACTTGGAGCACACACCCCTCCAAGGGACGACCTCAATAGAGTGTGAATCCAAAGACACGCTCGTTTGGGAGTTGAAATCTTGTCACTCTGAGCTAAGCCCCAAAGAACTTTATACCTTTGGGAAGTGAAGGTGAAGGGTGGGTTACCCCTTTCTCCCAGCTTATTGGCAGGATTTTGCTTTCAAATCATCCTTAGTCAACTTGGTGCAAACAAGCTTGAGACCTAATTGGCCATACCCCATTTAACTAGTCATAGGGATTGTTGTTGTGTATTCAAGTGCTTTCTTAATCATAACATTAATCTTCAAAGACAGATTTATCGTTGTGTTTGGTGTGTGTGTTCATGCATTTATATGTGAAATATTGTGTTTGATAGTGCCCAAGTCAAACTCCCAATACAAAACTTTTCCACATCATATCCTAATCATCATCATCATCTCTTCAATCCAATCAACATCATTTTACACCATGAAAACATTGGAAGACGTAGCACAAGAGCTTATTCACGTGCTTCATGAAGTTCAAACAAGCCAATCACCTTCAAAACAACAAATCATTCACAGCGCCCATAACATTATCCAACATCTTCAAACAAACCAATCACCTCAAATGCAACAACTCATAGCACAAATCCAATACCTCATGGCCAATTGTCAAGTCCAACAATCACATTATCAAGTCCAATCACCACATCAACACATTTCGCATCAATCCTATGTGTCACCTACATCATCATATCCACCTCATCCATCCACATATCATGTTACCCCTTCGTCAAACTATCACACGTATTCTAATGTCAACCCTTTTCCATACCAATCCACCTTTCAATAGTCATTATCCTAGTCAACCCCTCCATCATCATCACAACAACAAATCTTATCACCAGTCCAAAAACCATTCCAACCTCAAGACATTCAACCACAATCCTATGTGTCACTTTCATCACCATGCCAACCAAACCCATTTACCTATCATGTCAATGCCACATCAACATATCCACCCATATCACAACAAGAACGTAGCCTCCCAAGTTCACCTTAGCAACACCATCAAGAGCCTTTAAGTCTTAACGACACCTTTGACAAGGGGAACACCAATCTAGTCCATGCACCCTTACCACCATCCAATCAAATGCCTATCCATAAGCCACCATGTCCTAGTCCTAATTCATTGGCCTCTCTACCTTTTAACCAATCAAACTCTTCATTTCCCCCACCATCATCTATTCCTCCATCAAATCAATGCCCTAAATTCAAACATTTCAAAAGTAAACCTATGACATTACCTACATCCACCCCTACACCTACGAAGGATGTGACCCAAGGGCTACAAGCAAGGAATGAATTGTCACCATGTCATTCAATGCATATACTTGAACATACAAAAGAGTCCTCAAATATCATGCCAAGTCCTTCAAGCCAACCGTGTCATCCACAACCCCTTGAGCCAAGTCAAGAGTCTTCCCCATTAAGTCCAATTCAACCTCCATCATGTCTCCATGTTGTTGACCATCTAGAACATGTTGATCCCATTCAAGATTCATTCCCTTCCACTTCCATTCAAGCAACCCAAAAGGTATGTCAAGAGTAAACTCCTAAGCATGTGGAAACATCAAGCCCTAGTCCTAATCAAGATCAAACCACTTTCATCCAACCCATCCATAACGTATATATTTTCTATGATCAAGATCTTACTTATGAAGAAGCTATTTATGAGCAACTTGATCCTATACCCACCCATGAGCAAGACATCCAAAATACACCTACCCTTGACAAAGATTTCAATCCCAATTATATCATCCACGACAACCCCAACTTTGACCAAGACCCTACCATTGACCAAGAAGTCCAAAATGATCCACTCCTTGACTGTTATGTCATTCATGATCCCACCCAAACCCCATCAAGATCCACTTTCCTTGATGAGACACTTGCCTCCCAAGCTAGTATAGAAGATCAAACCAATAATGTGGATCTAAATGAACATACTCAAGATCCTTTAAATCCTCCATCATCCACTATCGACCCCATTGCAAGTCCTCCATCATATCCACTTGGTCTTTCCAATAAGGAACTTGTGTCTAGTGTTCCACCTACACCTAGTCCCATTGTCCATTGCATACCCCAAGGACACCAATCTCAAAATGTTGGTACTTCCTCCATGCATCCCAAGTCCACTTTTCACTGCAAGCCTTATCATATTCCCAAAACATACACTACGATTCCATCTCCATTATCCTACAAGTGTCAAAAGCATGTGACCATACACCTTCCACCATCAACTTTTCCACCATTGCTTCCAACACCTAATACTCCAATCATTCATAAATACCCTAAATATCCTAGTCATGACCAACAAATGCACACATTGTGTAAACATAAAGCTTCCACTCATTCCATCCACCCCATGGGATTCAAAAATAAAAATTTGGATGCCTCTATTTATAAAGTCAAAAATTCTAAAGGTCAAAGCCAAGTACATCTAAAAAGCTATATAAGCCCATACCTTCAAAAGAAAAATCTAAAAACAAAATGGTTTGGGTACCTAAGCAAAAAGAAATCAAGTTGAATGAGGCATCCATGTCACAAAAATCCCAACCATCCCCTCCCATCCAAAATGCACATTCCATTCAAAAATATCATATTCCATTCCACAAGCCAAACAAAAATCATACAAATATCAAGTCTATGTGGGTACCTAAGGCAGTTCAACCACCATCTCCTAAGCAAACATATCCATTGCTTCCTACACCCCATCCACATCAAAAGCTTCAACGTTTATCATGATGTGTGCAACCATTGGTCATGGTTCCTTTCCATTTCACAACAATCCCACATACCTCCATCTCCTCATCCTTCACTCATTATCCTACATATCTCCACCATCATCTTCCTATGGTCCATGCTTTTGGCTAAGCCTCCCCATTCATCTTTTCCATAAGTCCCATATAATACCTATCATCTTCCCTACATAGTCTGTATCATAATTTATTATTGTCCTCCATAATCCACATCATAATCCATCATCTACATGCTCCATCTCCCTTTCATGTCATCCCTTACCAACATCTATGAGCATAATGACATTTAACATGGTCCATGCAATGACAGCCATCCCTCATGGGACTATCACCTTTCATGCGACTAGACACTTGAGTCCCTCCTATCCACAAGTCAAAAAGTCAAAAAGTCAAAAATAATAAAAGAAAGAGTAAAACAAAAAGAGTAAAGAGAAATCCCTTCTTCCAACAGTGAAAACCTGATAAATAGGCGCCTTGGATAAGTACCATGATGAAAACCTGGCAAACAGGCATCATGCGTAGGTTGATCTTCTATGTCACTTACACTTGGGGGCACAATGTCTTATCTATCCAACCTATCCTTCATGTCATATCATTTCCATCCTACCTACCATCTTTGGCCATCATACATACCTATCATATCAAGTCCATTCATCCACCCTTCTTCTTTTGATCTTGATGAAGATATAGGGGAAGAGGTTGAAACATGCTTTGAGTATCTCTTGACATACCTCATTTATCTAAACCAATCATGTCATTTTCCTATTGTCATAAATTTTGTCCAGAAAAATCCTACATCTTGTACCTAGAATGGGGCATGTTATTCCTATGCGAAATAGTCTTTGTAGCTCACATCCTTGCTCTCTTATGATGCATACATCCATACCATCCATTTATCTATCATGGTCCTTTTATCCCTTATCCCATCACCCACCCTTGCACCTAGACTTGGTTTTCCCCTTGTCATTGGTATCTAGCACAAAGGCTACTCAAATTTTCATCCTTTGACACCTCGAAACATTTCAAAAATACAAAAATGGTCAAAATATGTCAAAATTCAAAAAAAATCAAAACATTCCAAAAGTCCAAAAAATCAAAACATTCCAAAAGTCCAAAAAAATCAAAACATTTCAAAATACAAAAAAATCAAAATATCCCCAAAAATACAAAAAAATCAAATAGCCAACAAAAATTCAAGCAATAATTCAAATCCAATTCAATCCATGGCAATCAAGTCAATCAATCTTGTCAAGTTATCCAATCACATTCTTTGGTCTTGATCCTTATCTTGTTGTAAACCCAATCAATCAAAGTCACTCAGTCAATTATTAATCATCCTTGTGTTGATCTAGGGATATGTCGTTCCCCATAATGACAACACTATCATCATCAATCAAAATCAATCAATCAATCAATCAATCAATGGTTTACAGCTTGACAGGGGCAATACCTTGTTTGTTTTTGTATCATTTGTGCATGCTTGCTTGCTTGCTTGTGTGTGATCATTTTATCTTGCATTTGTATCAAATCCATATCATTCCAGCTAATATTCATATCTTGTGTGTGTTGGAATATCTTTTTGCATTATCCTTTGCATCTAAGGTCACATAATACCTTTTGTGCATTAGGACTTTAATGCTCTAAGTCTAATTCCTCATACGTCTAGACAAGGTTGTATTACGCTGGGGCACGAGACACATCGTCACCTTGGTCCTTATATCTTGGTGCATAACATCTAGTGCTATATCAAACATCATGGTTTCTCATCTCTCATTGCAGCATAATGTATCATCCATTCCTTCATCTTTAGTTTGCGGAGATCGGTTTGCATTTGTGTTATTTATTGTGATTTTCATATTAGTTCGTACTCTATTGTGCATGATAGGATCTAATTAGTTTATTGTTTTCATTAAACATTAAATCCGATTTTTACCATATCTACAATTATAATATAAAGCACCCTTGTCTATATGAGAGGATACTTAGTTCCTCACTAAGGCCCACATGATTGTCTATGAGGACATTCCCTCTCTTGTTCTCTAATATCCAATCCTAGTATAGTTTGAGTAGCACCTAAAATATGATCATTCCTTCCATGTGTACATGTTTTTGGTTATGCCATTGGTGAGTTTCCCAATGATAATTTTTGTATTATGCCATTGGTAAGTTTCCCAATGAGGATTTGTGTTATACAATTGATGAGTTTTCCTAATAAGGATTCTTGTGTTTTGACATTGGTGAATTTTCCCAATGTGGAAATGTGATATACCATTTGATCCATCTTGTTTTAGATGAGTTTTTAATATGATGTGTATTTTTATTGTATGGTTTGTGTATGGTATGCGTATAAGCCATTTCCTAATGTGTTTGATGTAAGTGTTGTGATTGTGGCCCATGTGACTATCTCCTAGCATGGTGGGAGTGGATCTTTTGATTTCATAAGTTGGGTGGTGTGGTAACCATCATTGGGAATTGGAGGAAAATGGTGGAATTAGTGATGCATTTAAGGTGGAAAAGTTCTTATGCTTATTCATGGTTTATTTCCTTTATTCAATTTTAATAATATTACTATTGGACCTCTCATTGGGAAGGGTTGTAAATTTTGATAATTGAAAAGATGTTTTAGTGTAGTTACATGTCTTGGTGTTTGTACCAAGCATGATTGATTTGCGATTTTCATTATTATACGATGAAAATGTTAAAATGAACTTATAAATATTTCATTTGGGTTTAAAATAAATTTTAAATGTTGTCTTTCATAGTTGGGTGACCTAGTCCTATACCTAGATGGCCCTATCTCACCTAGAATTGACTCTCGAAGTGCCAAAAATTAAACTAAATCTACTTGGGTAGCCTTGTACCTACTGGGGAATCCTAGTTGCACAGTGGGAAGGCCTAGTTTTGAAGGCTTAAAACTCAAAATTTTGGTTAACATTGTTGGGGTGGCTTGGTCCTATACTTGGGAAACTTCACTCCTTATACAAAAGAACAAAATGTTAACCCTCTCTATCTTAGTTAGCCAGTGTTTTTATTAGCTCAATGCCACTAAAAAGTAATTGTATTCCCCTTATCTCACCAATTCCAATTTTTTTTGTCATTTCAACCTTCAATACCTAGTTAAAGTATCTCTATCTTACGACTTGATCATTCCTCTAGGTTTTGGGGCCTCATATAGGAAAGCCATCTAAAAAGTAGTTTTTCCTCATGGTCCTATGGGTCTAGTGGTTTTATGATTATGTTATTGTGTGTTTTCATTGAGGACTTGTGACATCTCTTTCCTCATTTTGCATGCCTTCTACTAAACTTTCCATGTTGTCAAACCTAGGGTTAAAGAGATTATGCACTTATTCTTATGAAGACTTGGGAGGGTTGTAATCCTTCATAGTTGGCCTTGTTAGTGTCCTAAAAATTTGTCTTAGATCATGTGGTATTATGGAATACTGTTCATTTTCTTGTGTTATTTCACATTGAAATGGGATTTCTTGGGAAGCACATGGTTGTCAAGGGAGGTTGATGATTCCATCACCCTATCTTGGTGTAGTGTTGTAGTACCCCTCCATTTATTCTTATGTTTTTTGTTGCATGTTTTCACACTATTAGACTTTGGTACTTTGTTTGGATATTTTGATCGCTGGTTTTGAGCGACAGTGGATTTACTTTATGACATGATGATACAATGTATGGTGATTACTGATTTCTAACATGCTTTGATATAGCATAGATGTTTTCCTTCATATGATTATTGCTATGTATATGTTTATGATGGACTAACTGTTATTTAATTCGTCAGTCTGATGTGACGTGTATTGGTGTGGAGAACAGAATCGCATCACTCACTTGCGAGTGCCCTGTGATGTCCGCAATTTTCTCTGCACTGTGTGCTTGTATTATGGATTATATGTATATGCATGTTATTAGTTTGGTTGTAGGACTGCAAGTACATGACACTGACTCCACCTGGTTACTCAGGTCTGAGCGTGTCAAGACTCAACGGATATGTTGATTGGGAGGTAGTAGTCTAGTTCATCCTAGTCTAGTCTTTAACCCGGTCATAGTACATCGTTAGTTTAGTTTGGAGTCCTAGATGGTCCTGTATGTTTCTGTTTGGATTAATTGCTTGAAAGGAAAATTTTGTCAATTTTAATGTTAGTTTATTATGCTTTAATTTACTATTATTTAAATTAATTTTTAAATGTTAAAGAAATTAGTTTTGCATGTTATTTAATAAATTAATTAGTTTGTTTAGTTAAATAATTTGATCTTAGAGATTAAATTTATTTAATTAAATTAATTAATTAATTAAATTAAAATTATTTTAAATTGTGTGTGAATAAATTTATTTAAATTAAATATTTAGTGGAAACGACATTTTTAATTATTAAATAAATATGCAATTTGGATATTGAAATTTAAAATTTAAAATGAATTAAATCCATGCAAATCTTGAGAGGCAAGATTGCCCAGAAGTGGTCAAAAGATATTTTGTGCTTCTCGACATGTGTGCAAGTTGCATTTATTATTTTTGTTGAAGAATTTGTCGGAGGTTATTTTGGATCTGGAAAAATACAGAAGAAGTGATCAATTTTTCTTCACGGGAAAATATTTGAGCTTTGTTAAAAAAAATTATGTTTATGTTTTTTTTGTTATTGTTGTAAATTGGTGGAAGTTCTTTGGTTGGATTTTTGGAAATTGGTGTTTGGGAAAGGCTTTGGAAGTTACAGGCAACAAAGGCAACAGAGGCTCTCATCACCAGACAATTTTCTGAAGCTAAGGAAACAGGTATTTTCCTGGTGTTTAAATTTATTGTTTTTGAAAAAGAATGTCTGAGAAAAGAATATTTCATGTTATTAAATCTCTGTACTTCTCGGGAAAGATATTGTTCATTGAATTTTAGTTTGTAAAGATTTATTGGTTTTAGAAAGTTTCTGTAGCATACCTTTTGTGGAGAATATATATATTAGTGAAGACGAAAATGTTTAAAGGGAAATGGATTTTAAAACCCTATAGAATTTTTTTTTTACAGTTTCCCCATATGAATACTTTGTTGAAATTTCTAAAGATTTCCCCATATGATTAACCTGTTGAATTTGTATTTATATATATATAAATACTTTCATATATATAAATTGAATTGTGAAGCCTTTGTTTTGAAAATTTGTGTTAATTACTATTCTAGAGAATTTGAGAATTTATTTTTTTTAAAAGATGTGAAATCGTCGTACCTTTTTTTATTATACATATATTATAATGTTGTTTATTATTTTTATATATTAGAAAAATTTTAAATTAAAAAAATAAGAGTTGAAGCTCTGTTATTGTAGAGAGCTGAAGCTTTGTGGGTGGGGCTACCCGCAGCTGACCCTGCAGGGGGATGGTGGCGAGGGTTGAGCCCAGCCCCGCCCTCATGGGCAGCGCTCGGCTCAGCCGCCGCGACTGAACCTATGGGGTGGGCTGTGTAGGCAGCCCTACCCACAGCGCCGCCTGGGTATGAATGGGCTTAGCCCTAACTTTTAGTCTGTGAATTTTTCGTGGATTTGAAAATTATATGGTTTAAAACTGAATTTGAATATGAATCCAATTTGGGGTTTGAATATTTTGTAAAATGTACTTTTGTATATATATGTATATGTATATATGTATATATGTATTTATATATATATATATATTTATTAATTAATTATATATTATATAAATAAATCTTTAAACTTACATTTAAACAGTAGGAAATAAGATATTCTTTTAAGTATAAAGATATGTTAGGAATAACATCAGTTAGAAGTATAATAGAAAAGTTGAAAAATAAGATTTGATAGATATTGATAAGTGTAGATGTGAAAGTTAAATTAGAATTAAATGATGTTATTTTATATATTGATTGAGAAGAGAAGTACAATAGAGATGCTTTGATTTCTTGCTAATTCATTTGAAAGACTGGATTTAGTAAATCTGAATAATAGACATATGTTTTCATGATTTGCTTTAGCTGTGTCTCTAATTGGGAAAATTGGGGAAAGTCTTAGATGTATAAGTCTTCCAGTATGAATTGTATAGAAAGGGTGATGTTAATATCCATATGTATTTCTTGTGTTGTCTAGGGTTGTGCACGTGTTAGAATATGGTGTATTGACACCTGGTTTATGAATAAAAGATTAAATGACTATTGTGTGTCATTTGTTATTATGTGATTGAAAATTGTGCACCTTGTCTACCCTAGTTAGAAAACTTAGATTCCTTTGTTATGTTTACGGGAGTGGCTCTATGTAAGGGCTGACACACAAAGTGGTGTCAGGGTAACTTGCAAAGAGTTAGTAAGTTAGTGATAACTAAAGTACACAGTAGTTAGAATTAAAAACCTTAACAAGATATTTATGCCTCACTTAATGAATCTTGAGCTAGTTCAATCTTGAGTATAAGATGAGAAGGCTTGGAATGGAAAATCAATGTCTTGTTTCTTCAAAAGATATTCGATTCCGCAATAGTATGCAATAGGGGCCGGGTTTCGTAAGAGGTTACCAGGGTAACCCAAGTTGGGGGCCAGAACCTAGGAAGAAACACCAGGGTAACCTTTGTAATATTGTGATGATACTCCATCTAAAATAATTATTTACCTTGTGTACGTAGTACTTTCAGTTGTCTTAAATCTGGAAGCAATGTAACCATCAATTAGTTATGTATTTGTGTCTAGGGTTAGTAGATTGTGTCTAGGTAACCATATTACTATCTCCTAGCACGGGGGGTGGACCTACGGGTACCACATGGTTGGGTGGAACGTGCACCTTACTTCGTTGGGTCCCCAGTTTATGATCATGGCAACGAGAGCTTCATGGATGGAGAGCTTGTAGTTGGATACAAATGTACTTTATTTATTGCATTATTGTAAAACTTGTATTGTAAAACATCCCTCAATTGTTTATGAGGAGAACATTGTAAAATGTAATTATAATTATTGTTGATCTACCTCATCAGAAGAATGAGTATTGTATTATCTTATCAAATGCAATGTAAGAAACATGTTTGTACTTTATACTATCTTAAATGGAATTTCAAATGTTATGCAATGTTTAATTTTAAGTTTACAATTAACTAAATATGTGAACGTTAAATACTAAAGTCGTCTATGGAAACTCAAGTAGTGTAATGTCACGTAACTTATTGAATGTATGCAACTAATTAAGTTAACCTTAATACTTAAAAAAAAAAAATTATCACTTTTATACACAATTGCAACATTCCTTAGGTTATTATGATGGGGCATTACAGATTGGTATCAGAGCCAAGGTTACAAACACTAGATGCTCTGGGTAATCGCGAGCCCATTAGGTTGACCTAGTACATAGTGTCGCTATCTGTTAGCCTTGGTTGATTAGTATCTAAGACTCGTTATTGTTATGTGTAGGAACATGCCTAGGCAAGGTGGAAGAGGTCATGGTAGAGGTCGAGGTGGAGGCTGAGGGCCAATCCCTCAGGTTACTCCCCCTTTGAGCCCTTATCAGAGTGATTAGGCAGAGCAGTTGGATCAGAGGAATGAGGGACAGAATCCTGAACAGTCAGGAGTAGAGGGTTCACAGATACATCCTTTACTAGAGGAGGTCCTAGCTCGACTTGGACCTAGATAGGAAGTTGAGTAGGAGGTTGTTAGAGAGAGGGATAGATCTCCTAGGAGAGTAGATGATACAGTGCATCAAGATGCTTTTACTGCAGGACACATGAGGGATTTACTGAGGGCACATCCTCCTACTTTTGATGGTACAGGAGGTGGCTTGGAGGCAGAGACCTGGCTACTAGATTTGGGTAGATGCTTCGCCATGCACCCTTATGGTAGCAATACCCATGCACGATGCGCTATCATGCATCTGAGAGGATTTGCCTCTACTTGGTGGTGCCTGGAGGAGAAAAATCTCTACTTAGATATTGGGCTAGTGTCTTGGGAGATGTTCCTGGAGAGGTTTAGAGCACCGTTCCTATCAGAACACTGGAGGTGCAGTGACAAGCTGACGAGTTCCATGATCTACATCAGTTGGCTCTATCTGTTGAGCAATATGAACGTATATTCTATGAACTCAAGCAGTATGCTAGTATTGGCGATGATGAGCCTATGCTAGTACAACACTTCATCAGGGGTTTAAATGCCCACTTTAGTGGTGGTGTCAAAGTATTTGAGCCAAAGACTATGGAAGTTGCGGTGGAGAAGGCTTGCATAGTGGAAGAGAATCTTGCTATGGCGTTAGGTGGTCACACAGGAGTATAGATTGGCAGTGCTCCTGCAGCAGGATTTAGTCCATGGGGTGGACAGGTACAAACAGGAGGTTCCTCTAGGAACCAACAGACACCCTTAAAGGGTGGGCAGCAACAACAACGTACACCTCAAAAGAATAATAATCCACAACCACAACAAGGTAAGTCCTCAGATAGGAAAGGGTCACAACTGGTGGCACAACAAGCACAATAGGCAGGATCAGCCTGCGCAGAGTGCTTAGTCTACCATCAGTAGAGGTAGTTTCCAGCAATCCAATGCACCTTTAGGTGGCAGAGAATTCGGTAGAGGCATAGGTTGTTACTCATGTGGACAGCAAGGACACATTGCTAGGTAGTGTCCGATGAGAGGTTCTACTGGTTTTGGGCCTCGACCTACAGTTTCAAAGCCTATAGTGGGTGATGCAGGACGATCACATATAGTATATGTTGCAGTTAATGACCACCAAGCCGACCACCAGAACACAGTGGTCAAGACTTCAGGTAAGTTACACGGTGCTAGTGTTTCCATTCTTTTTTATTCCGGAGCTACCGACTCCTTCATTTCACCGACCATCATTGACCGATGTGGTCTTGTGGTGGTAAAGCAAGGTGGTAAGTGGCAGGTTGAATTTGCCTCTAGGGTGAAAGTAGCGGTAGAGAACTTAGTACATAATTGTGAACTTAAAATTGGTACATTGACTACTTTAGTAGATTTATATTTTACACCTTTAGGATCATATGACATAGTTCTAGGTATGGATTGGTTAGCATCTTATCATGCTGTGATTGACTGTCGACTTAAGATAGTTAGTTGTATTAATGATTTAGGTGCGAAAGTGGAAATAATAGGTGTGCAAAGACCTATCTCTTTGCAGATGATATCTGCCATGCAATTAAAGAGATTTCTTCATCAGGGATGTCAACTATTTGCAACAACAGTTACGGATTTGGAAGAAGGTGAGAGTCGAGAGGTATCTCTTGATGATCATCCTATTCTTAGGGAATTCATAGACGTGTTTCCTGATGACATACTTGGAATGCCACCGAAAAGGGATATTGATTTTAGAGTTGACCTAGTTCCTAGAGCTGAGCCTATATCTAGAGCTCCATATAGAATGACAATTCAGGAGTTAGAGGAACTTCGTATTTAGTTAGAGGAACTATTAGAAAAGGGTTTCATTCATCCTAGTGTTTCCCCTTGCGGAGCACCTGTCATCTTCGTAAAGAAGAAGGATGGGTCACTTAGGCTGTGCATTGACTATTGTCAATTGAACAAGGTTACGATTAAGAATCGTTATCCTTTGCCTAGAATCGATGACCTTTTTGATCAGATCAAGGGAGCTAATGTGTTCTCTAAAATTTATTTGAAATCTGGTTACCATCAATTGCATATAGCTAAAGCAGACATTCATAAAACTGCTTTTCGAACTCGTTATGGGCACTATGAATTCACAGTAGTACCGTTTGGGTTAACGAATGCACCATCAGTATTCATGAGTTTAATGAATGGTGTTTTTTGTACATACCTTGTTCGCTTTGTCCTTGTATTTCTCGATGATATTTTGATTTATTCGAGAAACATGAAGGAACATGAAGAACACTTGAGACAGGTATTGCAATGTTTAAGGGAAAATCAATTGTATGCAAAATTGAAGAAGTGTGACTTCTTTCAAACTAAGATAAAATATCTTGGACATGTGATGGTATTGTTGTGGATCCTTCAAAGATTCAAGCTATTGTAGATTGGCCCGCACCTACTAATGTAGGTGAAGTGCGTAATTTTATGGGTCTAGCTAGTTACTATAGGCGGTTTGTTGAGGGATTTTCTAGAATTGGTCATCCTATTACTTCTCTTCAGAGAAAAGGGAAGAAGTTTATTTGGACAGAGCAGTGTCAGTTGGCTTTTCAGACACTTAAAGAAAAGTTGACTAATGCGCCTATACTGATTGTTCTTGATCCTACTAAGGATTTTGTAGTTTGCACTGATGCATCCTTAGAGGGTTTGGGAGCAATTCTGATGCAAGATGGGCGTCTGATTGCTTATGAGTCTCGCAAACTCAAAGATCATGAATTAAACTATCCTACTCATGATCTAGAACTAGCTATGGTAGTGCATGCATTAGTTCGGTGGAGGCATTTCTTATTAGGTCATCGTTTCAAACTTCATACTGATCACTGTAGTCTACAATACATTTTTACGCAACCTAACTTGAATGCTAGACAAAGACGGTGGATGGAGTTCTTGTGTGAGTACAATTTTGAAGTGAAATATGTTCAAGGAAAAGAGAACGTAGTGGCTGACGCTCTTAGTCATCGTCGACATGAAATTTCTGCTACTACTCTTGAAGTAGATTTGAGAGGTAAAATATTAGTAGCACTTCCTACTGATAGATTGTATTAGGAAGTGAGGTTAGAAATTGAATCTGGTAGACTTTTGGAAGGTAGATTTGTAGGGTATGTCCTAGAACCGGATGGTATATTACGACATTTAGGTCATATTTATGTACCACATTTCGAGGGTCTTCATACATTAATTATGACTAAAGCACATCGAGCTCTGTACTCAGCTCATCCAGGTGTTAAGAAAATGCATGCCGATCTTCGGCAATTGTATTTCTGGCCAGGTATGAAACGTGATATTGTTGATTATGTATCGAGATGCCTTGAATGCCAGCGAGTCAAAGTTGAGCATCGACATCCTGCTGGATTATTGCAGCCACATCTCATTCCTGAATGGAAATGGGATATTATTTCCATTGACTTTATTGTAGGGTTACCTACGTCATCACGTCGACATGATGCCATTATGGTAACTGTTGATCGATTGACTAAGGTAGCTCATTTTTCATCAGTACGATCATCATATAATGCTTCATCCGTAGCTAGGATATTTATGGAGGACATAGTTAGATTGCATGGGATTCCTCGTAGGATTATTTCTGATAGAGATCCCGTATTCATTTCAGCCTTATGGACTTCATTACAACATGCTCTAGGTACACAGTTGAACTTTAGTTCAGCGTATCATCCTCAAAATGATGGGAAAATAGAGAGAGTTAATCAAATATTAGAGGATATGCTTAGGATGTACGTAATGGACCAACAGTCTCATTGGGAGGATTATCTGTATTTAGTAGAATTTGCTTGCAATAACAGATATCAGAGTTCCATAGGTATGCCACCATTTCACGCATTATACGGTCGTCCTTGTCAAACTCCACTAAGTTGGGATCGAGTTGAGGATGGAGTATTACTTGGACCTGAGATGCTTCAAGATATGGAGCAATAGGTTGACCGTATTAGAGAACATCTGATAGCAGAACAGGATAGGCAAAAGAAGTATGTCGATGCACATAGAATAGACCGACAGTTTGCTGTTGGTGATAGATTGTTTCTTCGAGTGCGACCGCGAAAGAGTCCAATCCGCTATGGAAAAGGCTCTAAGCTTGCGACTCGTTTCGTTGGACCATTTGAGATCTTAGAGAGAATTGGTCTTGTGGCATATCGACTCGCCTTACCACCCAGTTTGTCACATATTCATGATGTTTTTCATGTATCAGTTATTAGACCATATCATCCCGACATTTCTCATGTACTTGATTGGAATGCGTTATAGGTAGAGGACGGGCAGCTGGCTTTGGAGCCCATGGACATTCTATAGCATCGGACGCTCGGTCTCAGGGGTTGAGGCATTGATCAGGTGAGGGTTCAATGGGATCCTAGCCATGAGGCTTCTGCTACTTGGTAGGATGCGACACGCATGAGGAAACTTTATCCCTATCTATTCGTAGGCTTTCAGGAGCAAGCCTGATCCTAGGGGGGGAGGATGTAGTACCACTCCATTTATGCTTATGTTTTATGTTGCATGTTTTCACACTGTTAGACTTTGGTACTTTGTTTGGATATTTTGATCGCTGGTTTTGAGCGACAGTGGATTTACTTTGTGACATGATGATACAATGTATGGTGATTACTGATTTCTGACATGCTTTGATATAGCATAGATGTTTTCCTTCATATGATTATTGCTATGTATATGTTTATGATGGACTAATTGTTATTTAATTCATCAGTCTAATGTGACGTGTATTGGTGTGGAGAACGAAATTGCATCACTCGCTTGCGAGTGCCCTGTGATGTCCGCAATTTTCTCCGCACGATGTGCCTGTATTATGGATTATATGTATATGCATGTTATTAGTTTGGTTGCAGGATTGTAGGTACATGACACCGACTCCACCTGGTTACTCAGGTCTGAGCGTGTCAAGACTCAATAGATATGTTGATTGCGAGGTAGTAGTCTGGTTCATCCTAGTCTAGTCTTTAACCCGGTCATAGTACATCATTAGTTTAGTTTGGAGTCCTAGATGGTCCTATATGTTTCTATTTGGATTAATTGCTTGAAAGGAAAAATTTGTCAATTTTAATGTTAGTTTATTATGCTTTAATTTACTATTATTTAAATTAATTTTTAAATGTTAAAGAAATTAGTTTTGCATGTTATTTAATAAATTAATTAGTTTGTTTGGTTAAATAATTTGATCTTAGAGATTAAATTTATTTAATTAAATTAATTAATTAATTAAATTAAAATTATTTTAAATTGTGTGTGAATAAATTTATTTAAATTAAATATTTAGTGGAAATGGCATTTTTAATTATTAAATAAATATGCAATTTGAATATTGAAAATTTAAGTTTAAAATGAATTAAATCCATGCAAATCTTGAGAGGCAAGATTGTCGAGAAGTGGTTAAAAGATATTTTGTGCTTCTCGACATGTGTGCAAGTTGCATTTATTATTTTTGTTGAAGAATTTTCCAGAGGTTATTTTGGATCTGGAAAAATATAGAAGAAGTGATCAATTTTTCTTCATGGGAAAATATTTGAGCTCTGTTGAAAAAATTTATGTTTATGTTTTTTTGTTATTCTTGTAAATTGGTGGAAGTTCTTTGGTTGGCTTTTTGGAAATTGGTGTTCGGGAAAGGCTTTGGAAGTTACAGGCAACAGAGGCAACATAGGCTCTCATCACCAGACAATTTTCTGAAGCTAAGGAAATAGGTATTTTCCTGGTGTTTAAATTTATTGTTTTTGAAAAAGAATGTCTGAGAAAAGAATATTTCATGTTATTAAATCTCTGTACTTCTCGGGAAAGATATTGTTCATTGAATTTTAGTTTGTAAAGATTTATTAGTTTCAGAAAGTTTCTATAGCATACCTTCTGTGGAGAATATATATATTAGTGAAGAGGAAAATGTTTAAAGGGAAATGGATTTTAAAACCCTATAGAAATTCTTTTTACAGTTTCCCCGTATTAATACTCTGTTGAAATTTCTGAAGATTTCCCCATATGATTAACCTATTGAATTTGTATTTATATATATATAAAAACTTTCATATATATAAATTGAATAGTGAATCCTTTGTTTTGAAAATTTGTGTTAATTACTGTTCTAGAGAATTTGAGAATTTTTTTTTAAAAGATGTGAAATCGCCGTACGTTTTTTTATTATACATATATTATAATGTTGTTTATTATTTTTATATATTAGAAAAATTTTAAATTAAAAAAAAAAGAGCCAAAGCTCTGTTATTGTAGAGAGTCGAAGCTCTGTGGGTGGGGCTACCCGCAGCCAACCCCGCAGGGGGACGGCGGCAGGGGCTGAGCCCAGTGCCGCCCTCGTGGGTAGCGCTCGGCTTAGTCGCCGCGGCCGAGCCTGTGGGGCAGGTTGCATAGGAAGCCCTACCCACAGCGCCGCCTGCATATGAATGGGCTTAGCCCTAACTTTTAGTCTGTGAATTTTTCATGGATTTGAAAATTATATGGTTTAAAACCGAATTCGGATATGAATCCGATTTGGGGTTTCAATATTTTGTAAAATGTATTTTTATATATATATATGTATATGTATATATGTATATATGTGTATATATATATATATATTTATTAACTAATTATATATTATATAAATAAATCTTTAAACTTACATTTAAACAGTAGGAAATAAGATATTCTTTTAAGAATAAAGATATGTTAGGAATAACATCAGTTAGAAGTATAATAGAAAATTTAAAAAATAAGATTTGATAGATATTGATAAGTGTAGATGTGAAAGTTAAATTAGAATTAAATGATGTTATTTTATATATTGATTGAGAAGAGAAGTACAATAGAGATGCTTTAATTTCTTGCTAATTCATTTGAAAGACTAGATTTAGTAAATCCGAATAATAGACATATTTTTTCATGATTTGCTTTAGCCATGTTTCTAATTGGGCAAATTGGGGAAAGTCTTAGATGTATAAGTCTTCCAGTATGAATTGTATAGAAAGGGTGATGTTAATATCCATATGTATTTCTTGTGTTGTCTAGGGTTGTGCACGTGTTAGAATATGGTGTATTGATACCTGGTTTATGAATAAAAGATTAAATGATTGTTGTGTGTCATTTGTTATTATGTGATTAAAAATTGTGCACCTTGTCTACCCCAGTTAGAAAACTTAGATTCCTTTGTTATGTTTAGGGGAGTGGCTCTATGTAAGGGTCGACACACAAAGTGGTGTCAGGGTAACTTGTAAAGAGTTAGTAAGTCAATGATAACTAAAGTACACATTAGTTAGAATTAAAATCCTTAACAAGATATTTATGCCTCACTTAATGACTCTTGGGCTAGTTCTGTCTTGAGTATAAGATGAGAAGGCCTGGAATGGAAAATCGATGTCTTGTTTCTTCAAAAGACATTCGATTCCGCAATAGTATGCAATAGGGGCCAGGTTTCGTAAGAGGTTACCAGGGTAACCCAAGTTGGGGGTCAGAACCTAGGAAGAAACACCAGGGTAACCTTGGCAATATTGTGATGACACTCCACCTAAAATAACCGTTTACCTTGTGTACGTAGTACTTTCAATTGTCTTAAATCTGGAAGCAATGTAACCATCAATTAGTTATGTATTTGTGTCTAGGGTTAGTAGATTGTGTCTAGGTAACCATATTACTATCTCCTAGCATGAGGGGTGGACCTACAGGTACCACATGGTTGGGTGGAATGTGCACCTTACTCTGTTGGGTCCCCAGTTTATGATCATGGCAACGAGAGCTTCATGGATGGAGAGCTCGTACTTGGATACAAATGACTTTCTTTATTGCATTATTGTAAAACTTGTATTGTAAAACATCCCTCAATTGTTTATGAGGAGAACATTGTAAAATGTAATTGTAATTATTGTTGATCTACCTCATCAGAAGAATGAGTATTGTATTATCTTATCAAATGCAATGTAAGAAACATGTTTGTACTTTATACTATCTTGAATGGAATTTCAAATGTTATGAAATGTTTAATTTTAAGTTTATGATTAACCAAATATGTGAACGCTAAATACTAAAGTCGTCTATGGAAACTCAAGTAGTGTAACGTCATGTAACTTATTGAATGTATGCAACTAATTAAGTTAACCTTAATACTTTAAAAAATAAATTTATTTCACTTTTATACACAATTGCAACATTCCTTAGGTTATTATGATGGGGCATTACAAGTGTTGTGAGAGAATGTGATCATCATGTAGGTGTTTTCCTCTCTCTCTCTCATATGTTCATCATGGTGGATTTATCTCATGACTAGTTAGTCTTTCAATGTTTCCACCTTTCTTATGTAATGGTGAGTTTGTCTTTTATTTTTCATTGTTCCATTGTGTTCACACAACATATGTGTCCACATTGTTTTGCAGGTGTGATACGTCTTTGTTGGATTATCAACATTTTTCTCAATTTTCAAAAAATAATTATATTAGGGTTTTTTCTTAGTGTGCTAGCCTGGGTATTACAAGCTCTCCATGGAATCATGAAAACCATCCTTTAAATGAATATCCTTCATGTCACCAATTCAATTGGGTGTGTGCAGAAATATGGGGGGCCAAAAAGTGGCCAACCATCTTTAAATTTTTAAAATAGTCATAGCACAAGCATGTTATAACATGCTCACATTATGGCTTGGTGTGACCAAGCCTCAAGCTCGACTACACCAAGGCCATACAATTCTCACGTTATAATGTTAGTGTGTTACTTTAAATATAAAGAAAAGAAAGAAACTTGCATTCACTTTCATTTTTGCAATGTTTGTCTGGAGCCTTCAAACCCTTGAGAGAGTGCTTGTGTTATTGGAGAGATAATTATTCACTAAATCTTTATCTAATATTTTCCAAAGTGCCGCCATGGCATCGAGGAGGTCAAAGGAGTAAGTTTGATTTTTTTTGTGTGAATTTGTTATTAAATAGGTAGATTTAATATGTTTTTTGATGTAAATTTATTTGATTTATAGGAAATGGTAATGCACCCCCTTCTCCTCAAAATCCTCCTTTACCTTAACCCCAAATACTTGTTGAATAATAACCCCAACAAGCACCTCCAATAATTCCTTAATATGCTCCAAGAACTTAAGAAAATATAATGGGGAAAATTGAAACTAACAAAAAATAAAGTGAGGATATAAATGCAAGGTTGAAAGATCTTATAAGTTCAACCTCACATAGAGCCATGCTTTCTCAATCACTTGAATCAATGTTATCAATTGTAGATTCTATTAGCAAGAAAATAAATAGTTGGTCAAATAAGAGATGAGAGTATAAACAATTTGATGTTGATAAATTATCCTACAAAAAAGTGAAAGATGAAAAAATTAGAAAATTTGACTTGTGTTCCCTATTCACAAACCTTAAAACACATCAAACTTTACACCCTTCAAGAAAGATGTTCCCTATGCATTGGTGCAACCATCCAAGGATAAAGAACCATTTTTGGTAGAGGTAATGGATGGTTTTTGACCATCCTCCATGCAAAAAAAAAAGGTTTTGCAATATTTTTTTAGGAATCTCTACTGTGAGTTCATCCTCAATAAAATCCCAAACTATTTTGATATTCAAGACTTCCAAGGTAGAGGGGGAGGCTCCACACAAGATAGAGTGGGGCATTTCTTGACCCACAACAACCAATGAGACGAGCACTCTCTAGATCAACATATGATCATGTGGCTATCCCTTCCATTTTGAACGAGAGTGTTGAGGTTGAGACACTATAGTCATTTAGCTCCTTGACCTAGAGCCTCTTTCAACATGCTAGCCCAATAGCACAAGGTGAGTAGGGTGAGTCTTTGGGAAATAGAGTTTCACATCATATTTGTTAGGCTTGTGAGACACCCTATGGTTATGACCCCATGCATAGTTAGAACCCAGGTGTGTAGGGTACGCCTGTAGCTAATCAAATGGTGATGATAGATGCCCTCCTTAATGAGGCATTTAGCCTTTATAGTCATGTAAATGCTATAAATTTCATTGAATTTAATTTATTAAATTTATTTTTTGAAATGCAAGATTAACTAAGTTAGTAAATAATGATTACAGTTAAATTTCAAGGTCATAGTTTTTATTCAATTTTCAATGGTCCTCCAGGTCTCCTTATTATTCAATGGCATGTATTATCGAGGTATGTAACTAGTAAATAATTATAAATATTACATGTGAATAACATTGTTATATGAATGGTATTCTTATATCTAATTTTGGATGTTGAATATAGGTTAATCTTGGAGATTTGATGGCAACGCCTCCTAGTGGAGGTGGGCATTGAAGTTTTGCTTACATAATAAAATAAAGAGTTTAACTAATGAATTGTAGAAAATATATTTTTTTAGTTTATATTCATATCATTGATTACATTGCATTGTTCATCTTTCAAACTTAAACCATTACTTCACATTGTATAACTAATAACTAGATGTTGATATATTTGAAAAAAAATCAATTACAATATATAGTTTTTTACTAAGTCAACATAAACAATTATGCATAACTGGTAACTAGGAGTAGCTACAAATTGCATTTTCTTTTCATGGAATTCCATGAGACCACATATATTTGAGGCATTTTTTAAAACATTTCACTACCTTGTCTAGCTATGGATGCTTGGAAAAAATCTATCAAAGCATAATAGTAAGATATAGCATAGAAAATTTAGTGAACTGTTTGAAAAAATGCCTCAATGAAATGTGGTCTCATGGCGATGTCATGGAATTCCATCACCATGAGACCACATTTCTTTGAGGCATTTTTTCAAATAGTTCATTTCCTTTTCTATGCTACCACGTTTTTCATACATGTCTGCCAAATCATTTTATCAAATAGTTCACTGCCTTGCTACTATGGCTGAAAGCCTAAAAGAAGTGCTTTAAAAAAAGATATGGATGCTTAGAAAAAATCTAACAAAGAAGAATAGTAAGCAATAGCATAGACAAGGTAGTGATCTATTTTAAAAAATGCCTCAAAGAAATGTGGTCTCTAATGGAATTCCATGATAATCAATTTGTCATGGTGATGGGGTGCCATGAAAAACTAATTGTCATGGAATTCCATTACCATGCAACCACATTTCTTTGAGGCATTTTTTCAAACAATTCACTACCTTGTTTATGCTACCACATTTTCCATACATGTCTACCAAAGCATTTTATCAAATAGTTAACTTCCTTTTTTCCATGGCTAAAAGCCTAAATCAAGTGCTTTCGTACAAACTATGGATGCTTGGAAAAAATCTATCAAACCATAATAGTAAGCATTAGCATAAACAAGGCTTTGAACTATTTGAAAAAATGCCTCAAAGAAATGTGGTCTCATGGTGATGTCCATCACCATGATACCACATTTCTTTGATGCATTTTTTCAAACAGCTCACTTCCTTGTCTATGCTACCACATTTTCCATACATGTGTACCAAATCATTTTATCAAAAAATTGGCTGCCTTGCTTCTAAAAAAATGCCTCAAAAAAATGTTGACATCACCATGAGAGCACATTTCTTTGAGACATTTTTTTCAAAAAGCTCACTATCTTATCTATGCTACCAAATTTTCCATACATGTACATATGGAATGAATTAGGATATTTTTAATATTTTTTTATTTATGCCTCATCTTCTAGTGTTTGAATCCAATGATTAGTGATGTTTATAAATATATTCATAGAATCTATGAATATTTTGATTGTCATGTTCTCCTTAATGAATTCTCTAGGAAAACCAATTCAACATGTTTAGAACAAGGATCAATGAAGAAATTAATGATGTGATGGACCTAAGATGATTTTGTGATAGGGAATTTAAGATACCCTTATGCAAAATCTAGATTCAATTACCTAACATTCATTACTAATTAAACTAATTGATATTTTAATGTAATTAATACACTTAGAATTTTTCTTTTCATGAAAATATAAATTGAATTTATGTTAATAGAAGAAAATACAAAGGAAGGAAAATAATATAAATCCTATTTTAAATCATTTCAATTCAAAATCAAGATGATGATGGTGGCCAAAAGAATGATGTAGAAATAGGAAACATTATTTGTAGATAAAAATAGCAAATTAGAAAAAGTCTCATTTCCTTGATACTATTATAGATGTATTGTAATTGATATGGTCAAATTGATGTCCAAGGTGCACCAAAAAATCATTCAAAGGTTAAATTTCTACAAAATAGTAATAAGTACACACCAATTGATAGCAAAGGGGTTACTCTAGAAAAATAATAAGAAAAAATATATAAATATTTAAATAATGTAAACTAATTGAAACTATATAAAATTTAAATAGATGAGTAAAATATGAGATGGAAATAAATATTAAACCATTAAGTGAGGATATTCTTAAGAAAATGATGACCTTACACCTTAAAGAAACTCAAAATGACAATGTTAAAGTGATTAGTGTGTTCATGCAACTATATGATCATAAGATGAAATCACAACCTAAATGGACAAAACTTGAAGTTATTAGAAAAATACTTAAGCACATGCACACACACGCGTGCACACATACACACAAAAAATAAAAAGTGAAAATTAAAAATTAAAAATACACAAATAATCACAAAAATTTATATTTAGAGTAGCCAAAAGACTATAGGATTAGTTAAAATGAGATCTAAAACATATTACATGAATAAATGTTAAAATATGTATAAATTTTAGTGTAAAAATTATAGTATGTATACAATTTTCACCAATATTCTAATAATACTACTATTATGTTCTCAATCAATTATCTATTTGAATAAATTATCGAAATTTAATTTAAATTTGAATTTGAAAAAATCATGATTACGAAAAATGATTTGAC
>VDFB02281492.1:645765416-645788892 GCA_007258455.2 Sequoia sempervirens
AAAAAAAATATGCATTATACGGTGAGCATCACTCAAAAATGTTGTTTGCTGAAAAAAACTAGTTTTCAAAGGAGATGGAAAAAGAACTACAATCTATTTCAAAAATTTTGAAAAAAATATATTTAGAATCTATAGAAAAAATGTCACAAATTGCTAGTTTGCATCATCTTAAAATTCCTCACGGTTTAGCTACCATAGGTGCCTGAAAGTGAAGATTTAGTTTGAAAAAATCATTTTAGTGTCCAATTTGGCCAAAATTTGTAAACCAGTATTGTGGGATCACCCTGCACATTGGGGAAATATTTATTGTTAGGAAAACTTAGTACCAAAAAGTATATTTGGGGTTTAATGGTTTTGTAAGATCATGGTATTAGTCACATGGATTTATGCAATATTAATTGGTAGATTTTTATGAGCTTGTGACTATAAAAGCAAGAACATGGGTAGTTGTCTAAGGTTGTTTGGTTGGCTAATTGGTCATTTTGGTTAAGGGGTTGAGATAATCTCTTGTTGGGAATTGTAAGGTTTGAAGTATTGCATAAGATGCATTGTTGTACATGTTTGTTCACATGAAGTTTATATAAAGGGCTTGATGTTTCAAAGGTTTTCATGGAGAGCTTTGAAGATGTATTGTAATATTTATTTTTGAATAATACATGAGTGATGGATACTTTTGGAGGGTAGAATTTTTCCCTCTTAAGGGTTTTTTTAGGGTATATCTTGTCTCATCTTTGATGGTATGTTGTATATTCTCTTCCATGTGGATTTTGAATACTTATTTGCATATATTTCTCTATTTGATTTATGTGTAAATTATCTTGAGTGGATGTATATTTCCTTTCAATAATCACTAGAAACACATAGAAATTTTTTAAGAAAAACTTTATCTAGAATCATCATTCCATCTACTGTTAATTATGCTATTAGCTAGTTGATGCCATTAGAGTTGATTCTACTAAACTATTATCTTGTTTTGAACTTATAATCAAATAATTTGGTAATGTGACCCATAGATCCCCTAGTTTTATTGTTTTAATTGTCAATTTCTGATCCATTACACTTGATAATATGTTTCATGTGATGCCTAGTGATTTAATGTATATTATCCTTGTAGGTTATTGAATTTGGTTGTTCACATGCCACAAGTGTTGTACCTTCTACACTTAAATTGAACTTGAAGTGATAGATTGAAAAAATAGAAACATGTTTATATAGGTCAAATAAGATGAAAGAAGGATCATAAGAAATATTTAGACAAGAGGAAAATGAAGCTGAAGTTTTAGATTTGAAGTATGGGCCTACAAAAAGGATTTTAGATAATGGGAAAAGGAAACTAGGGTCCTATAATTTTTAATAATGGGAAGAGAGAAAAAATGAAATAAGAGATGATCAATCAAAGAAGAAATAGAAGAGATCATTATAGAAGGATTATGATAATGCCCCTAATATTTTGTGATTTAGATCTTTGATATTTAGCTCCTTCACTTTTCAATTACATTTTTGCAAATCCTTTTGTGATATTCTTGCATTGACAAGGAATCTAATGTATTTTAGAGGAAATACTACCAAAATTTATATGAATTACAACTCATTTTTTAGGGAAATGACCATTAGAAACTCAATCAAATTAGGGCACAAAAGAGAGGGAGAAGTATCATTTTATAATATTTAATATGGTCCTAACAGTAGGGGGTGCTACATGTTGATGGCTAGTGTGCCCAAGGGTGTTAGGGTCCTTGTGATATATTTTGATATTGAAATTTATTAGGGATTTTGAGCATGATTTTGTATGTTTAGGTATCTTATGGGGTCCTTTGCTCATTGACCATTTCAAAATCAGTAAAAAATGACCTTTAACATACAAATGGTATGCACACTATAATGAGTGCAAAGGAGGTAATTTGTTATCTAGCAACAACCATGATATTTATGATCACTTTTTGGTACTATATAGAGCATCATTACAATACTAAGATAAATTCCTTTTATCATGCTATGTATAGATTCAGAACTAGTTTGTATTAAATTGACTTGACCTTTTGGAATCTCATTTTCATTTAATTAGAGTCCTTTTCCATGTAGTTAATCCACTCCTTTCCAAATGTCTATCTAGTTTTAGCAACTTTTATATTTTCCCACATCTAGTTAGAGAACTCCCATTTAGCCATCCATACAGTTAGATTTCCACTCTACATAGTTAGTTCCTTATGTCACTTTCTATAATAGGTGGAATCTCTAATAGTGCTCTGTTTACTTTACTTCTTTTTCATTGGAGATAACTCCTACTCAAGTAGGTTTTAATTCATATTTATCTCAAATTTTGTGGTGGATGCTAGTCATTGTATGTTTCTTTATACTTTTTGGATTTCAATGGAGTGTCAAAGATAAGAAAAATTAAAAGTGCTTCATTACTTAACATGGATAGATATCCTTTAGGTGTTTGAAAAATCAAAGTTGTTTGTAAATATTGTTAGTAATTTCAATCACTCAAAAAATAGAGACAAGAGCAAGTAAGTTACAATATTCTATGAAGTGCTCAATTGTTCTTGTGGAGTATAAAGCCACATTCACTTTCAAATATTGTTTTTGCATCTATAGAGATCAATTACGTAGAAGTGGATCTAAACCAAAACTTTAAAAAACTTTTTTTTTGAATTAAAAAGTCTTGTTTGAGTCATCCAAATATACAAAACATATTGATAAATTATTTTTGACATCTATAACAACACATTTTATCAGTAAAATTCAATAAAATATTATTTTTTATTTAATTTTTACATTTATTATAATTGTAATATCAATCAACCTTAACCCTATTAATTTAATTAATTACTACTTCAAAATTTATAATTATTAATTAACTTGAATAAGATTAATTAAAATAAAATAAAACCTTCACAATACTATACAATAATAACATTTCAGTTTAAACATAAATTATTGTAAGTGTTTATATTATCTATATTTTGCACCTTCCACTCTATTCTTTACACCAAATTAATTTGTTGTTACGATCTAAATTTACGATTAATCATTTATATCAATGTTTGTTGTACATCATTATTATAATGACCCCACTCTCCCCACTCTCCACCCCACTTTTTAGACAACTCTACTTTATTGTTATGCTCCCACTCTCCCATTATGCACTCTATTGTTGATGCCACTGCATCTGACTCTTTTCCTTCTATGTCCCATTATGCTTTTGTCACATCTTTCTGATTTTCTTCTCTAGTGTAACTTCTTTCATCATCGACTTCCTCTTCTTTTCCACATTAGAAGAATCAAAAATTTCTTTCTTGTTCTTACAATCCTTCTTCACATGTCCTAGTTTTCCATATTTCCAAAAAATTACCATACTCTTACCAAGGGTTTTAGACCGTCCCTTAGCTTTCCCTTTCCTTCATTATCTTCCTTAGGTTCCTTTTTCTTAGGCCTACCTTTTACAAACAAGGCATCTTGGAATTCCTCTTTAGACTTCCTCCTCATCTCCTATGATAGGAGAGTAGGAATTATATTGTCCATCTTAGGATCTACACCACTACCACTAATAGCAACTATTAGATTTTCCCAAGAATTTGGTAAAGAACAAAGTAACAAAATGCATTTATCCTCATCTTCTAGATTTACATCTATAGATGCTAACTAACTGAGAATTAAATTGAAAGAATTTAAATGTTGTGCAACAGATTCACCATCTTTCATTTTTAATGAATACAACTACCTTTTAAAATACAACTTATTGGTGAGACTCTTAGTTTGATACATATCACCTATTCTCTTGCACGATTTATATGAAATATTTTCTTCTAAACATTCAAGAGAACAACATTAACAAGACATAATCTAATTGTTCCTCTTGCCTTTTTATCTAACTTAGCCCAATCTTCATCTAAAATAGTTATAAGTGTCTTTGTCTAATTATTAATCGCTAACCACTAATGTCTTTCTTCAAGGGGATCCTCCATTTTTAGTTTCCACATCTCATAATTAGATCCATTGAACAATTCAATATCTAAATGAGAATTCAAACTCATTGTAACAAACTTACTTTCCAAAATCAGAAAATAACAAAAATAATAAAAGCTCCCACTAAGAGAAAAAACCTCCAATCTTTTAAGAGAAAGACGTCCCAATACTCTACCCAACCTCAGCTCTAGTACCAAATGTTGAAAATTGATGTGTTTTCTTAGATTAATACTATGTAAAACTTTAATATTGCTGGAATAAATATGTTTTTTCCTTTGTTACAGATTCTTTGTGGGTGTTTATCTAATTAATCCATCTTACTATTTGTAGAATGTAGACAGAAGTTGATAGAAGTAGATAGGATATTAGAAATATTACACAAGCATGTACCATGGAGAAACCCTTTCAGGATAAAACTCCACCAAGAATTAATCTATTATTCAATCTTTGAAGTAGATTACAATAGTTGCAATTCTTTCTTGAGAATGCCTCTTTTTCCTTCACCAAAACTTCTTCACAACCTGCAATAAAAATGATAATAACTATCTTCAACTTGCTTGAGATAAATAGGATTTTATTAACTTTGTAAACTCCAATAGAGTTACAATTACAATGCTCAAGCCCTATCCCTAAAAGCTCAAATCCTCATATTCATGCATTTGGGCATCCCAAACTAAAGTAGCAACTCAACCTCTATTTTGTAAATATCTTCAATGATTCATCCTCAAAGTAGGTGTCCAAAAGAGGGCCCACTTAACTTAGCCTTCTAAAACATCTCAACATGCAAAGGAGTTAATTCCAAGAATCCAACTTGGGTGCCCACGTTGGGTCCAAGTCATTTCTAGTTAATTGAAACATTTCTCAACACCATTCATGCATGAATGGTCATCCCATATTAACTAGAGGTAGTCCTTGTTATCTATCATGCAACTCAATTCATTATCCATGCATTCCAAGTTAACTAAAGTCAACTAGAATTCAACTAAAACTAACTAAAGATAAATGAACCATAACTGAACTAAACTGAACTGAACTATATTGAACTGAACCTAAACTAAACTAAACTGATTTGAACTAAAATTAATGCATGCAAACATCAAACCCTAACTCCTAGGATCTTTACATGCATTAAGAAGTGTTATGTCTTACTCTGAATAGTTAACTAAACTCAAGGTGAGTGTCACCTACCATGTGGGCACCCCATGTGCCCTTATTATTTAGGAACTCATAATGGGAACCCTCACATGCTCCTAACATTTACCATTAATTGCAGATGTCAATTAACTTGATTATTTGATCAAATATTAATCTCTTCCTAATCTTAGTATTGATTAACACATTCCAAGGACTTAGGAGATACATGAAATAAATAATTTTTAGGAATAAAATTAAATGGCTTCCTATTTCCAACAACATCTTGGTCATGGTTAGATGTGGATAGTGTTATTATATTTGGTGTTTTATGCAGTAGATCATACTTAACAAAAATTATCATTAAGACTTTATGAAGCAATTATCAAGCATCTTGGAGCACCCATTGACATATCTTTAGACTTCAACAACAAGGGTTTGGTGATTCCATGACATTTGCATGTTATTTTTTCATCATTCCTTTCTCATTTCATTTCATTATTAAGGGTTTGATTACCAAGTGGGGTTTGAACAAGGAAAACCCCTATACTCTAACCCTTAACCCTTTTTCCCTTCTTTGCATGTGTGTTTACAGGTTTTGTAGGAATATTTTTCAAGGAGAAAGTTGTCAAAAAGATGTTGCAAAGTCATCAAAGTCAACATAACCCTAATTGGAGCTTGAAGATCCCTTTTAAGCCCATTTTTTGTAGATTCAGATCTAGCAACCCAAAAAGTAGAAAAGTGTAGACTAGGACCCACATAGTTGACCTTTGAATTTGTAGATTTCTATAGGTGGACTTATTTTCCATCTATGGAAAATGAGTCCCACTTCTAGGCTATAAATTTTTTTTCTATAGTTTTGGTTTCCCGACATCCTGAAACTTGTTTTGATAGATTTTACCAAAAGAAAGACTAATTCACCATTTGTGGTGAATGAGTCCCAGTAGGTATCAACATTGAGTTGTGTAGCATTCCATAAACTTCCTAGATCTGCTTTTAGTTTCCAAGTGCACCCCATTCTATCTCATTCAATTATGTTTTCATTTGTGCATGTTTCCAGTTCATGTTTGCAAAAAACATTTTGTTTTCAAACATTTCATATTTCCTAGTTTGCATTCCATAATTTATCCATTTCATTATTTTTTTGGATTTAGTTCATATTATTTATACATATTGCACCCACATCACATCAATCATTGAATGTATACATTGCATTTTGGCCCATTCTTTCCCCTTTTAGGTGAGAAACCCTAGAAGGGCTAGAAAGACATTCGGGTGCCAAAATCTTTGTTTACATCTTGGTGAACCCAAATTTAGAGAATTTTTACTTCTAATTCTAAGTACATTTGCATCCTAGGGTTAGGTTGCATCAACATTGAATTAGTTTTTGCATTGTTTGGTATTTTAGGGTTTTAAAAATTGCATTAGTTAAAACATCATATAGCTTTCATTTTTCCATTTCAAATCATTTAAACACACTAAAATTCTTCATTTTCATACTCTGGTTACATCTGCAAAATATCAAATTGCATTTCAAATTTATGAAAAAACTAAAAAAAAAATCATCCCTGGACTCATTCGCCACCCTGGGTGAATCACTCCAATTGCACATTCTGATCTACAATTTTTGGCATTTTCTGGGCATTTTCTGCTTTTATATTTTATGTTATTATATCTCTATTATAGTTTATACAAATTTTTTTATTAGCATTTTATTACTTCTTGTTTACATTTCACTTGAATTCACCCTATCTTTAGAAGCCCTTGTTGAGTGTTTGGTGCCCTATTGATAATACTTTAGTTAGAAGTTCCTAAATCATGGCATCCTACAATAACACACTCGTTTTGGACCTTGGGTTGTCTGGGGCTACTACTCTTGATGTTGAAAATAGTGCATTAGGCATGGATCCCACCTTTAGCATTACTTTTCCTTCCAATAACATGCAAGTTGACACACAAAACGATCACGTTCTACAAGAAAAAATCATTAAAATTCATCAAGATCTAACACATTTTCAACAAAACATGTGTCTTGAAAACATCTTAACTACCACAATTCTTGCTATAGGAAAAATCCATCGTTTCCTTGAATGTAATGAAGGGTTAGATGTTATGAAACAAATTTTTGAGATATAGCATAAACACATTCCTTCTACCTCTAGTACATCTCAAGTAGAAAATATTGTAGTTAGCCATGGAGGTCTTTACATTCCTCCCCCTTCAACTGTAGCATCCATACCTACCTATGCCACTCCCCAAGTTACAACCATAATGCAACAAGTTTGTAATGTAATTCCTTGCTTGACTATTCTTGCTACTGTTCCAAATTCTTCTATGGCATAAAATTTTTTCTACTCTTCCACCATACCACCTATTAGCATTCCATTCACTTTCCCTTCCATTACATACACTCCATCACCACTATCTCTCCCATCTCATGCCACTTACACCAACCCTCTCATCATGGAACTTTTCCAAACCATTTCCTCCATGCAACAACAAATGCCCATCATAAGCTAAATTCAAAACAATCCACCCACCTATTATGTCCATAGTAGCCCATTATCCTTAGAAATATTAAGAACACTGATGCCACAAGGAATTGAGATACCTATATTTGAGAAGTACGGAGGAAAGGGTGATCCTACTAATCATGTTAATGCTTACACAACCTTATGCAGTGACTTTGTTCTTGACGATAAACTGTTGGCCAAACTATTTCCTAGGACCTTAAAGGACACTACCTTGGAGTGGTTTTCAAACTTACCAAATAATTCAATTTGTTCATTCAATCAACTAGCTGATGCTTTCATAAATCATTTTCAAGTGTACATGACTCCCAAAAGACATTGGTTGATTTAATGAGATGTAAACAAAATGTGGATGAAAAAGTCACTAATTTCATGTCACGCTATCAGTCATTATATTCCCAAATTGATGTCAAGGTTCTTAATCCACATCTCCAAAACATGTTTATTAAAAAGTCCGAACTCGCATACAAGATAAATTGACCATGATGAAATTTCCCTCTTTCATGCATTTATGTACAACCCTTTGTGACTATCACAATTCAGCTAGTAGTCATGATGCCAAGTCCACTACTAACTGACCTAAGAAATCTAATCCTAACACTTCAAATAATTCACAACCATTTCAAAAACCAAACAAAGGCTTCTTACAATTCAACCCCCCTCCTCAACATCCACCTCAACCCATCAACAATCAATTCATACTTGTCAAAGTTGTGATACCTTTTACCTATGGAGATCCAAAGCGACCATTTACACCTTTACCAAACACTCTTCATAACACCATGACCCAACTATTGCAACAACAGATGATTACTTTACCTATTGTTAAATCATTAGATCCAAAAAAACCTTTGCCTCCAAAATTTCAACCCAATGCTTATTGCCATTATCATAGAAAAAATGGACATGACACAAAATAGTGTAAGCATCTTAGACACATAGTTTAAGGTGTCATTGATTCTGGCTATCTATCCTTTTCAAATATTAATGTTAAAGGAAATCTGTCTGTTGCCCCACCAAATCAAAATCTAATTTTTTTTACCAACCCGATGCCCAAACATACCATGTCATTCGTCAAAGCCAGTGAAACTCAAAACAATGATGTGATGACTTCAGAAAAATATTGAACATCTTGATCCTATCCCACATACCACTTCTATTCATCTTATGGATGATCTAGTATGAGTGATAGACATTATCCCTCGTAAGGACCAATCTAAGAAAAATCTTGCTATTATTTTCCTCCTCCATGATCTTAAATGAAAAATCTCCTTCAACAAGTGTAGAACTTGGTAATTCCCCTAGTTTGGCACTTGCAATTTCCCCTTTAGATAGTTAACCGCCCTCGCAATACACTAAACATGATTGGGAGGAAAATGATTTGCTCATTGGCTGACTTGCATCTGCCTTACTAGTCTTTTGCATTTTCTTTTATTTTTCTTGTATGTGTGTATTGTGTTTCTCTATAATGTGATGTTTGATGTTTTGTCTCTCTTTCTGTAATTCCTCTATTTGTACCTCCATTCTTCTATATGTCATACATTTCTTTTGTTTTGTGTTTTTTTTTTGTGGATGGTGCAAAGCGTTGAGATTCCCTATGTCTCTTGCATGTTGACCCAATCAGTCCCTTTTACTTTTCTTTTTTGCTTTTGTTTTGTGTTCTCCTTTTGGGGATGACACAAGTCATTGAGACCACAATGTCTCTCTCATATTGACCCAAAAGCTTTTCATTTTCTTTCTTCTTTTCATTTTCTTTTTGCTTGTGTTTTCCTTTTGGGGACAATGCAAAGCATCAAGATATCCCATGTCTCTTCCATGTTGACCCAAAACACACTTTATTTTTCCTTTCTTTTCACTCTCTTTGTGTCATTCATCCAGTTCTATGTGTATTTGTGGAATGATGATAGTTAAAGGCTCTTTAATAAAACATTCGACCTTGAACATCTTGACCCCAAATCCATAGACCCCTTATGTGTTTGGTGTGTTCCTTTTGAAACTCCTCTTTCTTTTGTTCCTTTGCCTTTGAGTAATAAAAGCCTTACTTGGAAACATATGACTTGGCATAAAGGGATTTTCAAGTTAGCTTTCATGTTTTGTTTATGCATTTTTCTACTTTAAAGGAATTGCTCATAGAATAGTGTGTAGTAATTCCTTTAAAGTGGGGGTATACATTGACATTATTCATTTGCATCTTTCCTTTTTCTTGGTTCTTAGTGCAGCCTTGTTATTTTATATGATGTGTTTGTCACTTTTGGATGACGATGCGGTGTGATGTCCTTCATAAGCATGATCTATCTTAGCATATTACATTCTTCTTAATGGCGATGTGTGTGCATCCCCTAAGTTGTGAATATTCTATTCTTTGGTGGTCCTCTCTTGGAGACATGAACATAATGTTTCCTAAGTTAAGACCTTGCATGAACTTAGCAAGACTCATTTGAACATTTATTTTGCATGTTGCATATTGCATTTACATGGCCACCTTGCATAACATAGCTTGCATGCATGTGGTGTCATTGCATTTGTTCATGAGTTATAAGCATACAAAGCTTTGCTTGTCTCATGAGGCACGAAATGACATCACCCTTTTTGGTGCCTTATTAAAGTTATTAGGAGGTATAGTTCTTTAGTATGGCTGAGCAAGAAAGCCCATTAGGGCATGACTTTTCCCC
The DNA here is from genome assembly GCA_007258455.2 of Sequoia sempervirens. Classification (NCBI taxonomy): domain Eukaryota; kingdom Viridiplantae; phylum Streptophyta; class Pinopsida; order Cupressales; family Cupressaceae; genus Sequoia; species Sequoia sempervirens. The sequence continues at coordinate 645,775,720 of VDFB02281492.1, forward strand.
ATAGCCACCATGTGGATTTCTCACCTCGTGGACAACTAGAAGTTTCGTGGTCCCAAAGTGAGTATATTCAAGCTTTCTCACCTGATGACCAACCATGATTTTTGTTACCCCATAGTGAGTACACATTTCTTGTTCCAAACAAACAACCTAAATCTAATCCACAACGAGTTGGAAAGATGATCAAAGCTTCATTCTTTTTCATCACTTTCATGTGTGTTCCTTTCTGCTTATGATTGATTTTCCATGGGATCTTCCTCTTGGGGACTTGATCATCCATCTTGATCATTGTTGTCCCATCTCACCAAGCATTAGTACATTCAGACCCCTCCTGAGATACATTGCTTTACTTTAGTGTGATTTTCAAGCAGGATCATCCTCTCACTAAATTGGGGGCTAACTGTGGACACGAAAAAAGTAACCCTTTTACTTTTTCTGGTTTTGTCCCTCCTTGTGCTTATTTTGATTTATTTTTCCTTGATTTAATGTTGTAATATGGCCCACATATTCACATTAAGTCTTGAATCTTTATGAAGAATTAAGACTTTATCATGTCTTGTAAAGGTGTTGTGAAGTGTTGTAAGACATTTTCACACTTTTCTAGACTCTTCTTATTATAATTCACCTATATAACATTTTTTATCACTTACCAAGTCTTATTTTAAAGTTTTGTAAATTCTTGTAACAAACTTTCATGCATTTCCAGACTTGTCATCAACAAATACACCTTTATTATGCTTTATTTGGCCCCTTTATGCACTTGTAGACCTTAATTAAGTGTATTTTTTAATAGAAACCTGACAAACATAATTTAATAGAACTTAATTGCTAACACTCACTCATATGCCTTGAGTGGGACACATTCTCCCAAGGTGGCGAATGAGTCCCTCTTGGTACAAAATTCAAAATAAATTCAAATTACTGACAAGTTTTTATTCCTAAAGACCTAAGGTTGGTCGATGATGTTGTATTTTTAGGAAATTAGGGAATAATTGTGTATAAATAAATGATTATCTATTCATTTTAACCCCCATTCATTCAAGTATTCATTCTTGCATTCAATCCATCTAAGCATTCACTCAAGCATCATAGCATCATTCAATCAAGCAATTATCAAGCATCTTGGAGCAACCATTGACATATCTTGATTCAACAATAAGGGGTTTGGTGATTCCATGACATTTTCATGTTATTTGTTCATCATTCCTTTCTCATTTCATTTCATCATTAAGGGTTTGATTACCAAAGTGGGGGTTTGACCAAGGCAAACCCTATGCCTCAACCCATACTTCCCCTCTTTGCATGTGTGTTTGTAGGTCTTGTATGTATATTTTTCAAGGAGAAAGATGTCAAAAAGGTGTTGCAAATTCATATAAGTCATCTAAGTCATCAAAGTCACCATAACCCTAATTGGAGCTTGAAGACCCCTTTTCAACTTGTTTTCTGCAGATTCATATGGATGGCAACCCGACAAGCAAAAAAGTGCAAACCAAGACCCATTGAGTTGACCTTTGACTTTTTAGATGTCTATAGGTGGACTGATTCACCATCTATGGTGAATGAGTCCCATTGTCAGGCTAGAAAAAGAGTTTTCTATAGTTCTAAGGTTCTCGACATCCTGAAACCTATTCTAGTAGATTTTACCATAAGCAGGACCAATTCATCATCTATGGAAAATGAGTCCAAGTTGGCATCAACATTGAATTATGCAACACTGAAGAACCCTCCTAGATCTACTTTTAGTTTCCAAACATACCCCATTCAATCTTATTCAATTGTGTTTTCATTTGTGCATGCTTTTAGTTCATGTGTGCATACAACACTATGTTTTCAAACATTTCATATTTCCTAGTTTACATCCGATAATTGGTCCATTTCATTAGTTTTTTGCATTTATTTCATCTTATTTAGGAATATTCCACCCACATCACATCAATCCTTGAATGCATTCATTGCATTTTTGGTATGTGCAGGATCATGATGGACCAAAAAGTGGCGATATGATGGGTATGTGTAGGGTATGTGGGTGATGACTTTTTTTTACCTAAAAATGATTAAACAAAAGGGGTTTTTAAAGGATATTCTCAGATTTCCACCAATATAAATTATGTTTTACTTTGAATTTAATAAATAATTATTATTCATTTTCTATTTGAATTATGACTAAAGGATCCTGATTGATAGGCTAATTGAAAAACATTTATAGCTTTCAAAACAGCATCACATTTTTGAATTCAAAACATGTGTCACACTATATGCTTTGCATACTATGGGATTAAAAAGAAAAATTGAACTCATGAAGTTTGAGGCAAGTTAAGGTGGTTAGACACCACGGCTTTTTTATATTTTTTAAAAGTTGTACTAAAAATTCATAATTAATTATTTGGAAAAAAATTACAAAATAATATGCATCACATCCGGACATGAGTCCTCTACTTTTATCTAATATCTTATAAAAAAAATGTTATCATTTTATTGTGTGGTTAGGGTGGTCAGACAAACACCTACTTCTTTTTTTTTACTTGAAATTTAAGTACTACTGCATGGAAATTTCAAATTTTCACCAAATAGATTTTTTTCTAAAATAAACCTAGTAGTTTAGAAACTACATTCAATTTTCTACAGAGTCTATTCTTTACATATTTTTGAAATAATATAGATAAATTATTCAATTTTTTATGTCAAGTTGCCTAACTCTGATTTTTCTTAATTTTTTGCCACTTAAGGGTCTATTTTTTCCATGATGATCTTGCACATACCCTTTTGGCGCATTCTCTCCCCTTTTAGGTGAAAACCCCTAGAAGGTCTAGAAGGACGTTTAGGTGCCAAATTATTTGTTTACAAACAAACTATAGGTTTTTATTTTCATGATTCTCTCTTCTTTCTTGTTCTTCTTCTTGGATGTTTTTATTCAAATCACATTGGTTTTGAGGTCTTCTGTGGAGCTATGGTGATCACTATGTTGTGGTCATGTGTTTTTCATTATTCCTGAGTGACAACATGGATGTTCCTTTAACTCTTTCCTTTGTTGAGTGTGAAGAACTTGGGAGAGCTATGGAGACTTATGGTGATAGTTGTATTGCAACATATTGGTTTGTAGGATTTGTATATCATTGTGGATGTTCCTTGGTACTACATGATATTGGTTACACTCTCTAGGTGATGATAATGGTGGATTTTTGGATTCCCTAATCATTTTTAGATTTGACATTACCTATTCATTGGAAGTTCCTAATTGTGTATATTTTTCATTGACAGGTTTGGCACTTAGAGCTTTTGATTGCATGTTACAAGTTGTATATGTTGATGGAATGAGGTTCACTTGTTATGATTTGTATATCTTTGAGGTATGGATAAAAGGATGTGTTATGATTTATTGTGGGTGTTATTTCAGCTATGGTGATTATATCTTGATAGCTATTGATACATGCTTGTTAGATTTAGATTATGTGTTAGTGTTTTTGGATGTCGGTTGGAGGTAGGAATTATGCTTCTTTGTGAAAGATAGTGTGGGATCTCTTTGGATAGTTTCTTATCTTTTTGCATTGGCATGATGGAATATGAGAGAATTCATGTTTGATATGGTTGTCACTTTGATTCTTGTTGTAGGTATCTTGATAGAGCACATCGAACACTTTGATTTCTTAATCCCATATGTGGCTATAGGGATCATTTCCTTGTTCATGTTTGAGTTTACATGTTTACCCCTTATGCAATTTATATGTCACAAGTGGTAGAATGTTAGGAAAAGGTGTGTTTTCCACCTTGCATAATGTTATAATGTAATATTTTATTATTTTCAGTGCACCTAGGGGATCTAGGGATACTTGCATCACATGGGTTAGCATTCTCAAGTGGGCCCACTTTATGTGTTGTATGTAACATTTTGAGAAATATTTAATGTGGGGTTGCACATTGGGGAAATATTTAATATTGGGAAAAATTAGTACCAAAATGTATATTCGGGGTTTAATGGTTTTGTAAGCTTCTGGTTTTAGTCACATGGTTTTATACAAATACTAATTGGTAGTTTTTTGTGAGCTTATTCCTATAAAAGAAAGAAAATGTGTAGTTGTCTATGGTTGGTTGGTTTGGCTAATTGGACATTTTGGTTAAGGGGTTCAGAGAATATCTTATTGGCATGTGTGAGGTTTGAATCATTGCATAAGATGTTTGGTTACGTTCTTTTTCACAAGGAGTTCATATAGAGGGCTTGATGTTTCAAAGGTGTTCATGGAGAGCTTTGAAGATGTATTGTAATATTTATTTTTGAATAATACATGAGTGATGGATGGTTTTGGAGGGTAGGTTTTCCCTCTTAAGGGTTTTTTTAGGGTATATCTTGTTCCATCTTTAATGGTATGTTGTCTATTCTTTTGCATGTGGATTTTGAATACTTATTTGCATAGATTTCTCTATTTGAATTATATCAAAATTATCTTGAGTGGATGCATATTTACTTTCAATAATCATCGGAAACACATAGAAACATTTTAAGAAAAAATTCATCTAGAATCATCATTCCATCTTCTATTAATTATGCTATTAGAGTCGATACCATTCAAGTTGATTCTACTCTGCTATTATCATTTTTTGAACGTATAATCAAATAATTTGATAATGTGACCCATAAATCCCCTAGTTTTATTATTTTAATTATCACTTTGAGATCCATCACATTTGATAATATGTTTCATGTGATGTCTAGTGCATTAATTTATATTATACTTTTAGCTTATAAATTTGGATGAACATTCCATAGGTGTTGTACCTTGTACACTTCAATAGAACTTGAAGTGATAGATTGAAAAAAAAACATGTTTATAGAGGTAAAATAAGATGAAGGAAGGATCATAAGAAATATTTAGACAAGAGGAAAAATGAAGCAAAAGTTTTAGATTTGAAGTATGAGCCTACAAAAAGGATTTTAGATAATGGGAGAAGGAAACTAGGGTCCTATAAATTTCAATAATGGGAAGAGAGAAAAAATAAATAAGAGATTGTCAAGAAAAGGAGAAATATAAGAGATTCATTATAGAAGGATGATGATAATGCCCCTAATATTTTGTGATTTACATCTTTGATATTAGCTTCTTCACTTTTCAATTATACTTTTGTGAATCCTTGTGTATCGAGAGAAGAGACAAATACTATGTTTTATATTCTTGCATTAACAAGGAATCTAATGCATTTTAGAGGAAAGAATACCAAAATTTATGTTAATTAAAAATAATTTTTTAGGGAAATGACCATTAGAAAATCAATCAAATTAGGGCACAAAATAGACGGAGAAGTATCCTTTTACAATATTTAATATCGTCCTAACATTGGCAAGTGCTACATGTTGATGGATAGTGTTCCCAAGGGTGTTAGGGTCCTTGTGATATATTTTGATCTTGAAATTTATTAGGGATTTTGAGCATGATTTCCTATGTTTAGGGATCTTATGGGGTCCTTTTCTCATTGACCTGTTCAAAATCAGTAAAAATTTCCCTTTATCATAGAAATGGTATGCACACTAGAATGAGTGCAAAAACATAAGATGAAGTTGCAAGGGAGATAATTTATTATCTTACAATAACCATGATATTTATGATTACTTTTTGGTACTGTATAGAGCATTATTACAATGCTAAAATAAAGTTTTTTTATCATTCTATCTATATATTTAGAACTAGTTTGTATTAAAATGACTTGACCTTTTGGCATCTTATTTTCATTTAGATGGAGTCCTTTTCCATGTAGTCAATCCACTACTTTCAATATGTCTATCTAGTTTTAGCAACTTTTACATTTTTCTACTTCTAGGCAAAGCATTCTCATTTAGCCATCCATATAGTTAGATTTTCACTCTACATAGTTATTTCCTTGTGTCACTTTCTATAATAGGAGGAATATTTGACCTTGCTCTCTTTATTTTACTTCTTTTTCTTTGAAGATAACTTCTACTCAAGTAGGCTTTAATTCATAATTATCTTAAATTTTGTGGTGGACACTACTCATTGTATGTTTATTTATACTTTATGGGTTTCAATGGAGTGTCAAAGATAAGAAAACTTAAAAGTGCTTCATTACTAAGTTGCATGGATAGGTATCTTTTGGGTGTTTGAAAAATATTTTGAGAAAACAAAATTTTTTGTAAATATTGTTAGTAATTTCCAGCACTCGAAAATTAGAGATCAAAGAAAGTAAGTTACAATAGTCTACGACGTGCTCAATTATTCTTGTGGAGTACAAAGCCGCATTCACTTTCAAATATTGCTTTTGCATCTATAGAGATCAATTACATAGAAGTGGATCTAAATCAAAACTATTAAAAAACTTTTTTAAAAAATTAAAAAGCCTTGTTTGAGTCATCCAAAGATACAAAACATTGACAAATTATTTATGACATCTATAACAACAAATTTTCACCACTAAAATTCAGTAAAATATTGTTTTTATTTAATTTTTATATTTATTATAATTGTAATATTAATCAACCTTGATTCTATTAATTAAATTAATTGCTACTTCTAAATTTACAATATTAATTAACTTGAATTAAATTAATTAAAATATAATAAAACCGTTACAAGACTATATAATAATTATTGTAATTGTTTATACTATCTTTAGTGTACACCCTCTACTTTATTCGTTACACCAATTTAATTTGTTTGTTAATCATATAAATTTACTATAATTATTTATATCAATCTTTGATGTACGTCATTATTCTAATGACCCCACTCTCCACTCTTAGACAACTCTACTTTATGCACTCCACTTGTCACATCATTCCGACTTTCTTCTCTATGTGTGACTTCTTTCATCGCCGACTTCCTCCTCTTTTCCATATTCCTTCATTGTACAAAAGGTAAAGTCGTCTTCCACATGCTTTCCTCTACCATTCCTCGTTTCTTCTACTCTCTTTACTGACGATTCCGCCTTCCACTCCCTTTCCTGGACAATTCCGCGTTTCTACCACATGATCCCGCTGTATTCCACACGCTTTCCTCTATGAAATGGGTCCACCTATCAGCCGATTCCACGTTTCTTCCGGAAGTTTCAGACACAATAAAAATATACATCATATTAAAAACTCATCTAAAACAAAAGATGGATCAAATGGTATATCACATTTCCACATTGGGAAAATTCACCAATGTTAGAACACAAGATTCCTTGTTGGGCAAACTCATCAATTGCATAACACAAAAATCCTCAATGGAAAACTCACCAATGGCATAATACAAAAAAATTTATTGGGAAATTCACCAATGGCATAACCAACAATATGTACACGTGGAAGGAATGATCATATTTTAGGATTAGAGAGCAAGGAGAGGGAATGTCCTTAGAGACGCTCATGTGGGGCTTACTGAGGAACTAAGTATCCTCTCATATAGACAAGGGTGCTTTATATTACAATTCTTACACTCCATGAGCAACTTGTCTTCTACAATCGTCCTTATATTATACAAGCATTCAAGGCATGAGAGGGATATCCATTATCATGGTTAATTACTTACCCATGTTTCATTAGTTTTCACTTGTTAACCAAAAATCCCACATCGTGATTTCCTATGTGTCACTTTAGTTCAGGTTTATGTTGGGGTCACTCCCATAACCCTCTCTAATAGCTATACCTTAAGGTCATCCCACCCTCCAAGAAATGTGGCATGAAAAACAATGCACAAAATTCAATTTCATCAAAAGTTTCTAACAAGTTTCCACAAGCACTATTTCAATAATATACGAAAGACACTTTCATTAAAACATTAAAATTCCTCATATTTCATTTAAAACATTCAAATTTTCTCATTTTCCAATACACTAAAAACTAGGAAATTTTCCTAGAACCCCATTAAAATTTCATCAAAATTTATTTTTTCCAATTTCAAAATTTGAAAGCACCCTTTTGTTTTAAATCAAAAATAAATAGGGAGACATCTTTCCTCGCATTAAAATTCATCATAAACATATTAAACATTTGAATTTTCTGACTTTACTTTGCATTGGAAAACCATAATTCCCCCTATATTGCTTCAAATTTTCAATTTTCAATTTCAATTTTCTATAAATACCTTTTAGCTCCAAATATTTCCAGCAACACACTTTTCACATAAAATTCATGTTTCCTAAATTTTGGAAAAAAAATCCATGACCATGGCTCAAAAAGGGCATTTTTCAACATTTTCAAAATTAACTAAATCATACTCTAATTAAAAAATTTAAATTCTATTGAGGAATTCCTATGATCTCCTAATGGTGAGCATGGCATCCAAATTCAAAAACATAAATAAAGGGAGGATAAATGAGAAGATTACCTCTATTTTGAAGACACAACAAATACATGGAAGAACTAGCAATTTTCCAAAAGAGAGAGGGAGATATCACACCCAAGCATTCACACTCCATTTCCTAACTCATTGCTTTGAACCTTGTCCAATTCCATTCCCATTTGCATCCGCAATTCCAATTTCAGTTTTTTTTGGAAGAATGGAAGAGGGTTTGAAAGCCCAATTTTCCCCCAAAAAAAGAATCAATACAATCCTATTTCTTTTTTTTTCTTTTTAACCCATTTATTTTCCAATTATTTTTCTAATTTCCTTTATTTTCAATTCCAAAAATTCCATTAAACAAATAAAACAACTTACCTTTATATTCATTTACAATTATTTAACAATACAATTAAATTGAATATAAATACATATTCCCACCCCAAGAGTTTTTGAATTTAATTAACTTATTATATTTTCCCATTTTTTATGGAAATAACCCTTAGACAAAAAAACAATTGTATAACTCATCAAACATTCTTTTTCTATCAAAAAAATAATTTAAACTATCATTTTTAAATATTTCCCGTAATCTAATTTCATAATTAAAATACAATTAATCAAGAAAATATCCAATTCATTAAATATTCTCACAAAAGGACATGAAATTAGGAAATCATTTAAATCAAGCATACACTAGAATTTCACAACACATAGGGATTCTAGAATAAATCCTAACTTGAATCTAGGTTCACATAGGGTCAAAGATGACACATACTATACTCGATTTGAGTACGATCGACTAGATAGGGAGGCCTAATGTGGCATCTTTGGTTTAACTAGCATTAGGGAATAACATAAACATATGTAGCTAGGTGGATAAATAATCCTATACCTATAACCATTCAAAGCACGTCAAAAATACCTGCTCAATGTATATATAGTCTCGAAGCACAACATAATCACCCAATAGGGTCCATTAGTATAAAGTATAAAATAACATCCATGTATCTATCATACAAATCATCTCTTTTGAACATCAATAATAAGGATCACATTTAAGTGTATCATATATAATACACATCACTAAATTGAAGTATAATGATAATCCAAGCATATAAATGTACAAAATGCCAACCACTAACATGTTGATGAACCTCATTTTGAAAATGTAGTGGTTCATACACACCATTTAGATCCATAATACAATCATCACAAAAATATGAAGAAACAATGAATTTGAACCACTGATCTTGCAACAATAAGCTACAAATGGGATGTTACTACATCGATTGGTAGATCATGATTTAGTGGGAGCTTTTGGAAATGATGTGCATTCATCACTTGGTAATGGATGATCTTCTACAGTGTTTGTTGGTGTCATGGATGGACTCTTGGATTTCTTTTCTTCTATATAGTGAGGGGTATTTGATATCTTTGGTTTCATTAACAGGAAAAGGTTATCATTTTTTTTGGAGATGTTGATATCTTGGTAAGCCATAGAGGTATATTTAATCTTTGGTGAGATGTCATGATTTTTCATTTGACAAGTGATCCTTGTTTTGACAAGATCTTTTTTTATTATTTCATGATGTACTCTTGATTGCACATTAGAGTGTTGGCATGATTTAGGTACACAATATGTTCATTACGACATATGATCTTTTGATGATATGTGATATCATTATGTCCTGATGTGTTCCTGATTATTTGTATGGCTTTATTTGGATGAGATTGTAAGAGTCGTCTTTTCTCACGGCTCATTAAAATGGTCCCTAATAGTCACCTCCTTTATTGTTCTCCTAAACATGAGTGACTTTTTGAGCTTCTTCTCGAGGTTCAATTCTTTACTTAATGGCTTAATATTTTTTCTTGATTCATATTATAGTCGTTTATTTAAATTAGCATAATTAAGATTGGTTTAATATATTATTAAAATCTTTCAATATACTTTTTTCCAATTAGTTTTTTGAGTAACTGCTTTGTTGTTGGTGTGCAATTGCTATATATTTTGCAAACATTCAACCTTTACAAAGCATATTATTTTTTGTGCACTAGAGACATTTGTGTGACGGTACAAAACTCTTGTATATCCACAATAGTGTCTTGGAAATGTGATTTCATATAGTTTGACAATTTTTATCTATAATAATATTTCCTATTTTTCTATCCTATTATTGGTTTGTATCATCATTTGACTTCCAAACTAAAACTTTCAAAAACTATGTTTCATATTTCTTATCTTCCTTTCTACTTTTTCTATTAACATAAATTTTATTTTTGTTTGTATAAAACTTAACTATAGATGTATTAGTTATATTAATATTAATTAGTGAGCATGAATGGTATATTATTTAATCCACATTTTTCATTAGGATGTCTTAAATTCTCTATTACAACTTCATCTTAGGTCAATTGGATCTTTACCTTTTATCCTTAATCCTTAATCCTTTTCCCAAAGTCATTGAATCAATCCTCCTAGAGATTTGACTAATCCAAACATCATCCTCGCAATTTTATAGTTTCCCTTAAGATGTTTGTGACCACTATTGGTCCTTCCTTCCAATATGAAAAGAATGAAGTAAGCATATTTCAAGTATTAAAAGTTTTCCAATTCATTCCTATAGATACAACTTCATTTTTGTGTGCTAGAAATTTTTTTTAGTAATGAAGATTGGTTCTTCAAGTTTAGATTTAAACGAAAGAGAAAACTAGTCAATTTGTAATATCTAAGATACTTACTATTTTCAAGTTCTAAAGTTCTAATTCTTTGATGAATTAACTCCTTATTTCATTTTCTCTTCTTTTAAACCTATTTATAACATTTAAAAATTGATTTAATTTCTATATTTCCATAACTCTATTATTTAGACTAATTGTTTATCTAGATATTTCGTGTGAAGTGTATATTTACTCAATGTTAAAATAAAAATAAATGCAACCTATGAATAATAAAGATTATTTTAGAGATCAATTATGGATTTATATATTCATTTATATATGCACACCATATTAATGTTTTTAAATGAATTAAATATTAATTTTTTTTGGATATCCTTTTCCATTTGAGCTGATAATTTCTTCCGTGTTTTGACAAAACAGTTTTTTGTTTGGCTTGCAGATATCTTAGGAAGGCTTCCCTTCATTTGATTCGCAACTATGAACGATGTGATGGATATGGTGTTGGCCACATGATATTTTGACTCGGTGAAAGAGATCCAATATCATTATTATAATGACATGTTTTCTATCTAGATAATAAAGTGAGAGTTCATAAATTGTTGAAATTATTGAAGTATCTTAATTTGTTCATTTTGCGATGACATGTAGTTGATGCTACTATTATAGATCCATCAAGCTCATCATAATAACCTTGAACAATACTATTTTATAGTAAAATAGAATTGAAAATATATTTATAATTAATTATTTATTAATAAAATATTATATTATTTACACATATAACATTAAATTTATACATTCCTTTTAAATTGCTATCTACATATCCCTTGAACCTCTGAAGGGTGAAAGTGCTTGTAAATATGTATTATGTATTGCACATTTCCTTACATTGTGTGTGTCTTATGGAGAGATGGCCCTTTGTAAAGTATAATGTACTAGCTCTTCTTTTTATCTTTTAAAATGACTAAATGTTTAAAAACGTTTTCGGGGTAGCTACTAAAATTAGTGTAAAATATGTTTGTAATTTTGTTTTTAAGTGATTCTTATTTTATTTTTTATATATTATTATAATCTGATTTTATTTATTTTAATTTTTTATTGATATTATTATAATACAATTTATTGATTTTACTTTTTATTGATATATTTATATTCTAAATATATTATCAATTTATTTTTAGAGATTGATTTAAATTTTTAGATAATTAATTTATCGTATAGATTTGAGTCAAATCATTTTTCGTAATCATGATTTTTTCAAATTCAAATTTAAATTAAATTTCGATAATTTATTCAAATAGATAATTGATTGAGAACATAATAGTAGTATTATTAGAATATTGGTGAAAATTGTATACATACTATAATTTTTACACTAAAATTTATACATATTTTAACATTTATTCATGTAATATGTTTTAGATCTCATTTTAACTAATCCTATAGTCTTTTGGCTACTCTAAATATAAATTTTTGTGATTATTTGTGTATTTTTAATTTTTAATTTTCACTTTTTATTTTTTGTGTGTATGTGTGCACGCGTGTGTGTGCATGTGCTTAAGTATTTTTCTAATAACTTCAAGTTTTGTCCATTTAGGTTGTGATTTCATCTTATGATCATATAGTTGCATGAACACACTAATCACTTTAACATTGTCATTTTGAGTTTCTTTAAGGTGTAAGGTCATCATTTTCTTAAGAATATCCTCACTTAATGGTTTAATATTTATTTCCATCTCATATTTTACTCATCTATTTAAATTTTATATAGTTTCAATTAGTTTACATTATTTAAATATTTATATATTTTTTCTTATTATTTTTCTAGAGTAACCCCTTTGCTATCAATTGGTGTGTACTTATTACTATTTTGTAGAAATTTAACCTTTGAATGATTTTTTGGTGCACCTTGGACATCAATTTGACCATATCAATTACAATACATCTATAATAGTATCAAGGAAATGAGACTTTTTCTAATTTGCTATTTTTATCTACAATAATATTTCCTATTTCTACATCATTCTTTTGGCCACCATCATCATCTTGATTTTGAATTGAAATGATTTAAAATAGGATTTATATTATTTTTCTTCCTTTGTATTTTCTTCTATTAACATAAATTCAATTTATATTTTCATGAAAAGAAAAATTCTAAGTGTATTAATTACATTAAAATATCAATTAGTTTAATTAGTAATGAATGTTAGGTAATTGAATCTAGAATTTG
>VDFB02281492.1:645788992-645863659 GCA_007258455.2 Sequoia sempervirens
GATGTTATTTTATACTTTATACTAACGGACCCTATTGGGTGATTATGTTGTGCTTCGACTATATATACATTGAGCGGGTATTTTTGACATGCTTTGAATGGTTATAGGTATAGGATTATTTATCCACCTAGGTACATATGTTTATGTTATTCCCTAATGCTAGTTAAACCAAAGATGCCACATTAGGCCTCCCTATCTACTCCATCGTACTCAAATCGAGTATAGTATGTGCCATCTTTGACCCTATGTGAACCTAGACTCGAGTTAGGATTTATTCTAGAATCCCTATGTGTTGTGAAATTCTAGTGTATGCTTGATTTAAATGATTTCCTAATTTCATGCCCTTTTGTAAAAATAGTTAATGAATTGGATATTTTCTTGATTAATTGTATTTTAATTATGAAATTAGATTACGGTAAATATTTAAATGATAGTTTAAATTATTTTTTTGATAGAAAAAGAATGTTTGATGAGTTATATGATTGTTTTTATGTCTAAGGGTTATTTCCATAAAAAATGGGAAAATATAATAAGTTAATTAAATTCAAAAACTCTTGGGGTGGGAATATGTATTTATATTCAATGTAATTCGTATTGTTAAATAATTGTAAATGAATATAAAGGTAAGTTGTTTTATTTGTTTAATGGAATTTTGGAATTGAAAGTAAAGGAAATTAGGAAAATAATTGGAAAAATAAATGGTTAAAAAAGAAGAAAAAAAAAAGAAAAAGGATTTTATTGATTCTTTTTTTGGGGGAAAATTGGGCTTTCAAACCCTCTTCCATTCTTCCAAAAAAAATTGAAACTGGAATTGCGGATGCAAATGGGAATGGAATTGGAGAAGGCTCAAAGCAATGAGTTAGGAAATGGAGTGTGAATGCTTGGGTGTGATATCTCCCTCTCTCTTTTGGAAAATTGCTAGTTCTTCCATGTATTTGTCATGTCTTCAAAATAGAGGTAATCTTCTCATTTATCCTCCCTTTATTTATGTTTTTGAATTTGGATGCCATGCTCACAATTAGGAGATCATAGGAATTCCTCAATAGAATTTAAATTTTTTAATTAGAGTAGGATTTAGTTAATTTTGAAAATGTTGAAAAATGCCCTTTTTGAGCCATGGTCATGGATTTTTTTTCCAAAATTTAGGAAACATGAATTTTATGTGAAAAGTGTGTTGCTGGAAATATTTGGAACTAAAAGGTATTTATAAAAAATTGAAATTGAAAATTGAAAATTTGAAGCAATATAGGGGGAATTATGGTTTTCCAATGCAAAGTAAAGTCAAAAAATTCAAACGTTTAATATGTTTTATGATGAATTTTAATGCGAGGAAAGATGTCTCCCTATTTATTTTTGATTTAGAACAAAAGGGTGCTTTCAAATTTTGAAATTGGAAAAAATAAATTTTGATGAAATTTTAATGGGGTTCTAGGAAAATTTCCTAGTTTTTAGTGTATTGGAAAATGAGAAAATTTGAATGTTTTAAATGAAATATGAGGAATTTTAATGTTTTAATGAAAGTGTCTTTCGTATATTATTGAAATAGTGCTTGTGGAAACTTGTTAGAAACTTTTGATGAAATTGAATTTTGTGCATTGTTTTTCATGCCACATTTCTTGGAGGGTGGGATGACCTTAAGGTATAGCTATTAGAGAGGGTTATGGGAGTGACCCCAACATAAACCTGAACTAAAGTGACACATAGGAAATCACGATGTGGGATTTTTGGTTAACAAGTGAAAACTAATGAAACATGGGTAAGTAATTAACCATGATAATGGATATCCCTCTCATGCCTTGAATGCTTGTATAATATAAGGACGATTGTAGAAGACAAGTTGCTCATGGAGTGTAAGAATTGTAATATAAAGCACCCTTGTCTATATGAGAGGATACTTAGTTCCTCAGTAAGCCCCACATGAGCGTCTCTAAGGACATTCCCTCTCCTTGCTCTCTAATCCTAAAATATGATCATTCCTTCCACGTGTACATATTGTTGGTTATGCCATTGGTGAATTTCCCAATAAATTTTTTTGTATTATGCCATTGGTGAGTTTTCCATTGAGGATTTTTGTGTTATGCAATTGATGAGTTTGCCCAACAAGGAATCTTGTGTTCTAACATTGGTGAATTTTCCCAATGTGGAAATGTGATATACCATTTGATCCATCTTTTGTTTTAGATGAGTTTTTAATATGATGTATATTTTTATTGTGTCTGAAACTTCCGGAAGAAACGTGGAATCGGCTGATAGGTGGACCCATTTCATAGAGGAAAGCGTGTGGAATACAGCGGGATCATGTGGTAGAAACGCGGAATTGTCCAGGAAAGGGAGTGGAAGGCGGAATCGTCAGTAAAGAGAGTAGAAGAAACGAGGAATGGTAGAGGAAAGCATGTGGAAGACGACTTTACCTTTTGTACAATGAAGGAATATGGAAAAGAGGAGGAAGTCGGCGATGAAAGAAGTCACACATAGAGAAGAAAGTCGGAATGATGTGACAAGTGGAGTGCATAAAGTAGAGTTGTCTAAGAGTGGAGAGTGGGGTCATTAGAATAATGACGTACATCAAAGATTGATATAAATAATTATAGTAAATTTATATGATTAACAAACAAATTAAATTGGTGTAACGAATAAAGTAGAGGGTGTACACTAAAGATAGTATAAACAATTACAATAATTATTATATAGTCTTGTAACGGTTTTATTATATTTTAATTAATTTAATTCAAGTTAATTAATATTGTAAATTTAGAAGTAGCAATTAATTTAATTAATAGAATCAAGGTTGATTAATATTACAATTATAATAAATATAAAAATTAAATAAAAACAATATTTTACTGAATTTTAGTGGTGAAAATTTGTTGTTATAGATGTCATAAATAATTTGTCAATGTTTTGTATCTTTGGATGACTCAAACAAGGCTTTTTAATTTTTTAAAAAAGTTTTTTAATAGTTTTGATTTAGATCCACTTCTATGTAATTGATCTCTATAGATGCAAAAGCAATATTTGAAAGTGAATGCGGCTTTGTACTCCACAAGAATAATTGAGCACGTCGTAGACTATTGTAACTTACTTTCTTTGATCTCTAATTTTCGAGTGCTGGAAATTACTAACAATATTTACAAAAAATTTTGTTTTCTCAAAATATTTTTCAAACACCCAAAAGATACCTATCCATGCAACTTAGTAATGAAGCACTTTTAAGTTTTCTTATCTTTGACACTCCATTGAAACCCATAAAGTATAAATAAACATACAATGAGTAGTGTCCACCACAAAATTTAAGATAATTATGAATTAAAGCCTACTTGAGTAGAAGTTATCTTCAAAGAAAAAGAAGTAAAATAAAGAGAGCAAGGTCAAATATTCCTCCTATTATAGAAAGTGACACAAGGAAATAACTATGTAGAGTGAAAATCTAACTATATGGATGGCTAAATGAGAATGCTTTGCCTAGAAGTAGAAAAATGTAAAAGTTGCTAAAACTAGATAGACATATTGAAAGTAGTGGATTGACTACATGGAAAAGGACTCCATCTAAATGAAAATAAGATGCCAAAAGGTCAAGTCATTTTAATACAAACTAGTTCTAAATATATAGATAGAATGATAAAAAAACTTTATTTTAGCATTGTAATAATGCTCTATACAGTACCAAAAAGTAATCATAAATATCATGGTTATTGTAAGATAATAAATTATCTCCCTTGCAACTTCATCTTATGTTTTTGCACTCATTCTAGTGTGCATACCATTTCTATGATAAAGGGAAATTTTTACTGATTTTGAACAGGTCAATGAGAAAAGGACCCCATAAGATCCCTAAACATAGGAAATCATGCTCAAAATCCCTAATAAATTTCAAGATCAAAATATATCACAAGGACCCTAACACCCTTGGGAACACTATCCATCAACATGTAGCACTTGCCAATGTTAGGACGATATTAAATATTGTAAAAGGATACTTCTCCGTCTATTTTGTGCCCTAATTTGATTGATTTTCTAATGGTCATTTCCCTAAAAAATTATTTTTAATTAACATAAATTTTGGTATTCTTTCCTCTAAAATGCATTAGATTCCTTGTTAATGCAAGAATATAAAACATAGTATTTGTCTCTTCTCTCGATACACAAGGATTCACAAAAGTATAATTGAAAAGTGAAGAAGCTAATATCAAAGATGTAAATCACAAAATATTAGGGGCATTATCATCATCCTTCTATAATGAATCTCTTATATTTCTCCTTTTCTTGACAATCTCTTATTTATTTTTTCTCTCTTCCCATTATTGAAATTTATAGGACCCTAGTTTCCTTCTCCCATTATCTAAAATCCTTTTTGTAGGCTCATACTTCAAATCTAAAACTTTTGCTTCATTTTTCCTCTTGTCTAAATATTTCTTATGATCCTTCCTTCATCTTATTTTACCTCTATAAACATGTTTTTTTTTCAATCTATCACTTCAAGTTCTATTGAAGTGTACAAGGTACAACACCTATGGAATGTTCATCCAAATTTATAAGCTAAAAGTATAATATAAATTAATGCACTAGACATCACATGAAACATATTATCAAATGTGATGGATCTCAAAGTGATAATTAAAATAATAAAACTAGGGGATTTATGGGTCACATTATCAAATTATTTGATTATACGTTCAAAAAATGATAATAGCAGAGTAGAATCAACTTGAATGGTATCGACTCTAATAGCATAATTAATAGAAGATGGAATGATGATTCTAGATGAATTTTTTCTTAAAATGTTTCTATGTGTTTCCGATGATTATTGAAAGTAAATATGCATCCACTCAAGATAATTTTGATATAATTCAAATAGAGAAATCTATGCAAATAAGTATTCAAAATCCACATGCAAAAGAATAGACAACATACCATTAAAGATGGAACAAGATATACCCTAAAAAAACCCTTAAGAGGGAAAACCTACCCTCCAAAACCATCCATCACTCATGTATTATTCAAAAATAAATATTACAATACATCTTCAAAGCTCTCCATGAACACCTTTGAAACATCAAGCCCTCTATATGAACTCCTTGTGAAAAAGAACGTAACCAAACATCTTATGCAATGATTCAAACCTCACACATGCCAATAAGATATTCTCTGAACCCCTTAACCAAAATGTCCAATTAGCCAAACCAACCAACCATAGACAACTACACATTTTCTTTCTTTTATAGGAATAAGCTCACAAAAAACTACCAATTAGTATTTGTATAAAACCATGTGACTAAAACCAGAAGCTTACAAAACCATTAAACCCCGAATATACATTTTGGTACTAATTTTTCCCAATATTAAATATTTCCCCAATGTGCAACCCCACATTAAATATTTCTCAAAATGTTACATACAACACATAAAGTGGGCCCACTTGAGAATGCTAACCCATGTGATGCAAGTATCCCTAGATCCCCTAGGTGCACTGAAAATAATAAAATATTACATTATAACATTATGCAAGGTGGAAAACACACCTTTTCCTAACATTCTACCACTTGTGACATATAAATTGCATAAGGGGTAAACATGTAAACTCAAACATGAACAAGGAAATGATCCCTATAGCCACATATGGGATTAAGAAATCAAAGTGTTCGATGTGCTCTATCAAGATACCTACAACAAGAATCAAAGTGACAACCATATCAAACATGAATTCTCTCATATTCCATCATGCCAATGCAAAAAGATAAGAAACTATCCAAAGAGATCCCACACTATCTTTCACAAAGAAGCATAATTCCTACCTCCAACCGACATCCAAAAACACTAACACATAATCTAAATCTAACAAGCATGTATCAATAGCTATCAAGATATAATCACCATAGCTGAAATAACACCCACAATAAATCATAACACATCCTTTTATCCATACCTCAAAGATATACAAATCATAACAAGTGAACCTCATTCCATCAACATATACAACTTGTAACATGCAATCAAAAGCTCTAAGTGCCAAACCTGTCAATGAAAAATATACACAATTAGGAACTTCCAATGAATAGGTAATGTCAAATCTAAAAATGATTAGGGAATCCAAAAATCCACCATTATCATCACCTAGAGAGTGTAACCAATATCATGTAGTACCAAGGAACATCCACAATGATATACAAATCCTACAAACCAATATGTTGCAATACAACTATCACCATAAGTCTCCATAGCTCTCCCAAGTTCTTCACACTCAACAAAGGAAAGAGTTAAAGGAACATCCATGTTGTCACTCAGGAATAATGAAAAACACATGACCACAACATAGTGATCACCATAGCTCCACAGAAGACCTCAAAACCAATGTGATTTGAATAAAAACATCCAAGAAGAAGAACAAGAAAGAAGAGAGAATCATGAAAATAAAAATTTGTAGCATGTCCTTCTACACATGCACAATTTTTTGCTAAGTTGTATTAAGTATGATCTACTCCATAAAACACCAAATGTAATAACACTATCCACATTTAACCATGACCAAGATGTATACATCTGAAACCAAACAAAGATCAAACCAAATCCATTCCCAAACAAAGGGAATAATCCAAATAATGCCTACTAAACTCAACTTTAATGAATAATCTCATAATTCATAATGAGATAAAGATGCCAATATCCCTCAAATACACCCTATAAAACTAATAAAATATAGCCCAATACCTATATGCATGAGAAGACAATTCATAAAACATAATACATCTTAAAATGAGAATGTTCCTCCAAGATATCCAATTCATCATGACTTATCTAAGAACAATCTCCTCTATAGATCCATGTTGAACTCACGTATCTCAACAAATGTCTAATCATAAGAGATCTCTTAGCCTCATCTATGTCTCCAAGTATCCATGAGCAGCTATAACCAATCAATCCATGCAAAAATCCAAATGAAACATACCACCATCATTAAGCTCTCATTAAAATGACCAATGTACTTAATAACAAGAGAATCAAACAAGATCAAAATCAAATACCAAGCTCAATAATCAGGAACACATCATGACATAATGATCTCACATATCCTCAAAAATAGATCATATGTTGTACTGAACATATTGTGTACATGTATCATGCCAACACTCTAATGTGCAATCAAGAGTACATCATGATATAATAACAAAACCATCTGTTCAAAACAAGGATCACTTGTCAAATGAAAAATCATGACATCTCACTAATGACTAAATATTCCTATATGGCTTACCAAGATGTCAACATCTCCAAACCAAAACATAACTTTCTCCTATTAATGAAACCAAAGATGTCAAATAGCCCTCACTATATAGAAGAAACAAAATCCAAGAGTCCATCCATGATACCAACAAACACTATAGAAGATCATCCATCATTAAGTGATGAATTCAAGTCATTTCCAAAAGCTCCCACTAAACCGTGATACTGATCTCTATAGTAACTTCTCGTTTGTAGCTTATAGTTGTGACATCAATGGTTCAAATTTATTGTTTCCTCATGATTTTTGTGATGATTGTATTATGGCCCTGAATGGTGTGTATGAACCATTGCATGTTCAAAATGAGGTTCCTCAACATGTTAGTGGTTGGCATTTTGTACATTTATATGCTTGGTTTATCACTATGCTTCAATTTAGTGATGTGTATATTATATATGATGCAATTAAATGTAATTCTTATTAATGATGTTTGAAAGAGATGATTTGTATGATAGATACATGGATGTTATTTTATGCTTTATAATATTGGACCTCGTTGGGTGATTATGTTGTGCTTCAACTATATATACATTGAGAAGGTATGCTTGACGTGCATTGAATGGTTACATGTATAAGATTTTTCTCCAGCTAGCTACATAGGTCTAAGTTATTTCCCAATGTTGGTTAAACTAGAGATGTCACATTAGGCCTCCCTACCTACTCCTCGATCGTATTCAAATCAAGTATAGTATGTTTCATGTTTGACCCTCTATGATCCTAGATCTAAGTTAGGAGTTATTCTAGAATCCCTATGTGTTGTGAAATGCTAGTGTATGCTTGATTTAAATGATTTCCTAATTTCAAGCTTTTCCATAAAAACATTTAATGAATTACATATTTTATTGATTAATTATATTTTATTATGGAATTAGATTAAGGTAAATATTTAAATGATAGTTTACATTATTTTTTTGATAGAAAAAGAATCATGAGTTAAAAGATTGTTTTTATGTCTAAGGGTTGTTTCCATAAAAAATGGGAAAATATAACAAGTTAATTAAATTCAAAGAACTCTTGGGGCGGAAATATGTATTTATATTCTATTTACTTATATTGTTAAATAATTGCAAATGAATAAAGGTAAGTTGTTTTATTTGTTTAATGTAATTTTTAGAATTTAAGAAAAGGAAATTAGAAAATAAACTAGAAAATAAATGGGTTAAAAGGAAAAATAATTAGGATTTTAAATTGATTCTTTTTTTGGAGGGATAATTGGGCTCTAAAACTCTCTTCTAAGAAAATTTTGAAATTGGAATCGTGGAAGAAAATGGGAATGGAATTCGATAAGGTTCAAAGCAATGGGATAGGAAATGGAGTGTGAATGCTTCGGTATAATTTCTCCCTCTCTTTCTGAAAATTTCATGTTCTTCCATATTTTTTGAGTCTTCAAAATGGAGGTAATCTTCTCATAAATATCCTTCCTTTGTTTATGTTTCTGAATTTGGATGTCATGCTCACCATTAGGGGATCATAGGGATTCCTCAATAGCATTTAAATTTTTCAATTAGAGTAGGATTTAGTTAATTTTGAAACATGAATTTTATATGAAAAGTGTGTTGTTGAGAATATTTAGAGGTAATGGGTATTTTTAGAAAATTGAAATTGAAATTTTAAAATTTGAAGCTTTTAATCATGTAGTGTAGGAAAATGCATACCTTTGCATTTTCACACTTTTTTGGGTCCACCCTACTTTATTTATGCTTCTTTTTGGTTTAACTGGTCCTATTTTTTTTCCACAAGCCCTATGAATAATATATTTTCCTAGTTAATCTTGACATTCTCCAATGCATAAATCATAATTTAATGACTCCATCGGCATGTCCCTGATTTTTTAGGTCAAGACTGAAATGCCACCTAGGGTGTCTTTGTCCCCCAAGACTCTCGACACCCTAATTTTTGGATATTCGGATTGATCCCATTCTTGGTTTCTTTACCACAAGTTTTTAGGACTTGGGACTAAGACGCCACCTAGGGCGTCTTAGTCCTCCTTGAGTAATTTTTAGGATTTAATTTCAAACTATGGCAGTATTTAGCCTCCTTTATTTAATGCATTCATATTTTGGCTTTGTGTGATATAATTTCAAGATATTAAGCCAAGAAAGGTATAAATACAAAGTTCATTCATTCATTTCAACCCAAGTCTTTTTTGAGATCTTTTATTATAGCATAATTAAGTTCACAAGAGCATTCAAGAGTAGATTTATCAAGCATTTGGAGCCATTTTCAGACTCAAGCATCATATCAAAGAGTTTTCTTGCATCATGTGTGTTGTGCTAACATTTGTGATGTAGGCTTTTGATTCAAGTAAGCAATTCAAGTCCTATCTTTCAAGTATTCAAGATCCATAGCCATTGCAACCATTGCACACAAGTTTACAAACTTTGCAAGGGTTTGGTGAGTTGTAACATTGCATGTTGTTAATTCACCATTTCCTTCATCATTTCTATTTTATTTCAAGGTTTAATTACCAACAAGGGGTTTGACTAAGGAAAACCCCCATTCACTAACAAAGAACAAGTTTTTCCCTCCTTGCATATTTGTGATTGTAGGTCTAGGTTGAAGACTTGAAGATCACTTGGAGTGTAAAGTTGTCAAAGTTTCAAAGTTGCATTCCAATGTTTTCATCTCCATGGAAACTCACCTACAATTCACATTTAGAAGATTCAGAACCTAAGATTTGAAGGGAAGAAAGTGCAGACCTTGGAGCTCAGGACCCTATTAGGAGTTAGCATAAATTCAAAACAAGACTAATATGCCATCTTGGGTGTCTTAGTCCTCCCAAGCTTATTTTTCAAATATTTTCTGAGATCTGGTTCTGAGATCCGAAGACTCCGTATTGGCCCCGAAAAATAGTAGTGGGACTAATATGCCATTCTGGGTGTCTCAGTCATCCCTAGCATTTTTGAGCAGCTTCTTTACATTTTCAAAATTCTCACAACATCTCCAAAATTCTGAGGTACACACCTCCTATCTCCCTGTTGCATATTTTCATTATTAACATCTTTCATTTAGCTTACATTTATAGTTTTAGGTCATTTTTCATATCACAGTGTGTTTTCAAGAATTTATCTTTTCCAAGAATTTTCTTGGTGGTGAAACCCTTATAACTCATAGCACCCTCATAGGACCTTCCTAATTGTGAATTGACTCATCTTCTGAGGTTGTTAGTCAATCCAATTGGGACCCCTAGGACAATAGCGAATGATTGGATAGGAAAGTGTGACATCTTTCAAGGTATTTGTTTCCCCATTAATTATTTTGGTGAGCCCGACTTGTGAACATTCATTTCTGACTTGGAGTCCATTAAGGTCCTTAGATCTAGATTGCATCAAGTATTAGTGAAAGTGCATCTAGGGTTTCTTGCATCTTGCATTAGTGAAATTGCATTTAGGGTTTCCTATATTTGCATTAGTGAAAGTGCATATAGGTTGCATCTTTCCTTTATTGCATCATTTCATTTCATTGAAAATTTGAAAAGTGCATTGTTCATCATCATAATTGCATTCTTATTGCATTCAAAATTGAAAAAAATTGCATTCAATATTGCATTCAATTTCTTGTTCCTAGTTAATTTTTCTTGCATTCATTTGCATATTTTTTTGTTTCTAAACATCAGTACCTTACATAGGCAATCTATAATCACTGTTGAAATTACAAATTTCACTATTTTTCTGTGCAAAAAACCTCTAATAGGACTAAAACACTCTTCTTGGAATCTTAGTCCCTCTTAGGATTTTTACTTCAGAAATCTTCCTTTGTTGTTTGTTGTCTGTTTCAGCCTTTGGAACATTAGAATCTCACTAGGAGGGCCAAGATACCCTTCCTGGCATCTTAGTCCCTACTCAATTGATTCTTCATTTTTTAGAATTTGAAATTTCTTTTTTGTGTTTCTGTGGGCTGCCTTCGATTTTCTATTTTAGTTTCTAGAATTAATGTTATTTCAATTTCTTTCATTTCAAGTACATTTGTTCAATCTTTCATAATGGATATGTGCTTTGCAAAGCTATGGATGTCATTGAAATCTTTGGTTGATGTGTCAAACGGTTCCTTTGGTAATGATCCTAATGAAATTGAACTCACTTATGCTCAATCAACTCCTAATGCATGTCCTCCTTGTGATGTTGACATCACTAGAGAAGATGACGACAACATGAATAAGTCCCTAAATGATTTTCTTGATAACATTGAAGCTAATGCATATTTCTATCCTTCCATGAAACAACTAGATCTTCCCACAATACTAGCTCCTAAGATGTTTGGTTACTTACATCCTGAAACCAAAACAAAATTTGAACCCAAGCTTCCAACAATAGATAAACCTAGTTCCTCTAAACAAGCAAACATCCAACCATTTTATGATAACAAAGTGACCAACACTTCCATTAACCTTGCATAAACATATGACAAAGACTTTAATATTTTGAGCAAACAAGGCTATGACACTACAAGTGAGCACAAAATTCATCAACTTTTAGAGTAACAACCAACTGATGAAAACATAAAAGGATAGGATATCAAGATCCCCTTCACACTGATAAACCTCCGACATAATTCTTAAACCTTCATCATGATGGCATAATGATCTTTGATTCTCCTCCTGATATGCATGTCCTTCTTCCCCAAGAACAACCAATGACTCATAACAATGACAAAAATGATAGGATCACCTTAGGTCCTCCTCAACCTTCAACTAGAGAAATTGGTCAATCTAACAAACCCAAAAGACCTTATAAATTACAAAAGCTACAACTTCCCCGTCCACCACCTAAAATTGAAAGAAAACTATAATTTCTTCTTAACAAAGGATTCATAACATTACCACCTATTAATAGATTAGTTCTTTATCCTAACGATGTAGTAGTTCCACATTGTTCCTATCACCATGTTCTTGGACACAGTATCGATGAATGTTGTGCATTTCACTTAATATTGAAAAAAATTCACTTTGATGGAAATGATTGTCATCATGTGATTGCTTAGTCTCATATAGCATCATGTAATAGAAAAATATTCTCTATTCTCACTATTACATGAGCCTTCTCATCACCTACCTTGGCCCATTCTTTTATTGCACTCAGTGGGGGAAAGAAGTTGTTGTCCTTGTCCTAGTAAGGAATTTGTTGTTGTCCCTTAGGTTTGCTATCTATCTTTTGCTTATATAGACTGAGATTGGGAGGTGGGTGACTTGATTTAGGTTGACTCACCTTTTCCTTACTAGTCTTTTTCATTTTATTTTTCTTTGATTGTATGTGCTTAATGTGATTCCCCGTGATGTTTTGTTTGATGTTCCTCTCTCTATGTGCATTCCTCTATTTGTACCTTCATTCTTCTATATGTCATATAATTTTACCTTTTTATTGACCTTTACCTTTACTTTCACTTGTGTTTCTTGTGTTTTCCTTTTGGGGATGACACAAGGCATCGAGACACTCGTGTCTCCTTCATGTTGACCCAAATCTTTTTCATTATCTTTTCTTGGCCTTTCATTTTCCTTTTCATTGGTCTTATGTTCTCCTTTTGGGGATGATGCAAGGCGTCGAGACACCCTATGTCTCTTCCATGTTGACCCAAAAGGATTTTCTTTGTTTTTGCTCTCTTTGTGTCATTCTTCCATTTTTATGTGTATTTGGGGGATGATGATAGTTCCAAGCTCTATAAAAACATTGTGGCATACAACATACTGACCCCAAATCCATAGATCCCTTATGTGTTTCTAGGGGGAAACCCTTTCTTTTATCTTTTACCTTTTTCATTTGGCTACTTTAAAGTAATTGCTCACAACATGGTGTTAGCAATTTGTTTAAAGTGGGGGCCTACATTACAAATATTTTTGGAATTATTTTGGCATGATAGAATTTTTCCTTTTCATGTTCTTTGATGCGATCTTCTTATTTCACGCGACATGTTTTCCTCTTTGTGGTGACATTTGGAGTAATGTCCTTCAAGAGTGTGATATATCTTAGCATATTATATTCCCCTTAGTGGTGATGCGACACACTACATCCCTTAAGTGATGAATCTTTTATCCTTTGATCTATCCTCTCTTGGACACATTAGTAACAATGTCCCCTAAGAGTAAGACCTCAAGCATGAACTAAGAAAAATCCCTTTGAACATTCCTATTTCTTGTTGCATTTCCTTTTTGTCCTTATTAAAGTCATGGAGGTATGGCTTTGATATTGACCACCTTGGGGCTCACCTAGTGAACACCTAGCTTCCACTAGCCCTCGTGAGCATGTTTTTTTGTACCTTATTAAATTCATGGAGGTATGGCTCTAATATGGTTCCTTGGAGTTCACCTAATGAACAGCTAGCTTCACTAGCCCTTGTGAGCGTGCATTTTCTTTTGTCCTTATCATAGTCATGGGGATATGACATTGATATGGACTTCCTTGGGCTCACCTAGTGGACACCTAGCTTCACTAGCCCTTGTGAGCATGCGTTTTTGTTTGCATAGTGGACAATGCCTTCCATTTGTAAACTTTCTTTTTGGAAAAATATCCTAGACCCAATCCACTGTGTTGGACGACTAGTCAAAGCTTGATCAGTTGCAGTTTTCCTTTCCTTTTTTTCTTTTTTCTTGTCTTTGATGGTGTATGTTTACGATTTGGTTATGGCTTCATATATCATCCGTAAGAGTGTTCTTTTGTGCCTATGTTTGTTTTCCATAGGATCTTGATCCTTGCGGCTTGGCCACACTCTTGATTATTGTCATCCTATCTTACTAGCATGTGTACATTTGAACCCCTCTTAATTGCATGGTTGGCTACTTTAGTGTGAGTTTCAAGCAAGTTCATCCTTTCACTAAAGTGGGGGCTAAATTTAGTGTAGGAAAATGAATACCCTTGCATTTTCACACTTGTTTGGGCTTTCCTTGCTTTATTTATGCTTCTTTTTGGTTTAATTGGTCCTATTTTGTGTCCACAAGCCCTATGAATAATATATTTTTTTGGTTAATCCTAAAATTCTCCAATGCATAAATCATAATTTAATGACTCCATCAATGTGTCCCTGATTTTTGGGTCAAGACTAAAATGCTATCTAGGGCATCTTTGTCCCCCAAGACTCTTGGGACCCTTTTTTTTGGATATTTGGATTGGGCCCCTTGGTGTTTGTGCCCCAAGTTTTTAGGATTTGGGACTAAGATGCCACCTAGGGTGTCTTAGTCCTCCTTAAGTCATTTTCATGATTTAATTTCAAATTCTGGTGAGATTTAGCCTCCTTTATTAAATGCATGCATTCATATGTCAGCTTGGTGTGATATAATTTTAGGATATTAAGCCAAGATAAGTATAAATACAAGTTTCATTCATTCATTTCAACCCAAGTCTTTTCTAAGATCTTTTATCATAGCATAATTGAGTTCACAAGAGCATTCAATAGTAGATTCATCAAGCATTTGGAGCCATTTTTAGATTAAAGCATCATATCAAAAAGTTTTCTTGCATCATGTGTGTTGTTGTTTTAACATTTGTGATACATATGGTTTTGATTCAAGCAAGAAACTCAAGTCCTATCTTTCAAGCATTCAAGGTTCATATCCATTGTAGCCATTGCACACAAGTTTGCATGCTTTACAAGGGTTTGGTGAGTTGTAGCATTGCATGTTGTTCAATCACCATTTCCTTCATCATTTCTATTTCATTTCAAGGTTTAATTACCAAAAAGGGGTTTGACCAAGGAAAACCCTCATTCAATAACAAACAACAAGTTTTTCCCTCCTTGCATATTTGTGATTATAGGTCTAGGTTGAAGGCATGAAGATCACTTGGAGTTTAAAGTTGTCAAAGTTGAAAAGTTTGATTTCAAAGCTTTCATCTCCATGGAAACTCACCTATAGGTCACATTTGAAAGATTCAGAAATTGAGATTTGAAGGGAAACAACTACATACCTTGGAGCTCAAGATTTTGTTCAGGGTTAGTAGAGATTTAGAACAGGACTAATATGCCATCTTGGGTTTCTTAGTCCTCATAGGATTATTTTTTAGTGATTTTTCAAGATCCGGTTCTGAGATCTGAAGAATCCATATTGGCCCTGAAAAATAGTAGTGGGACTAATATGCCATTCTGGGCATCTTAGTCCTCCCTAGCATTTATGGAATCCTCACAACATCTCCAGACTTCCCAGGCACACACCTCTTATCTCCCTATTGCATATTTTCATTATTAACATTTCTCATTTAGCTTAAATTTATATTTTAAGTTCATTTTGCATATCACAATGTGTTTTCAATTATTTATCTTTTCCAAACATTTGCTTGGTGGTGAACCCCTTAGAACTCATAGAAACCCTCCTAGAACCTTCCTAATTATGAATTGAATCACCTTATGCTCGGTTTTTAGTCAATCCAATTGGGACCCCTAGGACAATAGTGAATGATTGGATAGGAAAGTGTGATATCATTGAAGGTATCCATTTCCCCATTCATCAGATCAATGGAGATTTTTGGGAAATTATGGTTTTCCAATGCAAAGTAACATGATAAAATTGAAATGTTTAATATGTTTCATAATGAATTTTAATGTGAGGAAAGAAGTCTCCCTATTTATTTTCAATTTAGAACAAAAGGGTGCTTTCAAAATTTTCAAATTGGAAAAATAAAATTTGAAGAAATTTTAATGGGGTTTTAGGAAAATTTCATAGTTTTTAGTGTATTGGAAATGAGAAAATTTCAAATTGTTATAAATGAAATATGGTGAATTTGAATGTTTTAATGAAAGTGTCTTTCATGAATTATTAAAATAGTTCTTGTAGAAACTTGTTAGAAAATTTTGATGAAGTTGAATTTTGTACATTTTTTTCATGCCACATTCATTGGAGGGTGGAATAACCTTAAGGTTTAGGTATTAGAGAGGGTTATGGGGTGGAACCCAACATGAACCTACTCTAAAGTGGCACATAGGAAATCAAAATGTGGGATTTTTGGTTAACAAGTGAAAACTAATGAAATATTGGTAATTAATTAACCAAGATAATGGAAATCCCTCTCATGCCTTGAGTTCTTGTATAATATAAGGATGATCAAGGAAGAAAATTTTCTCATGGAGTGTAAAAATTGTAATATAAAGCACCCTTGTCTGTATGATAGGATACTTAGTTCCACAATAAGCCCTACATGAGTGTCTATGAGGACATTCCCTCTCTTGGTCTCTAATATCTAATCTTAGTGTAGTTTGAGTAGCACCTAAAATATGATCATTCCTTCCATGTGTATGTTGTTGGTTATGCCATTGGTGAGTTTCCCAATGATAAATTTTTTATTTTACCATTGGTGAGTTTCCTAATGAGGATTTTTTTGTTATGCAATTGACAAGTTTTCCCAACAAGGATTCTTGTGTTGTGGCATTGGTGACTTTTCCTAACGTGGAAATTTGATATACCATTTGATCCATCTTGTGGTTTAGATGAATTTTTAATATGATGTATATATTTTTTATATGGTTTGTGTGTAAACCATCTCCCAATGTGCTTGGTGTGAGTGTTGTGATTGTGGCTAATGTTACTATCTCCTAGCATGGTGTGAGCTGATCTTTTGATTCCATGAGGTTAGGTGATGTGGTAACCATCATTGGGGTTTGAACCTAATAAATAAGGTTGAAAAAAAAATGGTTTACATTAGAAAGGGTTAAAACCATCAGAGAGAGGAATGCTAGAAGAACCAACATTCAAAAAATATATTGCATAGTGATATAATGAATTAAAAGGAATAGGGGAGACCTCCTCCAACATACAATTCCTTTGTAGTCAAATATTTAAATCTCATTTTTTAGACACATATCTACCTATTAATCCAAACCTCACCCTATAATACAAAAGTAATTGATCAAAATAAAAGAAAGGGGTATCATCAATTTAATCAATCACTCATAATGGGTGTGAAATGAAGGTCGTGTTTTGAATTTAGAAACATGAATGCTAAATAGTCTAAATACAACTAACCTCTCCTAAGAATGGATCAATTGTTATAAAAGGTGACTAAATCAAAATTGATGCAAATGATGGATGAGTTCTTTTGGAATAATATTTTTTTGGTCAAGGAGTCCAAATTACACAAGACATCATTTAAAGCTCCTTGAGGCACATATTTCTATGTAACAATACCATTTGGATTCAATTATGTATCTTTGTCCACTTTCTAGTGTGCCATGGATGTTGCATTTGTAGGCCTAAGAGATGAAATAATGGTTCTATTCCAAAATGACTTAACAACATAATCGAAGGATAGAAGAGACAACTACAAATACTTATAAAAATATTTAGAAGATTCTTAGAATATGTATTTCCTTTAATCCTAGAAAGTGTGTATTGGGTATGGAAGAATGAAAATTACTAGGGAACACTATGTGAAATTATTAGATAAGAATAGATCCAAGAATATTTATGATTTAATTTAATTAATTCCCAAGTCTAAAAATTCAAAGGGATTCAATCATTTTTTGGGTAGATACATTTCATCAAAATATTTGTGTAAAATTTTGTTTAGATGAGTAATCCCATTTCCATTATGTTAAAGAAAGGGTGATTAGTTGCTTGGAGCAATGAATTAGCTAAGGTGATTTTTAAAATCAAACAAGACACTAAGGAAACACCTATTATAGTAAGCCTAAACTATTTTAAATATTTGTATTTTTATCCATCACTTTATTTCACATGATTATAATTGTTATTCCATTACAAAATAATGTAGTGTAGAAAATTGTACTCCCTTTTAAGAGAAAGTACAATTTCACACTTAATTTATACCTATTTTAGTGACCTTTCATTTATGCATTTTTAAACCTCATTTTTGGGCCCCTAATACCCTTTATTATGTATTTCAAGGCCTATTTTATTTATTTCTTGACACCATCTCTTGCATTGAATAAATGCTTCTAATTAAATTAATGCCCCAACATTTATGAGGTCGTAATGTTTTAGGTCAGGACCCATTCACCCATGCGTGAATGGGTCCTCCTTAAGTGCCTAAACTCAACTTAAAACATTTTTTTGGCAGCATTTTGTTTCAAATTCAAATTTCAATTGTTGGCTTTCGAGATTTAATAAATGGGAAATTTGAAAGGAAGCCTATAAAGCTAGGCATTTTAATCATTTTTCACTAGATAAGAACATAGATTCACATGAGATCACAAGTGTTCATACTCAATAGCAAGGAGAAGTTAATCAAGCTTTCAGAAGTGAAGCCTTGGAGTAGCATTTTAGATATTTTTGCAAGTATTCAAGGTCATTAATTTTGATATCAAGATCAAGCATTTCCAAAGATTGATGATAGATTCATAGGGAGGATCATGATGGATTACGGGTTTTGGGAGGTGCAATAAGATATTCAACCAAGACTAATGACTTGTTTCCTCAGCAGTTCCATCTTTTATTATCATTGTACTTTATACCTAAAGGAAGGTTATTCAGTTTTGTGACTTATTAGGGTGATTTGAGATCTCCCAAAGTAGGTCTTCATCATTGTTTAAGTTCATTTAGGGATCCTATTCTAACACATTTGGATAGGGTTTCTTTACATTTTATCTCTTAATCTTAAACACAATTAAGGTTAGAGATTGCATACACATTTTATGTTTCAAATCTATATTTTTCATCACTTAGGTTTAATTACAAAACTTGGGGTTTGACCAAAGAAAACACCTATCCACCATCAAACAAAAATCTTGTTTTGCATATTTTTTTACAGACCTAGATCCAAGAGTGAAGGTTCAAAGTTATAGGGAAGAAGTGTAGGTTTTAGACTTAAATATCATATCCAATTTTTTCTATAAAAGGTTACCTGGATCCATTTTCCCTTGGGTGAATGAGTCCCTGTCAGGGTTGTAGAAACAACATTTTGTGATAGGTGCACAATGTTATTCCCTCTTAGATATACTAGAAAATTTGTTGATTCCTTTAGTTTTATGCTTAATCTACTAAATCCAAGTGATAAATTTCATTTTGGAGTTGATTTGTTACTTTTATTTTTTCCAAGTGTTGTTTGGTGTAGACCCTCATCCTTTAGTCATAAGGAAATATAAATATTCTCACCCTAAATTGATTCACCTAAGGGTTGTTGTCAATTTGAGGTGGGGATCTCATTTCCTAATGAATTGAGGAATATAGGGTCTACTTCCTTCTTTTGCACTCACTTTTCCATTTTGGGAAACCCTATTTTTCTTTATTTCATTTTGATGAACAAGTGCATAATGAGTTGAATTCATTGTTTTCATCTTCAATGAACTTAAATGATGATCCTCTGAATAAGAGTGTTGTACTTGGTGCTTGTCCTAGTTTGGCACTTGATATTGTCCCTTTCATTAGTTGTTTCCCTTTTGCATATACTGAACAATATTGGGATGTAGATGACCTACTATAGGCTAGCTTGCATGTGTCTTACTATTCTTGTCTTTGTTTTATTTTTCATGTTCTTTGTGTGATTACATGCGTGTCACGTGATCTCCCTGTATTGTTCTATTTGATGTCTCGTCTTGTGCATTCCTCTATTTGTACCTACATTCTTATAAATGTCTTTTAAACCTTTATCATTTCTTTTATCTTGTGTTTTCCTTTTGGGGATGACATAAGGTGTCAAGACCTCTAGGTCTCTTACATGTTGACCCAAAATATTTTTCTTTTTTTTCCCTCTGTATGTGTCATTCTTCCTATTTTCTGATT
Source organism: Sequoia sempervirens (assembly GCA_007258455.2). Lineage (NCBI taxonomy): Eukaryota > Viridiplantae > Streptophyta > Pinopsida > Cupressales > Cupressaceae > Sequoia > Sequoia sempervirens. Next base: position 645,808,924 of record VDFB02281492.1, read on the forward strand.
ATTTGGGGAATGGTGATGTTTTTGATCTCTATAGCAACATTGTAGCAAAGACACACCAAACCCAAATCTGTAGATCCCTTATGTGTTTGGGATTTCATTTTGGGGTCAACCCCTTCCTCCCTTTTCATGATGTAGCTTCATTTGGAAACACATGACTTGGTATAGTGCTTTCCAAGTAAGCTCTCACATCTTCTTTATTTTAAGCTTGATTATTTTCTACTTTAAAGTAAATTTCTCACAACAATGGTGTTAGAAATTTCTGTAAAGTGGGGGCATACATTGGAATTACATTATTTTTACAATTTTTTGGCATTTCTTAAGTTTCATTGTGTGATTTTCTTTCTTCTTGTGATGTTCCTTTTTCTTGGTGGTGTCATTGGGTTTGATGTCCTCTAGGAGTGCGATATTTCTTGGTATACAACTTTCCTCTTAGTGGTGATGCTATGCATTGCATTCCCTAAGTTGTGAATCTTTTATCATTGACTTGTCCTCTCTTGGAGATATTAGGCACAATGTTCCCTAAGAGATCTTACACGAACTAAGAAAAATCCCTTTGAACAAACTTTATTTTTATTTTTTTCATAACTGCTTAGCATAACACAACTTGTTAACCTTATGAAGCTCAAAGTTCATATTTTTGTGGTGCCTTATCAAAGTTATTAGAGATATAGCTTTGTTATGGTTAGTATGATGAAAGCATATAGACTTGGAATTTCTTTCTCACTTAGCCACTTTTTGGGGGCTCACCTAGTGGACACCTAAGGTTCCATTAGCCTATGTGATTGTGTTTTATTGTTTGTATCACATTCCACTTGTGAACATTTTTGGACAGATAGCTGAGGCTTTATCCACATCGCATTGGAAAAATAGTTGAGGCTTGATCCACATTTTTTTTGTTTTCAAACTTATTTTTAGTCTTTTATGTTGTACTATATAGATATTTTTGACAAATATTTGAGTTCTTTTTAGTCTTTGTTCTTCATTTTTATTACTTTTTTCTATTCTGAGATTTGGTTTTCTAAAACAGTTTGTTTGTGCATTCAAAGTATTGATCATTTAGTTAGACTTTGCAACATTGTGGAAAACATTTATTGCATATTTTAGTTAAATATAGTCTTAGATTTATGTACTTCTCGTTTATTTTCAACATCAATACATCATTAGATAGATTAATTTACATTTTTAAATCATTAGAAAACAAAAACAAAAACAAAAACAACAAAAGAAACAAACAACACTTGATGAAATCCTTAGAGAAAGAATAGTTATTGGATCATGCCAAATATCCTTTTCCAAGTTAACTTATCCTTTAATCCATTTAGTAGTGATGAATTTTATATTTTAGATGAATCCCTTGAAGATTTCATCTCACAAGGTTCATCCACTAAATCTTTTCATCACAAACCAAAAAAAAAAGACATTAATGTAATCACACCTCAACTTATCCTTTACCCACCCTCACACCAACCTCAAGTTAAAAAAAAAACTCATGCTCATGTTAGAACCACCTAAAAAGAAACCATTAAAACTAGGAGATATCTTAAACATTACATTGTAAATTGATAGTAACAATGTTTCACAACAATTTGGTTACAATATTGTTTCTCACACTTATAATGCAAGGAACAATAGGCAATGACAAAATTGGCTCAAAGAAAATGGTATAGGAAGATTTGGTTGGAGGGTGACTCTCTGAACATTATCAATAATTTGAAGAATGTCTCTCCTCCATCTTGGACAATTGAGGCCTTGATTAGGGATTCTATTGAAATTATTAAATCCTTTGATAATGTTTATATCTCCCACATTTTGAGAGAGGGAAATATGTTAGCTGATTTCTTCACTAACTTTAGAGTTAAAGATAGAAAGGTGTGGGATTTAAATGATCCTATCCCATTTGAGGCTACAACTATAATTATCAATGAAGGCTAATCTTATGTTGATCCTTTTTTTCATTAAGGAATGCATGTCCTTACTCACGTGGTTGAATGACATAAGTGAGGATGTTAAAGTTATGATTTTGAGGGAAGGCTATCACAAGGCACAAATTTCAATTTCATTATGGAATTTATGTCCTATGGCTGGCTTCACATGGATTGTGGGTGTTATTTGCCTTAGTTTCCAAAGTATTTTGTTGGATATTTCAGTTGGGTTGTGTTTGTTGTTTTTTCCTGAGTTTCTTGTTGTGTGCTTGGTCTCTATTTTCTAGAGTCATGGGAGGGGACAGAAATCGTGCCAAGCCTAAATCATGTGATACTGATAAGTAGAGAAAGGAGGTGTGGGAGATTTTAGAAAAGGGTGGTTTAACTCCATATATGGAGAAACTGCATGGCAACAACCCCCAGGTCATCGATTTGGTTGCTGAAGGGTGGAAAGAGAGAACCCTAAATTTGGGTGGTAGGGAAATTGTGGTGGATGAATAATTCCTAGCCCAAATTACAAGCTTGTCTCATGGTATGAAGGTGTTCAGAGATAAGAAAGATTCATAGGTTGTGTTGCCTCTTTTCTTCAAAAGGAATGAGGCTGATGACTTGAAGCCCACAAAGAGTGGTGGGTATCTGAGGAGTTCCTTGAAAGCACTATGGAGGGATGTTGTCAAAGAAATTATGAGGTATGTTACCTTGGAAGGAAGGTACATGGCTATTAACAATTACCATTTTCTTTTGCTTAACCATTTTCGACACAAGAAATGGGTGTCCCTTCCCCACTATTTGTTAATGTCGATGGAATCAGGCATTAAAGATCATAGGAAAAACCCAAAAAATCATGTCTTGAATTTGGGGTTGATTCTCCTAATTTATGAACATGTTAAATTTCATGATGTGCATAAAACTCTTGTGTCTCCAAAGGATAATCCTGCTAAAATGAGGGAGGGCTATGAGATGGAGTTGGGAGAGGAAAGGACTTCTAAGAAACCGAAGAAGAGTAGGCTTATTTTAAACAAAGAATCTGAGATTGATGGGGATGATGATGTTGATTATGTCCCATATTTGTACCCCTCTTTGGACGAGGGCCCCATTTCCCCTGTTTAGGGTAAATCTAGGAAAAGGAAGATGGATGAGAAGGAAGGATATACGACATGCAGTGATGAAATGGTGGAGATTGTTCCTTCTCAAGGGGGTAAGGATAAAAATTAACTTTATGGGGAAGCTTCTTCTCCTCCCCCAATGACTAGATTTTTGTAGGAGCCTGAGGAGGGGAGCCAAAAGAGAAGGGTGATGAATGTCGGTCAACTCCTGGAGAAGGGTTTCCCTATTTCCCTAACTGGTGGTATCTATTGTGAGGATGTTTCAAGCACTGACATTGGGTTGTAGAAGTAGGATAAGGAAAGAGTTGTGGGTGGTTGACATGTTGTGGGAACTAGTTAAGTAGACGTGGATATGATTTTAAAAAGGAAGGCTATTACAGAGGAAATCACTAGCTCCATTTGTAGGATGAAGTATCCTATCCCTGCTGGTAAAGGTAAGGAAGTTTCTATTGAAAAGGTTCACGTGAGTTCTTCTAATGAGGACATTACTATGGGAAAACATATTGAAAAATTTGATAGGGAGGATCTTTCTGATGTGCTGAGTTGGGCTCGTGATAGTGTTAATGTGATTTTTAAAAAATTTAAATGGTTTTTTCATGAGATCAATAGGACCAATATTCATATTAGAGGTGTTGCTAGCAAGGCTAAGGTCCCTTATGTCCAAATCCAAATTGATAATTTAATGGATGGTCTCAATACTATAGATAATATTGTGGCGGAGGAGACTGTCAATTTGAAACAGAATATGGAGGGAAGAATGCTATCTCTTGAGGATAGAATTGATAAGATATGGAATGTTGTGATGAAGGGTGGAGATGCCCCTAGGTCCTAGCTATGTCAGACTCTGTGAAGGCTATTTTCCCTTTGACTACTATTAAAAAGAGAAATGAGAATGTGTCTACTGATATTATTGTTGTTGGGGGTAAGATGATGGATGTGGATTATGCTGCTGACAAGGGTGTTGTTAAAGGTTTTGTTTTGTGTAGTGAGCTTAAAACTGGTGGGCTGAGAGTCGGGACAAGAAACAAAATGAAAAATCAGGTCGAGGCCTTGAGTATTGAGGTTTTTGATATTGTGGTTAAGGGGAAAAAGCTAACTGCTAGTGAAATGGAAGTTGTTGAAACTCTGAACAATATGTAGTGTTGCTAGTTGGTTTCCTTCTTTTTGGCTATTTTTTGGTTGGTGGTTTGCTAACATTGGGCTAATTTTTGTTTAAAGTTGTTATCTTTTTATATCAACCACTTTATTTTGTAAAGATTTTTGGGCCCCTTCAAAACCCATTTTTTACCTCTAATCAAAACAAACCACTCTTGTTTCATTACCATTACCTAAACCTATCTTGCCTAGTGCTCCTCAATTTCCTTTACATAGTTGAAAGGAGTATGATCTTTTTGAACAACTTAAGAATATTCCTGCTAAGATATCCTTATGAGATCTTATTTAAGCCTCACCTAATTACCATAGTATGCTTCAAACAATCGTGCATCAAGTTGGGGTTCCTCCTAGTGAAAATTTAAATGATGTGGTGGCTCTAATTCAGGGATTGAATGTGGTTAATTTATAGACATGATTTTTGACCAAAGAGTGTTACCCTCTTTGCAAGTTCAAAAACAACATGAAGCTTTCATGATCATAGCCACTATTAATAGGAAAGGAATAAAGAGAAACCTTATTGACAATGTCTTAACCCTTGATGTTTCTAGTGTGAACGTTTTGAATAATATTGGAATCGATAAGAGCAATATTGAACTTGATTCTTTGTCCATTTGTGGATTTGATAACATAGGAAAATAATCATTTGGTGTGATCACATTACCTATTAATGTTAGAAAGGACACATTGAAAACTACTATCCATAGTATGCCTAACAATATTTCATATAATATTCTTTTAGGTAGTCTATGGATTAATGAAATGCAAGTGGTGCCTTCAACTCTTCACCGTTTATTGAAGTATGTTTACAACAATAAACTATACACAATAAAGGAAAACCATAAACTAGAAAGTTATTTTCACAATGAGAAATATAAGTAAAGTCCTTTGAAAGCACTGATACCAACTTCAAAAGTCAAAATCATGCAAGAACAAGGAAAAGAAAAGAATATTTAAGAAGTCATGAAGTTATTAGAAGATGATTGGGGTCCTTAGATTTCACACCAACATTTATGAGAGAATATAAGATCATAACAAAAGAACCTAAAAATGGAAAAGAACTAATGGTAATTTCAACATAAAAGTCGAAAGAACCCTCACAAGAATCTACTTCATTCACTAGAGAAGAAGACACAAGTTATACATCAAATTTTGATGAAGTGAACTATGAGCAACCACCGAATCTGAAAGAAATGGAAAATATTTATGGAAGAGGTTATGAGATCTTGAAATAACTTGGTTATAGTGGAAAAGGATGTGGTAGAAAAGAACAAGAAATTCATGTTCCTATAGCACCTAACACACAAGAAAAAAAAGTGGTCTTGGATATTGTCCCTCTAAGATAATGAAAGCAACAAAAATACCTTCACTCAACATCAACACCATCATGTGTAGTTCCTCTAGTATAACTCTCACCTTGAAGCATCCTAAATTGATTTATAAAACATGCGATGTATCATTGGAATAATTTCAAGATTATGAAGCTTTGAAAGAAATGTTAGGAGTTTATGATAAGTCATTTACTCCCCCTAAGAAACAAGGAGTCACTTGTGTTATGGTTAGTGCTAAAAAAGTGGATGAAGAAAAGGAAATCAATGATGTTGACAATGATAAAGAAGAGGACAATTCTAAAATTTAGAGACAAAATGCACTTCCTATGCGAGATACAATCAACATATCAATGTATAATCTAATGAAGAAAGAGTGATTCAAATAGGAAAGTGTCTTGATGAGGATGAACAAGAAGATCATGCAAAATTATTACATTAATTTCATGAACTCTTGGATTGGAATTATTTGGATATGTTAAGGATTGATGCTAAGATAACTGACACATAATCCTTGAACAAGATGCCAAACCGATAAGACAAAAGATATGCAAGATGAATCCTAAGATGAATTTATTGGTTAAAGCTAAGATTGAAAAAATCCTTGATGCTAGCTTTATTCTATCTATTGACTATTCTCCATGGATCTCAAACATTATCGCAATTGCAAAACCTGATAATTGTATTGGGATGTGTATGGATTTTTGAGACCTAAATAAAGCATATTTAAAAGATGACTTTCCTCTTCCTAATATTGACATGATAGTAGATTCAATTGCAAGCCATGCTTTGTTGTCATTCATGGGTCACATATTGTTGAGATATATAATCAAATCTTTATCAACCCTCAAGATTAGTACAAGACAACATTTACTATGGCTTGGGGAAAATTTTGTTGGGTGGTTATGCCTTTTGGATCAAAAAATATAGGCACAACGTATCAAAGAGCTATGACATTGATATTTCATGATTACATACACAAGATTTTGGAAGATTATGTTGATGATATTCTAGCCAAATATTTAACTCAATAAGATAATGTGAATATCCTTCAAAAAATATTTGAAAGAATGCACAAGTATAACATGAGATTGAATCCAAAAAAGTGTGTCTTTGGTGTGGATAGTGGAAATCTTTTAGGTTTAATAGTATCTCATAGAAACATTGAGATGGACACAAAGAAAATTGATGCTATCATAAATATGCGACCCCCGAAAAACATCTCTCAATTATGTACATTACAAGGAAAGATATAGGCTATCCATAATTTTGTAGCATCCTTGGCAAATATGACCCTCCCCTTTATGCAACTCCTTAAGAAAGACTCACAATTTAATTGGAATGAGGATTGTAAGAAAGCATTTGAAAATTTAAAGGAGTACTTCGCTTCTCCTCCTATTTTACATCCTACAATGTAAGAAACACCATTGATCCTTTACACAATAGCCTCAACCCATGCTCTACTAGCATTCTTGGCTTAATAAGATGATAATGGTAAAGAACATCCTATTTATTACATTAGTCGAACTCTAATTGACTATGAGACATGATATACAATGATAGAAAAACAATTTTTGGCTATTGTATTTGCTACTAGTAAATTGTGACAATACTTATTAAATGTGAAAATTCATGTAGTGGAAAATTTTGATCCTTTAAAACACTTTTTTGTTAAAACTGATTTATTGGGATGTTTAGCTAAATGGATTATGTTGTTAATTGAGTTTGATCTTAAATTTATCTCTCAAAAAGAAATTAAAGGATACGAATTAACCGAACATTTAGCTAATGCTCCTTCTCCCTTAGTGTTACCTAATATAGACTCATTTCTTGATGAAAGAGTGTTGACTATACAATATGAAGCATGAGAATTTTACTTTGATGGATCTAAGTGTAGAACTGGCTTTGGAGTAGGGATTATAATATATCTCCCTTCTAGAAAGCCTATTTCATCATCCTATTGATTAAAATTCCTATGTATAAATAAAACCATAGAGTATGAAGCTTTAATTGTTGGATTATGTGTAGCTTTAACCCTTGGTGTTCAAGACATTAAGATATTTGGTGATTCTCTATTAATCATTAAACAAATAATTGGTTCATATCAAGTGAAACATGAAAAATTATCTAAGTATAACAACCTTACAATGATTTTATTAGAATGATTTGAATAATATACCATTGATAACTATAGACATCCAAATTCGACCACTTCCATATGGTCAAACTTGTCTCCTTATTCATCCCTTTACTCGTCTATCTCATCCTCTTCACCGATATTATTTAAATCAATCATTTAATTAATATTTCATTCTTTGCCTAATGTTCCTAAAGTTTTTAATTCAATAATTAAATACTTTTACCTTTTACTTCTTTCCTCTCTAAATTAAATAAATGCATCACTTTATTTAATTTAGTCATATGACTTCTTTGAACTTAAGTCAATTTTTAATTCCTCTTTTTCTCTCTCATTGTCGCATCCTCCATAACCCTCTTCTAATCTAGATTAATTTAATTAATTCTAGATTAGGATGTGTACACCCTTAATCTGAGATTAATGTCACATCCTCCACATTTTTCAACTTGCCTCTAATCTCTCATTAATCCTCCTAATCATGTGTTTGTACAACCTTAATCAAAGTCATTAGCCACATTTAGCATGCTTTTTTAGTCAACATTTTCATTTTCCTTTCCTAGCATTGACCCTCTTTCCCATGTGAATTTAAAATTCACATTTATTCCTCCTAGAATCCTCTTTTCCCATGCATCTTCTAGAATTTTTGACTTGTCACATCAAATCACATGTGGAAAAGTGCTTCCCTTTTGGACCTTGTCTTGTCCATAAAATTCTTGCAAGTATGTGAATTTTTAATTCACATTTATTTCTCCAACTACTTTCTCAATCCCCATGGAGATTTTTGAGGAATTCTAAAAATTTTCAAAAGTCACTTTCATTCCCACTTGGGGACAAAAAGTTCTTTTTTGAGGAAATCTTTTCATCCCCCAAGTTACTTACAAAGTACTTTTCCTTCTTCTACATCATGTACCTTCCTTCCACCTCACTTACACATCATCTCTCCCTAAGCCACTTCACATTCCACATGTCAAGATGTGAGGACTTGTGAATCCTCAACTCATCATAGCCTTTCATCTTGGCCTTTTTGGTTTAATCTCAACCATTGAATTCTTTAGAGAATTTAAATTTCTCTATAAATACCCGCTCTTTTCTCTCATTTAGGGAGATTATCCATTTGATGCCAAAATCTTTCCAATTTTCCATTTGACACTACACTTAGCCAATTTCCATACTTTGCCTTCACCATAGCACTTGCATCCATTAATCTTCCATCTCATCTTGCATCTTTTCCATCAAGAGGAGCATATACAACATCAAATATCAAAGGTCCAACCAAATGACATCTTAACAAGGTATAACCATTTCATCTACATTTGTTGAGTTTAACATTTTACCCAATCTTGAGGTGTTAGGTGTTTATTTTTGTTTCTTGCATTCCTTTTTTTGTTGCATGTTTAGGAACCAATATATTCACCTCATCACAAAAAAATACCATGAAAGGATAATCAACATGTAGATGCAATGGAAAGTGTTGCTTCACTTGCAGGTATGTGCAGGATCATCATGGAAAAAAATAGGCCCTTAAGTGGCAAAAAATTGAGAAAAATCAGAGTTAGACAACTTGACGTAAAAAATTGAATAAATTATCTATATTATTTCAAAAATATGTAAGAATAGAATTTTTAGAAAATTGAATGTAGTTTCTAAACTACTATGTTTGTTTAAAAAATATAAAAAATCTATTTGGTGAAAATTTGAAATTTCAATGCAGCGATACTTAAATTTTAGGGGAAAAAAGTAGGTTTCTGTCTAACCACCCTAACAACAACAAAATGCTAATTTTTTTATTATAATATTTTAGATATAAGTAGAGGACTCATGCCCCAATCTGATGCATATTTTTTTGTAATATTTTCCAAGTAAATAATTAATTATGAATTTTTTATTATGACTTCTTAAAAAATATAAAAACTTGTATGTCTGACCACCTTAAAACTTGGTCAAAACTTCATGAAATTCAATTTTTATTTTTTTAATCCTATAGTATGTGAAGCATAGAATGTGATGCATGTTTTGGATTAAAAAATGTGATATTGTTTCAAAGCTATAAATGTTTTTCAATCAACCTATCAATCTATCAATCAAGACTTTAGTCATAATTTGAATAGAAAATGAATAATAATTACTTATTAAATTCAAAGTAAAGAATAATTTATATTGATGGAAAGTTGAGAATATCCTTTAAAAACCTTTTTTGTTTCATCAACTTTGGGTAAAAGAATAGTCATCAGCCACATACCCATCATATTGCCACTTTTTGGCCCATCATGATCTTGCACATACCCCTGCATCTCCTAAAAATCCTTTTTTCAATTTCACATTTATAATTCAAACGATCCTAAAACCATAGATAGATGATAAAGTTAAAGAAGTGTTAGTAACTATGTCAAAAATTCTTGTGAATGGTACACAACGATATTTAGCTACTTAAACAAAGATACCTTTCTTGAGTCTACAACTAAAAACACTAAAGTTCATCTTCAAAAACTCACATGTAAATACATAATCCTTGTGGATGTGTTATATATATGATCATTTGATGATTTATTCTTTAGATGTCTTAAACAATCAGAAATCCCCATTGCACTTGAACAAGCTCATGAAAGTGCTTGTGGAGGATATTTTGGAGGAATATCATTGGTGCAAAAGTTAATTCGTATAGGATATTATTGGAGACATATGGGACAAGATTGTTTTTCTCACATTAAGAAATGTCATAAATTTCAAGAACACAAAAATCTGATTCATGCTCCTACTTTCAAGCCTCGTGCCCAAGTTCCTATCTAGCCATTCTCGGTGTGGGGTCTAGATCTTATTAGAAAAGTTTTACCACCCTCTTCCATTAGAAATAAATTTATAATTAATGCAATGGATTATTTCAAAAAGTGGGTAGAGGCTACCCCACTTCATTCCATGATAGTTGATGCAATGTGTCATCTCATATTAGAATGCAGTATTGCTCACTTTCGTCTTCCTGCCACATTAGTTTTAGAAAATGGAACTCCATTTAAGAACAATGATGTTAAAAAAATATTGTAAACATTTCATATTCAACATCATTTTTCGACACCATATTACCCACAATAAAATGGTCAAGCAGAATCAACTAACAAAACTCTTGAACAAATCTTAAAGAAAATAATAAGCATAATAAATATTAGCACACTTAGTTAACTTATGTGTTGTGGGCTTATTGTATAGGTGTTAGGACACCTTTAAGAAATGCTCCATACAACCTTATTTATGGTTATGAGGAAATAATTCCCTTAGAAATTTAGAAATTCCTTCATTGATAATTGATCTCAAGGGTCTTATTTATGATAATACCTATAAAGCACAACTATTGCATTAAATTGAAATGCTTGATGAATGACGCATTAATGCTATCAAGAATCTTCAAGCTTATTCTAAATGGATTTATTGTAGTTATAATGACCATGAAATCCCTTGTACATTTAATAAAGGTGATTTAGTGTTATATGAGAATCAACATAATGTAAATGCTCCTCCGAATGAAAAAGGAAAATACAGTCCTAATTGGCTAGGACCTTATGTAATTGAAGAAAATTATGGGTTTGGTGCCTATACATTAACAAAAATGGATGGTACACCTCTAAAAATACCTATAAATGTTGTGAATTTGTGTCAGTATTACACATAACAACCCTTTTTGAGTAGTATGTATGTTAAAGTATTGTTGATTAGATTTAAGTAGGTAGTATTGTATTTTTATCTCACATTGCTTCATTCTTTGACAAATGATCTTGGTGTGTCTTAGAGTCTAAAGCTATTATTCAAGTTAGTTTGAATTATTACTTTAGTTTGCATACTATTCAAAATACATTTTGTGTTGTGTTAGATTAGATCCTTATATGCATTTAGTGTTCTAGAAGTTAGATCATAAGTGCATTCAATTTAACATAACATACTCAATCAAAATGTAGTATCTAATGTAAACTCAAGTATTTTAATTAAGATCACATAAACATTAGAGCATGGATACATTTATTAAATACTATTCCTCAAATTATTTAATAAATCATATCAACATCTAATCCAACATAAGCTCATAAAAATAAAATATAAATTCTCATATATAAATCATAAAGAGTTTAAGTACATATAATCGGAAGTACAATGCTAGTAGGGCCTATGACTGCTATAACCTTTAGGGCCTAATGGTGGAACCTATTGAGATATAGTAGAATGATATCATGATCTGCTCATGGATGCCCATAGGCCCCACACCTCTCCAACCACCACAACCTCCCGTATAATTTTTCTTGATGCGCTCTCGCTCTATGTGGTCTCTATCCACCTACACCCTAGTAAGCTCCTATTGTATTCTCTAGATGTCTACTCATAGGACGATCTCCATCCCACTATCATTCAAAGTTCAAGATGCTTGAATATCATTGTATGCTACATGTAGTGCTGAAATTTCTGCTAGAGCTCGGTTAGCACATTTGGTGGCACTCTCATATGCAGCCCTCAATCTTGTAACTAGCTCGAAAAGATCTACATGTTTCCCCACAAAAGGTGGGGTCATGAAATCTAAAGGTATATCACTGTCCATGGCCAGTGGAGGCAACATCTCCATGGTCACTTACTAGTAGAGCTCATGTTACTCTCGCATGGACCCTGTAAGATGGAAATTATTTGTACAGATCATGTTATATATAGAGAGCATATGTACATAAGTATGAAAACAGAATGACAGTACAAAGAAGCACATCATCACATGGATCTCCAACATGGTAGTCAGGATATAGTCATTTAACAATAGATCCCTATTGTGTAGGAGGCATGGATAGCCCACTACTACTAGCCTCCCCATGCTTGCGACTTATGATGCCAGTTGCAGCAGCTGCATGTGGTCTAGTGACTCAAGCAAGAGGTGAATATCTCCTCTCGAGGGCAACTGGGGCCTCACCTACCTCATTTGGCTCATCACTCTCTGACTAGGTATCCTCCTCCTCATTTGGAAATATATCTAATACCTCCTCATCATCTACATTTTTTCAATCTACTCCTCCTCCTTGTCATCTCGGTGACTTGGAAGAAATTCAACATGGTCTGTTGGATGATGTATAGAAAAGACATGTGTTGGTCACGATCTATCGCACCACTGCTCATAGGCTATTGTGGTGACTAGCTACATCATCATCATAGAGACTAGGGGCATGTCATGGTCCTCATTATTTGAGTCACTAATATAGAAATCATCAATAATAAAGCATTTAGTATCTTTAGACCTAGGGGCACTCCATGTTGATCATTGATACATAGGTCATAGCTATAGCAGAACCTAAATTTATCCAAACTAGCACATGACACAATCATAGTAGAAGGGTCTCACTCTGTAATCATGCCATTCCAATAAAAAATTATCTTGATATAGTCTAACTAGCTCATGTTTCTCATCTACCCACCAAGGTATTGTAAGATATGGTCTCCATTCTATGTCATCCTCATCCAAGTGGTTCAATCTGAATGCTAGTGTAACTATTATCACTCAATATTGTGCCCTTGCTAAGTTGTAGAACTTAGCTTACTGGTGAAACATGAGATCCTTTCCAAGTTTTTGGGTTACCTATGACAAAAAGGAACCTCTAGAGAGGGTTGGTTCCCTTGATACATCAACTAAAATGAAAATAACTATTGCTTATTGAGAAAAAGGATAGAAGGAAAGAGTTTGAAAATGAAACTTAAGCTCCTACTAAGGTGAGGCACCAAAAATCATTTTTCTCAGACTTTGGACTGATGCTTTGACATGCAACTGAGAATATTGAAAATTTGGTTGCTTTATAGTTTAGGACATAGAACACCACTCTTCCCACTTTCATTCAAGGAAAATCCTAGAGATCTCAATCTATGGTATGCAATGGAGAAAGAGATCTTGCGATAGGGATGTCCTAGGGTCTAATTAGAAACTAAATATGGGTTCACCACAAAGCTAGGGCTTGGAAAGACTAATGAAATGTAAGATCTAATCCTAAAATCTAATGCATTACAAGACTTCACTAAATGACCTAAAAATGGATGTAAAATATAATAGAAAGCGAAGAAATCCAAAATGTGCATCTAGAAACCTAAAGAGGCCTGGATGAAGACTTGAAATGTTGAAAACACTAAAATTAATGTATGATGGGACTCATATGCTAGTTTGGGTGATTTAGTCCCAGATTAGGGTTTCTGGGCAGGAACTAAAATCTTGTAGAGATATGTCTGAAACTCTAGAAATCTACAATTTTGGCTATATTGGGACCCATATGCCAGAAGTGGTGTATCAATCCAGTTAGGCTTTTCTAGAAATTCAAAGTCTTATTTTTCTCTCTAATATTTTATTTGTCCTTTCCACTTTAGGATTTCCAAATCTAAAACTTTGATTTGTAACTTGTAGGTGTCTTCCAATGATCTCTAATGCAAGGTGACAACTTTGATAACTTTGAACACTTGAAAAAATTATCCAAACCTGATCTTTAGTGTGTCTTCAATATAGATCTTCAAATCACACACTAACGAGAGGGAAAATGTTTTTTTGTTATTAGAAAGGGATTTTACTTGGTCAAACCCCATTTTTGTAATCAAAACTTGAAATGAAATGAAGTAGGAAAGGAGAATGATAAATGAACAAAATGTAATGTTGCAACTCACCAAAACCTAGCAATAAAGTGTTGCAAACATGTATGAAATGGCTCCAATGTATGTAGATATTGACTCTTGCTTGAATGATATGGATCTTGAATTGAATGCTAGCTTGAATTATAAAACTGTGCATCATAATTATTAGCTCAAAAATAAACACGATGCATGGTGAATTTGACATGATTCTTGATGCTTGAATTATGCTCCAAAATGCTTGATGAACAACTCTTGAATGCTCTCTTGATCACAATTTTTATATAATGCATGAGCACTTGAAAGCTTAAGTTGTTAGATCACTTGATTGCTTGTTAGGTGAAAACGAGTGAAATAACCTTGTATTTATACTTTATGCCAAATTTTTTGAAATTACAACACTACAAGCCAACATCAGATATAGGAGAATAAAATCCCTCCAAGAATTTGAATTATATTTATTTTGGGGCCACATGGGACTCATACGCCAAAAGTGGTGTATGAGTACCATTAGGCAAGTAACTATGGAACACATTTTCAAAAATGCTTAGAATGATGCAAAATTAGGATTGGGGCCCTAAAACCTAGGTGGGACTCATACGCTCAAGTTGGCATATGAGTCCTAGATAACTAAATCTAGGCCACACAATCCAAAATCACTTGAATTATGATTGGATATTGGTAAATGTCAGGATTATCCTCAAAAGATGCATTCAACAAGGCTTGTGGATGTAAAATAATTCCAATTAAAGCATAAAGAAGCCCAATTATTTAATAAAACCCTATAAAAGTGTGAAAGTGTGTTACAACACTTTACAACACTCTAAATAAGGCACCAATAATCTCATTTAGTTCACAAGGTCCCAAGACCTAATGTGAATGTGTTAGACACACTACAACAGTAAATCAAGGCCATGCTAGGGATTATATTTTCCTTCATTACATGTAGCGCCCACATTAGTGAGAGGGGGAACTTGCTTACAACTCACACTAAAGTAGACCAACACACATCAAGAGGGGTTCAAATGTACCAATTATAGTAAGAGAGGACAACAACAATCAAGAGGCTTGCACAAGCCACTAGGACCAAGGTCTTATGGCAAACCAACTTAGGCACAAAAGAACACACATGAAAATGATATAAAGAGCAATAAAAAGATATAATCATACACTTCAAAAGACAAAGAGAAAAGAAAAACAAAAAAATATGGGTGGATCAAGCTTTGACCATTTATCCAGGATGATGTGGATTAGATCTAGGTTGTTCATTCAAAAAATGCATGCTCACTTTGAGGCAACAAAACTTTAGGTTGTCTACTAGGTGAGTAATCCAAAATGGTTAGACACATACACATGCGGTCGATATTTGTTCACAACACACATGAGTGGCTATGGGAAATTCATGCCTTACTTTAGCTTCCCATCCAAACATACCAAAGTTATGCCTCCTAATAACTTTGATAAGGCACCATGCAACAATGAAAATTGAGCTTTGTGAGGCAAGAAAAGCTTCCTATGTTTGGGAATCATGAACAGACAAGATGGCTCCATAGGCATGCAAGGTGTATTATGCAAGGTGGCCATATAACAAAAAATACAAATGAAACAATAGTGTAAGGAATGTTTGAAGGAGTCTTGTTTAGTTCATGTAAGGTCTTAACTTAGGGAACATTGTGCCTAATGTCTTCAAGAGAGGACCAATCCAATAATAGTAGATTCGCAACTTAGGGGATGCAATGTGTCACATCAAGCCACTAAAAGGAATATAATATCCTAAGAGAGATCACACTCTAGAAGGACATCACACCCAATGTCACCACAAAGTGGAAGACACATTGCTTGAAGAATACTACACAATGAAACATAAAAATTATGAAAGAATAATGCCAATGTATTCCCCCACTTAACAGAATTGCTAGACACCATGCTATGAGAAATTACTTTAAAGTACCAAATGATAAATGCTAACAATAGAAAGGAAATCAGAGCTTACTTTGAAAACCTTATGCCAAGTCATATGTTTCCAAATGAAGCTATTCCATGCAAAAGGAAAGAGAGGGGTTGCCCCCAAAATGAAACTCTAAAAAAATGAGGGATCCATAGATTGGGGATCAATATGTTCTTGCTACAATGTTTTTAGAGAGCTTGGAAGTATCATCTTTCCAAAAATAATCCTAGAACTAAAAGAACATGACACAAAGAGAGTGAAAACAAAGAAAAACCTTTCGGGTCAACATGGAAGAAACATGAATGTCTCAATGCCTTGCGTCATCCCCAAACAAAATAGTATGGGTGATCACATTATGCACATGCAATCACACAAAAATCGGGAAAAAAAAAACAATGCAAAAGATTTGTAAGGAACATATGATTCAACCTAAAGCATATCATCTACATCCCAATTATGTTCATTATATAGAGAAGGAAAAAAAATAGACAAAGGGACAATCAAATGTACCAAACTATGAGAAGGTTAACCAATTCTTGTCCCCACTGAGTGTGAGACAAGAGTGAGCTGAGGTAGGTGATGAGAAGGATGATGTAATAGTGAGCATACAAATATTGTACAAATCTTTACATGATAGGAAGCAAAAATACACATAGACCTTAAGGGATGATTTCTATGAGGTCAAATTGTTAATGGATCCTAATTAAATTACAACACTTATTAGTAAGATGCCCAAGAGTTTGATGGTATGCACAATAATTCATGTTATCTTTAAGAATTTTTCTTCTAGTAGGGTAATAGTTTAAGCTAAGTTATGTCTAGAAGGTGTTCCATATTTCATTCAATTTATGTTTGAGTATGTAAAAATGGTAATGGTTTGAGCTTGTAAGGTCTTTTATTTTTAGTAGATTCAAAAACTTCTTGAGTATAATGTTGAGGAGGAGGACCTAAGATGATCCTATAATCCTTATCATCATTACGAATAATTGGTTGTTAATTAGGAAGGAGGACAATCATATCCGGAGGAGGATATTGATATCCTAATCCTTTAGTATCTTTAGTCAATATTTGCTCTAAGAGTTGATGAATTTCATGTTCACTTGTTGTATCACATCCTTATATACTAAAGATCATGAATCCTTTTCCATATGTATTTTCTAAGTTTATTGGAGTGTTTGTCACTTTGTTAACATAGAATGGTTGAATGTTTTCTTGCTTAGAAGAACTAGGTTCACCTATTATAGGGAACTTAGATTTGGTTTTCATTTCAGTTTCAAGATGTAAGTAACCAAACATCTAAAGTGGTGGTATTATAGAGGGTTTTGGTTGTTTCATTGATGTTTTAAAGGATGCATTGTTTTCAAGTTTTCTAAGGAAATCATTTAGGAATTTATTCATGTTTTCATCATCTTCTCCAATGATTTCAATATCATGAGGACATGTATTAGGAGTTGAGTGAGCATGAGTAAGTTTAATTTTGTTAGGGTCATTTCCAAAAGCACAATTTTACACATCCACTAATGATTTCAAAGACATCCAAAGCTTACTGAAGCACATATCCATGATGAAATGTAATGCAAATTTTGGATTCTACGCTATGCAACAATCTGAAATGAAATGTTCTAGATGCAATTAAGAATTGCACAAGATGGAACAATTTAAACTAGATGTAATGAAGTGAATGAAACAAAAAATCTATAAACTAAAGTAGAGAGTTATTAGCAACAAAAAAAGATTAGAAATAGGGTTTTGAATTCTAGAAAATGTAGTTTAAAATCTGCACTGGGACTAAATCTCCCAGAGGGGCATATGAGTCCCAATGAGGGTTTTTTTCACAATTTTTTTAAAAAATTAAGTGATTTTTATGCTTTCTAGTTTGTATGATCTATAGAGTAAATGAAAATGCATATATTAGATGATAATCAATGATGCAAAAATGCAACCTATATGCACCTTCACTATTGCAAAATTTAGAAACCCTAGATGCCAATTAACTAGTGCAAACCCTAACACAAATTTAATGCAAGAAAGATCTAGGACTATGATGCACTCCAAATTAGAAATGATGTGTTCTAAATGTAGGTTCACAAAAATGAAAAGATTGAAAATGGTGGCTTTATGGTTTAGGACATAGAACAAGACTCTTTTCCCACTTTCATTCAAGGAAAACCCTAGAGATCTCAATCTAAGGTATGAAAAGGAAAAAGAGATCTTGCAATAGGTCTATCCTAGGGTCTAATTAAAAACTAAAGAGGGGTTCACCACCAAACTAGGGCTTGGAAAGACTAATGAAATGAAAGATCTAATGCTAAAATATAATGTGATGCAAGACTTCACTAAATGACCTAAAAATGCATGTAAAACATAATAGAAAGATGAGGGTATGTGCAGGATCAAAAAAATAGGCCCTTCAGTGGCGAAAAATTCAGAAAAATCAGAGTTAGGCAACTTGATCTAAAAATTTGAATAAGTCATCTATATTATTTAAAAAATATGTAAGAATAGAATCTGTAGCAAATTGAATGTAGTTTCTAAAATATTAGGTTTATTTAAAAAATAAATCTATTTGGTGAAAATTTGAAATTTCAATGCAGTAGTACTTAAATTTTAGGGAAAAAATAAGTATCTATCTGACCACCCTAACCACAAGAAAATGATAATATTTTTTTATAAGATTTTAGATATAAGTAGAGGACTCATGTCCCAATGTGATGCATATTTTTTTGTAATTCTTTTATAGGTGAATAATTAAATATGAATTTTTTATTACAACTTTTAAAAAATATAAAAAACTCATATGTCTAACCACCTTAACTTGGTCAAAAATTCATGAAATTCAATTTTTTTTTTTTAATATTATAGTATGTGGAACATAGAATGTGATGCATTTTTTCAATTTGAAAAATGTGATACTGTTTGAAAGCTATAGATTTTTTTCAATCAGCCTATCAATCAGGACTTTAGTCATAATTCAAATAGAAAATAAATAATAATTATTTATTAAATTCAAAGTAGGGCATAATTTATATTGGTGGAAAGCTGAGAATCTCCTTTAAAAAACCTTTTCATTTCATCAATTTTGGGTAAAAAAATATCATCAGCCACATACCCTAACATACCCATCATATCGCCACTTTTTGGCCCATCATGATCCTAAACATACCCATGAGAAATCAAAAGTGTGCATTTGGAAATCTGAAGAGGCTTGGATGAAGACTTGAAATGTTGAAAACACTAAAATTAATATTTGTTGGGACTCATACACTAGTCTGGGTGATTTAGTCTTAGATTAGGTTTTTTGGGAAGGAACTAAAATCTAGCAAAGATATGTTTGAAACTCTTGAAATCTAAAATTTTGGTTATACTAGGACTCATATGGCAGAAGTGGTGTGTTATTCCAATTAGGATTTTCTCAAAATTAAAAGTTTGATTCTTCTCTCTAATGTCTGCTCTATCCTTTCCACTTGATTCTTAGGTTTGAAACTCTGATTTGCAACCTGCAAATTTCCTCTAATGATCTCTAATGCAAGGTGAGAACTTTGACAACTTTGGACATTTGACAACTTTCCCAAAACTTCCTCTTCAATGTGTCTTGAATATAGATCTACAATTCACACACTAAAGAGAGGGAAAAATGTTGTTTTGTTAGTACAAAGGTGTTTTCCTTGGTCAAACCTTATTTTGGTAATCAAACCTTGAAATAAAATGAAATAGGAAAGGAGAATGATGAATGAACAAAATGTAATGTTGCAAACATGTATGAAATGACCCTAGTGGATGTAGATCTTGACTCTTTCTTGAGTGATATGGATCTTGAATTGAATGCTAGCTTGAATCGTAAAGCCCTACATCACAATTATTAGCTCAAAAATAAACATGATGCATGATGACTTTGACATGATTCTTGATGATTGAATTATGTTCCAAAATATTTGATGAACAACTCTTGAATGCTCTCTTGAACACAAATTTTCTATAATGCATGAACACTTGAAAGATTAGGTTGTTAGATCACTTGATTTCTTGTTAGGTGAAAATGAGTGAAATAACCTTGTATTTATACTTGTTTATGTCAAATTTTCTAAAATTACAACACTACAAGATGACATCAGATCTAGAAGAATAAAATCCTACCAAGAATTTGAATTAAATTTAATTTTGGGCAGCACAAGACTCATACACCAAAAGTGGTGTATGAGTCCCATTAGGCTTAACTATGGGACACATTTCCAAAAATTCTTAGAATGATGCAAAATTAGGATCAAGGCCTTAAAACCTAGATGGGACTCATATTCCCAAGGTGGCATATGAGTCCCAGATCACCAAATCTAGGCCACACGATCCAAAAACACCTGAATTATAATTGGATCTTAGTAAATTTTGGGATTATCCTTAGAAAGATGCATTAAATAGGGCTTGTGGATGTAAAATAAGGCCAATTAAAGCATAAAGAAGCCTAATTATTTAATAAAACCCTATAAAAGTGTAAAAATGTGTTACAACACTTTACACCACTCTAAATAAGGAACAAATTAGCTCATTTAGTTCACAAGGGCCCAAGACCTAATGTGAATGTGTTAAGACACATTGAAACACTAAATCAAGGCCATGCTAGGGAGTACTTTGTCTATCATTGAAACAACTAATCAATGTTTTAGTTGTTTATGCACAACACGTGTTTGAAATACCTATGTATAAGTTTTTTATTGAAAGTATTGTGTTTCCTACAATTTTAGAAGGAAGAACGTATGATTTTCTTCATAAATAAACACATGTTTGAACTATGACACAAATAATAACGTATACGAATATATATCCTCTACTTTGAAATGATAGAAATAAGACATTCATTTGAGGATGTCAATATGAAAATCATAAAAAATGACATCAAGTACACCATACACATAACAAAAATAGAACTTGGAAAGCCAAAATACTCCTTTTAATGATAGAAGATGTGTATACAACAATACATAATATGAAAAAACATGTGTCTCTTGCTTGATAAATTGTTACAAAGTGTTTATTTTTAGTCTAAAAATTAAAAAAATGAGTTTACAATACACCAAAGAGGGAGAAAGATTTTTTTTAGCTTACAATACAACTCTAAGAAGTGAAAGAACTGACTACAAAATGAGTTAAGATTCCCTTTCATCTACTCTATGCTAGAGAGGATGTAGGACAATTATTAAATACTTATTAAATGCCCCCTTTCTCTTTGTTGACTATTTATTTGAACCTCGGGAAGTTGAAGATGCTTTCTTCATGTCAGATTCCTTAAAAAAATCCTTGGTGGCATTGGTAAGAAGAAAGTTGACCTTTTCAGTTGCCTTTTGTCTCATATGATAGTCAACAAGACTCTTATATGTCCTCAACTACTCCTATATCTCCTCAAGCTGACCACTAAATATCTATAAATTTCCCTTAGCTCCAACAAACATCACATAAACACTCCCCTAAAAAATTGCATGTTGTCCATTGTTCTCATAAAGGCCATTAAGTTATATAACCTTTCACTAAATGCCAAAAATACTCTTTGCAAGATAACAAGACATGTTTTTTTGAATGAGTCTTGAGGAGAAACAAGACTCCTTAAGGTGTAGAGAAATAAATTTTCTTAATTTGGGACTTTAAGTCATCATTTGGAGTAATCCCCTTTCCCTATTATATACTTGTGCACCATACTTTACAAGTGCCCTCACATTCTACCATAGATACAAGATTTAAAGAAAAGAATTTTCATCTTTATGTTCATATGTAGGGTGGTAAGAAGATGATATCATAACTGCCTCATCTTATGCAATATCCTCTGTCACCTTATGTATTTTCTTCACTTCCCATTACTGTCCCATGGAGCTCACTATCCTAGTTCAAGATCACACTATCACCTCTGTAGAGATCCTATCTCATGCACCCAACTTTCTCTAGTTCATAAGTTGCCACTGTGAGCTATGTACTATCACTATACTATGCTTTTTTCATGCTATCATGACTACCTTTAGGACTATTATCACCTCTTTTCCTTAACAAAAACCCTTTACATTGATCCTTCACAGAGCATTCTTGGTATTTATTTAGACACCAAGCTATTGTCTCAAACTGAATAGTTCCCTAGTCTTAGACTAGTTCTAATGGACTATCTCTATGCTTATGCAATCTACCCTCTTGTGATGCCTTTTGTTTAAGTTGCTACTTGTAGGTATGTAAGCATCTCTTATGCTTCTCAATGTAAGCATTTCTTAGGCTTCTCATGGGTGTTGGGACAACAAACCTATTAGATCCTTGACATCTTGCTTATGACTATAGACTACCCTTGATGTTAGCTCTTAACCATTGTATTATGAAGGGCATGACAATCTAATGGTTTTTCACTCTAGTCCATTCATGTCAATCATGCTTTTGTTCATTATTCTTCCCATGGTATTGACATGAAAACCTACTTATCTTATGACATGTCCTTTGTAATGACTGTCCCTTCGTGGTGAATACTCCTTGCTATGGTGATTGTCCCTTTTCCATGGCATTTTCTTTTATGCTTCTTAGACTGTTACCTTCAAGATT
Source organism: Sequoia sempervirens (assembly GCA_007258455.2). Classification (NCBI taxonomy): domain Eukaryota; kingdom Viridiplantae; phylum Streptophyta; class Pinopsida; order Cupressales; family Cupressaceae; genus Sequoia; species Sequoia sempervirens. The sequence continues at coordinate 645,831,699 of VDFB02281492.1, forward strand.
TTCCCATAGTCACTAGAATATCTCCCAACACAGACTAACAAACTGGCCTTTCTCATGCATTTATCACTATCCTACATTTCTACCTATTAACATGTCAGTCATGATAGGTCTGCCCCTTGCTTTGTGATGCTCTCAACCGTAGTTTGCAATCCTTTTCCATTGAATATATGCATTACTCTAACTTTGTTCAAGACATAGCTTCTACAAGTTAATTTTTTCATCTTCCTTTGACTAATTCATGCCCATCTCCTTCACACTATATAATGAATCACATATTTATTTACTTTTATAGCACCAACCTCCTCTTAAAACCTTGAACTTGCATTAAGAGCATAAAATAATGTATTCAATTGGGATTTAAGGATTGTCTATTAATTCTCATCAAACCAAAAGTACTAAGAATGAGACGAGAATACAATTTATGAACCTAAAAGAGAATTACATCTAATGCACAGTTCTTCACTTACTTGGCCATTCATTGATTTTCAATGTATAGATTATCTTCATGGAGTATTTCCTTCAAAGATACTTGTCAAACTTCTTTTGGATTGTGATTCTCAACTCTTCATACTATCCCAACATCATCTCTATTATGTGCTCCACTTCCTTTGGAAACTATTGGCTATCTACCTCTTGAAGGAATATCATACAATAGCTGTAGACAACACTATTACAATGGACCTACTAAGCTCATTTCTCACCAATTATGCCCCCTTAGGACAATACCCCCATAGGCTATAGTTTACACAAGGACTGTCACTTGTTATTAATGACTGTAATCATTCTTCAAGCATTACTATTTGGTAAAGATGAATGTTCTACCATCTCTATGTAACTTAACATAGGGAAAATATGCCATTTATAGATGAAACTTCCATTTACACCGTCATTAGGAAGTCTGCCACTTCTACTTGGGTATGTGTAGGATCATGATGGGCCAAAAATTGGCGATATGATGGGTATGTGTAGGGTATGTGACAAAGTGGGTTAGGGATTCATACCACTGGTTCTGAGCCCTCTGGCCGCCTGTAGATCCACATGATCTCACCGTGATGCTCTATCACTAGAATCACCATCCTCACTGCAGTCCTCTTCACTCTGCGCTCTGAAATTTGCAAAGGTAAATAGTGAAAATGAATTCACTTTTATCCCTTTGTCACCCTATTTATAAAGTCAAAATGCCATTTTTCAAACTAGGTTAGTACTGGAGGATATTTTGACTAACTTTGACCATCCTATTGGCTACCTTAAACATGTTAGAATCAAAAATCGTCTGTCATTGTTTTTCTGCTCATCAAATTAACTTATCAGGACCCTTGCCATTTTTTTCCCTCACCGGCCCAAAATTTGAAAATTTCCTGAGGGGGCATTGATACTTTGTACCTTCAATGGGGCATATTTTTGACTTATTTTCTTTGTCACAATGCGACATGCTACATTATGACAAAGAGGGGAAAAATGTAGACACATAAAAATGACCTAGGCTTACAACCTCTATTTTTACCACTTTCATCCTAGCATAATTATGACATTTTAATTATGTCCCCGTCCACATTCTACTATTAATTAAACAATTCATAATTATTTAATTAATTCATGTCATTTTATTCTTCATGATTATTAAATAAGTAAATTTTATTTATTTATTTAATACATCATTAATTGTCTAAGTCTTCCCCTAATTAAGTAAATTTTTTAATTTATTTAATTACCTTTATTCATAGTTTCTTCCTCATTATTAAATAAGTGAATTTCATTTATTTATTTAATATGTCACTAATTCTCATAAATTAAATGAATTTATTAATTTATTTAATTATTGATCATATCCTCTAAATTAAATAATTATCTTTAATTATTTAATTGTCAAAATTAACATTTCCCTCGTTTTAAATAAATGAAATTATTTAAAATGATTTCACATTCTTGACTAACAGTTCATTTTAGTAAATAATCTAAAAATTGATTATTTATTATCTCACAAAATCCTTATTTTGAATTAATTTAATTCAAAATGGTAATAATCTTCCAAAAATTAGGTAATCAAGCAGATTCTTGATTTTCCAAATCTGATCTTTAGTTCAACTCTTATCTTCTTGATTTTTCAAATCTCATAGATCGGGCAGTCTTTATCTTCCTGATTTTCAAAAATCTTTATTTTTCTAATTAATTATTTCATCTTTTCTCCACTGTCGATTTGATTTTATCAAATGACATCTCAACCACTCATTTAATGATTTTTCCCTAACCCTAATTAGGGATTGTCACATTAAATCTCATCCTCTGATTTTAGGCTTTCACCAACTTTCAATTGCGTCTGTCCATCCCAAATTACATTTTCTATAAAATGCCAATTTTTCTCACAATTTCAACTGAATCTTGGATGCTTAGACGCTTAAACATTTAGAAATATTCATATACTTTCATTTTCATTAGTGATTTTGGCATACTTGTCTTAGGCATTAGATTCATTTCGTCATAGAAATAGATACTTGATTTCATTTTAGACAATTCAAATCCTTCAAAGCTTGTGTAGGACTTAGTCTTTGTTTTCAGATTGCTCACACATAAAATATGAGGGCCACGCATCAATCAACAAGTTAGAAGGTGCTATGAAGGTAAATCATGGAGGCTTCAATGAGTGACAAGTATAATTGTTTCATTTTATTTTAGCTTCCTTTGTTCTTGATAGTTTCTTTGGGTTTTATGCTTTATTGATTTGATTAATCTAACAATCCAAAAATAACCCATTGATACATTACTGAACTCAACATTTTTTTTTTTTTTTTGTGTTTTCAATGTTTTTGTAGGTATAGGTACGGAACAATGCATTTGAGTTTTCATGTGCCGCATTTGATGTGTCACGACGCATTTGATGGATAAAATGATGCAATCGCTCTGAGGTGATGCATTCGCAGTATGAAACACCACATTCGCAAAAACATGATGCATCTTCCTATCAGGACACGACGCATTCACTTTGCTCTGACGCATCTACCTGGTGATTTCTTTATTCCTTCTACATTCTATTTTTTTTTTAATTATTTTTTTTGCATTATGTTTCTATTTTCTATTTTTTTTTCCTATTTTGGCATTTTGTTTTTCTATTCTAGCATGGGTTTTCTGTGTTACTAATATTTGGTTTGCAACATGTGGCATTGGAATTTTTTGTGGGTCAAAGGAATATATTTAAACTACTGACATGTGATTTTGCAGCTACGTGTGTTAAAGATTTATCTCTCAAACCACTTGTTTGCAATTTTTAATTTAGGAACATTTCCTTTGGTGCTCTAAAATGAACTTTGTTTGCAAGTGTTTGATTGTGTTTGAAAAAATGGTAGGTGATTATGGTCTCACCTTGTGAAAACTTGGTGATTAGAAAACCAGACCCATTTTATATGTTATAAACCCTTAAGACTTAGTAATCAAAGTATCATCTCCCCTTGCACTTTTGGGTGATCCTAGGTGTAAGAGAAATGCTTACTAACTCTAGAACTTGGGCCTGTTATGGTGGGAAAAAGTACTCACCCTAGGATGACTTAGACCGGTAACACCCTGAGCCCAAGGGACTTCTAGCCAGTATATAAAAGTGGATTCTTGGGGAAATCCCAAGAATCACGCATATGGTTCCAATGAGATGGATCCAAAAGGGGACTCTCACTGCATGGAACATTCCCTATGAACAAAATTTCGTTACTAAACACCTATTTTTTTAGAGGCCAACCATTTTTAGCCATTGCTTGGTATAGTGTAGGGTACAGTATCATGCCCAAAGACACTCACTACTAATCCCATTGAGTAGAGATAGAAATTCTTGGGAAGTCACTACCCAAGAATCCAAAGTTGGTGTGCCTGTAGAAGTGAGTGTCATGGAGGGGAGCCTATGCTACCAAACTTCTAAGCTATCCTCTCTCGAGAAGGAGAAGTGTTCCACACCAATCCGAGGTCTATCGGTGGGCTATATCAAGTATACAAACCCTTGGTGTATTGGCCTTTTAGGATTGTAGTTGTCTTATGTGCACTTGCTTACACTTAAAACATTGTGCTTGTCAAGTGCTTGCTATATTTTTCAACATTAATGACCACATTTACACTTCTAGACAAAACATTCGACATTAGAAAGATCAAATTTTCTCTCAATACATCAAAAAACTCAATTTTAACAAACTATGTCATAGCTATTGAAACGCATTCATTGTTTTGAAATGCATCTGAAAAATACTGAGAGGCAATCACATTGTTAACCCACATTTGATCCCACAAACACCACATCTGTATGTGTCACGATGCATCTGAACCTCACAAAACCACATCTACAAAGTTGTGTCACATTTTTCAGTCCCACAACTGCATTCGCTTAAACCAAAACGCATTTGAAATACTGTGACATATTTGAGGTCTCAAATGATGCATTTTCCTGACAAAAGCAACATCTTCATTCAAATTCCAAACTGAGTCTAAACTTTGTCAATCTTTTTTCAAACACTGTTTCTAAGGGGATTTTGTCATAAACCAACTTTGAAATTGCTCAAAAATTTTAACCATTAGTTTGCATATTCGTGACCATAGGCTTCATCCTTCAAATTTTTAGTTTCATACATTAGACATTAGCTTGACCCTAGGTTTTCATCCTTGCATACTTTGGATTAGGTTAACCTCATCATAATTTGCAACGTCATTGCTTTCAAAACTAGGTTATCTTGGACTTAGTCATCATTCCCTTTTTCAGTCATTGTCCCTTTTGTGAGATTTTCCAACTCAATAGTCTAGTTAGGGAAACTCACTAGTCATCTTGACCTTGTCACTTTATCATTTTCAGCAAGTCCTTTAGTAACCAAAATTGAAAACAAAATATTGAGCTTATAAGTGTTTAGATATCCTTTTCTCCAAATTGTATTCTAGTTTATACCTTGCATACTTTAGTCCAAAAAATACAAAAATATTATTCATCCTAGTCGTCATTTTGAACCTAGACCTTACATTTATCATAGTAAGTCCTTAGTCAACATTATCATCTTAGTCCTCATTCGACATTTTGGCTTTGACAACCTCCATAGGCTAGCATCATCCTTGCATTTAGTTGTCATTCTCATCATTTTTATTTGAGCAATCTCATTTTATGGTGGAAACTAGACTCCAAAGATAGAAATGAAAAATGGCAAACTTTTGACAAGATTCTAATTCAAATGTCACCAATCCCACTTATAACCCAAATCAGACATTTAACGACCAATTTGGTAACATTAATAATCAACTTCTCATGACCATACCATCATCATCAAATAGTCCTTTTGAACCTTTCTTACGTAAGGATGAATATGGAAAAATACTTGAGGAAAACCTAGAGGTAGCAGAACAAGATCCAAAGGCGGCCTACTTTGTAGAACAACTGGTCTTATATGATAGAGATAGATATTTGGCCATACTTTTAAGTCAAGGCGCTAAATTACCTCAAAGGTTCGAAATTGATACCTTGAGATCGACATCTCCTATCAATAATGTCAACAACATGCATAACATGTCTACAAGAAATATCTTTCTTGACGCTAGCTCACAAAATGTCACAACGACCATGAGTGCTACCTCCAACATTCCAAACAACTCCAATTCAATAAACGCTACATCCATTGGAGGATCACAATCTATCATAGTGCCCACAATATCCACAACACCATCATAATTGGCTGGAACAACCTATGGCTCCTTGGCAATGTGGGCAAGTTATTCCAATCCTCTCTTTACCACTATGGTAAACACTATGGGGGCATCATCAAGCCATACAAATACTCCATTGAAAAATACATCTAGTACCATGAATAAATCATCATCATATCCTCTCATTGGTATCTCACAAAATCCTTTGGGTGGAGGTAAACAACGTATCTTTATTCAAGGACAAAAAAAAAATGTTAACACGTCAACATAGTCCAATACCATCAAATCCCAAGGACAAAATATGACCATTCCCCTTGTCCAAACCCAAAAATTTGGACAAGCAGTCAAAAAACACAACCTATGGCCTCATTCACACATCAGAATATTCATGGTTTTCATATTCCCCAAGTATCAACACAAGTGGCTATGGGACACATTCCAACATACTCATCCCATATTCATACCCACCAACATACCCCCCATCGAAACTTTCAATAACAACATCACACAAATTCAAACACATCATACATGTCACAACAACATATACCTCAACAACATGCCAAAATCCACTCACAAAAAATGGGGACCTATGGCGTACCAATCCATCCTATGTATGGCATCACAAATGACCCTATAATCAATGCCTTACAAGCAAAATTGATGGGTCTAGAGAAGACCATAGAAAACACACAAATATCCGGTAAGAAATTAGAAGTGTCATATGATCTATCTGTATATCCCTTTGACATGAACTTATACATGCCACCATTTCCTCTGGGATATGTGTCACCTAATTTGACAAAGTACAGAGGAAAGACAAACCCTATCGAACATGTCCAAGAATTTGCAACCAATTGTATGAACATCGCCTATGAACAAACGTACTTGATGATACTCTTTTCTAAAAGTCTCACAGGTCCTGTCCTTGAATGGTTTTCCACTCAAAAGGATATCTAAACATGGGATGAACTTAAACACAAATTCATAAAAAATTACGCATACATCGACATGGACACTTCTATTAATATCTTATGCAACCTCACGCAAGAGGATGCTGGTGAAACATTCATCCCATTCTTTCAAAAATGGAGAAGTCTAGCTAGTCGTTGTCACATCGACATACCTAGAAAGGAAAAGGTGGAAATGTTCGTTCAAACACTTCTAGGACCCTTAAAATATGCATTACAAGTACATTGTTACACAACCTTCATGGACCTAGTTGAAAAAGGTGTCCAGGTTGAGAAATCCCTTATCACAAAGGGAAACCTACGATACGGTCCTAAAAACACAAACATAAATCCTCCCATTGACAAAAAAAAGTACTGGGTCAAAAATAAACATGTTACCAATGATAGTGTTATTGACGCCAAGGCTGTAAACACCATGGGTCCTATACTAGCTCTAAAAGGGGTTCAACCACAAAACAAACCAACAATGATATCAACACTCCCTACCAATGTCCCTTCAACCAACCAAAACGGCCAAAATAATCAAGGACAATACCGTCAAATGAGACAATTCCCTAGAGGTCACACATACACTCCCTTGGGTGAGCCCATTGAGGAAAGCCTCAAGAAATGCCTTCAAAATGGTGTCATCACACTTCAAGAACCAAAACCATATGACCCAAGACAATTCAAACCAGAATGGTGGGACAATAATGCATTTTGCGATTATCATCGGGCAAGAGGACATAAAACTTCTTCCTATCGACAACTAAAAAACCTAGTATAAGACCTTATCGAGAATCGTATCATCAAGGTAGGTGGACCACAATTCACCTCTAATTCAGATCATACCATTCATAAGAACCCACTACAAGACCATGGTTCTAATAATGCTTCCACATTAGGTCCAAAGATTATACATTAGGAACCACTATAAACAATATCCAAATTGATAATGAATGTGTCAATACCATCACAATTAAGAGAGCACCCCAATGCAATGCTACTACTTGAAGTGGAAAGGTCACCATAGCTGGTCCACCTCCAACTAGAAAACCTAATATTACCATACCTGGTCCATCTCCTAAACAATCACAACTTGGCTCATCCACAAAGCAATGGTAACCCAAGAGTTAGTTTAACCTTATCGACTAGCTTGGAAAAAATCCCACGCAAATTTCTATACTAGGGTTGCTTCGTATCTCTCCCACGCATAAGGGTATACTGGATAAAACCCTGCAAGAGTCATCATTCCCTAAGGATATTGATGTCAACCAATTTGACACCATGGTGGGATACCTCACTATGCCTCACCTTGTCACCTTTTCTGATTAAGACTACTTGTCACCTAAGACTAACCATAATGATGCATTACACATTGAAAATTTCGTCGATAAGCACAAGCTTAGAAGAGTTTTAGTAGATGGTAGAGCAGGATTGAACATATGCTCCTTGAAACTAGTTAAGGCTCTAGGATTTTCTGATGCATGTGTGGACCGTACAAAGAGTATAGTAATAAAAGCATATGATGACGAAGAATACTCTTCACGAGGTGTTATTTCTCTTCCTATTCGAGTGGGACTAGTCATTGTGGATACAACTTGTCAGGTCCTGGATCTAGAATTACCTTACAACATCTTGCTCGGTCATCCATGGATTCATGCCTTAAAAGCTATTCCCTCCACATATCACCAATGCTTAAAATTTCCATTTGACGGCACATAAATCACTATATATGGAGACCCAGACCCTTTTCAATATTGTACCAACCTAAGGGGTATTTCTGCAAACCAAGTTCCTATCAACTGAGAAGCTTTTGGCCCCTCTTCTTCTAAATACATTGACCCACCCACACTTGCATCACCTTCCATGTCCACTCCATCCACGTCTTCTGCTACATCACCATCTTCCACACTTCCCAAGGCTGAGACCACTGTCAAGATCCAGGACCTTGGCTATGGAGAATTCAAATTGCATACAACATATTGCATCACAACATTACCCAAGTCTCTGAAGGTCTATGGTTGGCCATGTTTTAGAATGGAACCCAAAGAAATTTTCAAAGTTCCACCAAAAATGATTTTCATGAAATGGGGAGACATGAGTAATGAGGACCTTTCCGATATTACAGGATGGCTCTATAATGAAATGGTAGACCTAACCCTATTACTAGTTAAGAAATATGGCAAGGGATATGGCATAATGAAGGCTAAAGGCTACGATGGAACTAGTGGTCTAGGTAGAAATGAAACTGGGTGAAGAGAGCCCATAAAACCTTTCAAAATACCAAAGTATCTTGGGTTAGGGTTTGGATTGCTTGACAATGATGATCGACGTACCAATGGACTTTCGAGTGAGCGATTGCATGCTTCTGAAAGTGTCGAGACCGCTAAGGAAACCTTCACCGAAATTGACTCCCAAGAGTGGGAATTTGGTTCCCAAAGATCCCTAAGTGACTGTTGCCTCAATGATTTGTTTCTTGAAGATGGGGAACTAACCTCTGAACAAAATTTTTGGCAAACATTTAAAATCGATCAGACACTGAATAGTCATAGTCCTATTAATAATCCCCATGAATACAAACCCCACCATTTGAATCCCTTCAGTCCAATCCATCTGAATTACCAGACAACAATGACAATCATGACTCTAAGTCCTTCACCCCTTACTTTAACAACGAATATGAGACAAGTGAAGGGGAATATTGGATAGAGTCTGATGTGGAATTGGATGATGATAATTTCATATACAATATCTATGAATCTGTCTGCATGCTTTTTGCATCCTCCCCTCAATTCACCAATGCTAATGATGGAATTTCCTTAGTCTATCCTCAATTAATTGATTGGGACCAACAAGGCCCGCTAGTCCTTGACACCTTTCAGAATGATGAGGCCATTGCAGAGTTTATGGGATTACGTGAGGGCATACCCAGTGGTGATCACAAGGCAGGATTCACTATTGATCTAGATTGTGTAGCCTACTTCAGCGAGACTACTTTGTCCTCCAGTCGCAAAATTAAAAATAAAAATAAAATAAAAAATGAAACGTCTTTAGGTGAAAACTGAAAGGCACCTACTGATGACAAAAAAGTAAAAACAAAGGATGTATTTGAGGTGAAAACCTCTCCGAGGTGCCCAAAGATGGAGGACTGGAATCTCTTCCTATAACTCAAGAGAAATCAGCTATGCTCATAGAGGACACCATAGAAGACAACATATCAAGATCCCAAAATGGTCCTCTTTGATGCATCCTTGACTGAAGAAGAGAAACTAGAATTTCACTTCTTTGTCGATCGTAAAATAAACTTTGCATGGTCCTATGCAGACATGCCTAGAATAGACCTAGAATTGGTTCTACACCATCTACCACTACTGCCAAATGCTAAACTAGTCAAATAGAAACTACGTAAAATGCATCCTTAGGAACTTCTGGGTGTGTGCAAGAAGTTGAGTCCACTTTTTGGCCAAAAAGTGGAAGTGTTTTCCCTGATTTTCAGAATTTGACACATTTGACCTTAAAATTTGAAGCACTTAGAGATGGAATCTTCAAAAAAGTCACTGATCATAAAATGTATTACTTGGAGTCTAGTTTCCAAATATGTAATTTATTTCAATACCCAGATTATAAAAATTGAGTTTCAATAGGCATTTCTAAAAACCACTATTTAAAAGTCACTTTTTTATACCATACCATGCACATGTATGACATCCATATTTTGACCTAAATTATCATATTTTTCTAAATCCATTTGGGAAAATATTTGTGACTCACTAAAGCTTGTTTTTTGATATTTTTTTGTAATTTTTTATAAAATATTTTTTTTGTTAAATTTTTATTAGGCATCTTTGTCATTTTGAAAAATTGTCATGTATGACACGCATAAGATGACCTAAACTTACAATTTTTTGAATTTTTTTTAAATTGAAAAGAATTGTCTGAAGTTTTTTCTCGTGCAATCCATTCATCAAAATGTTATGTTGATCAAAAGTTATTAAAATACTAAAAAAACCTAATAATTCAAGTTTATGGACTAGTTTCATTAGAAATTAATTGAAAAATGGAAAAATTAATCAAATTATTAAAAAAATTACATATTTGGAATCTGCACTATCTCATCTATAATGGGTTTTAATTTCGTAAAAAAATTCTACAAAATAGGTCTTCAAACAAATGTCCAAAGTCAATATTTTCTTGTGACATTAACAGGACCTTCAAGTTGCAGGTCAAACTAGGTCCAAAGCTTAGGTTTGGGTCCCCAAGCCATTTCCACAACCCAAAAACAAGCAAAAAACCTGCCCAAAAATTCATAATTTAAAAAACGAGATCCCGTTTTAAAACGAGATCTCGTTTCATTAAAAAAAGGGATCTCGTTTTAAAACGAGATCCCATTTCATTAAAAAAATAGGATCTCGTTTTAAAACGGGATCTCATTTTGGAAAATGGGATCCCGTTTTGGAAATTACCAAAAACGAAAAGTTTCCAAAAATGGAAAGTTTCAAAATGGGATCCCATTTTGAAAACTTTCATAAATGGATTTTTTCAAAATTGGAAGTTTCAAAATGGAAAATTTAAAAAAGGGATCCGTTTTTAAATTTAGCTCAAGATCCTGAACCTAAACTGGATTCCATTTTTTAAAAACGGGATCCTACTTTTTAAAAACAGGATCCCATTTATTAAAAAGTGGGATCCCTTTTTTGCAAGCTAAATTTTTTTTTTGCCTAAGGAAAAAACTTCCACGTTTCGTGGACTCATCTTCTTGCATTTACCCTTCTAGACATTGGGTTCATATGGTCTATTGATTATGCTAAATGGATATCTAACCTGGTGCCAGTAACAAAGCCAAATGGGATGATCTGAGTCTACACTGATTTTAGAGACCTAAATAAGGCATGCCCAAAAGATGACCTTCCTTTGCCGAATATTGATATCATAGTTGACCTCACAGTAGGATACGAGATGTTGTCCCTCATGGATGGTTTCTCTGGCTACAATCAAATTTGCATTGTCCCAGAAGACCAACATAAAACAACATTCACTTGCCCTTGGGATACATATTGCTGGAATGTCGTGCCATTTGGTCTTAAGAATGTAGGCACCACATATCAGAGAACATTGACCACAATCTTTCATGACATGATGCATAAAATAATGGAAGATTACGTAGATGACCTATTGTCTAAATCAACAACAAGAAAAGATCATTTGAAGGCGTTAGACATAATTTTCTAGAGATTAGAAGAATACAAAGTCCAACTAAATCCTACGAAATGTATCTTTGGTGTAACATCAGGTAAAATCTTGGGATACATATTTTCTCAAAGAGGCATTGAGGTCAATCTAGCAAAAGTAAAAGCCATCATAGACATGCCTCCATCCAGAGGAATCAATGAACTCAGAACCCTACAAGGTAGACTGCAATCTATTTGATGCTTCATAGCCCAATTGGCTGGTAAATGCCAACCATTACAATATCTTCTATGCAAAGGTATCCCCTTTTTGTGGACAGATAAATGCCAAGAATCCTTTCAACATATAAACGACTACCTAATGTCACCACCAGTCCTTATGCCTCCCATTCAAGGAAAGCCTTTGATATTATACATCTCCACCACTACTTCAGCACTGGGGGCATTACTAGCGCAAAATGACCAAGAAGAAAAAGAAAGAGCTATATATTACATCAGTCGGACATTGGTCGGGTATGAATTGAACTACACATCAATTGAATGGGCTTGTCTCACTGTGGTATTTGCAACACATAAGCTAAGACATTATATGTTAAGCCATCAGACACAATTAGAAGTAAAGATCAACCCCCTCAAATATTTGTTAAGGCGGGCAGCATTAACAAGACATCTAGCAAAATGGGTCATGATTCTGAGCGAATATGATATTCAATATGTGGAAAGAAAGGAAATCAAAGGAAAAGTCATACAGATTAGCTAGAAGATGCACCTTTACAAAGTGATCACCTGTTAGTGGAAAATTTTCTAGATGAGTCAATATTCCATACGGAACCTAAGTCACCTTGGAGACTCTACTTTGACGAATCACACACTAATCATGGCTCAGGAGCAGAAATACTATTCATCACCCCTCAAGGAGATCCCATTCCTAAGTCTTTCTGCATAGCTTTCCCATGCACAAATAATGTGGCAGAATATGAGGTACTGGTTACTGGACTTAGAATGGCAATCAAATGGAAAATCATAACACTGCATGTCTATGGGGATTCTTAGTTGGTCATCAACCAGGTTAATGATGACTATGAGACAAAAGATGAGAAATTGATGCCCTACAAGCGAATGGTTACTAGTTTTCAAATGTATTTTCATATGGTGACTTTTGAACAAGTGTCAAGAGCACAAAACAAAGCGGTAGATGCAATGGCTACAATAGGCTCGCTCCTCGACATTCCAAGCAATATGCCTCAGTTGGAATTCCTTATAGAGCAATTGTTGGTTCTTGCCTATGACATTCCAGAGTTGGAGATGGTCTATGAACTTGTTGGTCCTGATTCCCCCTAGTACAAAGACATCCATGATTACCTTAAGTCTCAAACCCTCCCTCCTAATCTATCCAATAACTAGAGAAAGTCTTTTATCCGAAAAGCCACAAGATATTCCATTATCAGTGACACCCTTTACCATCGTAGCTTTGACAACACCCTCCTTAGATGTCTTGACACCAAAAAAGCACTTACAACCTTACGCAAAGTACATGAGGGTATATGCGAGTCTCATTCAAGCAGTCCTACTCTGGCCAAGAAAATAATGAGACTTGGGTACTATTGGTCGAGCATTGAAAAAGATGCAATAGAATATGTCAAGACTTGTTGCCAATGCCAAATCCACAGTGATTTGATTCATGCTCCAATGCAGGAACTTCAGCCAATCACTTCTCCTTAGCCCTTCGCACAATGGGGACTCGACCTTATGGGAAAGATCCGTCCTACCTCGTCTAATGGCCACAAATTCATTATCACTGCCACTGAGTATTTTACAAAGTTGATCAAAGCCATCCCCCTGACATATGGCCTTTCGCACTCCATCATCACTGACAATGAATGTTTGTTTAAAAACCAAGATGTTCATGAGTTATGTGAGCGATTTCATATACAACATCATTTTTCCTCTCCATATTTCCCACAAGGTAACGGTCAAGTTGAGGCATCAAATAAAACCATTATTAAAATCTTGAAAAAGACTATCAACGATGCTGGCCATGACTAGCATATTCAACTCAACCCTACTCTGTGGGCTTATCACACTATCATTCGTACACCCACATGATCCACTCCATTTTCGCTGGTCTTTGGAGCTGAGGCCATCTTTCCCATCGAGGTTGAAATTCCTTCTTTGCGAGTCTCCTTGAAGGGTCTAACTGATGAGGAGGAGTATAGATAGTCACGCCTACATGAGCTGGAGATATTAGAGGAAAGAAGAAAACATTCCCTGAACCATCTACAAGCGTACCAAAACCGTCTCTATTGTAGTTATAACAAGAGAGTGATGGTCAGGAAGTTTGACTTTGGCGACTTAGTCCTCATGCAGAACCCTAAGAACCAGGCTAACAAAGAGAAGCCGGGCAAGTTTGAACCAAACTGGTTGGGTCCTTATGTCATCATATCTTCTTTTGGTTATGAAGCGTATCAACTAGCTACTCTAGATGGTGAACAATTGAGAAAACCTATCAATAGTCTACATCTTCAGAAGTTCTATGCATAAACATCAAAAAGTTCAGCCAAAATTTTTTAAAATACATAAAAATGGAAAAATGGTAAAGAATTGTTGCCTTGATGAAAACCTGGCAAACAGGTGTCTTGGTGGCACCAAAAATATAAGAAAAATGACAAAAATAGTAAAGAGAAATAATTTGTCCAATAGTGAAAACCTGGCAAACAGGCGCTTTGGATAAGTACCATGGCGAAAACTTGGCAAACAGGCACCATGTGTATTCAATTGTTGGTAGGCTATCTACTGTTACTTTATCTGCCTAGGCCTAGGATGGAACACATTTCCCATCACTATCATGATATTCTCCATGACATCATACTCTTCCTCTCATGATTAATAAGCAGTTGGCATTATGTCTTTTAATACTGTCCATCTGGTATCACATGCATATCTTGTCTTCATTTCCTTTAAAATTGGCTAAGTCTTGGACCTAACTCAATGCAAGTTTCGATCATGTGACTGCAGTGGGTATTGTACATAGCATGGAAATCATAAAAAGTTCTAAAAAAAGAGAAAAACATTAGAAAAAGCCTTCAAAAAAGACAAAAATATCACAAAAAGTCCTAAAAAAAGACAAAAATATCTCAAAATGTCCTGAAGAAAGACCTAAAAATAGAAAAACATCTTGAAGAAACCACAACAAATGTCAAACTATCTCAAAATCACAAAAACATGGTCATTCCTTGTCAAGTCTATCAAATCAATTAGTCTTCATCATTTCTCCGAACTACGTTGTCTCTACGCATTTGCTACGTAGGCAAGACTCATTTTCAAGTCCCTAAGACATTAGGTCAGTCCTTGTAGGATTTTCAAAAATAAAATCATGATGCAATCTTTGGTCATCAAGAAAAAGTCATTGGTCATGTTGCACTATGAGGTCTTTGAGTGTATGACGTAAGCAAGGCCATCTTTCGATGAGCCCCCGAGGCGACACTAGGTCAGTCCATTAGGGTTCATGGCATTACACTGGCACACATGTCAAAAGTATTCAAGTCAAGACAAATCATTTTCCAAATAGGAAAACTCCTAAAACAAAGTATGGAAATCATTTATTCAAACATGACAATCACATCAGCATGTCAAGAAAAATGGCATATGGTCAACACAAGCCACACTCAGTCAAAACAAGTCAAATGATTATAACCTGTCAAACTATCAACTTTTGGTTATCTTTCAGATGTGTCCTTCTGAAGAATAGCCTCTATCATTTATGCCTTAAGATGTGTCCTTCCTAGGCATCATCATTGGCATCTGACATTTTTAAGGGATCCTCTTGACATTTGAGGATCACTCTTTTCGACATCAGTATTCCTTAGATGTGTCCTTCTGAAGAAAAAACCTTGCCATTTATGCCTTAGGATGTTTCCTTCCTAGGAATCGTCACCGTCCCTATCATCTGGCATTTTGAGGGATCCTTTTGACATCTAAAGGATCAAACCTCTCAACATCAACATTATTCAGGATGTGTTCTTCCTAAACTTGGAAATCTTTGACATTCATCATCTAGGCATCATCAAAACCTTGACACCCTGCCATCTCAATATCATCAAACCCAACATCTTGCATTAAGATAGATGACATTTGGACACACTTGGCAAATGCTTGGCACTTGGTATTTTGACTTTCATCATGTTACTAGTTTTTCAGCGAGATCCTGACAACAAGATTTAGAAAAATGATGACATATCATGGTTGCATTATCTTGTCTTTGGGTTTTTATTATCATGTTACTAGTTTTTTAGCGAGATCCCAACAACAGGATTTAGAGAAGCAGTGACGTATCATGATGTTTTTCTTGACTTTTGACATGCATGACTACTAGTTGCTCAGCGAGGTCCTAATTTCAGGATTTAGAAAAACAACGATGTATCATGATAAGGGCATTATTTTGTATTTTGGCAATCATGCTACTAGTTTCTCAAGGATGTCCTAGGAACAGGATTTAGAGAATTAACAATGTTTCATGAATTGTCCTTCTTGTCTTTTTCTGCTTGTGGTTGATTATGACAAAAAGACTAGGGCAATTGCACTCTTCATATGAGTCATTATCATCCTTGTCTACGACTGCTTGTCTTATGTGATGGTACGACCTTGCACACCTTGATCTATGTCATATGATGGTGTTTGTTAGTCATCATAACAATCTACCCAATGATGATTAAGAGCAATAAATATAAAAGTGCTAGGGAAAATTTTTGAAGGATTTGGTCTAGGAACTAACATGCATCTCCTTCGGTCTAGTCATCTTCTCTTGTCCATCTCTCAATGATATCCTGTGACATACAAAAACATAAGTGCATACATAATCATATAGACATTGCATTAAATCCATATACACATCATCCATAGAATTACATCATATACATTCCATTTCATATTGCATTAACATAATAATAAACATGGCATCCATTCAAATAAATACATTATGCATATCATTATCATCATCATTACAAAATTGAAATAACATATAAATAAGAATTGCATCATCATGGCATTATATCATAAGTAAGCATCATAGGACATACATGACAAGACATATAAATAGTACCATCATCCATCATAAATCAACATCATACATAAAGCATTACATCACAATATGTCATAATACATAAATCAAATAACACCGCATAACACACATGTAGGCTGCATCAAAACTACATCATCATATAGCATCATCTAAAAAATATACAATATCACATGATAAAGTCGAGAGATATCCCAAAAAAGGAGCTCACAGGCTCAGTGATCTATACATAATGTGTCATAACATGGAAGCAAATATAAGAAACATGCCCCTAGGAAAGGATCTCATCATCTCCTCTTGGCAAAGAGTGGGGTGGCTGGGGACCTGTGATTGGCATTGAGGTAATAGGTGGACTTGTAATAGCCTCAGTCTATGAACCTACTGGCACTGACACTGATGGCACCTGTGCTGATACAGTGACCTGACTTTGAGAGACTGAGTGATCTATCACTGGTGGCGGTCCCTGTACGGACCTCTACTCTAAACTGATAGACCCATGACTATGACTTAGATGATGACTTGAGGCATGCTTGTGTGAGTGGTGGGACTTGTGCCCTGATGTGTGCACTGACGAAGTAGATCCTCCTACACTAGTGTGACTCCTGCTGCTGCTGCCACTCCTTGATCTGTGACCACTACTTGTCCTCATTTGTGAGCATGACAGTGTAGGATCTCATCACTCAAGAGGCACTACCTACTCATATAAGGTCTTGTACTGCCCATACTGAGTGCTCACCCTGGGAAGCTCACACGATATATCCCTTGAAGGTCCTGAACATAGTGTTGCAAATTCCACACACCACTGTGCTGACTCCTGCCTCCAGATCTCAGCTTGATCCCACTCGACCCTTGCTACCTCTAGCTCTTCCCCCAGTGCCTTGACCTCTTCCACACTCTCATCTAGCCTCCTCTAAAGGTTTTCCACCCTCTGGTCTGTCGTGGCATTCGGGGAAATTTCAAGGAAGATGGTATCTCCTCCTCTTCATCCACCATCCTCCATCTTAGGATTCTCTTAGCCTCATCCATGGCATCATCATCATCATCATCCTCTACAACATCCTCTCCACCAACTCCCTCGTCCTGAGGCACATCTACATCCACATCCACATCCTCCTCTTGTCTAGCCTACTCCTCAGCCACATGCTCCTCCTGTCTCTCCTCCTCCTATCTAGACTCCTCCTCGGCCACATGCTCCTCATGTCTCTCCTTCTCCTCCTCCTACCTTGACTGGTTCTCCTCCTCTCTCCCCCCCTCCTCGACCACCTCTGGGATAGCATCTAGTGCGCTCTCACCACACACGGTTGCACCCTCTTGTTCTATCTTTGGCCATCTCTCCTCCATCGTCCCCATCATCTCCATCATCTTTAACCTGACCTTCATCCTTGCCCTCATCTCGCCCTCCACCCCGGCGTCCATCCCTCCCCCTGCCTCTAACCCTGCCTCCATCCCTCCCCCGGCCTCTACCTCTATCACCGTCTCTACCTCCTCGCCTCACTCTCAACACACATGGTATAACTGACCTCCTGTCCATAGGTGTTGGCCCATCTAGATCTTTTAGTGGCACTAGTCTATGTGCCTACCACCATAAGTCATAATCGGTTGTGGTCATGGGATCTGCCACCCCACCTCTCTATCCCCACTACTGGGCTAATAGCCCATCAATTTGTTGCTCAAAAAAGCTATTGGAATCGCTGGCCCCCATGCTGACTCTTTGGAAGACCAGGCATACTCAACTATGTCTGCAGGTACACCCTACTTCTCACCAAACTATCTAAGGACATGCTATAGTAGATACATCTCTATAATCAATTAGCCCTGCACTACCCTCCCAATCAGGTAGCGATACTGTCTACAAAGGCTGAGATGGTCGACCTCATCATCCCACTGCTGAAAGTCTCTATATGGTCTCTAGATGAATGACATCATGGTATCAATCTAATGGTGCCACCATCCTGTCTCTCCCATTTGTGTTTGCTGTAGAGCACTGGCATAATAATAGGCATATGGCATCCCCTCAGCTAACTATGGTCTCTAGATAGGTGGACAAAATATCACTATATGCTCCCATGTCCATATCATCAGTAGTGTGGTGCCACATGAAATACTGCCTGCCCTCCTGTAAACAACCTCGTGGAGCTAATGATAGAGTGTGCCCAATAAACAAGCCCCCTAGGCATACATGATCCTATCCCACCTCATCCCCACTATGGCGTCTCCCCAACCAATAGGGAACCCATATCTACGATGGTTAGGAATTAGTATCCCATCGATCAGTGTCGCTAGGAACGCATAACACCAGGCATAATGCTCTGCCATAAACTCCCAATGGATCTCATAGCCCTGGATGCTGAGTCCTGCTCTCTCATCCTGATAATATGCTATGAAGGTCTAATGGCCATGCCAAGGGTCGTAAACGATCCGCTCTCCTCAAATTGGTAGACGTAGAATATGGTACATGTCCTCAAGTGTAAATGTGGCCTCTCTAGTCAGAAAATGAAATGAACATGTCTCTGAATGCCACCACTCACACAATGCAGTCAATAGTCCCCTATTTTCCCAAATAATAGCCATATAGGCAGCATAAAACAAACCTAGCCACATCAACCGCCATCACTCCCATGGAGTCAACTGATCACCAAATCGGAAGGTCAAGGACCTACTCTCCCATGTATATATGGTTGCAGGTTGTCTCTGCACAAAGCCAAAAAATGCATCGGTACCTTCTAAACAAGTGTCATTATCATCATTGTAACTAAACAACATTTAAAATTTGAAAAGCATCAGCATTAACCCTAGTCAAAGTCAAAGTCAAATGTGTCGCGTTGACTGCACTTGCATCGCGAAACATCGGTTGCATTGTTCTGTACTTTACTTATGTTGCGACATATCGATTGCATCATTTTGTCGCTCAATTGCATTGCATCAGATCACTTGCATCAAAATATTATACACATGATGTGTCACTCAAATAGGTGAATGCGTCGCAAAATGACACATGCAGCATTTTGCCTCTCGATTGTAACTCAATATGACAAATGTGTCACACTTTTTGGAAAATGTGTTACACATACTCGGGCCACCCTAAAATACCCTTACACTTGCATTGCAATGCATCAAATGCATCGAACGTGAAGTCAAATGTTGCTTATGCGCACACATATTCGTCGCAACGCATTCGTTATTCACCCTAAAACCCTAATTTTGACACACAAAATGAAAAAAATTACAAAGTGGGTTAGGGGTACATACCGCTGGCTCTGAGCCCTCTGGCTGCCTGTAGGTCCGCACAATCTTGCCATGATGCTCTGTCACTGGAATCACCATCCTTGCTGTAGTCCTCTTCGTTCTGAGCTCTGAAATTTGCAAAGGTAAATAGTGAAAATCAATTCACTTTTATCCCTTTGTCACCCTATTTATAAAGTCAAAATGCCATTTGTCAAACTAGGTTAGTATTGGAGGGTCTTTTGACTAACTTTGACCATTTTCTTGGCTGCCTTAAACATGTCAGAATCTAAAATCGTTTGCGTCATTATTTTTCTGCTCATTAAATTAACTTATTGGAACCCTTTCCAAATGTTTCCGTCATTGGCCCAAAATTTGAAAAATATCCCGAGGGGACATTGATACTCTGTACCTTCACTAGGGCATATTTTTTACTTATTTTCTTTGTCACAATGCGACATGCT
This sequence comes from Sequoia sempervirens, assembly GCA_007258455.2. NCBI lineage: Eukaryota > Viridiplantae > Streptophyta > Pinopsida > Cupressales > Cupressaceae > Sequoia > Sequoia sempervirens. The sequence goes on from VDFB02281492.1 coordinate 645,852,250, forward strand.
ACATTATGACAAAGAGGGGCAAAATGCAGACACATAAAAATGACCTAGGCCTGCAAGCTCTATTTTTACCACTTTTGTCCTAGCATAATTATGACATTTTAATTATGTCCTTGTCCACTTTCTACTATTAATTAAATAATTCATAATTATTTAATTAATTCATGTCCTTTTACTCTTCATGATTATTAAATAAGTAAATTTTATTTATTTATTTAATACGTCGTTAATTGTCTAAGTCTTCCCCTAATTAAATAAATTTCTTAATTTATTTAATTACCTTTATTCATCTTTTCTTCCTGATTATTAAATAAATGAATTTCATTTATTTATTTAATATGTCACTAATTCTCATCTCAACCACTCATTTAATTATTTTTCCCTAACCCTAATTAGGGATTGTCACATTAAATCTCATCCGTCCATCCAAAATTGCATTTTTTATAAAATTCCAATTTTGCTTACAATTTTGATTGACGCTTAGACGCTTAGACATTTAGAAATATTCATATACTTGCATTTTCATTAGTGATTTTGGCATAATTGTCTTAGGCATTAGATTCATTTTGTCATAGACATAGATACTTGATTTCATTTTAGACAATTGAAATCCTTCAAAGCTTGTGTAGGACTTAGTCTTTGTTTTCATATTGCTCGCACATTGAATCTAAGGGCCACAAATCAATCAACAAGTTAGAAGGTGCTATAAAGGTAAATCACGGAGGCTTCAATGAGTGATAGGTATAATTGTTTCATTTGATTTTAGTTTCTTTTGTTCTTAACAGTTTCTTTGGGTTTTATGCTTTATTGATTTGATTAATCTAACAATCCAAAAATAACCCATTGATACAATTATTATTCATTTTCTATTTGAATTACAACTAAAGTCCTCATTGATAGGTTGATTGATAAACATCTATAGCTTTCAAATGGTATCAAATTTTTTGAATCTGAAACATGCGTCACATTCTATGCTTCACATACTATAGGACTAAAAAAAAAAATGAATTTCATGAAGTTTTGGCCAAGTTAAGGTGGTCAGACATACAAGTTTTTTATATTTTTTAAAAGTTATAATACAAAACTCATAATTAATTATTTACATGGAAAAAAATTACAAAAAAAATTCATCACATCGAGACATGAGTCCTCTATTTATATCTAAAATATTATAATTTTTTTTTATCATTTTATTGTTGTTAGGGTGGTCAGACAAACACCTACTTCTTATTTTTTTCCCTAAAATTTAAGTACTACCGCATTGAAATTTCAAATTTTCACCAAATAGACTTAAAAATAAAAATAAACCTTGTAGTTTAGATACTACATTCAATTTGCTACAAATTCTATTCTTACATATTTTTGAAATAATATAGATAACTTATTCAAATTTTTATGTCAAGTTTCCTTTAATTTTTCTAAATTTTTTGGCACTTAAGGGCCTATTTTTCAATGATGATCCTGCACATATCCACTTCACTAGCTCCTTATCACTGTGACTACTCCTTACCATTGTCATTGTCAATCATATTATCCATAAAATTCATTGAGACTATCATAATGTCTTCCAACACTTACCTTTTATGACAATCATCAAGGTTGGCAAGATTTCATAGTTTCTTAAGAAATCTTTCACAATCAAATACTATCACGAGGTCATTTTCCTTTGATGCATTTGTAACACAAATTTTTCTTCCATCTGCCTAGTATTTGGCTAGTCCATTAAGGCAATATTCTTTAAATTTAACTTAATCATGGATATCAAATATATACAGGTTTTCTTCCATTGACTGCCCATACCACCACTATTCAATCCAGAAACCTTGTTTAGACAAACAAAATACAATCTATTATTGTCATAGCAAGGTTGTTATGCATATTTTTTCCATATTTTATCCACTATCATTGAGACCTCATAAAACCATAAATACATACTTATTTTTGCATCATTTTCTCTTAGTAGTGAAACATAGAATAGGGGACAATATACTCATTATCTATTGCAACAAACCCTCTATCAAGTAAAGAAAAATTATACCTCCTAAGTGTTGGTGTAGCAAACTCTCCTCATGAGGATTATAGTGAGTCCATTTAGTAACCTTAAACGAGATTACCCAATCATTCCTTTCTCAAACCTCACTGTCATCTTGAAATTGTTCTTGATATGGTCTCTATCGTCCATAAAAGAGCACAAGTGGAAAAAATCTTGATTCTAATCTCATAGTGACAATAGATTGTGATAGTCACAATTTTCATGTTTCCTTGATTTTATGACTGTGATCATTTGGAAGATTTTTCCTTTTGATTTAAGTCTAGACATGGTTGAAGGTATAGATTGTTCTTTTCTAGTGGCTTCCCTAACATCATTTCTTCCTCTTTAGAAAGACCATTCTTCTCAAAATATGCTCCTAGTATTTCAAACATGTTTTATCCTATAGTGTGAGACTATACTTCATCTTTCTTTTCTTTACTTTGTCTCTCTAGATATACATGTCTGCTATACAAGGTCTCTTCATCTATGACAACATGCCTCTTACATCTATTTCTCCTTAACTCTTACATTCTTTGAAAAAGAAAGATATATATCAAGTTTTGTGAGAGTTTTGATAGAGCATTAGGGCAGTAACAAATTACCTTTTGTTGTTTCAATAGTCCCTTATTCACTATGTTTAAGATTTCCAAAAAAAATTCAACTAAGCATAACAATATCAACAACTCATAACCAGAGACAAGGCTTATGGAAGAAATGAAAAAAAGTAAACTTTGAAAATCACATGGATTTAGAAAATGCATGAAAGACCCTAACCATATTCTTGTAAAAGCCCTCTAGTTGTGTCCACATTTTACATGATCAATGGCACTCTAGGTATCAAATTTACAATACACACTCCCAATCCTTTGTATATCTACTTCACACCCTATATTTCTCATAATACATAGGTTTTCTACTCTCAAAACTTTACCAAATAGACTTCTATAGATAACTCATCATACACATGATTTTTACTAGAGTTGTAAGCTATAATACAAGGATCTTGAGACCCATTTGACGTACTTATAAAGGTGTGAAGACAAAATGAAGAAACTTGTTGCATGCCCCATATCCTTCCTTTGATGCAACATGTCCCATTTTCTTAGTAATGTGGATCCTTCTCTGAAGCGTTAGTTGTTGATCTCACACCAAATATGTTAAATGGCTTCCCAAAACTTCTACAATGTTTCCTTCTAAATTATACAACATTCCTTCTCAAATCTATGCTACAACAGGAGGACTCCTTGAATGCCATGAATGAAAAAACTCCTAATAATCTATTGCAAAGTGGGTAAATAAAAAAATAAAGGTTTTTTCTTCTTGGAACCCAAAGAAAACACTTGGTCAATTATTTCCACTTCCCTATTTCACTTAGTTTTACTTGAAAGCCATTACATTGTATCTTTCTCCCTTTTTGCTTTCATAAAATACTTTAATTTTGTAAAATTCAATAAAATGCTCCAAAACTAAAATGTCAACAATAATAAATCACCATCTTTCCAAGCTCATCTTAGTGTATAGTTATAGGCCCATGGGTATCCCATGGCCACTGTGGTAGGATAACCTATGGGCCTAGTGCATGCGATATGCTCGAAACACCAAAATTGTATGAGTGTACAATGCACTATGCTATATAGCTCCTAAAAGACAAACTACCCTAGATCATAGTATATCTATGTTCTAGCATACTATAACCCTAGGCATAAATAGTCTTATGGTGCTCCATGTCTTGAATGATATGGACTAACCCTCCATCTAAGTGTGCATTGTTCCCATTAGGAACTAGTGTGAGTGTTATTGTAAAAATCATAATGCACTGGAGCAACGAAGATTGTGCATGTAAAAGACATCAAAGCTCAATGCGAGGTTCGTTGCTCACCTCTTGAATATGATGACCTAAGTAGTACTGGATGTCTTCTCACATCTCCTCAAGTGTTTTCTCATCGATCGAGTAAACAACCTTTCCCTAGATGGGTAAGCATAGGATGCGATGTATGTCCTCTAAGGTGATGGTCATCTCCCTAGTAGGAAGATGAAAGGTAAATGTATTGGCATACCATCTCTCTACCACAACCATCAACTTAGCATCATAATACCTCATTGGTGGCACAAGGTATACCCAAAATAGTCTAGTATCCAAAAGAATACTAATATCCTCCTCTAATAGTCATGTAATTAGCTCTTAGTCATGGCAACAAAAAAGTATCTCTTCTACTTTTCTTGCTTGTTTGGGCCCTCCTTGTAAACTAAGCTTAATGTTTCCTTGATTTAGTGTTGTAATGTGTTTGACACATTCACATTAGGTCTTGGGCCCTTGTGAACTAATTAACATAAATGGTACCTTGCTAAAGTGTTGTGAAGTGTTGTAACACACTTTCACACTTTTCTAAGGTTTTATTAATTAACTAAACCTAATAAACCTATTTTTAATCAAATAAACCTTAAAAATTCCTTATTTGGAGTGTTCTAAAGTTTCATAACATAATTTTACACTTTTATAGGGTTTCCATTAATAATTGGGCTTTCTTATGCTTTAATTGGCCTTATTTTGCATCCACAAGCCTCATTTAATGCATCTTTTCAAGGATAATCCCGACACAAATCAATAGCCAATCATAATTCATGTGTTTTTAGCTTATGTTGCCTAGATTTAGTGATCTGGGATTTATTCTCCACCTTGGGCGAATGATTCCCACCTAATTTTTTTGGTCTCAAACCTGATTTCACACCTTTCTAAGCATTTTTAAAAATGGTCCCAAAAATTATGCCTAATGGGACTCATTCACTACCTTGGGTGAATGAGTCCCATTTGGCCCAAAGTAAAAATTAATTCCTTTTTTTTGTAGAATTTTATCCTCCTAGATTTGATGTCAGCTTGTAGTGGTGTAATTTTAGTAATTCTTGCATAATTAAGTATAAATATAAGTTTGTTTCACTTGTTTTACACTTGGAAAGTTGAATGAGCATTTTTATAGCAAGTTTGGGTTCACAAAACCATTCAAGCATTCACAAGAGAATTCAAGAGAATTTAAGGGAATATTGTCTAACATTTTAGAGTAGGATTCAAGCATCAGTCATCATGTTTGTTTTTGACCTAACAATTGTGATGTAGGATTTTATGACTCAAGTTAGCACTTCATTCAAGATCTATCACCTTCAAGAAAGAGTCAAGATCTACATCCATTGGAGCCATCTCATACATGTTTGTAGCCTTTTATTGCTATGGGTTTGTGAGTTACAACATCTTATTTTGTTCACTCATCATTCTCCATTCCCATTTCATTTTATTTCAAGGTTTGGTTACCAAAATAGGGTTTGACCAAGGCAAACCCCTATCCACTAACAAAAAAACATTTTTCCCTCTCTTTAGTGTGTGATTTTTAGGTTTAGATTGAAGACACGTTGAAGAGCAAGTTTGAAGAAAGTTATAAAATTTTGTAAAAGTTGTCATTAAGCATTGGAGAACATTGGAGAGCACCTACAGGTTGATTTTCAGAGATTCAGATCTAGAAACTTGAAGGAATAGGTTCAAAATACTGAGAAGAGAAAATTCACGCTTTGAAATTCTAGAAAAACCTAACTAAACTAATTCACCACTTCTAGTGAATGAGTCCTAGTTTTGGTCAAGATTCAAAAAATTTCAAATTTGGATACCCATTTGCTAGATTCCTATTCTCGCACAGAAACCTAGAACTTGGACTGATTCACCCAACTTAGTGAATGAGTACCAGTCAACATTAAAGTCAATTTCTCCATCATTTAATAGCTCCTCCTAGGAATTTCTAGATTTACAGGTGCACACAATTGATCTCACAACTTTTTTTTTTGTTTCATTTACATTTCTAGGTCATTTTATAGGTCATTACATTGAATTATGGTTTATTGTTGCATCTTGCATTTCATTTATCTTTCCAATTTCTTACTTGGTGGTGAAGCCTTCATTAGTTTACATTCAACCCCTAAGACAACCCTATTGCAAGATCTATTTCTCTTTTGCATTGAGATCTCTAGGGTTATCCTTGAGTGGAATCATTGAAACTGCGTTGAAAGTGGGTGTGATCTATGTCCTAAACCATACGATAGCACTTCTCATATATCCCATTTTTCATCAGTTCTAATTATTTGCCTCATAGACACTGTCAAGCTCAAGGAGTGACCTAAATAGTAATAAAATAAGAAAAATAAATTCTACATCTATTCATTAAATAATTTAAAAGTACACTAAATTTTCTCTAGGACGCTTTGCTACCAACTTGGACATATGGGTCATTTTTGGACAAGGGTTCTTAGAAACTTTATCCATTTATGGACACTTTACAACTAAAAGGAACACTTTGCAATAAAGATGAATGCTTTACGACAAAGAGGGATGCTTTGCAGAAAAGAGGGACACTTTTTGACAAAGAGGGTCACTTTGTGACTTTCCTTTCCAAGGTCATAAATATTTTAAAATGCATAAAAAAAATATAAAGATAAAAATACAAAGATAAATTAGAGAAGAATCCACTCACTGTATGTCGGAGCGTGCCTTGTGCCACCTCGTCGTGAAGAGTCCTGAGCCTAGGAGGCATGTATGCTCATCTACTCAGCATTGTCAGTCACTCTACACCAAGGTAAATTGTAGAAAGGTAAAGGTCAAAATGATAGGTAAGAGTGTCATTTTCATTCATATATACCTAATTTAATTAAAAAAGGCATATTTTCTTTTAGGTATATTTCATTCAAATTAACATATTGGGCGCTAGAGAACTCTTTTTCGGATGTCATTTGTTGTGTTGGATTCATAATTCTACCCCAAATCTAATCCAATCTCTATCATTGCATGGTATTATACTTGAAATATCCTACAATAAGACTTAAGCAATTAAATGTGGTCACATGGCTACCTTGATTCCATATCCATAAAGCAAGCAAAATCTAGGGGGCATACATCTACCCTCAAATTCAATTCTCAGTAGAAGTTTGATAAGAGGATTTTTGGATGACTAATGAATTGGTGTTGCATGATGTGGTTCCTAACATTGTGACTTTGCAGATGACTACATTAGGGGGATTCATTCTCCCTAATGAATCCATATGAGTATCATTTTTATAAAGTTTATTGCCAGAGTTTCTTTAGCTTCCATATGCATGTAATTTCATATGGCTACTAATGTGGGGGATAAATGTAGTGTAGAAAATTGTACTCCTTTTTTAAGAGAAAGTACAATTTCACACTTAATTTGGACTTATTTTAGTGACCTTTCATTTATACATTTTTAAACATCATTTTTGGGCCCCTAATACCATTATTATGTATTACAAGGCCTATTTTATGTATTTCCCAATACCAACTCTCGCATTGAATAAATGCTACTAATTAAATTAATGCCCAAACATTTATAAGGTCCTGATGTTTCAAATCAGGACCCATTCACCCATGGGCGAATGGGTCCTCTTGAAGTACCTAAACTCAACTTAAAACATGTTTTTGGTGGCATTTTAAGGTTTCAAATTCAATTTTCAAGTGTTAGCTTTCAATATTTATTAAATGAGAAATTAGAAAGGAAGCCTATAAAACTAAGGCTTTTAATCATTTTTCACTAGAAAAGAACAGAGATTCACATGAGATGACAAGTGTTCATACTTAAGAGAAAGGAGAAGTTAAACAAGCATTCAAAATTGAAGTATTTGAGCAAAATTTTAGTTGTTTTTGTAGGTCTTCAAGCTCATTTTGATATCAACATCAAACATTTCCAAAGATTGATGATAGATGCCTATGGAGGATCATGATGGATTCTAGGTTTTGGGAGGTACACTAAGACATTCAACCAAGCCTAATGACGTATTTCCTAAGTGGTTCCATATTCTATTATCATTATACTTTCTACCTATAGGAAGGTATACTTAGTTTTGTGACTTATTAGGGTGATTTGAGATATCCCAAAGTAGGTCTTCATCATTGTTCATGTTCACTTAGGGATCCTATTCTAACACACTTGGATAGGGTTTATTTGCATTTTAGCTTTCTTAATCTTAGACACACTTAAGGTTAGAGATTTCACACACATTTTATGTTTCAATTCTATATTTTTCATTAAGGTTTAATTATCAAATGTGGGATTTGATTGAGGAAAACCCCTATCCACCATCAAACAACAATATATTTGTTTATTTTGAATAGATCTGGATCTAGGAGTGAAGATTTAGAGTTATAGGGAAGAAGTACAGGTTTCAAACTTAAATCTCAGATCCAAAATTTTCTAGAAAAGGCTACCTAGACCCATTTGTACTTGGGAAAATGATTCCCTATCAGGGTTGCTAGAACAAAATTTTTTGATAGGTGCACAGAGTTATTCCCTCTCATATCTGCTATTAACTTTGTCGGTTCCATCAGTTCTATACTTAATCTAATAAATCTAAGTGATAAATGGCATTTTGGACTTGATTTGTTATTTTTAGTTTTTCTCCCCTAAGTGTTGTTTGACCTAGACCTTTGTCATTCAGTCATAAGGAAGTCTAAATGTTTTCACCCTAAATTGATTCACCTAAGGTTTGTTAGTCAATTTGAGGTGGGGATCTCATTTCCTAATGAATTGAGGAAGATAGGGTCTATTTCCATCTCTTGGACTCACTTTTCCATTATGGGAAACCTTACTTTTCTTCATTTCAAATAACAAAGATATTTTCTTTAGACTGTAGGAATCAGAATCAAGCACCCACCCCCTTATAAATTGGAATGTTCCTTGTAAAAAAATTTCACATGATTGGTGACGCTAGTGCAACATGCCTTTCGATACCATAGGGATGTTAGGGAGACTATACCTCATGACCTCTTGCCTGCAACAGGATGCTTTTTCCAATCGAGCTAGGCCCATCACCCCACAAATAAAAAAGGTGGTTATGAGATACCAATATCATTTTTTTGAAAATCCTTGCAAGTAGAAGAACTAAAATATTTAGTGATGGAAAATAATGTGTATGATAAAAAAATTCAATGCATGCCTAAATAATGTAAAGTTAGTTGCATTTGTTCCACATATGACTATTAAAGACATGCTCTCTTAGAAAGAGGCTTGAGTGAAAAGGTTTAATTCAATAAGTAAAATGTGATAGTATGATATTGAAGTTTAGAAAATAAAGCTATTGAGAGGTCAAAATATTGAAAATTTTATGGTAAATACAAACCTAGAAGCAATAGAGATAAATAGAAATGGTGATGGTAATATGCCTATATTTTTTTTAGGAGATAATTGGTACAAGGATATTATCTTCTACCTACTAAATAAAAAATGTACCATTATAATTAATAAACACCAACAATGAAATTAAAAGATACAATCCCAAAAGCATGTGTTGATTTATGACTATTCAATGTCAAGGGACCCATTTGGACTACTACTCAAATGCTTAAATCAAGAAGAGCCTAGAAAAGTTGATGAATTTCAATAGGGAATTTGTGGAGGTTGCTTCAAATCCACAATGACTAGCCATAATGTCCTTAAGAATGGTTTCTAGTCGTATCACCTATTCAAGGATGTAGCTATGAAAGTGAGAAAATATGATGCCTATCAAATTTTTGCTAGTAAACTAAATTTTGTAGGTGTCCTTCCTCTTTTACCAATGACTATGATATTTAATTTCAATATTGGAGATTTAATTTCATAAGTGAAATATAGGAGAAATATAGGAATGGGTACAAGTGAATTCATTATTTTACAAGTGGGTTAAGGAAATTCCAAATTGTAATACTACATCTATGATAGTAATTGATTTTTTTCTAAATATTTTTCTAACAATGTATGGTGCACCTATAAAATCATAATAGGTAATTCCATACATTTTATATAACATACACTTTTAAAATTATATAATGAATATAAAATTAACCTTATATTCTTATTTCCCTACTATCCCTAAGGGAATTGATAGGCCAAGTCAAACAATAAGAGTTTCTTGAAGATCATCAAGGTGACCTTGGCCTTAAATAATAAAAGGTGGGACAATAAACTAATGTACTTTTGGAGGATAAGGTAACCCATAATGGGGTAAGTGAAAAAAGATGAAGGGACAGAAAGGGGGATTAAGTGGCTACTTTTTTGTCTGAAATTAGGAAATATTAACCTTGGACTTGAAATTAAGGATAGTTACACTCAAAATTTTGAGATGCAACAAAAAAAAGGATAGTAGTGCTCCGAGTCTACTTTAAAAACTACTAATTTATTTTGAAAATGGTTGAGATTAAGGGGTTCAAAAGAGGGGACCATATAAATTGGTGATGTTTTTGTTATAAAAATATAACATGGCAACTTTTGTGGCTCCCTAGCACGGTGAACTTTATTTTAGTATTTTTAAAATCGCTTTAGTGAGAAATTATCTAATAATATTTGGTTTATGATCAATTTTTCAAATAATTTTTTAATGAATATTTGATTTTTACTAATTTTAAAAGTGGACACTTGCTAAAAAATAGAATTTTGGTTGTGCTACCCCTATAAATTTTGGAAACTAATTGATTTTTTTTTTTAATATGCATAGAATGGAGTCTAGTTTCTAAAAATGTAATTTATTTGAAATTTTGATGAATGGTTAATTTATAACAAAAAAAAAAAACAAACACTAGTTTTTACCAAAAAATAGATGCACAAATAAAATAAATTATAGATTAAAGGCTTAACATTGTCAAAATGCGAAAAAAATTACATCGATAGATAGCTAAGAGAGAGCCTAACATTAACTATGTGTTTGATTTGTTCAACATTGAAACACGTGTAAACTTGATGGTGAGCATGAACCTAATTATGTGAAATATTGTAGAATTTGATAAAATATGTCTTTGGACATTGGGAAGGCCCTCCAAGCCTTTGGGTTGGTATTCAAAGTAAAATACCAAGCCCAGTGCTTGGGGATTCCCAAAGAAAGATATAACACGAGTACATTATAGCACACTCACACTATTTCTTAGTTTTGACATGGTTTTTGCATTTGTGCAAGACATGTCTAGCAAAACATAATGCAATCACATTATAATGCACTCGTGTTATGTCTTGATTTTTGTTAAATGCTACTCTAGATTGGATATATGGATATATATTTGTATTTTTGTATGTACGCATGCTTGTATGTCAGTTATGTATGTATGTATGTATGTATGCATGCATGTATGTAAGTGTGTATGTAATTATGACTATATGTATGTATGTATGTATGTAAGATTGTATGTATATATGTACACGTATTCTTGTAAGTATGTAAGATTGTATGTACATATGTATGTAAGTATGCATGTATGTCTTCTTATATGTATGTATTTATGTATGTCTTTAGAGGGAGGGAGAATTTTAAGAGAGAGAGAGAGAGAGAGAGCTATACCTGAGAGAGGGAGAGGGACTTAGATAGGTA